>CM053594.1:7405402-7447801 GCA_028646575.1 Pseudocheirus occidentalis | reverse complement strand
AACTCTACAAGTCTCAGAATGGAAGGAGATGTCTACATTCAGAGAAAGATATAGAAAGAACAGAGTTTAAATGGAGACTGAAGCAATACATGCTCTCATTCTTTTCCATGTTTGGTTTTGTTTCTTCTTTTCCATTGTTCATTCCATCAGTTACAATCCTTCTTTACAACCAGACTAGTGTTCAACATGAAAGTATTTGCAGATTCTATACTTGATTGCCTGCTGCCATGGCGGGGAGGAGAGAGAGGGGAGAAAATCTGAAACTCAAGGGATTCTGGAACTGAATTTTGTAAACTAAAAGTAAATAAACAAATCAATTAAAAAGAAAAAAAGAAATGTCCTCTCTCTGTCCTAGGGAGAGGAGGCAGCTTTACTTCCCAGTGTCTCTCAATTCTCTTTCATCCTTAGCCATTTCTGGTACCTACCTGTTGGCTCCCCATAGAGATGAAATGGCATTATAGAAATGTTTACTACCTAAGTGTATAGAGAGTGGGGCATATGAGGGCAAAGGAAAAGTCATATACAGAGCGCCTCCAGAATATCTGAGGAAGGAGAGAATCCCAATCCCTGGGGGTGTTAATTAAGAACGGGAAATAGATTATAATATGAGCAATAAATACCCAATGATATCTTGATTAACGAGGCCATAAGGAACGGTGTTATTTTATAACTAAGTTATAGCGCCATTAAAACACACACGCCCAACTAACCTTCACAAATCACGTAAAGGCAACATTGAGATGGATCCTACAGCCCAACAACAAGGTTCCTGCTTAACCCAACCCATGTGCAGCTGGATAGGACAAAAATACCTCTCAGGAACTGGTTTCTCTTTGCTCCTTCACAGGTGAAGGCAAACAGAGCCTGCCTTGGGCACAACTGGGAAGCAGAGCCAAGTCTATCAACGGCGACCTTTCAGCTTCCCAATGTCCTCTTGGTCTTTATACCCAATTCTCCCCCACTTGCCCTCTAACAGAAGAGGAAAGAATCTGGTTCCAGCCTTTTTTCCTTGATTTATATACTGACTAACGAGCTGGTTACACTTTAGTCAAGCTATCCTTCAAACAAGCCTTTATGGAATGCAAGACTTCTCTGCTGTGATGGGCATTTTCACAATAACTAGCATTTATGTGGCTCTTTAAAACCTACAGAGCACTTTACATACTTTATTGCTCTCATAATAACCAAGTGCAGGCAGGTGTATTATCCCCGTTTTGCAGATGGGGAAACTGAGGCATGGAGTGGTTAAATGAGCCTGAGTTTTCACACCTTATAAAGAGCAAATCTGTATTCAAATTGGCTGGCTCCAAATCTAGTCTTTCTCCATTACATCACTATTGTCTCCTCTACATGTTTGGATCCAAATAACAAAAAATGTCCTACCATGTATCCTCTCTGCTAATAGAAGTTATTATTACCTCTTCTGAAATTGTTTTTACATACCCAAATAGATCGATGACTCTATGATTTCACCGCTGTGCTCATTCCCTCCAATCCCTGCCAGGACACCTCCTCACCTATAAATCTTCAAAGTCATGCTCTGGTTCCTTTAGCATTCAGTCCTCAGTTTGTCCTTTTCTCCTCAACCCTAAAATCAACCCACCCCTTTTCCAGTCATGTATTTCTCCAATAAGTTTACATATTTTAAAAATTATTGTTCTTTTGATTCCAAAATGGCACCACTGACCACCGATAATTATCTGTGTCCTGGCTTATGACCACCGGCACTTGCCACAGAGATCACCACTATTTGCAAATCTGCCTCTGTCTTGTGGTCAGTGGGGGGACCCAGCATCTTTGCTTCATTGCTAATGCCAGTGTTCCTCAGGTTGTCCCATTCGCTGTTTCCTGGTGACCCATAGACTTAAGTTTCAGATATTTCCTGCCCAAGCAATCTATGGAAGACTAGAGGGAGACCACGAAGTAGGACAGGACACAGAAGCCACAAGGGTCTTGAGAGTTCAGTTAGACATCCTAGAACAGGGATGAGGAGGCCTTACAATGTTCCAGAGAGGACACTTCTATAGCCACTAGATTTGTGAGGTCATGGTTATAGATAATAATAATAAGAGTAATGATGCCAAAGAGCTAGAATTTCTATAATGTGACTGCTCCCTCCACAGATTGGAATCATCATCTCTCCAGCTCAATAGACAGTTTTTGTGAATCACGGACAAACTTTCTGGTACTTCCATATTTGCCTGCACTGTCCTCCCAGCATCTGGATTGCCTAATGCTAATCTCATTCTGGAGCCCACCCAGCTTGGTGGGCTACCCCATAGTGACTGCTATTCCGCTCAAGGATTCCTTCCTAAGAATAGCTCCTATTCCCATAGTCCTTTGCAGTTAACAAAGTGCTTCCTTCTCAGCTGCCCTCTGAGGGACCGAACAGCAGTATCTCTTGGACCACAGGTAGTACAGGGCAGAGCCAGGGCTCAAACCCATTCTGACCTAGTCCAGGAACTCTTTTCACCAAAACCAGGAGCCAGCCTTTGCCTTTCATCTCCATCTCTCTCCCCCCAGAACCTTGGACTCTGTCCTAGGCATGAATATGAAACTTCACCTTTATCTTGTCCAGAACTAGGCCTCCATGCCACTTCTTAGACATCTCCACACCCTGGCTTCATCAGCCCCAAACTTCCTCTTTTATATTCCATTAGAATATAAACTTCTTAAGGAGACAGACGATCTTTCTTGCTTCCATCTATTTATCTCTCCACCCATTCATCCATTCATCTGTATCTCTCCACTCATCTATCCCTCTGTCTAACCATCCACCTATTCATCTAATTAGCTATCCATTTGTCTGTTCATCCACCTACCTTTTTATATCCACTTATCCATTCACCCATCCACTCATCCATCCATTCATCTATCTATCTATCTATCCATCCACCCATCCATCCATCCATCCATCCATCCATCTGTCCATCTATCCATCTATCCATCCATCCATTCATCCATTCATCCATCCATCCATCTATCCATCCATCCATCCATCCATCCATCCATCTATACATCTATCTATCTCTCCATCTATCCATTCACCTATCCATCTATCTATTTACTCATCTGTCCATCCTGGTCTGTCTATCCCTTCATCAGTCCATCTATCTATCCATCCACCTATCTATCCATCTACCTATCTATTCATCTATCTGTCTATTTGTCTATAGGATAAAAAAATCATTGCAATAAGAAAGAGAAGACATTTTTCCCATGCTGGGTCTGCTCCCGATCTTCTGAATGACTTGCTAGGTCAATCTTCCTGCTTCTCTGAATCTTGGTTTCATCATCCATCAACCAAGGGGGTCTGGGCATTCCACACTTCTTCCTCCATAATCACACATCAGACTCAAGAAGTCCCTGATTACAAGAGCCATAGAGGAGAAGAGAATTTTTCAAGGTCATGCAGCAAGTTCATTAAAACTCTGGATTTGGAATGGAACAAATGTTTATTTTAAACTCCCAGTTGAAACTTCCACCCCTGTGACAAAGGGATAACCCAACCACTGAGGCTGACCCCTCAGCACGTCCTAGCTCCAATTTCTCCAATTATTTACTTCGTTCTGTTTGCCTGTGCTAGAGTTATCCTTTGCCCTATGTATATTTTTGCTAAATGTCCTAGTCATATATAGATGTGACTGTCAATGACATACACATGAAAGCTTGTTGCCAACTATAATAAAGGCCAGAATTTGAAACAAAAGATAGAGGCCGCCTGAGATGCCCTTGGAAGCACGTTGAAAGGCAGCAGGGAGGGAAGGAAGGGAACAACAAGGTGGTGCAGTGAATAGGGTACTGACCTGGAGTCAGGGAAACTCACCTGCCTGAGTTCAAATGTGACCTCAGACACTTTCTAGCTGTATGACCCTGGGCAAGTCCCTTAAGCCTTTTGCCTCAGTTTCTTCATCTGTAAAATGAACTGGAGAAGGACATGGCCAGCCCCTCCAGTGTCTCTGCCAAGGGTACTCACAAGGAGCCAGACACAAGTGAAAACTGATGTAACAACAACCAAGATGTGGTGGAGGGTAAGGGGGTAGAGGTCGGGGCGGCACCTGTCTCCTTTTGTTCCTTTCCTGCCCCTCACTTTCATTTACAGGAGAGATGCAAAGATTCCTTCTGGGTGGAGGAAGCCTGAGATTTAAACAGCCCTTGGAAGCATGTTGAAAGGCAGTGGGCTAGTCCAGTGGCTAGACTAATGCTGGACTTCAAAACCAAATTAAAAAGTAAAATCCTGCCTCAGATGACTGTGTGACCCTGGGCAAGTCACTTGGCCTGTCTGCCTCAGTTTCCTCATCTGTAAAAGGGGGATGGGGATGGCAATTACATCCCAGGGTTGTTGTGATGATCAAATGAGGTCATAGTTAGAGCACCTGGCACTACCTGGAACATAGCAGGCTACATACATGTTGTTATCATTCTCATCTGGGGATAATAATAAGCCCTACCTCCCAGGATTGCCACGAAGTTACCAACATTCATTATTAGATATCATTATTAAAGAGATACCCAAAGCACTAGCAGGTAGTAGTTGTTGGAAGATAAAGGGGATCTCCCGACACTAAATGAAAAAGGGGCTTGGGACAGAGGCGTGGCTTGTGATGAGTGGTAGAAGGAAGAGCCAAAGACCGAGTCAAGGCCATAGGCTCTTCTTAGCTGACTGACAGTCCAGCCTGGGTCCTGGAGGCAGACCCTCCACCCAAAGAGAGAAGCTGTCAGAGGCTAAGATGCTCCCAGTTGTAGATCTTGTTCTTTTTATGGGGAGAAAGCAGCCACAGGCTTCTGCCTAGTCTGATTCAAGTCCCATTCAGCACATCCTCACCTTCCTTCTTACTTCTCCCCCAGCCTGGAACCCCGATTCCTTCCAATCCACCTGTCAAAAAGCATCCCCATCCTTCCAGACCCAGCTCTAAATGCTTCTTCTGCAAAAAACCTTTTCTGTCTGTGGTCAAATGAAAAGGATTTCAGGCTCTTCTCCTCCGAAATAGCATTTTATGCCCTCCCTAAGGCTGCTTTAAGCCTCTTTTGTTGCTGTTCAGTTGTGTCCAACTCATGACCCCTTTTGAGGTTTTGTTGTCAAAGATCTTGAAGTGTTTTACCATTTCCTCCTTATGCTCATTTTACATACAAGGGAACTGAGGTACACAGGGTTAAGTGACTTGCTCAGGATCATAAAGCTATGAAGTGTCTGAGGCTGGATTTGAACTCATGTCTTCCTGACTCCAGGCTGGACTCTCTATCTACCTCTTTACCTAGCTGCTGTGACTAGATCGCAACTCCCTGAGGGCAGGACCTACGGTTTAGTTATCTTCAGTTTCCTTTCTCAATAAACCATCTAAAGGTGCCTTACACCGGAGGCGTTTGGGAAATGTTTGTTGAATGTAAAGGTCTCTTAAGGAAGATTTCAGATTTCTGCCATTGGATTCTCCCCCAGGTCCCATGAGCCCTTGGGAGCTTGTGATGTTATGCAATGAAGCTCCCCTACTGTCAGGCTTTTTCAGTGCAAAGGGAGGATCTGAGTTAGCAAACTTAGTTCTTGAGATGCTAAACTGGTTTTCACAAAAAACATATATGTATATATCATATGTAGCCACCAAGGCATCCCCCAACTTGTGTATGCCCCCTCCCCCAAGAAGCTACCCCTCCATTCAAAACCATATGTCACAAGCTATATTTGCTTTTACTTGTCAGAAGACACAACTGGGCAGCCTGATTCACTTATGGACAGTGCTTATTTCCCTTCAAAATTTCCCTTCAGTGCACATTTCTTTTTCTCTGCTGCCTAAAGGCACCTCAGTAAAGCACACCCTAGCCCCTGAGGTGGGGGCTAGGAGGAGTATTTGCTAAGTGATAAGCTTTCCCCTTAGGAATGAGGGTCAGGGTCTTCAAGGTCAAGGGTCCTTCAGGATCAGGGCTCTCTCAGACACGGCACTCAGGGTTTACTCCAGAGGATGGTGTGTTCCTCTGAGACTTGGGAGTGGGAAAAGGGCAGGCAAAGGGAGACAGGGTCTACCTCAGAGAGGAGATATCTGTCTCAGACCCTCAGAAATGAGAATGGGCACACTTCAGAGAGTGCATTTGCCTCATGGATGGAGCACCTTCAGGGACAGGTTTTAGGGAGGAAGTATCCATAAAATAGCTCTATTTGGGATTCCCTCAAGGTCAGAGCATTCCTTTAGAGACAGAGAGTTCCTTAGAAAAAGGGCCAAATTCAGAGCTGTCCAGGGATGGAGGCTGTCCCTTACAGACAGAATGTCCCCTTAGGGATGAAGTTTCCTCCCAAAGGAGGCTGTACATAGGGCTGTCCCTCAGAGCCCAAATGTCCTTTACAGATAGCTCATTTACCTAAGTTCAGGATTTCTTTATTTACCCAAGGGTCAAGATTTCCTCATAAACTGGAAACTCTCCCAGATGGGTTCATTTCTTTAAGTCAAGGACAAGCCTGGTTCATAGATTGGTTTCTCCATTTCTCTTTTATAAGGAAGGGGCTGCCCTCCTAAATAGGGAGACTCTCCACATAGATGGGTTTATCCCATCCTCATAGACGGGATTCAGGAACAGAATCACAGATGACTTCCCTCAGAGAAGCAGCCCCTTCCCAGGTCCTTCTGTTCCCCTCAGACATCCTAAATGGGTCCATTACCCCAGACACCGGGTACCCTACACAGATGAGTGCATTTGCCCTCCCAGCTTCATTCCCTTTATGACTCAGGTTATTTCCCCCAAGGACTAGGACGCCCACCGCCCCATTCTTCCTTACTGGACTGATTTCTCCCCCAGAGGAACGACCCCATTGATTTCCTTTGTAGAAAGCCCTCCGCCCCCCGCTGGGCATGTTTCCTTCCCAGACTCCTCCCTCCCCTCACCAGTGGTTCTCCCCTCTCCCAGGTGGGTTTCTTTCCTTTCTAGACGGTGGGTTCCCCCACAGTCAGTTTGATTTCACCCATCGGGGCTCATTTCCCCCACGGCCAGGTTTCCTTCATTCAGGGCTTGGTCCCCCGCACCCAGGGCCGAGCTGATTCCTCTCATTGGGTGTATTTTCCCCACTGACTATTCTCCCCATAGGTGGACCCTTCCCTTCCCCCATTGGGTTTATCCCCCCCACAGCCGGTGTGGTCGCTCATGGACAGCGTTTCTCTTCCCCCAAGCCAGCTGTATGGCTCCTCATTGCTCCCATGACCAGTTTATTGGCCGAATCCCTCTCACTCGCGTTTATTCTCTGCCCCTCCCACACTGAGTGGATTCCTCTCAGACGTGGTGAATTTCTCCCACAGCCGGGTCTATTTCCTTTTTCCTCCCCCTCCCTCCTTAAGACCACGCCCCTTTTCTTGCTCGCCCCTCCCGCAGACCCGCCTCCTCGCCTCGCCCCGCCCCCTCCAAGCTCACAGGGTCAACCGCCAGCACGAGGGCCTGTGACAGAGGGCAGGGAGGCGGAGCCCGAAGCTGGCTGAGCGGCGGAGGCTCTGACCAATAGAAATCCGATAATTGCGCACGACCCCGCCTCCTCCCCAGGCGCACCAATAGAGCACCAGGAGGCGGGCCCAATGAACGGTCCCAGGAGTGGCGGGCACCGGGAGGGGGCTGCCGGAAGTCTGTGCGGTTTTGACAGGAGGGGACGGCGCGGAGCGGCCGCAGAGGTGAGTGTGTGCGGCCGGGCGGGGCCGCTGATCCAGGTAGCTCGGGGAAACCTCCCCCTCTTCCCCCCCCCCCCCGCATTTTCGTGGCTCTTTCCAGTGTGCCAAGCGCTTTGTGGACCTCCCGGCGCGGGCGGCGCAGGGGGCGCCCCTCTCCGGAGTCCTAATGATAGCCGCGCCCGCCGGGGAGGGGGCGGTGTCACCCCCCCGCTGTACAGGCAGGGAAACTGAGGCTGGAGCCAGTGACTGGCCCAGGGTCACACGGCTCGTGCGTGTCTGAGGCAGAATTCGAAATCGGTGTTTCCCGACCCCGGCCGGGGGCTGTGCCCCTCCTGTCCTGGAGATGCAGGAATTGTGGGTACCGCCAACCATGCTGTGTTGTATTATATTATAATTATCACATCGTATTGTATGTAGGGTGCCCTGTGGGGGGGGGACGGGCCCATTGAGGAGAGAAACCCTTGTATTTATTATATTATTGTCTTATAATACACATGGAGAAACTGAGGCTCAGAGAAGGGACAGGACGGACATGGGGGAGGGGCGTGCCCTGTGACTGTCGTGCTGCCACGCATTTGCATGAGTGGGTCCCCCACCCGTGTGCGTGTCCCCCGTGTCCTGTGGTAGGGCTTGAACCTTCCTGAATCCGGGGTCTGTAGTCCCTCCATAGAGCTGGGTTGCGGCTCTGTTATGAACAGTGGTGGACTGCAGAAAGCTATTCTATTGCGCACTCACTTGAGCCGGGAGCGTTAAAAGGGTCGGTCAGCTTCCTGGAGCATCCTTCTGTCAGTGACCATAAAAGTGGGCTTTTATCTGACTCTGATTAGACACCATCTTATTAATAGAAGCCTCCCAACAATCCTTCAGGTACATGCCCGCAGGTGTGTCTGCCCCACTTTAGTGATGAGGACTTATGTAATGTGTTATTATTAAAAGAGACATTTATATAACTCATTAAAGTTTCTGAAGTGTGTTATGTCCACTGGCTCCCCCAGATGAGAGACACCCCTGTAGTATGTACTTCATGGGGTTTTCCTGAGGCCTAGGTAAACCACATAGTAGAGGTAGGTGCCTTTCACAGATGGAGACAGTTACAGGGCCAGGAGATCACAGGAATAACAGATAGTTACTCAGCTGTCCACAAACGTCTCCTCAGACCTTGTGACAGTCCCCTGAGCAGTGTGCTCCTGAGGAAGTCAAGTCTAAGGGGTTAAGTGACTTGTCCATGGTCATTAAGGCAAAGAGTCCAGGGTGGGGTTTGAACCCAGGTCTTTCTGACTCCAGAGGCCAGCACACCAGCCATGATGACAGGCTGCCTCCCTTGGCTAGTAAGTTGATCCTAAGGCCAGTTTCAATAGGAGAGGCCAGGGCAGCTGGCATCGAATTGTGGCACTGCCACTTTTACCCATTTACCCTTGGGCAAGTCACAGGATCTACACGTGGAAGGCCCCCAGTGGCCAATGGGTTCAACCCTTCTCTGAACAAAAACTTCCCACTACAATATACCTGAGCTAGTGGTCTGCCAGCCTTTGCCTGAAGAGCTGAAGGGAACCCAGTGGGAACCCATCCTACACATCCAGGCCGATGGGCTTCCTTACAGCTCCCACTCCTGCTCAATTCAGTTCAGTTAAACTGTTTCTTAACTGCCTGCTAGGAATAAGAAACTGGTGTTATGCCCTGGATCATTTCTAGTTCTGTTCTCTAGGGCCAAGCAAAGCAAGTCTTCACCTTCTTCCACTCAACAGACCTTCAGATACTTGAAGAGAGCTCTGTCTCTTTCCATTTCTCTGTCTCTCCCTTCCCTTCTCATCACTTCTCTCTCTCTCCCTCCCCTTTTCCCTCCCTCTCTCCCTCTTTTTCCCTCTCCCTTTTCCCTCTCTTCCCTTTTTTCCCCTCCCCTTCGCTCCCCTCCCCTCTGCTTCTCTTCTCCTGTCTCTCTTCCTCCCATCTCTCTCTGCCCCAACCCCATCCTCCCTCCCTCCTAAGTCTTAGCTTCTCCCACTTTAATATCTGCACCAGAATGTCTTTCATCATATTATTTGCCTTTTTTTTTGGACATTTCCAACTTCTTGATGGTCTTTTCTAAACTATGATGCCCATACATGAGAACCGTATTCTATATGTGATCCGATGCTCTATTCCTCACCCTCCCCACCCCCAAGCCAGCTGGTGGTACACAGTAGATAGAGAGCTGGGCTTGGAGTCAGGAAGACCTGAGTTCAAATCCAGCCTCAGACACTAACTGTGTGACCCTGGACAAGTCACTGCACCCTGTCTCAGTTTCCTCAGCTGTAAAATGGGAGTAATAATAGTCCCTACCTCCCGAGGTTGTCAGGATCAAATGGGATAATATTTGTACAAAGCATTTAGCTCAGTCCCTGGTCCATAGTGGGCACCCAATAAATGCTTATTTGCTCCCCTTTCTCCCCCTCCCCCAGCCCTGGACATAATGCTTCCCAATATGGCTGAAGATTGAGTTAGGCTGATTTTTTGACTGTCTAACCTACATAACATTCCATGAAAGGCCTCTCTGGATGAACTGCCCTCCCTAGCAAGGCCTCCCTTATCGGGTGCTTGGAAAGACACTTTTTCAACCCAACTATGCGATTCTGGTTATTCCTTTGAAGGTGACCTCTTCAGCCCAGGATTCCAGGCTATCAAGATCCTTTGGGATTCTGACTGGGTCCTACATGAGCCAGTCATCCCCACCGACATTGGGTGTGTGCACATTTCATAAGCCCTTTCTCTAGACCTTTAACCACACATGTCATTAAGAAAAAGATCCCAGCTGGCCGCTGAGCACAGCTCCCTGGGCGATAGACTTCCAGGAGTAACTGAATGGCTGGTTTTCAGGTGTGGCCCTTCTGGGTTCAGCTTCAAGCTCTTATCTCTCCCTCTTCTCCGTTAGAATGGTATAAAATGCTTGACTGAGGGGTGAAAAAGCAGGTGTTAAGTTCTTCCCCTGTATAAAGCACTGTATTAAATATTGGGTATTCAGCAGAGAAGTCTGACTGGCCTAGCTCTTGGAGAGCTCAGGTTCTCACTGGGAGACAACACGTATGTCACAAACCCCATAGAAGGGCCTCATATCCTTTAGGGTTCAATGACAGGGCTTCCCAACGGGAAGGCATCTTCTCCAGGGTCATTCCCATTTTCAGTTCTGATGTTGAACTAGTTGGTGGTGTTGCAGACTCTTCTCGTAGGGTCCTCAGTCTCCTGGGTTAGAGCATGCACAAATGCTGCCAGTGGCTACCAGCCGGGCTGGAAGTAGGGCCAGGGACCTGCCAGGCTGGGATCAGTGACAGTCGGAGGGGTATGTGAGATCCCTTCTCCACATGGACCTTCGCTGAGGGCTGCTATTATTCCTGGGTACTTGGGCACGGTGACCTTGTGGCGTTCATGAGGCAAGCTGGCCGGGATCTGAGGACCGTGCGGAGGTGGCAGAGGTGGTTTGCCTGGATCATCAGGTTTGCTGGGCTGTCTGGCTGTGGAGTGGGGTTGGCATTTGGTCCTGGTTAAAAAAATCTGGAATGATCAGAATTAGTGATGGGAAGTTTGCCACAAATCAAGGTCGGGCTCTGTGCTGCAAAACAACCTTATTTGCTGCAGCTTAGTTTAGTTTTGGTTTGGATTGGTTCAGAAATGACACCGTGCATCAAAGTTGTATATCTATCTATATCTGTATCTTACTGATATTTATTAATAAAATAATGACGTAGGCCTCAATCAGTCAGTGAACAATAATATAGGAGGCAGTCACTAAGTCCCGACAGTTAAGCCACAGCCAGTAAGTCTCACTGGGTGTTTCACAGTCAGTATAGGTGGCAGTCACTAAGTCCCGACAGTTAAGCCACAGTCAGTAAGTCTCACTGGGTGTTTCACAGTCAGTATAGGTGGCAGTCACTAAGTCCCGACAGTTAAGCCACAGTCAGTAAGTCTCACTGGGTGTTTCACAGTCAGTATAGGTGGCAGTCACTGAGTCTGGACAGTTAAGCCACAGTCAGTAAGTCTCACTGGGTGTTTCACAGTCAGTATCCACAGCTATCTAGTACTACCACGACTGACCAAATACCACCCATGGGCATTATCTGCATACAGGTCACCTGGCAGGGCCACGCCAGCTCAGCCTCCAGGGTCCCCGTGGGGAATTCCTGGGCCGCACTTCTGTACCAAAGATGACTCAGGACTACCCACTCTTAGTCGTTTCTTCTCACCAAGAAGACATTTTGCCAATTAAACGTGTGAGGGGTGGGAAAGATAACATGTTTGGGAGCCTTCCCGTTTGGAAATGCTTGGCTCTGGGAGGGGCGGCCGGCCCTTCCTGGGAGCAGAGGTCGGCCACAGCCCTTCGACATCTGTCTCAGATCACGTTAGTTAGGGTCAGTTTGCAGGCACGTTGAGTGAGGTTGGAACGTCCTCATGAATCCATGCATCACAGGCTCACACACCTGGGGCTTGTAGACTTAATACTTGACCTTTTCTGTGGGTATTGGGACGACCTTCACCCTTTTCCAGTTCTCTGGCGCCTCAATAGTCGTCCATGATTCAGGAGCCACCCCTGCCTTGTGCATCTTCTCCTTCTGCAGGCCGAGCCCATCCAGCTGGAAGAGAGGGAGGCCGTAACTTCATTTTACAATGTCCTATCATCTAAGCCTTACTGTGCTTTTATTCATTTTGTTACATAGTTTCCATTTCCATTGGAATCTACTTTGAATCATCCTGGGGAGTGGTGGTGGTGGGGCAAACCACATGTTTGCTTTGTTTTTTGGAGGGCAATTGGGGTTAAGTGACCTGCCCAGTCACATGACTAGTAAATGAGTCAAGTGTCTGAGGCCAGATTTGAACTCAGGTCCTCCTGACTCCAGGGCGGGTGCTCTTCTCACTGCGCCTCCACCGCTGCTCTAGGTGAACTCTCTCCTGACTTACCCCGGTTGTCACTGTAGTCCCCTGGTGGCCATTTTTGTCCTGCCCGTTCCTGTCCAAAGATGTTCCTTAAAGAGAAAAGGGAAGCAACGGAAGGGCTGAGCAGCTCTGTCTGTCAGCCATTCCCATTCTCCCATTTGCCCCAGGAAGGTGTCTAACCCTTTCTTTAATTCTCCTTTTCCCCCAATCTAGATGAAAGAAACCAATGTTCTTTCTGTTCCTTAGCCTTTCACTTATCTTGAGCTTAAGCATATATTCTTATGTGCCAGGCTTCCTTATTAATGTTCCATTATCTGCCCTGTAATGTATGTATAGATAACCTGTATCTTCTACACGTCTCCTTCAAATATGTTATTGGTGAGTACCCTGTGCAGCTCCATTGTTTTCTTTAGACCAGTGGTCTCCAAATGGGAGGATGTCCATCTCCAAGGAGTCTGCAAGGTCACCCATTGAGATGAAAGGAACAGCATTAGTCCCCATGTTTATAGTTTTCACTTTAAAATGGTTTTATTAATATTTTACATATGATTTGACTTTTGCTACTTGGTCCATATGCTGCAAGGTGTGTTCTATAGGAAAAGTGAAGATTACACAAGGGCACACTCACTCATTTGTTTGCTTTCATCATCTAGTAGTGTTCCCCTTTCAGCAGATTTACAAATTCTATCATCTAGTTTGAACTGAAGTAAGTAGCCATCACAAAGTAAGCAGAAGGCTCACTCGTACAAAGAAACTGGGGAACAGAAAATGATACTGATAATTCTGGCGGAGGGCAGGATTTGACCTGTAATACAAGCTCTTAGACGTTTTGTGAGATAAAAATATCAGATCAGATAAGAAGTTGGACAAAAACAATCAAAGATGATCAGGATCGTTTGAAATATGGATTTCCATCCACTTCCATTAATAATGGCCTTCACACTTCGTACCTTGAGCTATTAGCTAACGAAAGCACGAAAGATAAAAATTAGCATGACATTGAAAAGCAAAGCTTTTGTTCCAGAAAACTATCCTAGTCCTATGTGCACATTCACACTTGAAAACAGGATTTCCTACCCTGATTTTCCTAAAAATTTTCCAGATCGTTGTTAATTGGTTTTAAACCCATTTGCAAAGAATATAGAAAATGCAACATCCTCCAGTTTCTTGGCAGTAACTTGTTGATTGATATCAGAGAAGATGGAAATTCACCATCCAGATTTCAACAAAGCCTTTTCTATTATGATGGCACTGAAAAAGGAAGCATCGTGATTAGTTCGGCACCTCTTCTCTTTAGAACCGTATCTTTACCACATCTTTTTCAGCAGCGAAAACCATCCAAACTAAGTATCTAAATAAGCTCTCTTGAAAACTGGGCCTCTCAGTTACTTTTAGACAATAACAATACAATCTTGCTAAACCAAGATTCAAAAAAGGAAGGATATTCAATCATGTTGCCCTTGTTAAAAATTGTCAATAATTTCAAATGAGTAAAAACATTTTTGTTCAATTATAAATAAAACAAAACGCTTAAAATATTGCTTATTTCCTCTTTAGTTCATCCTTTAATTTTTCCTCTTGTGTATTTTTAGAATTCTATATAATATATTCATGCATTAGTACATGCTTATAATTTGCAAGAAAGATATATTGGGAGTACGTACTCAAAAAATTTGCCACTGTGATGGATGCCCAAACTTTGACCTCCTCCATTTGTAACCTAGACCTGTTTGCCCTTCCTTACTGAGGCCACAACTCTTGGCACTTACTTGATGTTGCCTGATTGCCTTACCTGATTAATTCCAGAGACTCCTGCATGAGTATAACCCTCTGCTGCTCAGCACTCCCTAGCTCAAGAGATCCCCCAGCATCCCCTGCAACTGGGTTTCCTTCCAGACATTCTTGCCACTGTTCTCAGATCTTTGTGGCTTCAGAATTTCATGCCTGAGATCTTTCCAGAACTCCCTGGAGGGCTGTAGAATTATATTCCATGCAATCCTGTCTGGTCTTTCCCTGAACTCTTTGAGATCTGCTCTCCCCAAATTTACAGGCCCCATCAGTTTATTCTGGTCTTTTGTCTGCTTCCCTCTCACAAATTACAAAATGGTCGCTTTCCCACAAGGTTCCCCTAATTTCCAACCAGAGCTACCTGTCAGTGAGAATCAGGTCTGGCATAGAATTCCTATTTGTTGTCCCCTTTGCCTTTTGAAGGAAGAAATTCTTTAATTAGGATTGATTTAATTAGCAAGTCAAGAATTATTAGCTGCTCTGCTTTTGGGTAAGACTTCTAGCAGATGTCTAGTCTATTGACCTGTCCCCATCCCCAGGAGCTATCGCTCTTCCATGCCAGGTTCAGGATTTGTCCCCAAACTCCTGCCTACTCCCCTTTCTCTTCAGGTACTCTGCTGTGTACTCTGATGGCAATGTGGTCTCCATTTCTGCCTCTGCTGGTTTTACCCCCAAAGTGGTTGCCACCATGCTTTTCCCTCCACTGCCTGAATTTTTGAATCACAAGAATTCATTTTCTTAATGTATAATGCTTTTCCACACTGCCCTTTGCTACTCCTCCCTGCCCCCCATTTCTTTTTCGTGGGATAAGCCAACCAGAGCCATGTTCTAATCTGGGTCTCATCCTACCCAGTCTTAGTGATGCCTCTGAGGTCAAATTGGCCTCCTTGCATGAGGATTTCCACTCTGTTTGGCTTCTTTCTCTTTGTACATTTGTGCATGGTGGCCATGCACAAATTTTTTTTTTTAATCATCTCTTTGCTTGGAATTTGTCTCCTGTGAACTCCTTCAGGTATCTCAGTCAAGAAACATTTATTAAGGGCTAACTCCCTGCTAGACACTGAATTTTGAATTTTGTAGTGGGGATTACAAATGTAATGAATGAAACAATATCTGCTTACAAACAGTATCTACCTTCTGCTGGCATAGACCTCTCCACATAATAGCTATAGCATTTGACTTCCTGGCTGTTTTCGGCGATGGATACAGTGCTGGGCGTGGCCTCAGACACTGTCTCTGTGACCCTGAGAAAGTCACTTTTCCTCTGTGTGCCTCAGCTTCCCCATCTTTAAAATGGGAATAATAATAGGGTGATTATGAGGGTCAAATGAGATTATAATTGTAAAGTGTTGAGCGTGGTGCCTGCCTGGTGCATAGCAAGCCCGATCAAAGCGTTAGCTATTATTAGCTATAATTCTAGGGTCCTTTTGACTGGATTAACCAGACTCCAGGCAAATACATTCTTATCAGCTCTTGCTTGCTGCACCTCATCTCTGGCTGCTTTCCTGTCATTCCTGAGATTTAAGCCTTGCTCTAGAAATACAAATCCCATTCTCAGATGTCATCCTCACAACCAGCTGTTCTCCTCCAAAATAGGCCATTGTGAATCTCTTCTCTTCAGAGGACAGCAGTAATGACAATGACTGTTCCTGTTCCCCTGCGGTCCTCAGGTTTTTGCCCAAGATTTTGTAAACTTTCCTCCTGCTTTCGAGGTCCCTGCTGCCAGAATCGTCCGTGCCCATGTGTTAGGACTGTGCTGTGTGCCAGTAAGCTTTCATTTTGACAAGTCTTAGGAGGTTTTGCCCCAAGAAGATAGCAGACCTCTCTTGTTGTTAAGTTTAAGAAAAGAATAGCAGCTTCAGAAGCCTTCACAGCAGGGAGCTGCCAACTACTACTTCTGGCCTCTTCCTCTGATCCTGATAACACCTGGGGAGCCCCCACATAGCAGCTTCCTCTTTATTTAAAAACACATTTCCACCTTCGTTATGTTGTAAAAGAAGAAACAGAACAAAAGGGGAAAACTACAAAAACAACAACAGAAGTGAAAATAGCACACTTTGGACTATGTTCAGACTTCATAGTTCTCTCTCCAGAGGGGGACAGCATTTTTCATCCCAAGTGTTTTGGAATTGTCTTGTATTCTTCAGAACTAAGTAAGTATCAGAGTTGATCATCGTTACAATGTTGCTGTTATTGTGTTACAATGTTCTCCTGGTTCTGCTCACCTCACTCAGCATCAGTTCATAGAAGTCTTTGCAGGTTTTTCTGAAGTCTGCCTGCTCCTCATTTCTTATAGCACAATAGTATCCATTACATTCCTATACCACAGCTTGTTTGGCCCGTTCCCCAGCTGGTGGGCAGCCTCTCGGCTTCTGATTCTCGGCCACCGCAGGAAGAGCTGCTCCAAACAGTTTTGTACCGGCGGGTCCTTTTCCCTTTCTTCCCTCCTCTTTCGGATACAGACCTGGTAGTGGTGTACACAGTCTGATTGCCCTCTAGACAAGGTCCCAAATTGGTCTCTAGAACGACTGCATCAGTTCACAACTTCGCCCCTGCATTAGTGTCCGAATTTTTACACATTTTCTCAAATATTTATCATTTTCTTTTTCTGTCATATTAGCCAATCTGATAATATGAGGTAGTACCTCAGAGTTGTTTTAATTCACATTTCTCTAATCAATAGTGATTTACAGCATTTTTTTCATATGACTGTAGAGAGCTTTAATTTCTTCATCTGAAAACTGCCTGTTCACATCCTTTGACCATTTACCAATTGGGGAATGACTTGTATTCTTGTCAGTTTGACTCAGTTCTCTATACATTTGAGAAAGGAGGCCTTTATCAGAGACACTTTCTGTAAAGATTGCTGTAAAAAAAAAAAAAGTATCTTGGAGCAGCAAGGTGGGGCACTGAATAGAGCACTGACCTTGGGCCACTGAGTTCAAATTTGGCCTCAGATACTTGGCATACTTACTAGCTGTGTGACCTTGGGCAAGTCACCTAACCCCAATTTCCTTGCCTTTCCCCCTCAAAAAAAGTGTCTTTATTTCTAATCTTTGTTGCATTGGTTTTGTGTAAAACATTTTAAATTTAATGTAATAATTTTCTATTTCACATTTTGTAAAGCTCTCTATCTCTTCTTTGGTCATAAATTCTTCCCTTTGCCATAGATCTGACACATAAACTATTCCTTGCTCTCTTAATTTACTTATGATAACACCCTTTATGTGTAAATCATGTGTCCATTTTGACCTTATTTTGGTGTATGGAGTGAGATGTTGGTCTATGCCCAGTTTCTGCCATACAATCATGTGTCCAGTTTTCCCAGCAGTTTTCGTCAAATACTGAGTTCTTATCCCAAAAGCTGGAGTCTTTGGCTTTATCAAACAGTTGATTATTATAATCATTTACTAGTATGTCTTATGTATTTAGCCTATTCTACTGATCTACCACTCTATTTCTTAGTCAGTACCCAACAGTTTTGATGATTGAGCAGCTTCTTCTTGTGCATTGACAATTTCCCTCTTTTGGGGAGAACCTCTTTTTCTTAGTGCCACAGATTCTGTGGGCCTTCCTCTTCCCATTCTCATCTATGTGACAGTTTTCCACTCCAACCTCCTGACGCACAGAAGTTAGTGATCCCTTCTTGACCATATCAGTTCCATTGTCCTTCTGGTTTCACACCAAACTCCTTCCATTTTTTAAAGCAGCATTTCATTCTCCATGATAACCTAGAGAGTGGAAAGTGTTCCCTTTTATTCTAGAGAATGAAGAAGAGATCAGCTTGTACTGTGAGCATAGGTAGAAGCCGTTTGCTTATTCTATGCACAGGAGAGATTTGCATTATATACTCTGTGCAAATCATTGCAAAATATACCCTGCCATCTGTGCATTCTAGTGTGATCCTTAGCTCTCGTCTTTCTCACTACAAGTTCCCCTGGAGATTTGCTATGGACCTGCTCATGGGTATCTGCAGCTTTATAGTTACTGCTCACTCACCTTTTGGAATCCCTTGCCAGCCTCGTGTGGCTTCCTATCCCTTCCCTCACTGACCATTTACCTTGTCTTACCCACTACCTCCTTCTCCAGGAGGCCTTCCCTTCTTTCTTCTCTAGGCTTTCCTTCCTTCAGCTCTTTTAATTTTTCTCTTCCTCCTCCTCCTCTTTCAGCTCAAGGCTTCTTCCCTGGGTTCTTCATCGTCTCTTCTCCCTCTTCCATATTTGTTTGTTCCTGAAGCCTTCTGCTTGGGTCTGCCTTTTCTTCCCTGGGCCCTTCTGTTGGAGTCTGTTTCCTGCTTTAATTATCCTTTTTCTGCTTCTGTTCCAGTCTTCCGAATTTAGCCCGTCCTTCTCCACAGTCTTTTCCCCCAGGAGCTGGAAGTACAAGTATCCTTAAATGCTCTTGGGATGCTCTGGGTTAGTCATGAATGAATGACTGGATGAGGCGTGTCTGACTCTACACAAGCACTGTGTAAAGTGTGTGAATGCAGAGAGAAAAGCCCGGCAGTCTAATGGGGGAAATGACACAGAGAGCAGACTTTATTTTCCAGTCTGATAGAAAGGACCCATGGTCTTCAGGGTAAAGTGGCAAAGCAGAGGGTAATTCTATTAGGGAATGCCATTTCTGCTGACAAAATCAGATCCGTTTCTGGCGTCAATCGCTTGACTGTGCCAGGGCCTTTCTGTTCTGAGACTTCAGTTGATTGACGTGGCTATATCTCCCCAGGGCTAGTGACCCAGAATCAGGGCATGGGCACTGGGCTCTTAGGCTCAGGGTCCGAAGCTTTCTCCATCAGCATCCCAGGGGAGAGGGTGGTTGGGGAATGTGGTAGATAAATACTTATTTAAACTTTGCCATTTCTTGGTATTTCTGAGATGATCCTGGTATGGATATTCTATCATCCTCTTTTGTCAAGCTGTAGAAATGATCTTGTATTCTAAGCTGGTATCACCCTTGGCTTCCATGTTTCTTGTCAGGCAAAGAAGAGGAAACATTTTCTGACTAAGGCAGTTTTTAGGTTCTTTTGGTCTCCCTTATTGGGACAATTGATTTGTATCCATTAAACTTCCTTAGGAAATGACAAGAGTTTGAGTCAATGTCTATTCTTTTATCACTTCCCATTTTTCAGCACCAGTTTATTTGTTTATGTAGGTCTGGTTGCAGTTGTTTTAAATGTGTTCCTTACCTTCTTTTTTATTCAACTTTGTTATGACAAGTTGATGGGATGGTTATACACTGATAACTGACTGATAAATAACCAGGTGTTTCCTGTCTATTGAGATATCAGTTTCATTGTTTGTTGTGTTATTCAGTGCTTGCCACGTCCAACATCTCCCAACTCTTTTCTTGAAGAAAACATTCATTATAGAGAAACATGAGGCTTCTGTGGTCCTCTTTCATTTATTACTCGTGACCAACATTTAAACAAAAGGTTTTGGCTGCCCACCGTGGCATTTAAGTCACCAAGAAGATGTTGATTCAGTTTGAGTCTTCTGGGGAGCGCTCTTTAAGGAATGCCTCTTGCCCACTGTCAATGGCCACAGTCAGCTCTCTGTACACAGCTACGTTGCTAGGCTGATGTGCCTGAGAGAACTGACACTGTCGGTCTTTAATCCTTTTTTCCTTTAATTTTATTTTAGATTCAAGGGCCAGAACACAAATACAGAATAGAGAAAAGAAACAAAAACATATAATAAACTTAAATATTGGAACTAAATACAAAGAAAGGGGAGGAAAGCCTGTCTTTTGCATTCCTATAAATCTAAAAACCTTTCTGCCCCTATTTTACCTGTCCTCTCACCCTCCCCTCTAAAGATCCCTCCCTTATCCTCTCTCCCCTTCTATGCCCCTACCATTTTATTTCTTCTGAATTTGGAAGACTATTATACACTTCTAAATAGATATGTATTGTTCCCTTTTAATCCAATTCCTGGTGAAAGTAGGTTACCAGAACTACCAGCTCTCCTCCCCATCTAATTCCTCTGTATTGATTCTTCTTCTTACACCTCATTTGTAAAAATAATAACTCGTTTTAGCTGTTCCTAAATGGTTTTACTTTTAAAATTCATATCCTATTCAGGTTTACCTCAGTCTTTCTTATAAGCTACCCAATTATTAATAAGAATATTAGACATACATTTTATATATATATAAAAAATAAACAGTGTGTCCTTATTGGATCCCTTATAATCAGTCTTTGTTATGTGCCTTATATTTCTCTTGGTTCTCATATGTTGAATCTTCTATTAAGTTCAGGATGTTTTTTTTTTTTAACAAGGTCTTGAAAGTCTGAGAGTTTATCAAATGTCCATTTTTTTAAAATTCAGGATAACACTTAACTTTTCAGGGGATGATATTTTTGGCCAGGGCCCCAGCTCTTTTGCTCTTTGATATGTTGTGTTCCAAGACCTGTGGACCTTTCATGTTTCTGCTGCTAGGTCTTGTGTCATTCTAATTGTGGCACCTTCATATTTAAATTGTTTTAATCTTGATGCTTTTAATATTTTACCTTTGAGTTGGGAGGTTTGAAATTTGACTATGATATTCCTGAGTTTTCCTTACAGGATCTCTTTTAAGTGGTGATCGATGGATTTTTTTCTATGTCTACTTTCCCTCCTTGTTCTAATGCTTCGGGACAATTTTCTTTAATCATTTCTTGTATTATTGTATCAAGATTCATTTTTAAACATAACTTTCATTTAGTCTGATTATTTTTATATTTTCTTTTCTTGATCTGTTCTCCAAATCTGTTGCTTTTCTTATGAGATGGTTCACTTTCTCTTCTATTTTTTCATTATTCATATTTTGTTTAATTATTTCTTGATCTCTTATAATTTCACTGGCTTCACTTTGCACAGCTCTAATTTTCAAGGTGCCATTTTCTTCCTTGAGATTCTAGATCTTTTTTTTTTCTAATTGATTGACTTTCCTTTCATACCTTTCTTGTTTTCCTTGGAGCATTCTTTTTTTTTTTTTTTTTTTTTAGTTTTTCCCCCATTTCTATCATTGGATTTTTTAAATCATTTTTAAGATCTTCTATGAATTCTTTTGGGGGGGTGTCCATTTGATGTCACTATCTTTTCAGGGTTTCTTTACTTTAATACCCTCCTCTAAAGATGAACCCTGGTCATCTCTATTCCCATAATCCCTTTCTGTAGTTGGATTCTTTCTCCTTCACCTGTGCATTTTTTGTGGTAATAGCTTAATTTTTGTAATTACCTTTAACCCTATGGGAAATGGTGCCTCTTGTCCCAGATCTACAGTGCTCCCCTCTAGCCTAGAACCAAAGCCAAACCTCTGGCCTCCTATAAGTGCCCACAGCCTGGGGCTTTTAGTCCCACTGCTTCTGCATTCACTGAGCATGTGATGGTTCCTTGTCACCCCAGTGTAGCGCAGCTAGGTCTGGCATTCCTTGTTAGCAGAGGTTCCTGGATCTTCTCAGCCTTAGTCACCCAAATCCCCTCACTATTCTGGGGTAAAAGTTCCTGTAGCTGGGGCCGATGTAGCCTCTCAAACCCACTAACCCCAGGGCTTGCAGCTTGTTGTTCAAACAGAACCCAGCCTGGACATGTTTATTCTTCACAGCGACCAAACCGACCAAACCGGTCCTGGGATTTTTCTTCCAATCTTCTCATAGTGTCACAGGAAGACCCGGTTGTGCCCCTATTCTTATTTATCTCCACCCATACTTTGTTCACTCTAAGGTGCTATTTTAACTCTTTTGTGGGGGAAATGCTTGAGAGCTTGGAATTTTCTGACCTACTCCGTGATCTTCCCAGAATTCTCTCCAATCTTAAGGATCCTTTGAATGGAGAATGTTTGTGGAATCTCCCTTAATTCTTCCCCACGTGGTAGAACCTGCCAGAATTTGTACTCTGCTGGAATAGCCTTTAAAAATCAAGGTTCAAACTAACAGGAAATAAACAAATCAATTAAAATTTTAAAAAATTAAAAAAATAAAAATCAAGGCTCACCTTAATGCCATGTTGTAAGACTTTACAGAGTTAGTTCAATTAAACAAATAGGTATTAAAGATTGTGTTTGTGTCTTATCTTCTACTAGATTGTAAATAAATTCCTTGATGTAAATGTTACATGTCCTTGAGTTTCTAACACAATATTATTTGTGTAGTCCTTAATACATATTGGTAATTAATACAATATTGATAACTCATGCAAATTTATTTAACTAAATTGAAGTAATCAGTGGGGACCCAGTCCACCTCAGAGAACTCCAAGCAGGCAGACTGTCCCTGAGGGAACATAAAGTGAGATTAATGGAGGGACAGGGAGCTGCTGGGGTCCTGAAGCAGCTCCAAGCCCTATGTCTGAACAGAAAGGAAATGGGAAGGGGAAGAAGATGGAGATAGGAGCTCTCTCTTGGAGATCTCCTTGCCCCCAGTGGACAGGAAGAGAGAGGTGAGGAGCAGAGACCAGCCCTCAGGGGCCATGATGGGGAATGAGCATGTGGGGAAGAGCTGGGCTGAGGAGACTGGAATCAAAGCAGTCTTCAGTCCACAAGCATCTAGTAGGCACTAACAATATTCTAGGCCTTGGACCAGGCACTGGAGACAGAAGAACAAAAATGAACCAATCCTTGCTCTCAGGGTACTTGGATTCTCTCGGAGGGGACAACAGGGACCAACCATGTATATACCAACCATGTTTTTGAGGGAGAGCTGAATGAGCAGCCAGGGGGTCAGGAAAGTCTTTGTATAGAGGAAGGTGGGGCTTGAGCAGAACTTTGAGGGATGTGAAGAATCCCAAGAGGCAGGTGGTGGGGTTTGGGGGTGGGAGCTAGCCTGGACAGTGTACACGTGTTGACCTGGGAGATAGAGCAGTCTGGGGGTGAAACAGCAGCAAGACCAGTTTTACTGGACCATGTTGTGAGGGAAGGGACTCTGTGTGTGTGTGTGTGTGTGTGTGTGTGTGTGTGTAATAAGGTTCCAAAGGCAGGTTGGGACTTTAAAAGTTAGACAGAGGAGCTTGCAGGTAGCACCTGGAGCCATTGGAATTTTTTATGGGGGGGGGAGCAGTCAGGCCATCACTCTGGCAGCTGTTTAGGGCATAGATTGGAGAAGGGAGAATCCCAAAGCAAAATGAGAAGGGGAAGGGAAGAGAAGGGCTTGGGATAGAGATATGGCCACCAAGCCATACTATTGGTCCTTCTGTCATGCCCTTCAGATGCACCTTGCCATTCATATGGCCTGCTGATGTTCCTGAGGGAACCCTGTCTTTCCATATCTCCTGTATCTATTGTTGCCTGATTAAAGTGTGAGCTCATCGAGAGGAGGGACTTTTCTCTTAGTATCCAGAAGTGCTTGGCACATGGTGTGTATGTGGTGATAGCTGTTTGTCCTTCATTCTTGAAGAGGACTGATTTGGGCTGGCAGATTGTATAGATCAGGGTTTCTCAAACTGGGGGTCATGACCTACAATAGAATAGCTTCCTTTGTTGTCTGTTAATGAATGCTACTTTTATTCCATGGAGGCCCTTCAGCGTGGGCTTAGGCTTTGGGACCCAACAACATCTCTATGATGTTGCTCGAGCTTTGGGAATCTACCTCCATTGTCCAAGACGCCATTGGGAACCACGACTGCATTTGGGGTAGTTGACGATAGCATTGTATGCCCTCTGAATTCTGTTCCACAACTAGTACCTAACGGCTCCTAAGCTACAGCAAATTTAGGGTTAAAAATTCCTTACTACAAGAATCCTGTGAGATGGTACAAGTGTGAGTATATCCATTTCACAGGTGAAAGACCTGAGGCACTGAAATTAAAGGAATCCTAGGACTTTGAGTTAGAGACCATTTAGTCCAGTCCCCTAATTTTACAAATGAGAAAACTGAGGCCAAAAGGGGGTGGAACTTGTCCAAGGACACAGGTAGTAAGCAATAGATCCGGGATTTGAGTCCTGGGCTTACTGTTCCTTCTGCTGTGCCGGTGTTGACTTGTCCAGGATCATAGGAGTAGAGTCAGAATCTGGAATGTCTTCTGACTGCCAACCATGTTTTTCTCCCCCCACACTACACTACCACCTAATTGTATTGACTCCTGGTTTGTTTTAACCACCGATTTCTTCCTCTTGGTTGTATTTGCTCACCATCATGTAAACATTCCAGGCGAGGGGAAGGAGCAGGTATAGATTTTTTTTGGAAAAAGGCTTCATAGACTTCTTCTGGTCTTCCAGGGTTCCAAGGGATTGGGTGGGATCTAAAGGATCTAAAAAGGAAGGTTTTGAAGGTATGAAATAGTTTTACTCATCATTGGTGCCTGTTTCCAAAACCCCAAAGACCTGATGTATGATTTGACAAGTCATACATCATACACCCTGAAAAATACAGTTGAGATGTTTAACTGCTTTGGTAAACTAAACATATAAAACCATAACATCTCAGAAAGTCTTTCAAAATAAGAACTGTTAACTTTGAAATTGCTTTATTTTGTCCTTAAAAACAGGGGAAAGATGGAAACATTTCATTTTTTTAGAAGTCAGGGAGAATAAATGCATTTTTTTCTCTTGGTTCTGTGTTGGAATATCTCCAATCCTGCACTAAGATGTGTTTGCCTCCCCAGCCCTGGTGGAAAGGCTTGTTCTCTAGTCTCAAGGTACTTGAAGCGCAGACACACACGCCAGATTCTTAATAGACTGTGCATGAATGCTTCTTGCATCCCTTATTTATGCCATTCCCTCAGGATCCAATAACACCTCCAAGTGGTGGTGAGGTCTAATCAATGTTTATAAAGCACTTTGAAGGATTTAGGACACAGAAATCCTCCAACTGCAGAGTCAGTCCCAGATTCACAGACCTCCGGTGTCAGAACGTACCACAAAGGCCATCCAGTCCAGCCCACACCACATTTGTCATGGTAAAAATGACCATTCGGTAGCCAAAACATTTAGAAATGACTAGAGTTTGTAAATCAGTAGGAGCAGGCTGGGCTAAAGCATTAAAATGCTCCTGGCTCTCCTTGCAGGTCTCCCTTTCCTGGCCAAGTCAGGAGTTGTCACATTGTGTTCTGAAGTATATTTACCTCTTCTGGAAGAGCAGCCAAGGCTAAACTGATTTCACTTAATGAAATGGGGCAGCCTTTTGAGTTCTGACCAACGTGTCATAATCACAATGATACTTCAACAGACTAATGCACAGCTAATGATCAGAGCAGGAGTGTAATCTCTGCAACACGGCTGATGTAGGGAGGAGCTGGGTTATTGAGTCCTCATTGTCTTTGCTCTTTGTACATGTTTGATGTGTGTATTGTATAGGCTTAAAAGACACACACACATACAGAGTCGCATGCGCATGTGCCCCAATCTATTTGTTTGGTAAATTAGAAGGCTCTTGAGACATTGATGTATGTTCCCTCTTACAATCTGATTATCCCAACAAACATCGAGCTTTTATTAGTACTGTAATCTATTTATGTATAATTGGCATTAAATATTTTACATGCAATTAGTTTAAAGTTTATGGAAATTCTGTATTAAATTTGTCAGCCCATTTTTATAACTCTTTGCAGAAATTCATTATGGAGACATTTGCTGTTCTACTTAGGATCATGATTTAGAACTGGTAGGGACCCTGTATACCATTTGAACCAATCTCTTTATTTCATGAATCAGGAAATGAAGGCCAGAGAGAGGAAGTGATCTACCCAAGATCACATTGGTGACCAGGATTTAAACCCAGGTGTTCTGACTCCAGGTCCAATGCTTTTTCCACCAGCTCACACTGCGTCCTGCTAGAACACGTCAAGGGCCTGTGATTTTTACTAGCATGGTGAGCTCTGTGAAGCGCAGATTGCCACCCCCTCTTGTAATGGTAGATGGTAGTTGGGAGTTGTTCTGACCTGCAGTATCCCATCCCACTCAGGTGGTGAGCCCCTCTGCTCATAGCCAAACCAACCTCTGAGGACAGATCAGTAGTCTTGTGTTGGACCTCTACGCAAGGCCTTTCTAACTTATTGGGACCTGCCCCCATTTCTTCTCCATTAGTTCAGCTGTTGAGAGAGTCATTTCCACATAACCCCCTATTCTTAAAGAAAACCTTCACCTGATCCCAGTATTATTGAGCTATTCTTGCATTTCTTCTCCCTTTCCCAGACAAACTCTTGGAGAGGGTTGACCACACTGATTATGATTCCGTCTTCTCGTCTCCCAATCATTTCTTATTCCTTTATAATCTACCTTCCCAATCCTCCACTTGACCAAAATGGTTCTCTCCAGTCTTACCAACCTGCCAAATCATCAGCTGCTTCTCACTCTTCATAAATCCTCCAGTGCCTTTGAGACTGCTGACTACATCACCTCCTGAACATTCCTTCCTTTGCTTCTGGGTCCTTACCCTCTCTTATTTCTCCTGTCTGACTCTTTCATCTGATTTTCCTTTTCTGGGTCATTATTTTTCTTTTGCTCACTAAGTCTGAGCAACCTTCGAGGCTCTGTGCTGAACAGATAGCCATAACTAGGAATGGAGGCCCCTGGTAGGGGGGTGGGGGAGGTGGGGAGATGGAGGTCATGCCTTAGCACATCTGGTTCTGGGAAGAGTTGAGGCAGGTTGGGAACTGATGTGAATTGAAACGGTGGAGGCACCAGGAAGCCACAATTTTTGAAGGGGTGGAGGCTGCCATGAAGATTTTGAGCCAGTTACTGAACTTACCAGGTCCAAAGATACCAGCTTCTTCTCTGGGCATGATGGATTTCACTTTAAAGAATGGGTGGTGGTTAGAAGGGGGAGTCCAGAAATAGCAGGGAGAAATAAGAAAGGTACTAGCTGCTGCTCCTGGCCCTGTGTGTTGTTAGGGATGGGAGAGAAGGAGCAGCCAGCCCTGGAGAGGATGAACAAGAAAGCAAACAAGGTTTTGGTGAGCACTGGAAGGTGGAAGAAATGTGGCCTCCTAGATTTAGATCCATAAGGGTTCTTGGAGGTCATCTAGGCCAATCCCTTCATTGTTCAAGTGGGAAAATTGAGGCCCAAGAGGTTAAGTGACAGAACCAGCATTTGAATTTAGGTCCTGACTCTGAATTAAGAGGACTTTCTATCTCATCACAACAGCAGAAGGTTTCCAAGGGCTCAGGTCAGTGACTGAGAAAGGGTTAGGATGGATTTTACTCTGAGGTGATAGAGGGATATGCAACAGGCAACAGCTAGTGACCTTTACTTCTGATCTCTGGTCCAGGAAGGAGGCTCTCTGCCACAGACCAGTGGGAAGGTGTCCTAGGAGAGAGGCTTAATGGTCACAGGACGTTAGATGCAATCCAGGGACAGATGAGACATTGGGTGTGTTGGGCTGCTAGAGCTGAGAGGGGATCAGAAGATGGAGCATGGGGTGGGAAGAATATCCTTGGGTAGAGGAATCTTGTCTCCTAGGATGTTAGTCCCTGAGCACACTGTGCTGGTTCCAGCACTGGTCCTGAGCCACCTCCTTTTCACTCTAGACTCCCTCCCTTGGTGATTTTGTCAGCTCCCACAGATCCGGTTACTATCTCAATGCAGATTATGTGTAGACTGCCAATTCTCCATAACCAGGCCTAATCAAGCTGCTGAACTACAGTTCCATCTTACCATCTGTTGGCAGCACAGCTCCACCATGAGGTCGCTTGTGTATCTTCAATTCATGTCCAAAAGGGAGCTCCATTTTTATCATAGATTTTGATTGATACCTTTTGTTTCACATTGCCAGCATATCTCCCAATATGCCTCTCTTCTCTTCTTCCTAGTGAGCCATCTCATCTAACAGTGTTTTTTAAACAAAAAAAAAAAGGAAGAAGACGGAAAACAAAAAGGAAAACTGAACAATACAGGGAAGAAAGTCTAAAATACATGCAGTGTTCTAAGAACTCATTATGTCTGTCCCCAATCCCATCCTTCTTCCAGACTTCCTAATTCTTTTCAGGATATCACCATCCTTTACAGCTGCTTACATTCGGAGCCTTAGAATATCTGCCTACTCCTCCCTCACTCCCCACATCTAGGCAGTGACTAGACCTTGTCGAGTCTCTCTCCACAACATCCATCCCATCTCTTCAGCATTAGATGCTTGACTGCCTGCTACTGAACATCTCCGTTTTCTCAATTCTAAGATGAGGGTGACAATTGCGCCTCTCCCTCCCCCACCCCGAATCAGATGAGAAAGTTTTTGTAGTGCTTAGCCTAGAGTCCCTGGCACATAGTGGGTGACTAATAAATGCTTATTCCCTCCCTCCCTTCTTCCTCATTTCCCTTTGGAGAACAGTTCAGGCCCTCAGCATCTCTCTCCTGGCCTGTTGAAAGAGCTTCCTTATTAGGCTTCCTCCCTCTGCTTTCTTTTACACTCAAATCTAAACTCCGTAACTGTAGCCCCAATGTAGTATTTACAGCGCCCATGATCACAACAAAGACCATGACTATAAATGACACGTGGTGGTCAATTGCAAAATGTACCAAACTCTCCAGATAGAGGATGGAACTGAAAAAAAAATTAAAAAAAAACCCAATCCCCAAACCAGTGAGCCGATTCCATCATAGTACCAAAGATATTCAGAAGCCATAATAACACTAAGAGCCACAGCATCCTTCAGCCCTCCCACAAACCAATTGTAGATAAATATCTACTCACAAACCTGTCTATCTCCTTGCCTCAACCTCCTCTCTCTCCCACCATCTCTCTGGCTCTGGCTCCCAGCTTCCTGTGGGCTCTGCTTCTCTTCAGCAAACTCCTCCCACCACAGGCTCCATGTCTCTATATTCAGCCTATTAGGGGGCAGAGTTTACTTTCAAAGCAGGAGATGTCTTCAAATTCCCATTCCCATTACAATAACACAGCTACCAAATGGATATTCCTAAGACATGTATGTAGACGTTGCCCTCCCCCTCAGAAGTGTTTCATGGCTTCCTAGTACCTCTTATAAACTAGATAATCTTCTGTTTGGTTTTCAGAGCCCTCCCCAGCCATACTGGCTTCTACCAGTCTTCTTCACCCATGATATGCCATGATGCCCCTTTTTGGCTTCTCAGCTGCAGCTGGCTCCAAGGTGGTCCCCAGCTGTTCCCCCTATAGGACCTTTCATTTCCTGGCTTGGGGTCTTTGTTCCAGGGTTCCTGTGTGTCTGCAATGGGCTTTTTCATCTGCCCCTCCAAGAATCCTTTGATGAAAGCCCAACTCAAGTACCGCCTCCAGGATGACTTCCTTGTTCTTATCCCCTTGCCATCCCCCAAGTTCTTTGCACTGTTTCCCTCTGGAAATTTCTTTGTCTTACTTTGTGTGTACAGTCAGTTCTGCTCTAGCATGATATATTGGGTACCTAAAAATCACTGTACTGACTGTCTTTGGTATTTACTTTCTTGAGTATATGGTATCCCTCTAGTAGAATGGGAACTCCTTGAGGCAGGGACTGTTTCCTTTTTGTTCTCTGTGTATGTATGTTACCTGAAGATTCACTTTGCAGAGTTTTTCAGGCTCTTGGCCATGGCTTGCAGTGAATGTGATCCTATGACTTTATTTACTATGGTGTTTGTTCCATGTGATGTCCCGTTTGTTTATTTCCTTGCTACATTTGGAATTGTTGACTCCACTGGGTTTCATTATTATTTGCCTTTGGGCCGGATGCTTCCCCCCCCCCATTGACAAAGACTGGCAGCTTGCATAGGTAGAACTAGAAAATGGAATTCAAGAAGCTAATGGCCTTTCAGTCTGGTGTTTGGGGGTCTTTTCAGTTGCTCCTGGGTAGGGCGAGAGACTCCGAGGCAGCTAGGCTACGCTTCATTCACATTTGGTGATTTATTTCAAGTTGTAGCATGATATTATCACAAATTATCCAAATCTCTAAAACCAGAAAGCTTGGTTGCTCTTTTTGGGGAAAAAAATTACCTCGGGGCCATTTTCTTTTCTAAAGACAAAGCTTTTAGAGTGAAATTAGAATTTATTTATGGACTTTTGTTCCCCAGGCAGCTTGTCTAAATACATCTGTTCCCAGGACTAACTCCAGTGTGATTCTTTCTGTCCCTTCACCTACTCTTTGATTTGGGGTAGGGAAGGTGGTTAGGGGGCACTGGCACAGGGAAGACCCATAGGAGACTTCTCCTGCCTGGCCTGTGGTAGTTTCCTTTTAACAAAAGAAATGTAAATAAGAAACGGTATTGAACTCTGGGGTGTGGTAACCTTTCTGCCCTTCATCCTAGTGGGGCTGGGGGTGGTTTTTCCCTGGACTTATGAAGATACAGCATAGCCAGCCATCATCATGCTTAGCAATTTTTTGTACCACTGACAAGGGACATAAAAAGATCCCAGGCAAGTGAGATCCTCTCTCTGTTTAGTTGAGGTCAAGGTGGCAGAGACCCCAGGACTCTGAAAGTCTGCTGGGAAACTGGGTGCTAGGCCATGCCTCTTTTAGCTTACCAGTTCTCACCAGCTCAGTGCTACTCCCCTATTATTTCTGCACCACTAAGGGACTGAACTGGTTGTCAACATTCCTCTAAATTTGGGTGCCCCAGAGGCATAACCCCTCTTGCCCCATCCTAGTTACCACTCTCAAGATCCCTATTTTTTCCTCTCACATTATCGACAAACCTCCCGGTTAGCAACAAACATTGAAAGCAGGCTTCCCCAACAGGTGGATGGGGCTAAGTTAGTGAAACTGTAAGGTGTTCAATCTAGATTCCACCTAGCAAACATTGATCAGGGCCCTGGGTTTCTCCCTGGTGCAGCCAACTCTGCTCTTCAAATGCTTACAGTCTAAAGAGGGGAAATTCATACTCCCAAATATGTGCGATATGGGGAGAGATGAATGAGTCACACAGGAGAGCTCGGAAGGACAGCATCCGCCCAGTGACAGAGAACTCTGACTTCTGCCTGCCTGACTGTGGGCTAACTGTGAATATGCTTTCAGTTGTTAAAGGGAGGCGGGGAGGTTCTCCTCTCCTCATCCCAGAGAAAGGTGAGAACTGGAATCTGGTATGTGCCAGGGAGTGGGTTGAGTCTCCAGGGACCTGCTCATGGGGAAAGTTCAGATAACCCCCCAAAAAACTGTGTTCACACTGGCATTTCTACTACCTGCTCCAATTGGATCCTCTGTGTTGATGAGACCATCCCGTAAGTTTCTCTGAACTTCCTCAGGCTGGTCCTTGGTCACCTGGCTGGTGGCATCAGCTCATCCCCTAATGGGGCCTACATTTATAGCCTTTTCCACTTTACCAGTTCATACTCTGCTGGCATTGCCTTTAAGAGGCAAGCATCACTGGTGCCACAGTGAGGTATGAGAGGAGGCAACCGCTTTGGTGGAATGTGGAATGAGGAAGAGACCCTGGAAAAACTGAGGAAGATGCAGTTGTTAGCAGCTTTCGACCCTCCCCTCTTCCAGTTTTCCATATGGGGATGGTGAGGCCCAGAGATACACAATAATGGAGCCCAGGCAGTGCCAGGCTTACTGGGGCACTCTCTGCCCCATCTTTATCATCAAGGTAGGATTCCAGGTATGCTGCTGCTCTTGGCTCATCGACAAGCACCACCAGCTGGTTCATTTTGAAGATTTATGCTTTGCCAAATCTATTGGAGTTGATTGACTTGATTGACTCTCCTTCCTCTCTTTGGTTCCCCACCTTCTGATGAAGCATCTCTCCTTCCCTTTCAGTCTTCACACTCACTGAAAGGGAGACCAGCCAGAGGAGGCCAAAAATGAGGAAGGACCTTGAGTTCATGACTTCAGAGGAGTCTCTAGGGAACTGTAGAAGGTAGAAGGAACTGAAAATATTGAACCTGGAAAAGAGTGGGAGAGGAGGAGATGGGAGAGAGGAATCATGATAAATGATAACTGTCTTCGGAAATGAGAAGGGTTGACACGTGGAAGAGAGGTAATAGCCTTCTGCTCGACACCCCACCTCCTGGCCCCCTTCCAGGGCAGGAGGAAGAGCAGCGTTAGACTTGAGGTCAGGAGAACCTCCATCTCTTCCCATTAGAGCTCTCTGATAATGGGTTGTTTCTTGCAAAGGTACCGAGGAGAAGGGCTCCTTTCCTCCTAGAGAACACCAAACCAAAGCTGTCTGGTCCATTGTTAGGGCCCCTTTGTTGCAGAAGGGATTTTTGCTCTGCTCTGTGATCTCTGAGTTAATGTGCTGTGGCCATCTGACCTCTGTGTGACCGTCTGAGCCACCAACCTGCAAGTGTTCAGAGGCCTACGACCTTGGGCTGATCAGACTCACCAAATTTGAAAGGGGAAGGCAGTGGAGCGGCCATATCCTCCAGCATATACTCAAAAGGAATCCTTGCTATGTATGGTGTATCTGATAAGAGGCCACTCAGCCCTGGATTGCAGACCTCCAGTGAGGGGGAGCGCACCAGCTCCCAAGGCAGCCAATTCCTCATTCAGCAAACCTCGGTTTGCCTTTTTGTACTTTCCTTCTATAGGACAGCCCTTGAGATACTTGAACATAACTGTCATGTCCCCTCTCTGTCTTCTCTTCTTCCCAAGAAATATCCTCAGGACCTTCAGCTTGTCTTCATATGCTTGAGCTCAAGACCTCTTTCCCTTTGCCCCGACTGCCTTTCTCTGAATACTCTCCAGTGAATCTCTGGCTCCAGAGAAGCTAATCTGACGAGTCTAGAAGGATCAACTCTGATTTCTGAAAGCTCTCCTTAATTCAGCCCCACAGCATGCTAGCCTTGGGCTTCTTTTTGGCCACTCACCCCTCCTGAACTTGCAATCCACTCATACCCGGAGATCTTTTTATTTATTTGTTGTTCCAGAAAAACTGTCCCCTCCCCGTGCCATGGCCATCATGCAGAGCTGACTTTGGAACCAAGTGTAAGGTGTTACATTTATCTCTATCGTATTTCATCCCATTGGATCCAGCCTGGAAAGACCTTTTTAGACCTCAACTCAGCCATCTGGCATATTAGCAGCCTTTCCCACTTTGGTGCCCCCGGTAGGTTTGCCTCCCTCTAGGACCCTAATAGAAACAGTAGGGCACATAGGGCCCAGCACAGATCCCTGAGGTACCTCCCTGGAGACCTCCTGCCAGGTAGACATTGAACCACTAATAATCCATTTGAGTCTTGCTGTTAGACCGGCTCTTTGAAAAAAAATAATAATTCAGGTTTATTTTCAGGTCCTCATTCTCTTCCTCCTCTATTCCCAAAGAAAACTAGAAAAAGAAAACCTGTTACAAAGTGTAGAATTAAGCAGAACAGATTCCAGCGTTGGGCAGATCTGTTCAAAATGCCTTGGTCTGCATTTGGAGCCTGCCGCTTCCCCATCTGGAGGGGAGCAGCACATTGCCATCAGTGCTCTGGGCCTGGGCTGAGTCCTTGTCGTCCGGCCAGTCCTTAATGCTTCTAACTTCATTGTCCGCTAGTCCACAGCACTCCATCTTTTTTTGCAGTAGCATGATCTGAAATCTAGCTAACATCTACAACATTCCTTGCATCTGCTAATTTAAGAACCTGCCAAAAAAATGAAAAAAGGTTAAAGATCTCTTTTTCCCTCACTTAAATGTTAAATAATTTTTAAACCTTTTTTTAAGTTTTAAGTTCCAGATTGTCTCTCTCCGTAACCCCCTCCCCAAGATGATAAGCAGTCAGACATAGGTTACACATGTGCAGTCGTGTAAAACATTTTCATATTAGTCATTTTCTACAAGAAGACTTGAATAAAAGAAAAAGGATGAAAGAGAGTGAAAAATGGCTGCTTCAGTCTGCACTCAATCAACATCCGTTCTTTCTCTGGAGGTGGAGAGTCTGCTTCATCATTAGTCACTTGGGATTTTCTGGGATAATAGCTGAGTCATTCACTGTTCTTCATCAACAGCAACAATGTTGCTGTTACTGTGTTCATTGTTCTCCTGGTTCTGTTCACTTCACTGTGCATCAGTTTATATAAGTCTCTGCAGGTTTTTCTGAGATCATCCTGTCTGTCATTTCTTTTAGCACAGTCATATTCTCTCACAGCCATGCACCACAACGTGTTCAGTAGTTCCCTGATAGATTGGCATCCCTTTGATTTCCAGTTCTTAGCCACCACAAAAGGAGCTGCTATAAATATTTTTGTACAAACATGCGCTTTCCCCCCTTTTTATTGGATGTCTTTGGGATACAGACATAGCAGTGATATTACTGGGTCAAAGGCTATGCACAGTTTGATTGCCCTTTGGGCCATAGTTCCAAATTGCCCTCCAGAATGGTTGGATCAGTTCACAACTCCACCAATGGTGCATTCGTGTCCCAGTTTTCCCACAGCCCCTCCAACATCCATTGCTTTCCTTTTTTGAAGTGGTACCTCAGAGCTGTTTTAATTTGCATTTCTCTAATCAACAGTGATTTAGAGCATTTTTTATATGACTATACATAGCTTTGATTTCTTCTCTACCTTTTCTCTAGAGGCTTTTCTGGTCCCACTAGCTTGTAGGGCACCATTTCCCCAAACTGCCAGGTACTCATTTTGTATATGTTCTCTGTCTACTCTCTGTATACCGTAAGCTCCCATTTTACTTTACCCTTGGATCCTAGCACTTAGCATAGTCCCCAGCGCAGAGTAAGCATTTGGTAAGTGCCTGATTGAATGGCCTCTTCTGGATGAAGCCATTTGGGCTCTTCATAATCATGGCTTCTCTTGCTGGCTGTTGGCGAATCTTCTCTTTAATGATCCATTTGAGAATTTGCCCAGGCATTCGATTTAAGCTGCTGATCTAAGGCAGACTCTGTTGCCTTCCCTTTTTGGAAAGAAAATATTTGCCTTTGGGGGGGGGGGACAGTTGCCAGTCTTTTTATGGTATCTTTCCTGTTTTCCATTATGCACTAGGATCCCAGGGGTGACATCAGCAGCCCCAGGGAGCTGAGACTCATCAGGGAGCCACTAAGGATGCCTTCTCACTGGCCCTTGACTTACCTTGGGCATCTCATTTTCTTTCTTGTCTTTTCCACCTCTGTTTTCTCCCTGGGGAGAATCAGGCTCTGCAGAAGTCCCAGCCTTTCTTTGACTCCGATTGTTCCCTTTACAGACTTCATTGAAGGGCTGTCTCCAAGACTCTTACTCAGAACTGACTTGCTCTTATTTAACACACAGTTCTAACAAGGGTGATTAGTGGCTTACAGGCAGAAAATCAGAAGGGGAAACTTTGGACACAATGAGAGGTTTGATCTCTAACACCCAGCGCCCCCAGCAATGTTTGCAGTGGGGGGGACACTGTTGAAGGGAATAAGGTGGTCATTTGGGTCTGTTCTACTTCAGGCAATTAAGTGAGTTGCAAAGGTATTTTTGTTTTGTTGGTGGTGGTTTCAGTTTGGTTTGGTTTGGTTTTCCTGGAGCTGTCACCTGCTTTTTTTCAAACTATAGGAAAAAATCACTTTTTACTTAACTCCTCTGCTTGGAAAACTGAAATGTTCTTTTGTGGCAATTAAGCATTTCAGAAAGCTTTTTTCTTTCCATGCCTAGTTGGTCTCTTGTCTTATTTGCATAATGCTGTTAAATATAGATTTTTTTTTCCTAGTAATTGGTGTCCCTAACTTACCAATGGGTTGAGTTCCAGAAATTAATTTGTAAATTAGCTGTTTGAAACTTGGAAAGCCTTTCTCCTTAGAAACAGGCTTTGAAGTGGTGATTCACTGCCTAGCCAGCACCCAAAGGCATAGTTTGGCTGCGTTTAGGGTCCCCGGGGCAGAGGAAGAAGAGCTTCCTCCCCTTTTCCTGGGTCCCTGAGTGACCCTCTAGTCTGTCTCCCGTGCCCTCTCCCTCCTTTGCTGTGGCAGCCTTCCCTTCTTCCCTTCCTTGGCTGTAAGGCCTTCTGTGCTTATACTGCCTCTCTCAGCCTTGGCCTTGGCTGGCCTTGGCCTTGGCAATCTCACCCTGTCCTGCTTTCTCCTAACTCAGGTACAGACTCCTGCGGTCCTTCTATGGGCCACTAGGCGGCACAGTGCAGAGGGCCGGGCCTAGAGTCAGAAGACTCATCTTCCTGAGTTCAAATCCGACCTCCTAACTGCATGACCGTGGGCAAGTCACTTCACCCTGTTGGCCTCAGTTTCCTCATCTGTAAAATGAGCTGGAGAAGGAAATGGCCAAACCCTCCAGTGTCTCTGACGAGAAAATGCTAAAGGGGGTCACAGAGAGTCAGGCACGACTGAAACACAACAGAAGTCCCTGTAACCTATTGATTTACATGTTGTATCCTCTCATTAGAATGTAAGCTCTGGGAGGGCAAGGACTATTTGGGCCCTTCTTTGTATCCCCAGCACTTGCTTAGTACCTGGTTTGTAGGAAGTGCTTAATAAAAGCTTATTGATTGCTTGGAATGCTTCCCCCCCCCACCCCATCCTCCACCTGGAGCCCTCACTGGCCTTCAGTCCCCAGCTCATTCATGACCCCTTCTGAGGCCTGTCCTAGTCACCACTCCTCTGGATCTCCCCATTCCTGGAATGGAAGCATGGGGCAAGGGAGGCCCCCCACATGGTTCCCAGTGCCTTGCAGCATACTGTCGCTGCCTAATCAGTGCTTTTGCTGGATTGCTCAGTGCCCTCTGGACTGTTCCCCCCCCCACTCCCCACTCCCCACTCCCAAGCCCCACAGTCAAAGGCCAGGGTTCTGGAGGGGAGCACTTGCTGGCTATTCATAGTTAAGTGAATGACTGACAAGCCTCTTAGCCTTCTGAGTCTTTACATTTTTAGAAATGGACTCTCCTTTTCCCAAACTGATCCCTAACTGGTGGCACTTCAAACTGGATTGAGAAATAAACTGAAAAATTCCCCCAGTGGGGAGGAAATATCTTGGAGGCAGCGGCCCCTCTGGCAGCTCAGCTCTGTCAACAACATCCTTCCTCTTCCTACTTCTGAACATTCAGGTTCCCTGAAGGCACAGAGATTTTTCATATAGTCTCTGAGGTCCAGAGTGGGCCTTGGCTCCCAGAAGACTGGGCATCCACATATATGCATGGGTCATTTGTTAGGCCAGTGCTTGGCTCTCACCCCCACCTGTCCCCCCTCAATAACAGTGCAGCACCTCCCAGGACAGTGAGAGCTTCTGAGGCTGAGATATGCACCTGGGGAGCAGGAGCAGGCCCTGCCTGGAGCCTGCAGTGGTGTTTACCCTAGAGAAGGCTGGGCAGGAGCTGTTGGGTTAGGAGGACAGTGCCTCCTCCCTGTAGTCCTGAGCTACCCTCCCACATTGGAGCCGCCTTGGGCCAGCACATGTACTTTGGAACAGTCAGCCCTTCTTTGCCGTGCTTGGAGCAGATCCACTATGTTGTTGGGAAGTATGGCTGCCATATGGGCAGAGAGCTCATTCTTGGGGCCAGGGGGTGCCTCCTGTGGGATCTGGGATTCCTGGGTGACTTTTTCATATGCCTCTATTCCATGAAATTACAGAGATGAAAGGGGCCTTAGAGGTATTTGTTTCATATATACATGAGCAGGAATTTGTCTAAAATATCAGCTGCAAGTGAGCAGCCAGACTTCACCGAAGGACTTCCAGCGATGTGGAAGCCACCCCTCAGCTCCTTTATGGTCCCTTGTTCTGGGAGTGTCTGTGTGGAAGTACGGAATGTTGAGCTCGACCCTGGGCTGCTTAGCTGCTCTAGGGCCTGAACACACACTCGCACACAGCCTCACACACACACACACACACACACGCACGCACACACGCACACATGCACGTACACATGCATACATGCACACAGTCTCACACACACGCACAATCTCACACACACACACACAGTCTCACACACACGCACGCACACACACACACAGTCACACACAGTCTCACACACACACACACACACACACACACGCACACACGCACACTCATACACCAGCCCATTTCTCTTGTTTTCAGTAAAATGATGAGATAACTTTTGAGGTGGCCCAACTCCAAAGCCTACCAATACTTGGAGTTTTGACCATGCCTCAAGGTCAGTGCATCATGGATAGCACATTTTGAGACTGTTCTCAAGGGCAGGCCAGAGAGACCGTGACAGGAGAAGAGGCAGAATTCAAGCTTCAGCTTTGCTGGAAAGACCAGAATGGGTCACTTGCTTCCCTTGGGGAAGGTGGGGCGTTCAGTGTTGCTGCTGTGGCCAAGGACAGCATTTTCCGGGCTCTTGCCAATTAATGCAGGACCTCGTGGAGCTTCAGTGCCACCCCTGCCATCTGCTGGGCAGAGTCACACCTATAGCCTTCTCTTTAGGAAGCTGGGCTTTTGAAAAGTGCAGTGACAGAGTGGGGTAAACCCATGTTAGAGTTTTCAGAAGGGGTGGGCAGGTCTAAAACAGCTCAGTTCTCATTGTTTCCTAGCCAACAATTGCAATGAGGAGCAAGGGAGGGGAGGGAAGTATGCCTTTCTGATGAGCTCCAGTTTTTATGGAATGTCTTCAAAAGAGGGGGAGGGAGATCTATGCAGGGAAGATACAGTAAAAAAAAAAATAGCTGAAGCCACGGCAGCAGACTCAGGAAGGCCCAAGGCCTGACCAAGCTGAGGTCCAGAGATCTCGGCCATTAAAGACAGCAAAAGAGCTTTGGAAAAAGCTGTGTGTGAGCAAGAAAGGACAGGCCCATGGCTTGGTGCTGCCTTACAATGATAATCCTCATTTGGCTCTGAACTTCCCTAAGAAGAAGAAAGATCTTCCCTCTGGAAAGAGCTTATAACCAGCCAGCTAACAGGGCATAACAAGAGGGGCCATGAGGGACCTCATTGAGCTTGGCCCCCTCAGACTCTGGCCTAAGAGCCTTTCCTTTGGTCACCCAAGAAGTGCTGTGGCAGCCAGTTCAGGGTTCAAGTCCAGAACTCTCTTCACTGCAGGCTACTCTAAATGTTCCAGAGTCTCCAGATCCAAACAAATGACACACCAGGACGGTGAAAGAAGCTGCCGCTCTGATCTCAGAGCTGGGGCAGGAAGCTTTGAGGAAGGCAGGACAAAGGAGGGGTAGGTAGGAGAAGTCTGAAAGTCCTTCAGTGGAGTCTGGCTGGTCACTTGAAGCTGATGTTTTAGTTGAATTTCTGCTTGTGTACGTATGAAACAAAGTGTGCTCATCTGCCCCAAGAAGACAAGGTTCTAACGTCAGTGGATCTTCAGAGTCAGTAACACAAGCGTGGTACCGGCAAATACAGGCTTCGAGAAGACACGGCTCCATAGGCCACTAAATACCGCGTCCTCCCAAGCCAAGCCCAGGTCCTCCTTCCTCCGGACAGGCTTCGTTGTCTTTAATCTCGAGTATCTGAACATGTTTACTCAGTTTACCCTTCTAGCAGCCCATGTGTAATCTTAGCACTTTGGTAGTAGCTGGATAATAGATAAAAGCATGCATCAGCTGACCTGTGGCTTATGTTCCAAAAGCCCAGCTGTGCACCCGTGGTTTGCAGCCTGAAAGGCCTAGTCTTCCCAATGAAGCGGTGCTACAGATGTTGGGTTCCCCTGACAGGGTATAGGCCCAGGGAACCCTGGAGGGTCAGGGTCTTATTCTAGGAGGGTTCACTCTCAGGCAGGACTGCTCAGATCCCTGATTTCACTTTGGAGGGACAGGTCCCCAAATGAAGGGTTTGGACATGCATAGAGCCAGTGTTGTGTACGAGGAAGATGGCGGCCATGAGTTCTCGCGCTGCTGCTTACTGCTGCCTGCAGAACCTGGGGAAACCTCAGTCTCAGTTTCCCTATCTGCAAAATGTCAGCTGCACCAAACAGGCCCTGCCCCCTCCTTTGTCCAGTGCTTAGCACAGTCTCTGGTACACTGTAGGTGTTTACTAGATGTCTGAACTGGGATTGGAAGGGCCCCTCTACTTCTCAGGCCTATGATCCAGCATCAGAGCATGCTCTCAAGGAGCTTCCAATCTAGAGGAGGGGAAAGATATGGGTCACAAAGGGGATGATGATCAGTGGTGGGAGGGCTCACTGGATCCCAGATAACTTCTGGGTGCATCAGTTAAAGAGGGTGTTAAAGGTCCTTGGGGCTAGGATCTAGGCTCCTCTGACCTCTTCCTTCTGTGACCTTATGTGACTAATGCCAGTTTACATTGTAAAGTGGGTGCGGTGTATGCTGGGCAGGGTGCGTGAGGGGTGAGGGTCACAAAGGGGCTGTAACAGTGGCAATGACCATGGCAAGCCCAGATCAGCTCTGGGCAAGCCTCAGTTTCCTACTATGGACAGCAGGAATGATCCTACCTGGTAGTCCCTTGATAAATAAATGTTCTTTGACTGACTGCCTGCCTCTCAGGATCATTGTGTAAGGAAAGTGCTTTCTAATCCCTAGTGCTAGAAAACATGAACCATCATCATTTCAGTGGGGAAGTGTAATTCCCCTTCTCAGAGGGAATGATGGTTTTTGCCACCTTTGCTCTTCCTCCCCCACAGTCTGGGAAGGGAAGCAAAGGGCCTCTGGGAGCCCTTCCCATCCTTTTGGGGGAAGTCCCAAATCAGGCGAGGGGCTGATCATCCCCATGGTGGCCTGAATACATAGCCTCCTCCTCCCTAGTGGTGGCCTAATAGAAGGCTTCATTTTTCACCCAAGTTTAAGGGGGGAAAGTCAGCACATTTTAGAGTGTGCTGTCCATTTGTTTTCATTGTGACATGTTGCGTTTTCTCTGAATGGGTGGTCTTATTATCTTAAAGCAGTAGCCACAATTGCCCTGCTAATGGACAGACATTGGTTATGAGACCATGGAACAAAAGGAATGTTCCAGAATTTCTGCTCAGCTCTACTGAGAAACACAGAAATAGCCTCCAATGCTTCTAGGCCCAGTGAGAGCAGAGCCCCCTGCCTTGGGCATTTAGTTACCTTCTAAATCCCAGGGATCCCTTTACCTGCTGGACACAGGGGCCGCATTGGCATTAGAAGGCAGTGCCTGGAGCTGGTGCCACTGCCACATGCACAGAGTGGGCAGCCATCTGTCTGCATTGCTGCTCAGGGGCCCAGCAGGAGGAGATGCCGGTCAGTGTAGACTAACAGGGCAAACCAGCCAAGGAGAGGTGCCAGCCACAGAATACTGATTGTCAGAGCAGCAGCGAGGGGCCCTTCTGATCACTGGGCTTCTGACGGTCTGAAGGCTTTGGGCATGGAGACTCAACACCAGTGTCCTGTCCTGTTCCGTAACCAGGGGCTCAGCCAGTCCCTCCTAGGATGTGAAGCCTTAAGGCAGGAGGGCAGTTCTTATCAGTAAGGGAGTTAAATCCCACCGAGCCCCCCAGAAACAGGATGCTGGATTCCCTGTAACTCCTCCTAAAGAAGGTGCGCATTATAATGATGCAGACTTGGTTTTTTGTTTAAATGAAACATATCGTTAAGTCAGTGGCCTCATCAGTCAGTCAATTAATAAACATTTATTAAGTTTCTACTTACTATGTGCCAGGCTAATGCCCAGGATGCAAAGAAAGGCAAAAAAACAGTTTAATGGGGGAGACAACACATTTACTTAAAAAAAAAACTGAAAAGCCGAGGAGGGGGAAAGAGTAAGGGTGAGGGAGAGAGAGAAAGGAGGAGAGCAGAAAGAAGAGAGGAGAGAGCAGGTAGCTGCTGGGGTTGGATGAAGCCCTGAGGGTGAAGCTGCCCTGAGCCCCCTCCTTGAATAGAAGATCTGGGAGGAGCTCCCAGAGGAACACCCTCCGTCCTCCCCAGTCAGAGGAGGGGAGCGGCCCCGGCCCCGGGTAGAGGTGCTGCGCTGGCTGTTATCTTGCAGGATGATGAGTTTGTGGAACAGCCAGGTGTGAAAAGCAGAGTCAGCCACCCTGAAATGGAGGGTCCGCTGAAGCTCTGTCAGGGAGTTGCAGGAGTAGAGCCCTCACCAGCCTCCTCAGGGCCTGCCTACACAGCCTTGTTGTTGTTTGGTTGTTTTCACTGGAGTGATTCATGATTTCCTTCTCTGGCTCATTTTACATAGGAGGAAACTGAGGCAAGCAAGGTAAAGTGACTTGCCCAGAGTCACAGCCAGTAAGTGTCTGGATTTGAACTCAGGCCCTCCTGACTCCAGGCTCAGTTCTCTGTTTGCTGAGCCCCTAGCTGCCCAGACTAGCACCAAGAGTTAACGACCTTTAAAGCACAGGTAGCCCAAGAGAGGGACCTTTCAAATGACGTTACCTTTCCAGATTTTTGCCAGTACCTTGGAGAAGGCTTGCCACAAAGGGGGA
>CM053594.1:7377695-7405302 GCA_028646575.1 Pseudocheirus occidentalis | reverse complement strand
AAGGCACGGACTTTAGTTTGTAGCTCTGTTTAAGGCTAAGCCTCAGCCCTGTGAATGTGGGGTGGAGACAGAGACGTGAAATCCTGCCGTGTTTCATGTCAGGCCCACCTAGACTTCCGCACCTCAGCAGAAAGTTGTGGTTGTGTTTGCTTCCATCACTCACCAGTTGTAAGAATGGAAAGGGCCCTCCTCTGAGGCCATGGTGGCCCACCTGAGGAATGGCTTCTATTCCTCTCTACAAGGCTGGTAATTCAGAAGATGCTGTGGTTGTATGAAGGCTACAGAGGACAAGGAGGCAGGGAAGATTCTGTTTCCTCAGTGCCCATTGTAGAACCACCTCTCTGAGCAAGAAAGGGCCGGCACTGGCATGTCTGGCTCTGTCCACGTAACCTGTGGAGGCAGCAACAAAAACCAGCCTTCATCTCTTCCTTCTCACTAAGGGATATAGCTGGGCCGGGTGAGGGAAGCTCGTACTTACCAGCATGCTGTGCAACAAACAGACTCATCAGATTAGGAACTGCTTTTCCCTGGGACCCCTATCCCCAAGGGTCAGACCAAGTGGCAGCCAGAGCATCACTGAGAGAAAAGGCAAAAGGCCATAGAGATGGAGGCATTTGGAAGACACAGATGAACGAGACAGGCATAATGGTGGCTGAGTGAGTGTTAAGTTGCAGACATTTCTAGGGCCTGCCAGGTTTGTGTTGCAGCCCCAGAGTTGGGAGCAGAATGTGTGCCAGGCTCCCCGGGCACTGCTGGTCTTCTCCATTTGGGGACAAAGGTACGTCCTGAGATAAGGGGAGAAGCTTCCCTCCCAGACCAGGCTAGGAAGAGGCAAGTAGGAAGCCATGCATCTGGGCCATACTTGCTGATATTGTTTGTGATGTTTGATTTTCATCCTTGTTCCAGTTAGATTATTTTTATTTATTCTATGCGCTTGTTCAGCAAGATTTCTGTTAGAGTCATGTATAGACCACTGAGTATGGAGACCTGTGTTGACTGGAATAGCAGTTCTCAAAGTGGGGCCCAAGTACCTACAGGGATTTCCAGCAGCCTTTCAGGAGGTCTGTGATCCAAGCCATTTTCACAGTAATGCTAAGACATGGTCATTTCTCACATGGTAAATATTGACAGATAGAACCCACATAATCATAAACAAAAACTCAGGGGGCTGGGGGAGTCCTCAATAATTTAAAAGAGTGGAGGAGTCCTGGGGCCAACCGCATACTTTGCAAAGCACTCCTTTAGAGGTTCGCACATTTGCACTGGACCTTGACCCATAAAAGGAGCGGTTAACAGGAAATATTCCCCACGAGTATGACCTAATTTATCCGGGGGAAAGTGCAGGCTGGCCCATGGGCAAGATGTCTTTTCTTCACCCTCGCAAACAGCAAGGCAGAAAGAAGGATGGTATACATCATTTCTGCTTAACAGTTGAGGTACCAAGGTCTAAAATGGGATATGGTTTTCATTGATAAGTCCTCAGCTTTCTCCTAAGCCAGCTTCTGGTGATCTGGGTACTTGGTCTGTTTCACGTGGTAAATAGGAAGGTCAGCTAGGTGGTGCAGTGGATAGAGCTCTGGCCCTGGAGTCAGGACCTGAGCTCAAATGTGGCCTCAAATACTTAATAGTTGTGTGGCCCTGGGCAAGTCATTTCACCCAGCTTTGTTATCTGAAAAATGAGATGGAGGAGGAAATGGCAAACTATTCCAGTATCTTTGCCAAGAAAACCCCAAATGGGGTCACAAAGTGTTGACCATGACTGAAATGACTAAACACTGTTGGTAAATAGGATTTAGATCTACTGGGAAACTTAGATATCATTGAATCCACTTTGTCCCTTCCCGTCTGACTAGACCAGAGCGTCATAAACAGTTCAGCGCTAGCTTGGAACGAGGTCTCGGGTCCATTGCGACAGGTGTCTCCCCTCGGCCTGGCAGTGCTTTTCACTTTTATCCAAGAGCATAGAGATATGTAGCCCTTTCAGGATCCAGAGATTTTTGATAGGCTGGAAAACTGGGATGAACCTGATAAAATGAAATTTCATAGAGGGAAATGAAGAGTCTTCAACTTGAGTCCAAAAAATCAACATGACAAATACGTGATGGTGCATGACCGGCCCGCGGTCCGTCCAAAAAGACCGGAGACGTCGAGTGGACCCTTAGCGCAGCGTGAGCTGGTCGTGATAAAGCCGCCAACGCAAGCTCATGGTTGGGTTTTTTGTTTGTTTTGTTTTGCTTTGCACACCAGTTAGAGTGCTGACTCTGCAGTTAGAGTGCTGACTCTGCAGTTAGAGTGCTGACTCTGCAGTTAGAGAGACCCGAGTTTAAATGTGACCCCAGACATATATAAGCCGTAGGACCCTGGGCAAGTCTTTTAACCTTTCCGCTTGGGTTTACTCAACTATAAAATGGTAATAATAATAACCCCCTACTTCCCGGGGTAGTTAAAGGGTCAAATGAGACATTTGTAAAGAACTTTGTAAATCTTAAAGTGCAAGTGATTATTATTAATAAAACCAATTTTATTCTTTAATTATTTCATAACAAATTAATCTTTTGAATAAACAAAAATTTATTTTCTCTCCCTTCCATCCCCACCCCATACCACTGAAAAAAGAAAAGAAAACCAAAATCCTACTAACAAATATGCATATTTAAGCAAAACAAAGTCCCCTGGGATAGGGAGACCCGTCCTGTTCTACTGGAAAGTCAGGGGGGCGAGGGGGAGGACATAGGAGAGAGCAGATTGGGGGAGGGACTATACAGTGGGATGGCTGTTTTGAGGTGTTGAGTAGGGAAAAGATGGGGAGAAAATTTGTAACTCAGAATCTCGTGGAAATTAATGATGCAAACAAGAAAATAAATAAATGAATTTTAAAATGTACATATGTGCGTGTTTTACCAATTATCAATTTTTAGCATTTATTTTTTAAATTTTGACTTCCAAATTTTATCCCTCTTTTCCTCCCCTCTCCCCTCCCTGAGGTGGTAAGCATTTGATACAGGAACCATGCAAAACAGATTTCCTTATTGTTATATGGAAATAACCTAGGAAGACTGGAATAACAAAGGGTTAGCAGACTTCAAGATGACTCTGCAGTAGGCCGAACTTCTTCTTGCTGCAGTTACAGGACAAGAGAGGTGGCCAGTCTCTCCTTAGCCTGAGGGAGTGGACATCTGAGTTTGTGCTCACGTTCCACACTGTGGGAGACGTTGACTGGCTAGAAATTGTCTAGAGGATGCTGACCAATATGGTGCAGGGCCTTAATATCATGCTATAGAAAAGTGTCTAGCCTAAAGAGAAGCCAACTTCGGGGGACATCATGATACTCCTCTTCAGATAGTTGGAGTGCTTACAGAGGGGAGGGGATTGGACTTTCTCTGCTTGGCACTCAAGAACAGAGTGAGGAGTAACAGGCAGAAACTGTCAATAGGCCAAGGAAGCTTGATGTAAACATAACTGTGCCGTGTGTGTGTGTGTGTGTGTGTGTGTGTATGTGTGCACACACATGTGAGTGTGACAGAGGGAGAGGAAAAGGGAGAGACCTTTACAGGAGCAACACCAGCGTTCCCTTCAAGGCGGAGCCTCCAAAGGCTTGGGGAAGGCCGGCAAGCAAAAGGATGAGCCCTTGTGGCGTCTCAAGCTTTTCTGATGGGAACTTCCTTTCCCCTTTTATGTGTTATCCTCAGTAGCACCAAACAGAACAGAAGCTGCACAAATAACCCTCTTGGGTGATTAACCCCTGAATGTTGGAAGGATCCATCCACAGGTGGCCAAATGTTAGAGAGTGCGCTGAGCCGTGTGGCCAGGCCAGAGGCGTTGTCACCTGGAATTGCTTGGAGGAAGGTGCACATGCTGAATCGTACTCTGTGACATCTCTCCCATGTGCCCCTTCTCTCCCCAACACGGGCCCTCCTTACCTCACACACGAACCAGCGCTCTAGGTCCCTCCTCAGTCCAGGCCATTCCTAGTCTTCAGAAAGAGAGATGAAAGCCCTGGGTCAAGTGTGCCTGCTTGTAGAGCCCCATCCAGGCGCTTTCTGTCCTTCAGTCACGTCCGCCTCTTTGTGACCCATTTGGGGTTTTCTTGGCGGAGATACTGGACTGGTATCAGCTCAGAACTACCCAGCCCAAGGTTCTGCTTCACTCAAAAGCTGTCACTGGGTTTTTACTGATGGTTTTAATAAAGCTTTTCCTTTATTCACTTTCCTTCAATTCTCATCTTGATGCAGATGACTCCCGAATCTTCTTGTTCAGCCCTCCTTCTCTCCTGATCCCAGGTTGGCAGCTGTAGCTGCCAGTTGGCCGTCTTGAACTTCCTATCCCAAAACCCATTTAAGATCAATATATCTCAAATTGAACTCGTCTTTGCTCATCCTCCTAAACCCTCTGCTCTTCTGGACTTCTTTATTGCTGCCTAGGACTCCCCCATCCTCCGAGGCCCCCACTCAGCCGTCCTCAGCTCCTCACTATCCTGTTGCCAAGTACTTCACATTCATAACATCTCTCCACTATATCCCCTTCTCCCCTCTGACACTGCCCCCAGCATGGTGCAGGCCTTCATCACCTTGTGCCTAAACTGGCGCTAGCTGCCTCTCCCCACTCTGGACCACCTCCGCTCAGCCGTCAGATTGATTGTTCTGAAATAAAGATGTGGCCCTTCCACGCCCATTCAGTTAACTCCAGTGGCTTTTCACCACTTCTGGGATCAAATGTAAAATCCTCTCACTTTTAAAGCCCTTCACAGCCTGCCCTCCTCCTGTCTCTCCAGTCTCCTTATGCTTTACATCCCTCCCATGTGTTCTGTTATGCAGTGACTCTGGCCACCTCACTGTCCCCCCCAAACACTCCCCCACACATAGGATGCTCCACTTCCTGATGCCTGGCATTTTCACTGGCTGACCCTGATGCCTGGAATGCTCTTGCTCCTCATCTCCACCTCCTGGCTTCTCAGGCCTCCTCAGTCTCAGCTAAGCTCCCACCTTCTATGAGAAGCCTTCTTCAGGCCTCCTTATTTTGAAGGCCTTCTCCTGGAGATTATCTTTGGTTTTCCCTGTCTCTGCCTTATTTGTGCAGAGTTGTTTGCCCGTAGTCTCCCTATCAGACTGTGAGTCCTTGGGAAGCAAAACCTGGTTTTTGCACTTCTTGGTCTCTCCAGAGTTTAGCGCAGTTCCTGGTATATAGGAAGCACTTAATCAATGCTAGTTGACTTCAGTTGATGTGAGAGGAAAGAAGTCCTTAGAGCTTCTTGAGAAAGGAGGGCCTTGGTCACGCCTGTGATTTAGGAGGGTGCTGTTGGCAGCTCTGTGCAAATAAGGTTGGAAAGACAAGAGACTGGGGACAGTCAGGAGGCTCTTGCAGCAGTCCAGGCAAGAAGTGACAAGGGCTTGAGCTGGGGGATGGTTGTGTGAACAGAGAGAAGGGGATGGATGGGAAAGACATTCTGGAGGGCAGCTCAGTGAGGCTTGGTAATGGGTTGGATCTGAAGGCTGAGGGAACGTGAAGAGTCAGGGCTGGATGATTCTGAGTTTGTGGCACTGGGTGAGCAGGAGGATGGAGAAGGACAAAGCGTGTGGTCTGTCCCCTTCAGGAGTCTGGTGTGGTGGGCAGTGATGGAGCTGAAGGTGGTGCTGGTGGCTCAAGTCCTGACCCTGCCACTTGCTGCCTCAGTGACCTTGAGAAGCTTTTACCTCAGTGAGCCTCAGTGTCGTCATTTGTAAGATGAACCTGGAATCTGTGATCCTATGATCTAGTGAGAAGTCCAGAGTAACCTGGATGACACTATTAGAAACCATGCAGGACAGGGCTAAGCTCAGCCTCTGCAAGAAGAAAGGTTTAGGAGAAGAATTCAGAGAAGGAAGAGGTCTGGGTGGTCCAGAACAGCCACATGGAAGAGGTGGGGATATGTGAATAGCTAGGAGGCACGGAGGGGGAGTATTCTCAGAAACCACAAAATAGCACCTTAATTAATTTTTCCCTTCATTCTGGAAGAGGACCAAAATGACATCACTATGCTAGAGCCAAGTTTCAGTGTGCCCAGCTGTGGCTGATCAGACCAATAGGGGCTCAGAATGCTCTACCACAGGTCGGGCACAAGTAGATTGAGTGAACGTTTGGATTTGGGATGGATACTCTAAATGTACACATCCCTGCATTTCTTTTGAACTGTTTCAATTCTGTTTTGCTCGTAGAGCACAGCACCTTCTCGGTTGTGGGCACACCATGCCCAGCAGTCCTGTGCCAGTGTCTCCCATGTCATACAATCTGTTCCAAAGTTCTTGAGAGATACTTTGAGAGTGTCCATGTGTGACTTCTTCTAACCACCATGTCAATGCTTGACCTATGTGAGTTCTCCAATAACTGTGTGAGGGCTGTGCCCCTGGAGTACCTGTTGAAGCCTGATTCAATACATCTTGTATCTCGTTAAGGTATATGAGACTCCCTGGCCAAGGTTTAGGATAAAGCCTTTGTTCTTGCACGATGAGATCTCTTCACAATGAAATAAATTCCGTTTCTTCTCTACCCCAAATGTATCAGGAGCCATGTGATGCAGAGGACAGCTCAGGGCCACCAAAGGCTGAGGACTGAGGAAGCCTCAGAGCAGTGAGGAATTTCTTGGCTAAGGTCTGGCCTGCTGTAATGCCAGCCAGAAAGGGGATGAGAGAGAAGAAGGGAAGGGCAGGAAAACAAGGAATTCCTGAACTTAGATGATGAGTTTCCAGGAGTCAAATTCTGGTGTTTTCAGGGGAAGCTGAACCAGAGATAACCATTGAGAGGCCACCCAAGAGTGATCCTGGGTCACATGAACTCAGAGCTCTGGGCCACAAGTCACCATAGAAGTGTCTGTTTACATATAAAATAATGCTGTTGATTCTCTTTCAGTAGAGTATGGATATTGGTTTCTCTAGTTACGGCGTTAGATCTGTGCAGACTCAGCGATGAAAAGAGTATGGTGTTACAAGCAAGAGCGTGCTTTCTTCAGATAGCTGGATCCAAAAAGCCAAGTAGATAAGGAACTTTATTTTTCCCACCTATATGTAAAAGCAATGTTGGACATTCATTTAAAAAAATTATGAGTTCCAAACTCTCTCCCTTCCCCCCCTCCCTGATATAGTAAGCAAATAAGATATTTTAATGTTAGCCATGTTGTGATAGAAGACACAAAGCAAAAAACAAAAAAGAAAGTGAAAAGTAATACATTTTGATCTGCATTTGGATTCTATCGGTTCTTTCTTTGGAGGTGGAGAGCATTTTTCATCATGAATCCTTTGGAATTGTGCTGGATCATTATATTGTTGAGAAGAGCTAAGTCAATATCACAGCTGATCATTGTCACAATGTTGCTGTTACTGTGTTACAATGTTGCTGTTACTGTGTTACAATGTTCTCCTGGTTCTGCTCACTTCACTTTGCATCAGTTTATGTAAGTCTTCCCAGGTTTTTCTGAGAGCATCCTCATCCTCATCCTCATTTCGTATACCACAATAATATTCCATCATATTCATATACTACAACTTATTCAGGCATTCCCAAGGAGGAACTTCAGAAACAGAACACAAGACTGGCACGGAGGCCTGATTTACTAGTCCTGGGGACCTTTATTCATCCTGGCATCTGCTGGAGCTCCCTCTCTGCCAGATGCATAGCCCTTAGTAATGCCTTTGTTTACCTTTGTGACTATCTCATCCTGTAAAAGGTAAGAGAACCAACAAAGGTAGAGTCTGTTCTGGATGTAATGTGATTCTCACCAACATCCGTTTTCACATGGGTGAAAATTCTAACCAGGAAAGTAAACCTAGGAGGTGAGGGGAAGCTCTCAGCAATGAAATTCTGAAGACACAAAGAGAAACCATTTTGATGAGGAGAGAGAAGGGGAATCGCCTAAAGAGGCCAATGAGGATTCACAAGGACTGTGTCGGCCCACTTAGATTTTAAGAAGCCTTGAGTAGAGGGTGGAAACAAGAGCCAATAATAGGGTACATGGCCAAAAATGGCACCAGTCGTCAAGAAGACTGGCGAGAGAGGGCAGGCTCAGATGCTCCAGGCCACAGAAAGGCTGTTTGGTTTATTGGTGAGAAAGGACAGGGCTGCCACCTGGTAGGGTGGGTGGGACACTGGGACCAGACTGGTTCTAACTGACACAGCAAACAAGGCCCAGCAACTCAGCTGTTCCTTTGTTTCTGTTTTCTCTTCAAGGGGATTGTGATCTTTGGACTGCAGAGTACAAAAAAGCATAAAATTAGAGTTCAAAACAGAGAGAGCAGTCATGATGGACAGGCAGGGAGGCTTCTCAGCAGCCTTTCAAACTCTAAATTCTTGTTCCTGATTTGTATTTGCCAACGTATTTGCTACCATCCTCACCTTTTCCCATTGTTGAATTGTAATCACCAAATATCAATGTAAATGTTGGTTTACTTTGGAGGGACTTAGCACATTCTTCATAGACCTTTTCATCTAGTGTAACAGACACTGGTATATACACAACTATTATTTTCATGGTGGGTTTTGTGTTTTGTTTTGTAAACATTTCCTGTGTGTATTAGAATACCTGATGATCAGATGTCCGCAGAAATGCGATTTCTTATTGCACTTGGAGGCTTGATAAAATCTGTTCCTGCAGTTCCTTTGTTTGCTACACCGAAGAGAAGCTCTGGTCCACCCCTCTCTCCAGCTGCATCTTCCCTTTGTCTTCTGATCTGGTTTATGATGAGAATGCCGAGAGTGATGTGGTTCCATTCCCTTCAGAGTGTGTCTCTTCATTGACCACTTGACAAGAATCTCACCTTCAGAGGAGCAACAGATAAGGAGTATTTAGACTTGGAATCTTTACTGTGTGGCTTTTAGCTCCCTCTACCTCCTTTCCTTCTTCTCTGCCCCCATCACTGTGGAAGTGGAAGGGACTCCACAGGACCAAGAGCCATTTTGCATTTGTCTTGATTTCACGGGTTGCCACAGCTAAAGACTTCAATTCTAAATGGCCAGCCCAAGACTATTGAATTTCTTCATGTTTGGCCTGGCTGGCATTTGAAAAGCAGACGTAGCCATTTGCTAGGATTGTGCCTGAAGTCTTTCCAGCATAGTAGAACCTCTGAGAGTTTATGCCACGCTGGTATAGGGTTACCCCCATGCTCTGATGAAGCATCAGGCCATTCAGTGATCTTAGGAATATTCATTTGTTCATTTGTTAGTGATATTGAAGATGCTTGGGAAGGGGAGAGACTAGAAGCAGGAAAACTATGTTGTTGATGCCACATGAGGGGCAAAATAGAATACTGAATTTCGAGTTAGTAAGAGCCAGGTACAGATTCTGCCTGCGATATTTAGTGGCTTTGCGGTTGATGGTGAACCATTGAAATGGAGCCTCAGTTTCCTCATCTGTAAAATGGGAATTGTAATCTACATAGGACTTATTTCACGTTGTTCTTATGATACTTAAATGCATTTGTGTATAGAGTGTTTTGCAAGCTTTAAAACACTGTATAAACATCCATTACTGTTAATATTTTTTGTTAGCACCATAGAGGAAAGTGGAGATTCAGTGAGATAATGTATGGAGAGTGTTTTGTGAACCTTTAAGGACCGTCAGTAAGTGCTGGTGTTTATCATGGTCAGGGCCTGAACTAGGCTGGTGGCGTGTGAGGAGAGCAGAGGATGTGGATGCAGGACCCTGTGGAAGAAGGGTCAGCAAGTTGTGTTCAGTGAATGGCTGCAGAGGGTGAAGGAGAGTCAAGTCTGATGATAACAGCGGGTATGCATGTGACCTGTTTTTAGCATATGACTCTGAGGTTGCACCTTGGCCTGGGAAGGAAGAGTGGGCAAAGTTTGGGCTTGGCTATCAGCCTGGCACTGAGCTCCTTGAGCAAGGAGAGACAGTGATCCAGAGGTCAGTGGACAGCAGAAAGGATCCAACTGAGGGGATGGAACCCGCTGGTGAGACGGTCAGCCACAAGCAACACAAGGCCACACGTGGCGAGGGGAATCATGGGTCTGTGCAAGCATGACTGTGAATACTTCACATTTATATTGTGCCTTGGAGTTTTAGTAAGCACCATCTTCTCAGCAACTCTCTAAAGCAGCGGTTCTCAACCTGTGGGTTATGTTCAATTTGTAACAGTGAAAATACATCCTACATATCAGGTATTTTCATTGTGATTCATAATAGTAGCAAAATTACAGTTATGAAGTAGCAACAAAAGTAATTTTATGGTTGGGGGGTCACTACAACATGAGGAACTGTATTAAAGGGTCACAGCATTAGAACTGCTGCTCTAAAGTATATGGTACAGGTGTGAGAAGACTGCTCAGGGAGTGAGGCTCAGGGAATCACAGCATCTCTGCTTTGAAAGGGTCCTCAAAGGTCATCTGGTTCCACTCATACTTGTGCGAGAATCCTACCTTCAGCCCCCTTGCTAAGTAGAGGCCTGGCCACAGCTCCTGTTGTGAGGAAGTTCTCTCTTACACCAAAACAAATCCTGCGCCTGCAATGGCACCCATTCCTTCTGTTTGTGCCCTCTGGGCCCAAGCTAGACAAAGCAAATGTGGACACAGTTGAGTCTCCACCCCCTCTCTCTCACCTGCCTCTGCTTCTCAGAGTAACCATTCCCATTTCCTTCCACCATCCCTCCAGCCCTGTCATCACTTCAGCCATTCTCCTCTGGGCCCACTCAGGTTTGTCAGCATTCTTGCTAACGGGTGGTGCTGACCAGGAAATCCTCACTCCTCTCAAACTGGTAGAGTGGCCTTGGATCCCATTGGCTTTTTGGGCTGCTCATCATGCTGTTGACTCATATTGTTCTTGCTTTCACTGAACCTGCCAGATGGATCTTCTTCACCTGAGCTGTCATCTAACCATGCCTCCCCCATCCTTGTACAGCTATATTTTTGAATTTTATACATTTATCCTTAATAAATCCCATCCTATTAGATGTGGCATCCTTCTTGTTGAAATTGGGAGTGCAGGACTTGCTTTGTCATCTGATACGTTGATCACTCTTCGCAGATTTATGTTGTCTGCAAACTTGATGAGGTTAAGGAGTTCATTCAGGTTAGATGGCTAAGCTGAAGCTTGAACTCAGTTCTAATGTGAAGATCTTGCTAAGTTTGGGGCAGAGAAAACAAAGTTTGAACTATTCAAGGCAGAAGGAATTCATACAGAGATGGAAAATCAGAGAAGAAAGTGGGGCACCGACATCCCCACAGATCCCCTAAAGCCATCCCCCAATTCTCCCACTATGAAGTCCTCCCGTACAGCTGACATTGAGCTAAGTCATGAAATCACTGTCCTTATGGGAAGAAAAAAGGTTTGTCTTTGACTAAAGTTTCTTACTTCAGCAAGGTTACAGCAGAAGGAAAAGAGAGGCCTGCCTTTTCTGTTTATTTGACTAGTGCCCCACGTGCAGCCTTGGCCTGGCCTGTAAGAGTCACCACACGTTAGTGCCACCTCCCTCCCTCTCCACAGTCCTAAGGCTGGAGCTGGAAGGGCCTGTAGAGCTCGTGGGAGTGCGTTGGTCTCGTGCCCTTAAGTCTCATTTTCTAGTACAGTTATGTGTGGATGATTCCTACCCCCTCTTAATAAATCAATCAGCGGGTATTTAATAGGTGAGTGTGATGTTCTCATTCAGTTGGGAGGTGCTTTAGAACAGCGGCTGTCTTTGCCTTTCTTTGTGTCCTCAGTACAGTGCCTGGCACGGAGAGAGGACACTTTATGGTTACTGACTTGAACATATGCTTGTTTACTGTACTTGAGGTACCTGTAAATTTACTGGTAAAGCCCATATTAAAGTCCTTCCATACCTTACTAGAAAGTCTTCCTGGTTTGTTTTGGCTAAAACAAACCCTGGTGACGAGCCTCTCTCTGTTTGGTGAGGCTTGTCCTGGGAGAGAGAGCCTGTGCTTGCTTGACTGGGCTGTCCTTGCCAGCTTATAGCCAGCCCAGCATCTGGGATGTGTGAGTATGGCCAGCCATCAGGCTCTAGAGAGTATTGTGAGACAGTCCTAAGTGACTGGTGCCGTCACACTCCACGCTCCAGGCTAACAGATTCCCAGTGTGTTGGAGCTGGAAGATCTCTCCTTTGATGGAGGCTATAAGCAGACAAGTCGCATGACTGTCCTTCCCATCTACAGCTCCAAGTCTGATGCCCTCCCAGCCACCTATGCAAGTCCATCTTTCTCCCACATTCTCTCATCTTTTTCTGAACTCACAGAGGGAATAATTCCCAGCCTGTGAGGAGTAGGGACCCAGAAGGCTCAGCCTTCCCTTTCCAGCATCACATCATTCCTGAACTCTCAAGTCAGTGATACTTTTCACCAAAGGGGCGTGACTGTTGGTGCCTCCAGACCCCTCCTGGGGTTCCCTCCTAACATTCTCCTTCTATTTTTTACATAGAAGTAAAAACTGGTGAACGCCTGTGGGTCCAGCCTCTGATTCTCCACTCACCAAGGGCTGCTTGGCTGCCACACTCAGCGTTCATGGAACATCCATCACGTAGCATGGGCGTGGGACAAAGAAGAGCTTCCCAGACTGAGCCATGTGTTCCCAACATCAGCTCTGATGGAGCCATCCTTTGTTGATTGGAATCTCACTCTTTGTCTCTACCCAGCTACAGGAAGCTTCCCTAAAAATAACTTTTGGGCTTTGCAGTAATCATGCTTGTTTTCAAAGGCAAATGAAATGCTTCCAAATGAAAGAAGAAACTGATTAGGCCCTGGGTGAGCAACACTATCCCCCCAGCTTTTTTGTGTGTGGCAGATGAAACAGTTGGAGAAATCCAATGGGTGGTTTTCTTTGTCGTCGTCCGTGGTGCCCTCAGGCCTTCGTGTTTTATGCAGACCTCATCAGAAGCATTCATGAAGTTTTAGAGCTGCTAAGGATGCTGGGAATCGTGTTGTCCAGCCTTTTAGTTTGTAAATGAGAGAGTAAAGTTAACAGACTTGTTGGAGATCCCCTCATTCCCAAACAGCAGAGCTGAGACCAGACCCAACACTTTGTAAATTCCCACCCAGCCCCTTCCCACAGGATTACATGATGTCACTTCTGGGGCCTTTTTCATTAGAATCCCACGCTTAGTTCTAGGCGAGCCCCTACCTGCAGCGCGTTTAGTCCAGATCCCTTAGTTTTACAGATGCAGAAGCCGAGCCCCCCCCCCCCCAAGATACAGGCACTTGTGACTTAGCCGGCCACGCCTGGCATCCTTTGTCATTCCACATTTGGGCGGTTATGGGCAGAGGGGCTGTGATACAGTAGAATTGGGACAAGCCAAGCCCTTCAGCTCTCTGACCCAAAGACCATTCAGAGAGCTGGGGTTCAGGATGGCCCTCTGACTCACCTGAGTGGGGCTGAGCAGGTAGGGGGTCACACCTTGGGGCACACAGGGAATCCTTATCTTGCCAGGATTAACACTAACACGGTGATTATTATTCGGCAAAGCCAGCTACGTGCCGCCATTCATGAGAATGTGGAAGTAAGGTTTGAATAACCCGGGTATGGACGGGATTGTCGGACCTTCTCATTCATGATGCTTGTGGCTCCTACTTGACTCTGAAGAGCTTCCTCCATTAGGTTGCTACCCTTAGGAGCATCCTTGGTATCAAGGGAAAAACATCAAAAATTCTTTTGTTGTTCAGTCACAGGCCCGATTCTTCATGAACCCATTTGGAATTTTTTTGGCAAAGATACTGAAGCGGTTTGCCATCTCTTTCTCTAGTCCATTTTATAGATGAGGAAACTGAAGCAAGCAGGGTGAAGTGACTTGCCCAGGGTCACATAGCTAGTGTAGGAGGCTGTATCTGAACTCTGGAAGGCACATCTTCCTGGCTCCCAGTCCCTGTGCTCTGTACACTCTGGCGCCCCCTAGCTTCCCTGAAGATACCTACTAAACCCCGACCAGCGCAGGTTCCTGGCCTAGAATGGCTCTGCCACCCTCTGGCCAGAAGAAATCTTCCCATTAGAGATGGGCAGGGTGGATGGGGAAGATTCTTCCCAGGGCCACTGGCCAGTTCAAAATGAAAGTGTCAGAGGCCTGTGGATTTGCATGTTATATTTTGCATATGAAATTCAAGAAGCCGTAACTCCGGAATGTCTTCAAGATAAACGTTCAGTCCGTTCCACTTGCACGCTATGCCTCGAATACTGAGCTTGAGTGTATAATTGATTAAACTAATTTTAGCCTGGTTCTGGGGAAGAAGAGCAGGCAGGGCCTGGGGCTCAGGTGTGTAGCCTTTGCCTTGCACACAGTAGGCGCTTAGTTAACGTTAACAGAGAAAGGACTGACTCTGGGCGTGTCCTCCTTTCTCCTGTTTTCCCTCCACATTGTAAATGATGCACAGTGATGGATTTTGGCCTTGACAACGTGAAAGTGCATGTTTTAATTCAGTTCGAGAAATATTCTCGTTGCCCCATCAGAAAGAATCCAGGATTTGAAGTCAGAGGCCTGCATTTGAGTCCCTGCTTTTCATCTTCTTAACTGTGTGACCTTGGACAAGTCATTTGACTTCTCTTGGGATCACTTTCCTCTTCTGTAAAAACAAAAGCATTGGATTAAACGATCCACAGGGTTCCTTCCCAGTACCTTGAATGTCACAGATGCTTGATCAGTCTTTGTTGAATTGAATGCATTGTACATTCTTTGGTCTCTGATTCTCATTTTTTGTGCAGATGGACAATTTCCATTTTACCAGAAAAATTTTAGACTAACCCTGGTTTTATGGCATGTGTGATGAGCCTCCATTTCCTTCTCTAAAGCAAAAGGGAAGGAGAGAGGGAGCTTGGCCTCAGTGACCTTTGTGGTTTTTCCAGCTCCAGTTTTCTGATTCTGTTGGTTTGAAGTGGACAGAGAAGCTCTGTTCAGGTGTCCCCCCATCCTTTCTCTCTGCCTAGGAAGGTGGCTCAGCTCCTAAAGGCTCTCACTCCTCTGCCTCTGTGCAGACTGTGCCGGCCTCCTTTGGGGCTAGCCCCCTGCTTCCCCCTGTGACCTGGAGCATCATCCTCCGTGCTGAACAGAACTAACCAGACCAGTGTGCACATCTGGCTGGCTTTTCTCTGGTTTTAGATGCCAGCCCTACCTTTCACATGACCAAACCCTAACCTTAACCCCAATCCCATCTCTGATTCCCAGTGGCTCTTCATCAATCTTTAATTAAATGGAATACACTTAATTCTGGGGAGAAGTACCTCTCCCTCCTCAAAAGGGCACATTTTTGAAGCTCTCTGCTTTTAATGTCATAGAAACCCGACATGGTGACTGCTATAAAGATGGACAGACATTCTTATTTTGAAGTGATCAGAGAGTGAAAAGTAAGTGGTGCCCAGGGACCAGGTCTTTTCCGTCTCAAACTCATATGCTAACCTAGAAATGCTGTTTCAAGTGTGTTGTTTTTCATATTCTCTTGATAGGAGCCTTGACTAAAGTCTTCAGTGCCTCCTTGGGTCAGAGTCCCCAGTGGCCAGGCCAACAGATCCTACTAAGCCGCTAGGGATTCTGGTAGAGGCCCAGCATTAGGCTGGGTGTCTGTCACTCACAGGCCAGCCAAGAGAAGCAACACACACACACACACACACACACACACACACTCATGCACACACATATGTATATATGTATGTATATATGTGTATGTATATGTGTGTATATGTGAAAATTTATAATTTACAAATGTGGAAGGGTGCAGGGAAAGAAATACCCCCATTTATGAAATAATACATCTTTCAAAATATCAGAGTATAAACAGGAGCTTTTGTTGTTCTTCAGTGGTTTTTCATTCATGTCCAACTCTTTGTGAGTTGGGCTTTTTGGGGGGTTTTCTTGGCAAAGATACTGGTATGGTTGGCCATTTCCTTTTCTAGCTCATTTTACAGATGAGGAAACTGAGGCAAACAGGGTGAAGTGACTTGCCCAGGGTCACACAGCTGGGAAGTGCCTGAGGCTGGATTTGAACTCAGGAAGAGGAGTCTTCCTGATTCCAAGCCTGGCACACATATCTCCTGCTGTGCCACCTACCTGCTCCAAATAGGAGATTTAGTTTAATTCTAAAATGAGGGGGGTTTCTTGTATGAGAATACATTTTAATTGGTTGTGGTACTTCTTTGTATCTTTTCGATGTATGCTTTGTTTGTAATTCATATGATCTACTCTGGGATTTGAGGATCGGCAGGTAGTTTATAAGATTATCCAAACTTTTAACAGAGGCCCAGAGAGGCTGAGGAAGTTGCCCCTGGTCATCCCGACAGAGGAAAGATTCCAACCCAGATGTTCCATAGACTGCATGAAATCCGAGAAGCCAAAGGTGAATGCAGGCTTTGTCTCGTCTTAATAATGACAGAATTGTGCCTTTGTATTGACAGCATCTCAAAATCGTGTCTAAAAGAACGCTGAGGTCCCTAAAATAGCTTTGTCTTGACCAGAGGGGAGGTTCTTCTCTCTCAGTGTGATTTTCCTAGCTGGTCTGCTAATTATAAAATATATTGGCAAACTCTACTTGCCCATATTTAGATAGTGTATTTAGTTAAGCAGGGCATTGATTTACTTTGCCCAGCTAAGCACCTCCTTTACAAGTGAGAACAGCAACTTAGATTGGTCATGTTTCTTCTGTGGCCTCTTGATTCTTTGCATAATAAGATCCTGCTGTTATGGTAGAGGGTCATAGAGTTGGGAACATCCTCAGAACTCTTCTAGTCCCCCCCCCCATTTCACAAGTGAGAAAACTGAGGGAGCCCTAGAGGGAGTGCAAGAGGCCTCTGCCTGGGTTAGTAAACTATCTGGAAGCCCCAGCCCAGGTTTTGTGGCTCCAAGTCCAGTACTCTTTCTGCTGCGCCACATGGAAACAAGGTTTCACCAGGTTCTCATTCCTTACAGATGCATTTTCTAGGGAACCCCAAAAAGTTAGAATCACAGAGTCCTTAAAAGGTAGAACTAAAGTTGCTGAGCCCCAGAGAGGTGACAGTGTAAGGTCAGGTGGCTGCTCCATAAGAGAGCCAGTACCAGAACCCAGATCTTCAGGCTCCCATTTGATGGTTAGCATGATGACACAGTATTGCTTCTTCCCACCATACTGTACTGGGGAAATGTTCCAATCTACTTGAATAATGATGGGAGATAAAATAAGCCAATATTCCTCCTCTTCCCCTTTATTAATGAATTAGGATACACAAAATCCCAATAAAACAGCCTATAAAAGACTGCTGAGCATCCTTCAAATCTTCTTTATAGCTCCCTTTCATTTGCCAAAACTGGCATTTCTATTAAAATAGCATCACACATAAATGGGACTTTCCCATAATGGCTTCCAGTGGTATGCAATCAAGTCCCAGACCTTTGCAAAGTCTCCCTCTCCTCCCTGTCTCTGCCCTTCCATAGGAATCCTATCAGAGCTCTTAACCAGCCCCTGGCCCCTTTCTCAAACTCTTTAATGCCTCTCTGTGGAAGGAAGGCTCTTACTGAGCTAAGGCTGAGATTGAGTCTCCCTTTGCTTCTCTGATCAGAGCCCCTGGGCCACGAGAAGGTGTTTGGTGAAGGAATGGACCACTGAAGCCCAGGATTATGGAATCCAGACATCCCAGAGTCCCTCAGCACCTGGGTATGAACCTCTTGTGACTGAGCTTCAGAGCAGGTTCCGTTCAGCAGCACCCCCTTTCACCTCTAAAATGTATCTCGTTCCTAATTTGTACCGAAGGAGCAGCCATCTTCTACTCAGGAGAGCTGGCGCTGAGCCTAGTTTCAGTACTTACTAGTCTCATGCCTCTAGGCAAGGAATAGAAAGAACTGTCATCTAGGTTCATATCTGGCATCTGCTGGGTCTTCCTCAACCCTGGGATAGATCATTTATTTATTTTCTCTAATCTTCATCTATACAACGAAAGGGTCAGCCATCCTTACACTCTTTTCCAGCTTATAGCAATTAGTAGGGTGCCTGGTGTAGACCAGGTGCTTCCTTCCCCCTTGCTTTCGTGGTAAAGCAGGAAGGAGGCTCCACCCACAAGACTCCAGGGTTAATTAGTTAGCCTTTTGATCAGAGTTTCATTAGATCATACTTTGCCCAAGCAAATGATGGACTCAAGTTCAGGACCACCAGCAATCTGGAGTTCCAGTCCATTTCAGTTCCTAGACACGAGCACAGCCCCAGATGGATCCTTCGTCTCATTCATCTGGGAGCTCCCACCAGTGAGGCAGGATGCAGCCCATTCCCATCAGCCCACCTCATGCCAGTCGTCTGTGGAGGGGGCGGCACCGGCCTGATGTGCCGCAGGATGTCTTTGCCGCCTCCCAGCAGATGTCCATCTGCACTCTTCATAGCCGATTTACATCTGTATGCTTATGTGTTTATATGCATATATGCTGGTCATTCAGTAAGTATTTATTAAGCACCCGTGGCATGCCAGGCACTATGTTAAATGGTAGAGGTACAAAGACGGGCCGAAGGCAGCCCCTGCCCCCAGAGAGCTCCCAGTCTAACGGTGAAGGCAGGAAGCACACAGATATGCACCAATAAGCCATGTACAGGCTAAGCAGGATATAATCAACTCTAGCACTCAGGGATGTCAGGAAGGGCTTTTTGTAGGAGGTGCTGTTTTCACCAGCACTGGAAGGAAACCAGGGAAGCCAAAAGGTGGCGATGACCTGGGAGAGCCTTCCAAAGATGAGGGCCAGCCAGGCCGAACGCCGGGTATATGGACCATTGAGAGGCCGTGTCACTTCGCTGGATCAAGAATTATGTGGGAGGGAATAAGATATAAGAAGACAGGAAAAGTCAGAGGGGGGTGGTCATGAAGGGCTTTAAGAGCATTTGTACTTTTGTACTCCTGGAGGCAATAGGAAGCCACGAGAATTTATTGAGTAGGGTGGGACATGGTCGCTTTAGTGGATGGATGGAGGCTGTACTTGAGTGGGGAGAAACTGAGGCAGGCAGAACCCCCCCTCCCCAGCATCTGTGGCAATAAGATCTCATCAGTTGGTGTTTTTCACCCACTGGCTCATTTTGTGTGATCAATCCAGACTCTCTGAAGCCATCGTGGCCAACACAAGCAGTAGCATTCAGAGGACCTCGTTACCTGGAGGGAATTCCTTGTTCTCTGAGCTAGGTCTCCTCTAGCACGTGGATGAACACAGTGGGCAGGCATACATGTCTTTCCCAGTTTTATGCTTCAGCTCATGTTTCTGATCAGAAGGTTGTTATATCTTTCATGGCATCTTGAGCAAGGCTAATAAATGGATCGAGGCAGCTATATGGCACAGTGGTTAGAACTCTGGACATGATGTCATTAAGAGTCCAAATCCAACCACAGACACTGTCTAGCCAGGTGTCCGGGAGCAACTCACTTAATCTTGGTCTGCCTCAGTTTCCTGATCTCTAAAACAGAGGCAGCTAAGTGTCTGGGTGGATAGAAGGCTAGGCCTGGAGTCAGGAAGCTCTGAGTTCAACTATGACCTCAGACTTTAGCTGTGTGACCCCAGCGAGTCACTTAACCTCTCTTTGCCTTAATCTACCGGAAAAGAATATGGCAAATCAGTCTAGTATCTTTGCCAAGAAAACGTCATGGACCTGGACTGTACTGGTGTAGTCTAGTCCACAGGGGCAAGCAGAGTCAGACTGGTCTGCGCAGGACTTAGCAAGAACAATAGCGCCTGCCTCCTGGGTTGTTCAGAGGATAGGATGAGATGACATTTGTAAAGCTCTCTGCAAACCTTCAATCACTATGCAAATGCTAGCTGTTGTGAGCAGCCTTTGGAGAGAAGAGCTAGCAAAACAGCATTTTACTTTGCCAGATCAGGTGCCTTTTCATAATCAACATACATATGCACAGTTAAGATCTTGAATTCTCTGTATTAACCCAAGGCATTTCTAAGAAAGCCACCTCGCCCAAGAGAATCCCCTCCCTTCCTCTTGTACTTCCCCCACCTGTCGTCCCCCCCATTCAGACTTCATCAGCTCCACATTATCTCTGTGGCCTTTTCCCAGTGCCATCCTCATCAAGGCATCCTGAGATATTTTCAGACTTTCAAATACTAGGTCATATGTGATACAGAGCAATTTAGCTACAGGAAGTCTTCCAGCATTGTAGCTGTTTTATGGTGAACTGAAGGAGAGTGGGCAGGACGGGCGCATAAAAGGAAAATAAAATTTGAAACAGATATGGGATAATGGAATTTGATTAAGAGTGGTGGGCTTTCCAGGAAGCTAAAATATGAAAGAGTCATAAACATATCAGATTCTCTGTCGGAAGCCTCGCAAGTGAAGGCAGTGAACACTGTAGTCAGGTATAGGCCTCCCTGGAAACACTGCAAGTGTTCTGAATTGTGTGCAGATACCCATTTGTGGAACAGATAGAGTCTTCCAAAGGTGTTTGTTTTTCTGATGGCTTCTAATATAAAACTAAAAGTATGTTTCCATAGAAAAGACATCTGAATGGACTAGACTGCTTGCTGTTTGTCCTTTGTTTTCAAAGAGGACCATTACATGGGTGGGGGAGTAATGCCATGACATGCAAGTGAATTGAATTTTAAGTGAGGTAGGGCTGGGCCTACACTGCAAACTTTTGATGAAGGAATTGAGATGCTTTGTAGAAAGATCCAAAAATGGAATGAATTGCCTCAGGAAAAGGAGTTTCCAATCTCAGGAGGTTTTCTATATTAAGTTAAATAAAGATGACCTCTGAGGTCCCTTGCAGCTCTGAGATTTTGTAAACTACAATAGATGGAAATTTCCAAAAAAGATCTTCATAGGCTGAAAGGATAGGCTGAAGCTTAAGGGATGGAATTTAGCAGGGATAAATGTAAAGTCCTTAAGTTTAGGTTAAAAAAAAAAATCACCGTCACAGGTACAAGATGGGAGAGCTGGGGTCAAACAACAGGTTTTGTAGAAAAGAACTGGCAGGGGAGAACTGGTGCTTTTAGTGGAACTGGGTTTTTTGTTTCTTTGGTTTTTGGTGTTTATAATTTATCATCAGTGTGGTACGGTAACCAGAAGGGCTAATTTGTTCTGTCAACCAGTATTTATTAAGTGTTTAAGTTCCTATTATGTGTCAGGCCTCTGGGGATACAAAGAAAGGCAGAAAGCAATCCCTGCCCTCAAGGAGCTCATAGTTTAACAATGGATTCACAATGCAACAATTATGCACACACAGAACTGATACTGTCTTTCAGTTGTGTCTGACTCTTTGGGTGTTCTCTTGCAGAGATTCTGGTGTGGTTTACTATTTCTTAGTCCAGCTCATTTTGTAGATGAGGAAACTGAGGCAAACAGGGTGACATGACTTGCCCAGGGTCACACAGCTAGGAAGCATCTGAGGCCAAAATTGAGGTCAGGAAGATGAGTCTTCTGGACTCCAGACCCAGCACTCTGGGGGGTATGGCGCCCCCTAACAGCTCACAGAGAAAATATATGCAGGGTAAATTGCAGATAATCTCAGAAGGGAGGCTCTCTTTCTATAGTTATCCCTCCTGCACCTCAAGGATTAGGGGCACAGCACCCCCACCATCTGGAGAATCCACATAACATTTGTTGACCCTTCTTTGTACCAGAGAAATCTGAGTTGCCCCTTTTTCTTTTATGGGGCATTTACAGTACCTTATTGTAAAATTTGGGTTCAGTATTTGGTCGTAGGTTCTGTGTCATCTGCTGGCCTTCGTGTGTTGTCTGCACCTTCCACAAAACTCCTCCCAAATTCCCATTTAATTTCATATGCCGGCCAATGGCATATCAAAACCACAGTGGGGAAAGTCAGTGTAGAAGGCACAGTGTATCTTAGTAGGAGTAAAAGCCTTAGACAAGCTAAAGATGAGAGGTGAGTACCTGGAGATAGCAAACAAGGGAGAAGTAGAAACCAGCCTTGGAAGAATGGGACCAAGAGAGCCACCCACCCCACCTTGGGTCAAACCTTGGGAGAACTTACTGGAGAGGAAAAAGGGGAGACAGAAACGTGGTTTGAACAGGAAGTGTCTGCACAGCTTCAGCAACACTTCCTCAAGTGGGAATCAATTGACCTGAGTTCTTGGCCTAGCTCTGTCACTGTGTGTATACCTGAGAGCCTCAGTTTTCCCATCTGTAAAAGGGGAATAATGATACTCCCACCAGAATAGTTGGGAGGAAAACCTAAAAGTCCTATGAAATATTGGTGTTGTCATTAACATCGCCTGAGAGTCCTCTAGTTGGGCAGTGGGTGGTGTTCCTGAGCTAGTGTCTCTAGAGAGGCTTGTGTGGGTGGCTGAGCTTGCCTGGCTCCATGACTATCAAGTTATAGATTGCTTTAAAGTATTTTGAAACCTCCCATTGAAAGGAAGTTGCTCTTTGAGTTTATTAAACATTGTAAGGAACCATCCTGTTTAAGAGCCAGGGAGAGTATGATTTAATTAAGATCCTGAAGAAGAGTTCTCTGGGGGCCACCTTTGATCATTGCCAAGGGGAAAGTCTGATGTTCATTAAGGCTGTCATCACAGACCTTCCACTGTCCCATTCCCTGCAGCCCCTCTTTCCCCTGCCCAGTTTACCACTCTTATTTGTGATGAATACTTCTGGCATCCCAGGCACCCAATAATGACAGCTAGACTAAGCGTCCTGCCATGGGTGGAAATTGTAGGAGGGCAGGTTTTGATTCAGTCAGATGTTATTTAGCAAACATTTGTCAAGAGCTTACTGTGTGCTGGGTCCTATGCTAAGTGCTAGGAATTGGAATAAAAATAGAAAGACCACCCCTGCCTGCCCTCAAGAAGCTTGCATTCTAATGGGGGAAGATAGCACATGAAAAGAAGCTGGACAGGAGAGGGAGTAAGAGTCCCCAGAGAGGGGGCATGAGTGCAGCCTGGTGAGAAAGGAAGGCACGGTTGACCTGGGGGCCCTCCTCAAGTGGAGGTTCTGGAAGGAGCCATCCAGTGAGAGGTAAAGACTGTGGGATGGAGGGCGCTTCCAAAGGGTGAATGTTTAAGTTCATTGGAAAGCGAGATTTCCCACCCCCCCTCCCCCGCCAGAGCTATTTTGAAATGGGATAAGCTGCCTCTGGAGGGAGAGAATTGCTAACCACCTGAGGCCCTCCAGAAGAAGCTTGATGACCCTCCTTGGGTTGGTGGCAGAGGGAACTTCTCTTCAAGGTCGTGGTTGATGCAGGTGACTTCCCAGGTTCCTTTCAGGTTGGGGCTTCAGGGATTCCAGTAATGCTTCTTCTGGGATCCTTGTTATCCACACTTGCCATCATCCAGTTCTCTAAGGACGTAAGTGAGGGTCAGAGACTCAGGTCTCAGACATGTTGTGCAGGCTATGACATTACTCAGATCCCCTCTTAAACACACTTTGTATGTGGATAGAGTACAGAGCAGCATGAACTGCAGCTACAGCTAGAGGCTACATGCAAACATACTAGGGAACAAAGATGTGGTACAGCCACACATCACACCTAGAGGAGTCAGGAGGCACCATCCTTTGTGCTCCTACACAGGTACTGGAGACCTCACACGAGTGGGCCAGTCTAATAGTGGTACGTCAGCACTGAATGACCAATGAAAAACCAGCTTGCATACTTGCTCTTCCCCAAATCAAGTGTAGGTCAGTAGAGGCCTATCTGCCCTGTTTTGGGGTCCTCCCCACCCTATTGCTATCCACAACCTATTTCTAATAGACTGGAGGTATTTCCTGGAAGGATGAGACAAACAATTCTGTGGTGGTCTTTGATAGTGGGTATAGGAGAAGTAAAACCACTTTTCTCTCAGGTAAATTAATATCCTACTGGTCCATGGAGAAGGCTTAAGATCCCTGGACATGACCCTTTAGTCCACTAAACATTTGTTATCTTCTCTAGGACTAAAGTTCTTGCTTCTGTTTCTCCCCCATAGGGGAAGATAGGGGAGCCTGGGCAGTTGAGACATGGGAGTGGGCAATACCCAAGGACTAATATATCTATAAATGAGTTTTGTTGATAGCTTTTGGCTTTATATTATCCTAATTTTCCTCTGTATCCTTTTCTCTCCCAGAGAACCATCCCATATAATAAAGAATACTTTAAAAAGAAAAAACAATTAGAAAAACCATTCCATACATTGAAAAAGTTTTAAATATGGGCAAGTTTCTATATTGACTTGCCTTCCATTTCTGCAGAGGAGTGAGGGGAAGTGTCTCCTCCTGTTCTTTGGTGTCGTGTTCAGACTTTGGAATCTTTCTCCATTTGCTTCTCATTACTTGGCGGCAGTGGTTCTGTCCGCTAGGTCACTATAGTCAATGTGTTTATTTGTTGGCTTTGCTGACTTCACCTTGTATCAGTTCATGTAACTCTTCCCAGGCTTCTCTGCATTCATCAGCCTTTTTTGTCACTTGTTACAGCATAAGTGTAGTCCATTACATTCACACATCACAACTTGTTGGGCCAATGGGAGGGTTTTCTATGTGTAGTTCCTACACCAGCATGAAGGAGAGGAATAGGAAGATGAGCTCAACACCTTGCCCCTAAAGAGCACCCACCAAGCCCCTCTATGGTTAGGCTTGAATAATGCAGAGATAAGAAATGCAGGAACCCAGGTATGTGGAAGGAGGAATGGCGACTGCCTCATTTCCCAGGAGGAAGCTCTATGGCTGAGCCAGTAAACCCTCAGGCTGGGGAGGACCAGAGTCGGGATCTAGTCAGGGGCTGGTCTGCTAAAATGAGTGGGTACATGTAGGCGGAATGATCTTGAAAACCCCCTCTGGTTCTAAGTCCCAGGATTCCTTCTGACTTGAGACTGTTCCTCATAGAGGCGACTGAGAGCTTCAGCAAGTTACCCTGTGGCATTGTCTCGATTTCAGGCCCCACGTGATAAAGTATTGTGCTAAATGCCAGAGACACAAATGGGAAAGTGAGGCAGCCTCTGCTCTCTGGGAGCTTCCATTCTTATTGGGGAGGGGAGGAGGTGGGAAACAGGTACAGGAGCGCTCAGGCTCATGGCAGATAGCAAGGTCAGTAGCAGGGCAGGTGGTCCCTGACCTTGGGCCCAGCAGTTCCTTTGGTTCTGTTACCACTAAAAGAACATGAGCCCTTTGTCTGCCCCCATCACACTATGGACATATTGGACTTGCAGTCCACCTGGACCCCTGGATCTCTTTAACATGAAACCACTGTCTAATTATGTCTCCCTAATCCTGTATTTGTGACATTGAGTTTTTGAACCAAAGTTTAGGAATTTTCACTTGGCTCTTTTGAGGTTCGTCTTGTTAGTTTTTGGTGCCTGATTCTGTCAGCTGTTCTATTAGCTCTCTTCTCCCCACCCCCAGTAGCTCCAGATGGGCTTGGACCTCCACTTAGACCCTGTTACAGACTGCAAAGAAGGGACTGGTCACCCACGACACTCTGTCATGGTCAGTTTCTTTACTGAGAAAAACTGCTGCTTGATGAAGAAATGTTACTGTTTGTCAGGCCTGCGGCAATTGCCGTGCCATAAATGGATGGATGGATGGATGGATGGATGGATGGATGGATGGATGGATGGATGGATGGATGCATGAATAGAGGGATATATGAAGGGATGAACAGAACATTTTCTGTGCTTACTATGTGCCTGGAGCTGTGCTAAATGCTGGGGATACAAGCAGAAATACAGTCCCTGCCCTCCAGGAGCTCACATTCTAATGGGGAAGACAACATATAGGAAGATTTTAGCTGCAAGTCTGGTGGAAAGATCCTGTGGTGCTTAAGGTATGGTGGCAAAGCAGATGGTGTGGCCTCTTCTTCAGTGTAATTTCCAGTGATAAAATCATCTCCGTTTCTGATTCTGAGCAGGGCCAAGGTCTCTGGTGGCTAGGGCATCCGGCTCTGGGCCTACAGAAGCAGTTGCTAGGCTGTGTCCCCATGGAGATTGTTTCCCAGGGCAATGGCTGTTCCCCAAGGCCTGTGGGTTGAAGGTCTGGGGCTGCCTCCATCCAGGTGTGAGGAGGGATGATGGGGGTGGGGGAGGTGGTGTTTTGGCATCTGTTGCCTCTTGACTTTTCCTTGGGCTTCCTTGCTGACTCAGCTAGGCTGGCTCCTCTGTCCTGTGAGTGGCAGCTGGTTGTCATCTGTTGATGATAGCGGGCCTCCTCTGCAGGAGCAGCCTCCCTGGGTGAGTCTGTGACAGAGTGGACCAGGACTGGTGGACTGGGAAGTTCTGTCATGGACAGGCTTCTATGCCTACCTTGTCAGGTTCCCTGTCCCCTACAAGTAAAGTCCTTCTGCCTCAGCTGACTGGACTGTCTGATCTCCTCAGTTCTGTCGCATTGTATTTATGAATGGAGATGGAGGGAGGTCTCCTTCACTCACCCGTACAGTAATGAGTGGTCAGTTGTTACTCAGTCATTTCAGTAGCATCTGACTCTCTGTGACCCCAGTTGGACTTTTCTTGGCCGAGATACTGGGGTGGTTTGTCATTTCCTTCTCCAGATCATTTTTTAGATGAAGAAACTGAAGCAAATGGGGTTAAGTGACTTGCCCAGGGTCACACAGTAGTGTGTCTGAGGCCGGATTTGAACTTAGGAGCATAAGTCTTCCTGACTCCAGGCTGCGTGCTCTATCCACTGTGTCCCTTAGCTGCCTTATGAATGGTGATGGAGAGAGCTCCTCCAGCCCCCAGCCCGCCTTCACTCACCACCCCATGGCAGGTGGACAGTCATGTGACATATTCAATGTCATAGATAGGGAAAATGTCCCCAAACCTTCTGTTTTGCTGAAGGTGCCAGAGTGCAGAGCAGATGCTACATTGGCTTTTTTTCTCTTCAATGAAAGTAGGCCTCTTTGCACCCATAGAGGTACTTAGCTCTGCTGTGGTTTCATCAGAATCGCTCTCCAAACGCCTTTAGGCAGAATGTGGCCTTTTCTTGAGCAGGCTCTCAAGGGTCATTCTCTGTGGAAAGACCTGACTCAGCCTGTGAAACTGAAGTGTTCCATGATAAGTTCTAAAGCCATCACAACTGGCTCTGGAATGGCAGAAGGTTCTGGATGTGACTTCACTTACTGTGGGACCACAGGAAACTCTGGCAAACCCATATCCTGATTCTTTGTATGTGAGTGATCGAAAGAGGGTGGAGTAATACTTTACTATGTGCCAGGCACCAAGCCTGGTGCTGGCAGTACCAGTACAAAAAAGCAAGACAGTCCCTAGAACTGTCCCAAGGAGCTTATATTCACATAAGGGAAGATGACACATATGGGGGAAAGTGATCAAGGAGGGAGGATGTGCGAATGTTTTGGTTTGGAGTGTTCCTGAGATGGTCCTGGGCCATCATACAATCTATTGGCACATCCTTTCCAGTAATGGCAGCGTTGATTTGGTTTTTGTTCCCAGAATGGTGGAAGAAGTGATGGAGTGCAGGAAGTGGGGAGCGTACTTGTAGTATGACAGGAAGAAAGATGGCTGGAGGGCATTGTAAAGGGTCTGGAGGTCCCTCAATATGGCGTCTCCATAGAAGCATAGGGCCCCAGGGTGGAGGTGGGGCTCCTGCTCAGAGGAGGAAGATCAAATATAGCAACCTAAAGAAAGCTGGCCTGGGGGCGGAGCCAAGATGGCGGCATAGAAGCAGCAAAGGACCACAGCTCCCACACAAACATGCTAAAAAACTCATAAAATGGGACGCTAAACAGATTTTCAAGCTCCAAAACTCTCCACAAGACTGAAAGCACATCTGTTGCTAC
>CM053594.1:7311324-7377195 GCA_028646575.1 Pseudocheirus occidentalis | reverse complement strand
AGAGAGAGAGAGAGAGTAGAAGTCCTGTGACCAAAGCTTGGATAATACCCACAGTTAGAAGATGGATTCTAGGAGATGAACCAGCAAAGGAGACTGAGGAGAAATCAGATGGGTCAGAAACTCAGGGTGGAGAAGTGTCATGGAATCCCAGAGAAACTAATGTGTCCAGAAGGAGAAGACAGTCAAAAGTGTCACTTGCTGCAGAAAGGTCACAAAGGATGAGGATTGGAAACCCCCCAGCAGATTTGGCAAGATGATGGGTGACTTTGGAGAAAGCAATTTCAGGTAAATGATGAGGGTAGAGACTAGGTTGCAAAGAACTGAGGAGAATGTGGAGCTAGTAAATCCAGACAGATTTTTTTCTAGGATGTGGATGGTAGCCTGAAAGGATGGCATGGCCTAGGATGGTCACCCAGGCTTATTCAAAGGTAGTAGGGAATGACCTAGTGTATGAGGACAGGTTCAAGATGAGACAGAGGGAGCTCCCAGTCTTCTGGAGGAGATGCACATGGAGGGTAACTGGCCTTGGCACAGAGAAGGGTTCCCCCATCATCCCAGCTAGGGAAAGTCAGAGAGTGTGGGCCGATGTCAAGGGCTTTGGAAGGAAGGAGAATGGGAGAAGAGCCTCGGTCCTCTCCATCTCACATTCTGTCCCCCAGTCTTGGAGGACAACTTTGTGTGACATTACTGTCTCAGAGACAGAGCTGGCTTTCCACAGCCCTGACAGCCAGCGTGCTGTCATGCCAATCTGTGGCTTGACAGAGCAAGGAGCTAGTGGCAGCTGTTCATTTGAAATCTGTAGAAATGCGGTGCTTGCAGCTCTAGTTTTGATGGTAGGAGCAAAATGGTGTTAAATGTGGTGGAAAATGTCTGCATTCTCTTGGAACTCAAATGCAGAAAATCCTGAAAGGCTCATTTGGGTTCTAAAATAAGCTGTGGATCAGAACGCTAAGAAAGAGGCAGCACTTCCTGCATTTGTGTAACTGTATGAAGGAGGAAGGATCAGACTCCCTCGGAACCCATTCGGCACCACAGATGTGCCTGACGCTGTCAGCCTGGTCAGTCATCTGTTGTTTGGGGTTTGCCTTTGACAGTGGCAAAGGCTGATGCCAAGGCAGGCAGCTGTTGGATCAGAACAATTCTGGGTGTTCCCACAGGTTCAAAAGGCTCTGGGCATCTTCAAGGTGAAGTTGGGGAGCCAGTCTGGGGAGATATTTATTGGGGGCAGGGATTCCTGCTTCAGATAGGCCAGTGCTCTCCTTCCTCTGGGAATCTCAGATTCCCAAGACAGGCACCTGCTGCTGAGGCCAGTGTTGACTTTAGGAGGCCTAAGAGGACCAGAGCTTGAGTGTAGCAGAATGGACAGATGGCATCCAACTGGACAGCCAGATGTACTATCTTCTTGCTGCTCCTGAGCCCTGATGTAGCTCTTATGACCTTGGAGGCAGTTGGGCAGTGTTGGGACAGTTGTGTAAGGTTCATTTTCTACCAATGGGTGGGGTCAGCTGCTGAGGGCACATACAGCTTGCATCAGGCCTGCCTCTCACGGATTAGCTGGCCCTGATGTGAAGCATCAACTGCAGCCCTGCTCAAAGGGCCTTGGTGAAAATGCAGGCACAATCTGGGCTTAATAGCCAGCCAGTTTAGTTGCAAAGGTGTATTGTGTCTTTGAGGTGGCCTTCAGATACCTGGCAGTCTTATTCCAGAGGCCAAGGGTGCCAAGCAGCTCCCTTAGAGAGGGGTGGAGATGTAGAAAGCCCAGGTCACTGGCCACTTGTAGCAGTCCTACTCTGCCCACCCTGCTTGCTGACCTGAGGAATATGCTGGGTCTCAAGTGCCAGGTGAAATGGAGCCCACTGGAAGGGCATGGTGCCTTCACTCTGACCGATAGTACCCTCTTGGGGGCAATAAGGTCAATGCTAGTTAGAAGGCTTAGATGGAACAGTGGCAGCAGAGCCTTTGTAACCTTAATGGGGGCTTTAATTGCTGTCCTCTCTCATCAAGATATTCTAGGACAGCTGTGGGTCAGGTACCTGGGAGGAGGCCAGCCTTGGGAAAACTTACAACATGCTGAGATAGAGGCTTCCAGATGGCAGGATCCGCCCAACGTGGATTGTGGGCCAGAGAGGATTATGAGGCACACTTCTTCATAAGATGGTCATCACTGTTCTGACTGTACAAATTATTTTGCTTCAGATCCTGGTGCAAAAGGAATAGCAATCTGATACAACATCCATCCTCATTGATAGGTGTGTTAAAAATGAATGTTGGCTAACAAAAGGGATTAGGAAATTTAGTAATTAGGACTCTGCTTTTAATGCTTTTGAGAAGACTAATTGGCTTTTAGCTTAGAACTCCTACTTGAAGAAGGCAATTAAAACAGTAAATGACTAGATCCTTCTACAAATGAAGGACAGTGGGATTCACCCATATTTATGAAATTTAATCATGGCTTTTTCTTCCTGACAGGCAATAAAAACCCTAATAAACTGAGAAAACAAAACAAAGGCTTAGAATTGGTAGTAGAACAACTGGGCAATTGGTCCCTGTATACAAGACCTGAGATCAGTTCTTAGCTGGGTCGTTTTATGTATGGCAAACATGTGTGTGTGTGTGTGTGTGTGTGTGTGTGTGTGTGTGTGTTGGTTGATACTAACCCCCTCCTACCTTTCTAGTATTCTGACATATTACTCCCCAACATATACTCTTCCATCCAGTCATGGCGGCCTCCTGGCTGTTCCATAAACAAGACACTCTATCTCTCCCTCTCCCAACATTCTCTGTGACTATCCCCCATGCCCTCCCTCTTTTGCTCTGCCTGCTGACCTCCCTGATTTTCTTTATGGTGGTGGTGGTGGTGGTGGTGGTCAGTCATGCTTTATTCATGTCTGACTCTTCATGACCCATTGGGGGTTTTCTTGGCAAACATACTAGAATGGTTTGCTATTTCCTTCTGTGGTTCCTTTCCCACTTGAAGACACTGAGGCAAACTGGGTGAAGTGACTTGCCCAGATCTCACAGCTAGTAACTGCCTGAGGCCAAATTTAAACTCAGGTCTTACTGACTCCAGACCTGGTGCTCTAGACAATGCACCACCTAGCTGCCCTTCCGGCTTTAGGTGAACACTCATGCTGCTGCGCTGGGAGTTTCTTAATGGGCAAGTTCTCCAATGAAATCTCAGATCCAGCTCGGAAACAAATATGTTTTCTTATGTATGGATTTAAAGCTGGAAGGGGCTGTAGAGTCCTCTTGTTTCCCTTGGTAGAATGTGAGCTTCTTGAGGGCTACCTCTGTTTCCATTTTTGTGTCTAGGAGACATTTGATAAAATGTTGATTGAATCTAATTTAATATAGTAAAAATGTGACTGGCTCCTGGAGCACATTGTGCTCAGGCTCAGCACCAATTGAAGGGCCAATCATTTGATGAATGGTGCCTCACTGCAGTGAGGTGGAAGGCGTAGCTGGAAGAGGCTCAGCATCAGGCTTCCCATTGACCTGTCTCGGTGTTGGAGGTCACTGGCTGACAGAGCCCACTTTGTTCCTCTGCCCACAGACTGAACCAACAGAGCCTGCGAGAAGCAGCCGCCTCAGGGACACCTCCCCATGTGCATCATCTTCTTCAAGTTCGATCCTCGCCCTGTTTCCAAAAATGCATACAGGTAATTCCCACACTTGGGCTCTGCTTTCTGCTCTCAGGGGTCTTTCAAGAAGCTCATTTCTTTCTCCTCCAGCTCTGGGGTTGTCTTTCCCCATCATCTAAAGGTAAATGATTTTGTGCCTGTCAGTCTGACTAATAGATATTGCCTTAGAAGTCAGAGCCCCTAAGGACCATGAAAGACCAGGTTTAATCCCCCATTTAGAGGTGTGGGCATGGAAGCCTAGAGAGCTTGCCTTTTTGGGACATACCCCAGTCACAGAGTGGTCTGTGTGACTTTAATCCCTGTGTGACTTTGGACAGGTCATTTCCCCTGATTTGTAAGAAGAACTTGGATCAGGTGATCTCAGAGGGTCGTCCTCATGTAGTCCTAGAGTTCAAACAGGTGCTTTTGCTGTAATGCCCGATGGGAGGAAGAATAGATCAAATCACAGCATTGAAAACATCGTAATCCCCTGTGTGATTGCTACTTTCCCTCCTTTGAGCCTCACAACAACCAGCAGGACCATGACTCCAAGTGTGATTATCCCCAGTCTCAGATCAGCAAGTTGAGGCTCAGAATGTCTAAACATCTTCCTCATGGTCACAGTGTTCCTGAGTATCAGAGACCAGATTTTAACCATTAGGAGGCATTTTTCTGTGAGGTCATGGGAGCCTAGTGTTCCAGAACATCCTGTTGGGAGAGGCTCAGTAGTAATGTTTTGTCGTCATAGGTTGTCATGGTTTTGTGATGTGTAATGTCATGAGCATTAGAAAAAATGTAGTACAATAATCTATTCATGACAGTAATTTCCTGGAGACACAACTCACAGATACTTCATGAATTCTCAGTTTCATTGGAGTAAATCCGCCCATACAGTGAGATGAGGATACTCCATGCACCCATGCAGTGACTCTGAGAATTCCCTGCAGCCTCCTCGTCCAGGGGGATTACTACCCAAGTTTTTCTACAAAACCTCCATAACAGAAGGAGATTAAAGGGGTCCCTCTGCCAGCACCAAGAGCAGAACTCTGTTGCATTGCCCTTACTTGGATCTGGGTTGTAGTCCTCAGTCTCCGTCCCAGGGCAAGGAGGAGTACTAACATACCAGAACTTGCTGCCAAAGGGGAGCTGGGAACCTGGTGATACTTCCAAGGTGTAAAAGAGTGCTTGTGGTCACTTAGAACAGAGCACAGGCCAGAGAGCAATAAACACATATCTGCCTAGGTCATACCACCTTGGAAGAACCAAAAAACTTACAGTTCCCCAGAATTATCTCTAAAAAAGCTGCACAAAAACCCTGAAGCTTGGAACAGTCATCCCTCCACTCTGGAAGCAGAAATTGAAAGAATCCACCTGTCACCTCCTGAAAAAAAAACCCAAATGGAAACTTCCAAGAATATTATAGCCAAAATCCAGAGCTCCTGGGTCAAGGAGGAATTTCTGCAGCAGGCGAAAAGAAAGAATTCAAGCACATCTCACATAAATCGAGCATGCAAGGAAGAGTTTATATAACATTGGGAAGAATGGGGGAGTTGGAAAAACTTGAACCTGACTCTTATCAAGGAGTAGAAAATACACATAAACCCCCCAGTAGGGGAAAGAAATTCATTTAATCCAAAGGGAAGTAGGTGGAAAGGAGAAAAAGGGGGAGTAGAGAAAAAAAAGGGAGAGTAGGGGCAGCTAGGTGGTGCAGTGAATAGAGCACCAGCCCTGGAGTCAGGAGCACCTCAGTTCAAATCAGACCTCAGACATTTGACACTTAACTAGTTGTGTGACCTTGGGCAAGTCATTTAGCCCCAATTGCCTTGCCTTCCCCCTTCAAAAAAAAACAAAAGAAAAGGGAGAGTAGACTAAAGGAGGCAGTGATCAGAAACAAAACACTCTAGAGGGGACAGAATAAAAAGTGAAAGATAAGCATAAGAGAGTAAGATGGAGGAAAATACACAATTAGCAATGATTACTGTGAATGTGAACAGGATGAACTCATCGATAATATAAAAGAGGACAGCAGAATGAATTAGAAACCAGAATCCAACAATATGTTGTTTACAAGAAACACACTTGAAACCAAAAGATGCACATAGAATTAAAATAAGAGGCTGGAGCAAAATTTATTTTTCTTTAGAGAAGTTTAAAAAAAGGCAAGGGTGGCAATAGTGATTTCAGACAAAGCAAAAGCAAAAATAGAGATAAAAAAGAGATAAACAGGGAAACTACATTTTACTAAAAGGTACCATATCAGTACTGAACATATATGCACCAAATGGCACAGCATCCACATTCTTGAAAGAAAAGTTAAATGAATTACAGGAGGAAATAGTAAAATTGTAATACCAGAGGACCTCAATTTATCCCTGCTTAGACCCAGATAAATCTAACCATAGAAAAAACCACAAGAAAGAAGTTAAGGAGATCAGTAGGATTTTAGAAGAGTTACATATGATAGACCTTGAGAACATCAAATGGAAATAGAAAGGAGTATACCTATTTCTCAGCTGTAGTGGCATCTTCTCAAAAACTGGCCATATATCTCAGCATGAAAACCTCACAAACAAATGCAGAAAAGCAGAATATTTCTCCTAACCATGATGAAATAAAAATTACATTCAATAAAGGACCTTTGAGAATAGATTAAAATCAATTGGAAACTAAAGAACTTAATCTTAAAGAATGAGTGGGTCAAGGAATAAATCAGAGAAACAATAATTTCATGAAAGATAGTGACATTGAAATAACTTAACAAAATTTGTGGCATGCTACCAAAGCAATACTTGGGGGAAAATTTATGTGACTAAATACTTACTTACTTCAGTAGAAGTGAGAGAGCAGATCAGTGAATTGGGCACATATTTAAAAACAAACAAACAAATAAGAAAAACAATAAATTAAAACCCCTCACTTAAACACCAGTATAGGAAATCTTACAAATTAAAAGAGAGATTAATAAAAATGAAAGTAAGTCATTGAACTAGTAAGTAAAACTAGGAGTTGAATTTTTTAAGACAACAAAATGGATAAACCATTGACTGATTGGACTTTTTTCCTTAATAATATTTTATTTTATTTTTGAATTGTATGTATGGCAAACACTCTGATATAGTGTCATATTAAACATATTTCCACTTCAGTCATGTTGTAAAAGAATCAGAAGGAAAAACCATGAGAAACAAAAAAAGTAAAAATAATATGCTTTGATCTATATTCATGCTACTTAGTTCTTTCTCTGGAGGTGGTTGGCATTTTCCATCATGAGTTTTTTGGAATTGTCTTAGATCATTGTATTGTTGAAAAGAGTGAAGTCTGTTGGATCATTGCACAGTGTTACTGTTAATGTATAATGTTTTTCTGGTTCTGCTCACTTCACTTAGCATCAGTTCTAATCTTTCCAGGTTTTTCTGAAATCCTCCTGCTCATCATCTCTGATAGCATGACAGTATTCTATTACATTCATATATCAGAATGATTTGATTTTTTTAAAAAGAAGGAAGAAAACCAAATTATTGATATCAAAAATTAAAAGGGTCAACTCACAACCAGTGAAAATTAAATAAAAGCAATTATTAAAAGCTATCTTACCCACCTCTGTGCCAATAAAACTGACAATCTAAATGAAATGAATGATTTTTTTTTTTACAAAAACATAAATTGCCCAGATTAACAGGACTGGAAATAAAACAAATAATCCTATTTTAGGGAAAGAAATTGAATAAGCTATAAATGAGTTCCCTAAGAGGAAAAAACAAGCTCAGGACCAAATAGATTTACAAGTAAAGAATTCTACCAAACATTTAAGGAAAAAATAATTCTAATACTATATAAACTATTTGAAAAAATAGATAAAAAGGAGACCTACCAAATTCATTCTATAACACAAATATAGTATTGATACCCAAACCAGGGAGAGCCCAAACAGAGAAAGAAACCTGTAAACCAATTATCCTAGTGAATATTGATGCAAAAATTTTAAATAAAATGCTAGCAAAGGGATTATAATATATATCACAAGTGTCATGTACTATAGCCAGGCTGGATTTATACCCTCCGATCTCTTATCTCCAAGTGCTCTTCACACATCTCAAACGGATTGTGTAGTTGATATCTTAAACTCAACATATCAGAAAACTGAACTCATAATCCTTCCACTAAACCATCTGTCACCCTACCTTCCTTATTACTGTAAAGTGCAACATCCTCCTCCCAGTCCTCTAGGCTCTCAACCCAGGAATTATCCTGGGCTCCTCACTATCTCGCACAACCCTCCTCCATATCCAGTTATGTACCAAGGGCTGTCAGTCTCTCCAACATTTCTCCAATATGCCCCCTTCTCTCCTCTGACAGTGCCCCCACCCTGGTGCAGGCCCTCAGCACCTAACATCTGGCCTACTGCAATAGCGCTGGAGGTCTGTCTGCCTTAAGGCTTTCCCCACTACAATCCATCCTCCATTTAGCCGCTAAAGTGATTTTCCTAGAGCATAGGTTTGCTCATGTCACACCCACATACACCCAATCAATAAACTCCAGTGGCTCCCTTTTGCCTCCAAATGCTTTTTTTTGGCATTCAAAGTCTCCATAGTCTAATCCCTTTCTGCCTTTCCAGTCTTCTGACACCTTATTCCTTGAAATATACTATTCGATCCTGTAACACTGGCCTCTTGGCTGTTCCTTAGACAAGATGTTCTATCTCTTGGCTCAGGGCATATTTTTCTGACTGTGCCCCATGCCTGGAATGCCTTCCTACCTCAGTTCTGCATACTGACTTCCCTGACTTCTTTGAATTCCTAAATAAAATCTTGTCTTTTTTTTTACTGGGAGCCTTCTCTTACCCCTCTTAATTCTGGTACTTTTCCTCTGATAATTATCTTCTATTCGCCCTAGATATAACTTTCTTTGCATATATTTGTTTGAATATTGTCTTCCCATTAGATTGTAAGCTCCTTGAGTGCAGAGACTGTCTTTTGCCTCTTTTCGTATCCCCAGTGCCTGGCCCTCAGTAAGCACTTAGTTATGTTTATTGGTTGATTGATTGGCAGATGCCAGGAATGCAGGGCTGGTTCAGTATTTGGAAAACTACAAGAATAATTGACCATATCGATAACCAAAACAACTAAAATCATATGATTATCTCAACAGATGAAGAAAAATCTTTTGACAAAATACAATATCCATTACAGTTCAAAACACTAGAAAGCATAGAAATAAATGGAACTTTTCTTAAGATAATAAGTACTATCTGTCAAAAACCAAGAACAAACATTATCCTTTCCAGTAAGATCAGGGGTGAAAGGAAGGATGTCTGTTATCACCATTATTATTCAATATTGCACTACAAGTGTTAGCTATTGCAAAAAAAAAAAAAAAAAGAAGAAAAAATTGAAGGGCCAAACACACGCAATAAGGAAATAAAACTATTTTTTCAGATGATATAATAGTTTCCTTTGAGAACTATAGAATGTTAACCAAAAAACCTAATTGAAACAATTAACAACTTTGGCAAGCTTGTAAGATTTAAACCACACAATCATTAGCATTTCTGTATATTATCAACAAAACTTAGCAGGAAAAGACAGGAAAATTTCATTTAAAACAGCTAGAAATCATATAAACTACTTGGGAGTCTAACGGTCAAGAGAAACACGGGAATTATATGAACACAATCCAAAAACACAGAAATTAAGACATCAAAATACCTGAATAAATGTTAATTACTCTTGGGTGAGCTGAGTCAATATGATAAAAATGACAGTGCTACTTACATTAATTTATCTATTTGGTGCAATCCCAATCAAACTACCAAAGAATTACTTTATAGAGCTAGAAAAAGTAATAAAGGTCATCTGGAGGAATAAAAGGTCAAGAATATCAAGGATATCATTAATATATATATATTAATATATATATATGAAGGAAGGGGGTCTAACAATACCAGATCTCAAACTATACTACCAAACTTTGATCACCAAAACAATTGGGTAATGAGTAAGAAATAGTGGTTGATTAATGGAACAAATTAGGTATTGCAATATATAAAAGTAAATGAGCAGAGTAACCAAATGTTTGACAAACCTAAAGATTACAGCTACTGGGGCAAGAACTCACTATTTGACAAAAACAACTGGAAAAAATGAAATATAATCTAGCACAGGGGTGGGGAACCTGCAGCCTTACGGCCACATGTGGCCTTCTAGATTCTCAGGTGTGGCCTTTTGACTTGAGTCCAAATTTTACAGAACATATCTCTTTATTAAGGGGATTTATTCCTTGAAGTTTGGATTCAGTCAAAAGGCTGTACTAAGGTTCTAGAAGACCACATGTGACCTCAAGGCCACAGGTTCCCCACCCCTGACCTAGAGGGCCACATGTAGCCTCAAGACTGCCAGTTCCCCAACCCTGGTCTAGCAGAAATTAGGTGTAGACCAACATCTCAAACCTATACTAAGTTAAGCCCAAAATGGGTACATGATTTAGATTTGAAGGGTGATATCATAAGCAAGTAGTGTAGAAGAGTAGGAGTGTAGAAGAAATACCTGTCAGACCTGTGGCTAGGCAAGAATTCATTATCAAACAAAAAATAGAGAGGTTCATTAGAGGTAAAACATATTGTTTTGAGTAAATAAAATATAAAAGTTTTTATACAAACAAAACCAATGCAACTAAATTTATAAGAAAAGTCTGAAACTAGGATAAAATCTTTGCAGCAAGTTTCTCTGGTAAAGGTTCCATTTCTTAACTATATAAGGAAATGAGTCAAATTTATAAGAATAAGAGCCATTTCCTAAATGAAAACTGTTTTCAGAGAAAGAAATCAAAGTCCTCAATATGCTTAAAATGTTTAAAATTACTAGTAGAGAAATTCCAATTAAATGAATTCTGAGGTACCATCTTACACCCTTCAGATTGGCTGAGGTGACAGAAAAGGAGAATAAGTGTTGAAGGGGATGTGGGGAAATAGGTGCTATTAGGGGAGCTATAAACTGGTCCAGCCACTCTCAGAAATTATTTGGAACCAGACCCCCCCCAAAAAAATTATTAAATTATGCATACCCTTATGCCCAAAGTAGACCAAAGAGGGAAAGAACCCATATGGACAAAATTATTTATAGTTGCTCTGTTTGTGTTGGCAAAGAATTGGAAACTGAGGGGATGCCCATCAGTTGGGGAATGGCTGAACAAGTTGTGGTATGTAAATGTCATAGAATGCCATAAGAAATGATGAAAGGAATGGTTTCAGGAAAAACCTGGGAAGACCTATATAAACTGATTCAAAGTGAATTGAGCAGAACCAGGAGGACAGTTTATATAATAACAGCAATATTATAAAGATATAATTAACTGTGAAAGATTTAGTAATTCTGGCCAATGCAGTGACCCACCACAGTTCCCAAGGACTGATGATGAAACATGCTATCCATCTCCAGATAGAGAGCTGATGTGCTCAGGGTACAGAATGAAGCATTTTTCTTCCTTTTTCTTTTTTTCTTGCTTCCTCCCCTCCCCGGAACATGACTAATACATAAATTTGTTTTGCATGACTTCATATTTGTAATGGGTTTTGTATTTTTTGCCTTCTTAATGGGAAGGAGTGGAGGGAGGAAGAGAATTTGAAACTAAAAATAAAATAAAATTGATTTTTAAAAAATACAGAAAATGAGAGAGGAGCTGGAGACCTTGTTTGAAACCCATAATTCCAAATAAATCCAAATGAGATAATAAAAAACCTCACAGAAATGAAATGAAGTCTGAAACTGCTTCTGGTGGTCTTCTGTTGCTTGGATATTGAACAGTGAATAGTCTGGAAATAATTGGAGTAGCTTCTGCAGAAGGGTCCAGACACACAGCGGTGAGCCAGAAAAATGATATATTCAATGACAACAGTATCAAGAGAAAAAACAACCACTGTGAAAGAATTAAAAATGAATGTTGGGGGGCGGCTAGGTGGCGCAGTGGGGAGGCTAGGTGGCGCAGTGAATAGAGCACCGGCCCTGAGTCAGGAGTACCTGAGTTCAAATCCGGCCTCAGACACTTAACACAAAAAACTAGCCGTGTGACCTTGGGCAAGTCGCTTAACCCCAACTGCCCTCCAAAAAGCAAAAAAAAAAAAAAAAAAAAGAATGTTGGGAAATTATAAAGAATAATCTTGATCCCAAAGAAGAAATATGAGACAATACCTCCCCTCCTTTGCAAGGGGACCAGGAGACAGGTGTGTAGCCTGGAGAAAGGCCTCACAAACCAGGTGTTAAGACTTCCCCTACTCCCAATTAAGATATACAGGCACTGGGGTAGAAAGTTAGAGGGGCGATGGAGGAGGACATAGGAGAGAGCAGATTGGGGGAGGGGCTTTACAGTGGGATTGCTGTTTTGGGGTTGTGGGTAGAGGAAAGACGAGAAAATTTGTAACTCAAAATCTTGTGGAAGTGAATGATGTAAACAAGAAAATAAATAAAATAATTCATCAAATTAAAAAAAAAAGACTTCCCATATTCCCATCTGACATCCTAGAATCATCCCCCATGATGGCAGCAGCTGGCAGTAGGGTTTTTATCAGAAATTTCGAACACACTGGATGCAGGGCAAGAAGGCAGATTCCCATGGGAAAAAGACCTAAATATACAAAAATATAGCACTTTTTGTGGTGGCAAATAACTGGAAATTGAGGGGATGCCCATCAGCTGGGGAATGGCTGAACAAGTTGTGGTGTCCTCTTGTGATGTAATATTATTGTTCCCTAAGAAATGGTGTTCAGGTGGATTTCAGAAAAACGTGGAAAGACTTACATGAACTGATGCTGAATGAATTGAGCAGAACCAGAAGGACATTGTACACAGTAGCAGCAACATTGTACAATGACTAACTTTGATAGACTTGGCTCTTCTCAGCAATGCAAGGATCTGAGACAACTCCAAAAAACTCATGATGGAAAATTTTGTCCACATCCAGAAAAAGAGCTATGGAGTCTGTGCATCTTAAAGCAGACTTTTTCTACTTTATGACTGTTTCTTGTGGTTTTTCCCCTTTGTTCTGATTCTTCTTTCACTGCGTGACTAATGGGGAAATATGTTTAATGTGATTGTACATGTATAGATTATATCAGATTGCTTGCTGTCTTGGGGAGGGGGAAATTTTAGAACTTAAAATCTCCTAAAGATGAATGTTGAAAACTAAAAATTAATTAATTTTAAAAGAAAAGAAAAAACAAAAACAAATTCCCAGTTCTTCATTGAGCCCAGAAAATAATTCCAAGGCTCTACTGTTCCTGAGAACTTGAACAGCCTATGCAGAGAAAAGACTTTCAGTAGCCAGAAGTGGTGTTTGTTAGCCCTTTGCCACATGTGCCCCTGAAACTTGAGCTCGCTTTGCCTTAGACTCTGTACATTCTGGTAAAAGTGTCACAGACTTTTGGGGAGGGGGATAGTTTGTATCAGTTGTTCTTTTCATTGTATCACCTTAGTAAATATCCTCGTCTGGCAACCAGTTTCTTCATGTTGACTAAATGATCATCAATTCCCAAATGTGGTGGGAAGCACAGCTAGTGGGAACTTCTAAGTTACAAAGCATCAGGTGGCCCCTAGAGCCCCCAGAGGAGGTGTGATCATGCTCTGGGGTCCTGACTTAGGAGAGGGAGCACCAGCAGGGTTTGGATAGTGACCTCAGAGAATATGCTGCAGACTTCCTGTCTGTGCAACTGAGTTTTTGGATTATAAAGCCACACACATGTGAGCAGCTTTCCAGAAGAATGCTACTGTGAACAGCTTTTCATAGTTCTGATTGTACAGTATAGTGAACACTCTATTCAATAACAAATCAGAACAAAACATTCACATAAAATTAAGGTACAGCATTCACAATGTTACATCTTATCACAGAAAATCAAAATACATCATTCACCACAACTGATAACTAAAAATAGCCACATGGTTTTCACCACAGTGGTCACATAATTTTGGACAAAGTACAGTCATTTAGTCAATCAATCACTTAGTAACTCAACCTTTCGATCACCTAAATCATTTAATCATCCTTAAGGAGGCTTAAGGGTCACAAAATACAGTATTCAAATTTCTCCACTCATAGGGCATACTAAGTTACAAATCAGTCACCTTTCAGTCATCATTCACTATTTAATCATCAGAAAATACACAGGCCAACCACCCCTCAGTCACAAGTAAATCACATTCTTCTCAGTCAGTACACAGTATCCAAGTAAAGTCTTCTTTCAGTTTGACTCAGAGTAGGCTCTCAGATTCCCTGGATCCCCTTCCATGGTCCCAGCTCCTATCTGAATTCACCAAACTGTCACCTGGCTTCAAAAGCAGACAGCTCCCAGATCCTTGTCCAGCTCTCCGTGCAGTTCCTGTTCCACACTGAAGCTCACAGTGTCCAGTCCACCTTAAATCCTTCACAGTCTCTGTTCCCGGGAAGTCAAGGCTTAACAAAGCCACAAGAACATTCGTGCCCATTAACAAAGTCACAATAACATTTGTACTAAGTGCCAGCGCTGCTGTCATGCTTCCTCAGCAGCTTCATTCTCAAACTCAGAATCACTTTCTCCACTTTCTCCAGTCCAGCAGCAGCCCAGCCTTCAGATGCTTGTTCCAAGAAGTTCTGACTTTCCCAGCTGGGGTTTTTCCCTATATACAGCATTGTTCCTCCTTGTTCAGCCCCTTCCTGTTACATCAGCAACAGGGGTTCATACTTTCTGTTTCTTGAACAGAGGCTTAATTTGAAACTAGGTGCTAAGTACCTCTTGGCTTAGCAATACAAAAGGAACTTCAAATTTCATTACTATTACGTGGACCCAAGCACAAAACTTTTCATTGACTCTCTGTGAACTTCATCTTCCTAGATTCAGTTCATTGTTCTAGCCCATTAAGGTCTCTCCAATCTGCCATCCTTCCTTCACAGCTTCATGTCATTTACAGATGTGACAAGTGTCCAACTCCTCATCAGGATGAAAAATGCTGAATGCTGCATTTCACTCTTTCCTGGAGGCCTGGTTGCAGGGATTTCAGACTAGCTTGGACATCTATGACATAAAAACTTCATCATCATCATCATTAGTATTTGGCGTAACTTGCCACTACTCAATGGGCAGTGGATCAGCACACATCCCAACACCAGCCTGCCCAGATCACATTCATTCTTGTAGCAATGTATGTAACACAGAATGCCGTCCTTGTGCATCTGACCTCATCCTGCCGTCTTTTTTTGCTCTGGGTCTCAGTGTCAGCCAGATCCTGTTCTCCTCATGGGACTGTTAGGGTCGCCTTACTTGGCAAAGATGCAGTTTCCAGCCCACGATGCATGCAACTTTGATACAGGCTGTACTTCATACTGCTTTGGTGTGGCCTTAACACTAAGCCTCCCCACAGTGACTTATGCCCATCTATCATCTTTGAAAATCCCCTTTGTGAAAGAAAGGTTCCAGATACATCAGAATATTTGAAGCGACACTTTTTGTGGTAGCCAAGGCCTGGGCCTGGAAAAAAAGTCAGTGTCCATTGATTGGGAAGTAGCCAGACAAATGGTGATGTATGAATATAACATGATATTACTGCACAGAAAGAAATTATAAATATGAAGAACTCTAAGCAACCTAGCAAGACACCAACTCATGCAGAGTGAAATCAAGAGAACCAGGAAAGCGGACTCAGTGACTACAGCCATGTAAATGCGGGGAGGAAGGGCCATGCAATGCTGTGTATTTACAGTAACCAAACTTGGCCTAGAAAGAGGTGAGAAAATGATCCTGCCTCCATACCTTGCAGAGGTGGGGTGGACTATGGGTAGAGGGAAGTGCATGTGCTGTCAGACTCAGTAGATATTTTGGCTAGTTTTTCTGAACTGCTTTTTTTCCTGTTTCATTTTTTTTTACAAGAGAACTCTCAGAATAAGGAAAGGGGGAAGCTTTTTTTCCGCTTTTTTTTTTTTTGGAAGGGGGAAGGAAGGCAGTTAGGGTAAAGTGATTTGCCCAAGGTCACACAGCTAGTAAGTATTAAGTATCTGATATCATATTTGAACTCAGGTCCTCCTGACTCCAGGGCTGGTGCTCTATTCACTGTGTCACCTAGCCACCAGCTGAGGATTTTTAAAAAAATAAAATGTAAAAATAAGATATCAGTAAATAGACTTCTAAAAAATCTCCTGTATGCCTACCTATCGCACCCCAGCACTGGACAGAAAGGGAACTTCTAGCTCTCTGGGCCACTCTCTTATAGGACTCCCTCAGGGTTAACAATGATTAACAAATACGAAATCCTCTGTTGGGCTTTTAAAGCTCTCTATAACCTGGCCACTTCCTGCCTTTCCCATGTTCTTACAGCTTCCTCACCACCACATACTCTTGGAGCCAGGGACACCGGCCTCCTGGCTGGTGGTCCAATGGGACAGGCTATCTCCTGACTCTAAGCATTTTCTCTGACTGACCCCATCCTAGAATTCTCTCCTTCTTTATCTCTTCCTCTCTCCTTCTGGCTTCCTTCAAGTGTGGAGAGGAGAGGGAAGCTAGACTTTGACACTGACCCCTCACACCCCTTTTAGGATTGAGACTAGCCTCTGATTTCTCTGCCCTACCAGTGAGGCCTGGCTTTCTTTTTTTTAAATCAGACTTTAGTCTCTGCTCCCTCCCCCAGGTTACTTTTGGCCTAGTCGTGGTTTCTGGAGTCAGGTGATTGGAATTTGATTTATATGCTTTTGGGCTCCAGCCGACTGTGTCCTTTGTGGTAGGAAAGGATTGAACCTTTGGTGACTTTTCCCTGTGGATCATCATAGCCACTGACCTACACTCCTGCTTACCTGGCCTGGGCATATGGCACTTGTCTGGGCTCTCTCACCCTTTCACCTGCTTACCTCCTTAGAATATCATCGATCAGATGTTTTCAGTTGGGTAGCTTGATGCAAGGTCCTAAGTAAATGAAGCTTAACCTTTTCCTGAGCAGAGGTGGGGAAGCAGGGAGAGAAGAGAGCCCATTGGGAACTCTGAAAAGTACTCTGAGAATTGATTCAATAAAGTCTCTTGGTATGACTGAGTCCCAGGGCCAGGCTTTGGGGATGTCCCCTTGTAGTGGAAAGAGCGGTACAGTTGGGCTAAGAGGATCTGGGTTTTTAATCCTGGGCTTGCTCCTTTTCTGTATGACCTGGGGCAAGTCTCCTGTCTCCCTCCTGTCCTCACTTTCCTCATCTGCAAAAAGGCAGGAATAGAGCAGACAGTCTCAGATCTCCTAAGATCTCTTCCCGCTCTAGATCCTAGGATTCGGATTCTCCAAGGAACTTGATATGGTAGGAAAATTAAAACACACACAAATAACTATGATCTGAAATTAGAACATAAAAAAATAGGAGAGGTTCAGCCAGAGTGGTAGGAGAGATTTGATTGGTCTCTGTATCTGATTGGTGCTTAATAACTGTTGGATGAATTTTATTTAATTCCATCAGTATCTGGGAAGGCTTCTTGGCACAGGGTTATCAGATCCTCCCAGGATCTCTTGCTCTTAAAAAAGTTAAATGGAAAGAACATTTGACTGAGAGTCAGATGACTTGGGTTCTGGGCACCACCAGTAGCTGTGTGACCTTGGACAAGTCTGCTAACTACTGACTGCACTGAGTCAGGTTTCTCATCATAAGACTGGGCTTGTTAAGATCAGCTGATAGATCTGGAGGAGCACTTTGTAATGTAGATCTATAAGGTGATAGCTTTAGCCAAATAAGAATCCCATCTTTGCTGCTTTTGAAACTCACTGCCTCTGTAAATACATTTCTCAAAATCCATTGCAAATAAGGGTTTCCATGTCCTTACGCTGAACTTAGCCTGTCCTAATTGGAAATGTTTTTGGTTTGCCCGTCTGTTGAGCTGGTGTGCCGAGGACTTATTGTGTCAAAGCCTTCAGGATAACAGGGTGCAGTAGGGTTTCCAGAGAGTCCCCAATCAGTTGTTAGGTCATCAGAGAGGAAATCGTGCCCTTGTCCTGGGTGTGAGCCGTGTTCTGGGATTCCAGAGCTAGTGGTGGCTAGAGCTCAGATCAGACCAGTTGGCTTAATGGATAGTGTTGGACCTGGAGTCAGGAAGACTGGAACTCCAGTCCAGCTTTGTTTTTTTCATCTCTAAAATGGGGATAATAATAGCACTTGATTTCCAGGGTTGTGAGAATAACATAATATGTTTAACACACCTTGCAAATCATATAGCGCTATATAAATGATGATGATGGTGGTGGTGGTGGTGGTGGTGGTGATGATGCTAGTCAAGCCAGAAGGAAACGTCTGCTCTAGGCAGAAGGAGTGCCAGGACTTTCCCCTTTACCAGGTTCAATCCCATCGGAGATTTGCTTTTCTCTAATGGGTTTATAACTAGTATCAGGTCCCTGGGATCCCAGGTTACCCTCTCCTCCCCAAGTCTCAAGGCTTTTCAGCATGAACTTCTTTTTTCCTCTTTTTTTTGAGCAGCTAGGTTATATAGTGGATAGAATGTTGAACCTAGAGTCAGGAAGATCGAAGTTTAATTCCTATTTCAGACACTTTCTAGGTGTGTAGCCGTGGACAAGTCGCTTAACTTCTGTTTACCTCAGTGTCCTCATCTGTTAAATGGGGGTAATAATGGCACCTGTGTCACAGGGCTGTTGTGATGATTTCATGAGCTAGTCATTGTAAGGTGCTTCGCAGTGTCTGGCTCCCAGTAAGTGCTGTATAAGCGTTAGCCGTTGTCATTGGGATTCTTTTCCCACTCTTTTCACCTTTCTGCATAGGGCATTTCCTTAAGGAATCCTAGTCCAGATAGTGGATTTTTTATTTCTATTTTATTTCTAAAGGGCTCTTTCAGTCACTAAAGTGCAAACCGCTGGACAAGACAACTCCAAAAGTCATGTCAGCTAAATCAGTGATGTCAAATTCAGGCAGAAGTGGGAGTCTCTCACATCTAAGTGACCTCAAAGATCCCTTCCAGCCCTAAAATCTGATGATTCTATAAGCGGTAATTCCTTCTGTTTCTGATAAAGTTAGGATTTCACAGCCAAACTCAAACCAGGAATCCAAAGTTTATCAAGATGGGAGAAGCATAGTTAAGATAACTGTTCATCCTAAAGAAAGGCTAGGAGTTTTAGTTCAGTCTAATTCGGCAGTGTGATCTGGCTGCCAAGAAAGCCAGTGCTAGCCTAGACTTCACTGAGAAAGGCATGCAGGGCAGCTAGCTAGGTGCCACAGTGAATAAAGAGAGCTCTGGCCCTGGAGTCAGGAGGACCTGAGTTCAAGTACAGCCTCAGACACTTGCCGCTTACTAGCTGTGTGACCTTGGGCAAGTCGCTTAACCCAATTGCCTTGCCTCCCACCCCTCCAATAAAAAGGTGCCACATCCAGGAATAGAGGGTAGCTCTCCTGCCCTAGTCTTTCCCTTTCAAAGCTGATCTGGATTATTGTCTTCAGTTCCAGGTGATACATTTTAGGAAAGCTACTGGGAAGTAAATGTGGGGATTAAAATTGTCCAACCTACAATAAAAGAGACCAAGGCAGAGCTTTGAGCCAATAGCATTTTATTAAAGGGTCCACGTTCCCCTCTAATGAAATGGACCTCATATCTTCCTCACAATCTGAGATGCCCCTTTCTTCCAAGACCTTGTTTTTTTAGGGTTTAACACCCAAAAATGCAAACGAGGCATGGTGAAATACAAAATGTCATTGGTTGATAGACCTAGCTCTTGAGGGCCAGAAATGACATATCAGCAGGGGGGTAACAGGTTGGGTGAAGCATGGGGCATGTCCACTAAGTGGTCATAAGGTGGCCACTTGCTCATGTTGGACAAGAGCAGTACAAAAATAAATTGGGGGCTTTCCAAAACATCAAGATATCCCACCCATGCTGAATTTGGGCATGGAGTTTGAGCAAAACAAGATGAAGATAACTTTGTCAGCGTTCTTGTGGTTGTACAAGTGAGCCTCATAACTTGGTAAAGAAGTAGTGAACATTCATTAAAGTTTGAGGCCCACTATAAGAGCCTATTTATCCCTATATGACTTACGTAAAGTATCAAACTGATTGGAATAGAGTATGGGTTCAAATGAATTGTTTCCCACCCTAAAGAACATCAAAGGGAGGGGAGCCAGGACGATGAGGGTCCCTGAGCTCTTGTCATGGAAGGATTAGTTAAAAAGATGTAGAAAACTTGAAGGAGACATAATAGCTATCTTAGTATTTGAAGACCTAGGAGATTGAGGAGGGATTAAATATGTTCTTTGGCCTCAGAGAGCAGGACCAGTCATAGGGAGTAGAATCTGCAATGCCCTAGATTTAAGGGAAAACTTTCTAACAATTAGACCTGTCTTATAAGATTACTGGGCTGTCCTGGATGGATACTAATGGTCTCCCCTTCAGATGAGCAGGCAAGTCCTGGCTAGCTTCTCATCAGCTGGGTTGTAGAGAAAATGCTTATTCACATATGGATTGGACCAGATGGCTCCTCAATACCTTCCAACTCTGAAATTTTGTTATTCTTTGAGGATGGAACTGAGTAAATTTCCCCAAGTCCCCAGGAGCATAAGCTCTCCTCTATCACATTGGGTTTAGATGAGTAGACTTTTAGCTTATGGGACAAATTTGGACTTGAAAAATATCTGTGACTTACAAAAGGCTCAGAATAGGCCCCATAGTAGAGAACAGAGAAAGCAAAGGGAAGCAGGCCACCTCACAATGGAGCTGTTGTCATCCTTATGTGATTTTAGAAAGTTTGGGGATTCTTAGAGTTTCACTTTCCTTTTCCACCTTGTTCTCATATCTGGAAGTCAAGAAGGGACTGAATGCTGGAGATCTTTGGGGCCTGAGTTGGAAATACTTTCAGTTTACAAGAGTGTCCTAGTACGGCAAGAGATCTAGCCTTGGATTCTCATCCCAGGAGATGTCAAAGCTCCTCCCTTCTGAAGGTGCAAGCATTGCCTTTCTTCGCTTCTCTCTTAGTCAGGCTTACTCTGCTTGATCCCAGGGGGCAGGTAGGACCAGTAGATACAAATTGTAGGAGCAGATTTCAGTTTAACTTAAGGAAAACCATTAAAAGCTTAACAATGAACAGAAATCCCACAAACTAAACTTGCTTAGTAGCTATTTACATTTAAATTAATTTCAATTTAAAAAATATAACAATCTTTTAAAAATTCCTCCAATTTGATAGTTAGCCATTGATGGGATATAATTGGACTTCTCTCTTTTCTCAGGCACATATTACTCAAGCTGGTATGGTTGTAGGTAAGGGGTATAATACACCCTAGATGAGAGACTAGTAGCTAAGCTCTCCCATTGCTTGGGAAGAGTCGTGCTGATTGACATCTGGCCACTGGACCCAGATGGCTCCAGAGGAGAAGGTGAGGTTGGTGACTGCACAGCCCTGCCTCACTTGAATCCAGTTCACTTGCATGTCATGGCATCACCTCCCTGACGTTATGGTCCATTTCACTGGTTTTTCAGAACAAAAGACAAATAAGAGCAAGTCTCCTGAAGCCCTGCCTTGCTCAACCTTGGTGCCTTCCCTCTAAGATTATCTCTAATTTACACCTGTCTCTTGTGTGGACATAGGTGTTTGCATATTGCCTGCCCATTAGCTGTGAGCTCTTAGAGAGCAGTTGGCTTTGGCCTTTCCGCTACCCCAGGTTTTAGCACTTTGCCTGGTACATAGTAGGTGCTTAATCAATGCTTCTTGACTGGTTGATCCTTAGAAGCCCTTCTTGGGATCTGCTTAAATGTCCTGTCCTTCAGCCCACATGTCTACATCTTCTTTGAAAGAGGAGAATCCATGGCTTGGTATTGATAATATCACAACAGCAGAAATTCACCGACATGCTTTCTTTTGGTGTCCTCCTCCATGGACACAACAGATCATGTTCATAGGCTAGTGGCACAAGCTAGTCTGAGATTCCTCCAGGGCTCATTAGGTAACAGGAGCCACGTTGTGTTCATTCTTCAGCAGCCGCTTTACCTTCAGGAAGCACAGTTGATGCCCAGAAGACGAGCTCTATTGGTCTAGTTGTCTTCCAGGGAAAACTCTCCTCTAGGACTGCCCCTCCCAACTGAGCCCTTGCATTCCCAGATTGGGTCTTCAGAGGGTTGACCAGGCTTACTCTTGGGGTTCCCTCAGTGATCAGCCAATGACTCGTGGTTGTTGTCCTTCATTCTTGAAGAGGGCCAAAATGACATCATCATGCTAGAGTACAGGTGTGTCTGGGTGTGACTGACCAGACCAATCAGAGCTCGGAATGCTCTGCCATGGACCAGGCACAAAGAGTCCGTGTGAACCTTGGGGAGGGGAGTTCTCTAAATCTACACATCTAATGTTTCTTTTGAGCTGCTTCAGTTCTGCTTTACTCATAGAGCACAGCACCTTCTCTGCTGTAAGCGTGCACACATTCCACGTACAAATGATGAATGGCATTGTCTTTGCATATGTTTTTGTACATTTTTTAATGTTTTGACTGCAGGGTGGGATCCCCACCTGCTGAGGTAATCAGACCAGGGCTAACCAAACAGACAATTTTTAGAGAAACTTTTCTGACCCTAGTGACTCAGTTACTTGAAGAACCCCCTCCAGAACTACTTTCCCAACTGTCACTCACTTTGGGGGGCCAGGGGACCCTGGGTAGCTGACTACTTCTCCCTCAAGGACTCTAGAGGTAACCTTGGGGGCTAGGTTTCCACCACTGTCTCTCACAAGTCCCTGCTTGGCACTCTCCCCTAACAAGGAACTAGTAGATGCAGTTCTTAGCGAAGGCATTTGTTTCATCAAATTGCACAGCAAGATCATCCCCTTAAAACTCCTAGGCTGAACTTTCCCCTTAATACACACAAAATGCCTAGCACTGGGAGAGTGAGATCAGGCTTGGAGTACAGTGGTAGTGAGGCACACATCAGAGAACATGGGTGGTAAAGGGGTGCCGGCAGCTGCTGGCCCTGGACATCCTTTTCCTCCCCTTTAGCTAAGGATGGGGGCCATCCTAGAGTCAACAGGCAGTGCTTCTAAATAGTTTTGAATCATTCCCACTACTCCTAAGACCTTTCATCTCAGCTGCTGATGGGTCTCTGGATCTCCTGACCTCACAGTTCTCCTTGGGCACCCCCATCTCAGAATTCTCATTCCTCTAAGATCAGGAAAGACTAAACCCAAAGAGACGTTGGGCAACGACATGATCACAAGATGAGGGAGGCCCTGGCCTCATGGCAGACACTGCTTGCCCTTCCCTGACCCCACCTCTAGACTAGCTCAAAGTCACCTTAAAAGGAGAAGAGTGGGACTGTATCAGCAAGCACCCTAGCATACCCAGGGTGGCTGCTAGCACAGGTTCTTAGATCTGCTTTTCTAAAGGAAAGCAACTCAAAAGGGGTTAATGATCTTATTTTAATCAAACATTAATTCAGGGGGAAAAGTCAGCACTCTGAACTTCAGAGAATGCAAACAGAAGTTACAAGCAGACAGAGAAACAGATCAGCAGACAGGGCTTCCAGACGTCTGACCGTTACATCCATACCTATTCAAATTACCAGAGAGGGAAGCACCAACATCTGGGTTTTCAAAGCAGGAGGACTTCCCAGAGTCTCATCTGGCCAAATCATACAACTCTTCTCAAAGTGAGCCCCAAAGCAGAACCTCTCATCAGCAGTATATATAACCTTCTCCTGGATCAAAGACTGTCACAGCCCTCTCGACCCACTGCCCAATCACAAAGTAACAAGGTGTGGGCATTCCTGAAGAACAAGTCTCCTGCCACAGGCTCCATGTGACCACATTCAGCCTATTAGGGGGCAGAGTATACTTTCAAATCAGGGAAGTTTCTCAGAGCCACTTAAGCCTATCTAAGGGTCTAGGGGCAGGGAGGATCTTCAGATTCCCATAACAGTGACACAGGGCAGGCCACCTCTCAAGGTGTGGGTTCTTCAGGCTTTAGCCACTTAGCAGATTTGTTCTGTTTCTTACACAGTTGTAGCTCTCAGTGGCTCATGGCTAGACATTGTCTTTTCCCCTTCCCCCCCCTCCAGTCAGCTCTCCCAGTGTTATGTGAGGCCTGTCTCTGCCGCACCTTCTAACTCTCTTGCCTCCACCTCCCCATGGGAGTTTTCTGATATGATTGCCCCCAGTCATGAAGAACACTGCACTGTACACCCGCCTGGCTGAATTTGTCTCAGGTGCCAGAATTCCTAACGATAGCTCTTTGGAACTTCATCTGACCTCTCTCAGAAAAAATCACCCTCTCCTTTTCACTCCTAAGTATGTACATTGTACATAACCTCAGGTGTACTGCTTAATTCAAAGAATGAGTGGTGAGTGGTGAAAGCACCCTGGTGCTGGGGCAGAAATGCTGGGGAAAGGCGGCCTCTGCCTTCAGAGAGTTTACAGCCTAATAGAGGAAGTTGAACAATATGTGGTACTGTGGGAGAAGGTACAGGCTCCAGCCATGTTGGAGAAGTCAGATGGAGTAATGAAGAGCTGGCTGGTTGGCCTGGGCAGCCTCTTCAGTGGAGGGTCCAAGGGGCAGAGGGCACTTAGCAGGTAGGCTCATGTGTTATTTCAGGATGATGAGGTTTCTGATCTCAAAGATCTCTTCCATATTATATGCGCTATTGTTGTAAAGGGCACTGTGGACCTTCTGTGAGATATCCATGGCAAAATCAAGTCATTAATAAAGTTTAATTCATAGGGATGCAGCCTTTGTTCTGCTGCTGAGGCGTTTCCTTCATAAGATGTGAGCTCACCTTGCACTTGGCACACTTTGGGGCTCAGTGATAAGTCAGTCCTGATAAGTTATTTGGCCTTTAAAAGGGAGAAAAGACAGAGAGAAAAACAAAGCTAAAGGGGAAAAAGGAGATTCCAAAGGAGCATATGCAGACTTTGACTTCCTGAGGGAAGCCTCCAAAGCCACATGGCCCAGAAGCCCCTCTTGAGAACCAATCAGCATCAGCATCAGGGGATAGTTGGCCACAGAGATGGTGGTAGCTAGAGGCAGTGGTCGGGTGTCGAGTTCCTGAACTCCAGTACTGAGTGCCTGGGCCAACTCCCAAGAGCCAGAATGTGAAGGAGCGAGCCCAGATGGCTCTCTGCTGAGTAGGTGGATTATGTGGCATATATGCCCATATACCTAGGAAGTGAAGGGAAACCCCAGCTCTTTTCCCCCAGGCTGCTAGGCTGCCCGAATTCCCAGGGTCCACCATGAGTTTTGAGTAAATGGATGAGTCTCTGGAGGAATTTAAGGATCCCTGGAGAGGGGAAAATAATTAGTTTCTGGTTCCAGTTTACTGTTTACAGAACCAGGTGTTAGTCCTTGGTCTTTTCTGTCAAGTTGAATAAAACTCATACTAGATTTGGTGTCTTTAATCTGAGTGCTTGAATGGATATAAGGATTCCAACCAAATTCTAGTGTTCCCCGGGGAAGCACTGGGTGGACATTTTAGTGAAAAACTTCCAAGATTGAATCCAGTTCATGTAAACAGACAGTCCTGAGCCAGTGGTACTCTGTGAATCTCAGGCATCAGCAGCAACTGGTACAGGAACTGTTGGGGGGCAGGGAGCTTTCCTGCCCTTCTCCCCCCATATCACAGCATCACGATAATGGCTTCTCTCTGCAGAGAGTGGTCTTGACCTGAGGAATCGCTTTCCATGCATTGCCCTGCTTCTGTCTCTTCTCTAGACTGTGTGATAGTCTAAGTGGCAAAAAGAGTCTGAGCTAAAAATATTTTAATCATGTCCGGCAATGACTAGTTTTTAACAGATTTCTATGAAGTTGATATCATGGAAAAGGGCGCTTAAAGGTCCTGGATCTGATCAGTATTCTGGTCAGGGTTCGCTGCTGCGGCTGCTTGGTGTCTTCCCCTCCTGCTGTTGGCAAAAGTCAAATTTATCAGCTTGATAAGGCCTCAGGAGGAATGTGCCAGCCCCCACACTGTATTCCCATTTATTTGGAAGTGCATTTGCTAAGTGAACTTTTTCTGCAATCAATAGTACATATATTTAAAGGAATATTTCTTGTGGCTTACTTACCACCTAAGAGCCCTGCTGGGTTTGGAACTCTTGAGTGCAGCCACAAAGAACCTTGTCTTCCACTTCAAAGTAGAAGGAAATGATGCCAGAAGGCATCTAGAGACCGTCTAGCCGTAGGACCTTGGAGCCTAAGAGCTGGAAAGGCCCTCCCAGGTCATGGCTGCCTGTGAAGCTGGAGCCCCAGCAGCCTCTGATGGATGACTGCTGCCCAAGGGAACCAAGGCCATTTGGGGAGGGCTGTTTATTAAGAAGTTTCTCCTCTTATTCAGGCCAGCTCTGTCATTTTACAGACAGAGAGACTAAAGCCCCAGGAAGAAAAGAGAATTTCCAAAGGTCATCTCTTTCCTAGAGGGCAAAACTGACTCCCAGGGTCTTTCACCTGCTCATGGAGAGAATAAAGCATGGGACAGGAAAGACATGTGTCAGCTCTCAGTGGGTTGGTGGGGCAGAAGCAGAGGAGTGAGGTGGACAAATTGCCTTTCCGACTGACTCGTTGGGGAGGCCACCTCTGCCCTTGCCCTTTGGGCCCAACCTGGAGGGGAGCAAGAAGCCTCTGTGAGGCTCAGGGCATCTTATCCCGCTTCTGGGCACTGCTGAGCGTCAGCCAAGTTCTTCTTAGAGAAAGCCTCCGTTAGCCTTTTTGGACCTGCCCTCCTTCCTCCCAGGGGCCTTGTGGGATAAAGCATAAGGAGCTGGATCTCTTTTCCCCCTGACAGCCCTTAGGCACTTGCAGCAGGTGTCAGGGTGGAATTTCTCTGAACCTTTTCTTCTCCAGCATAAACATCCCCAGCTCCTTTGGTCATTCTCCAGGTTAGAGCTGGCCTGGAGTCAGGAAGACCTGAGTTCAAATCCTGCCTTAGACACTTAATACCTGTGTGACCCTGGGCAAGTCATGTCACCATTCTCAGCTTCAGTTTCCTCTTTAGTAAAATGGGGACAATAATAACACCTCTCTCCAAGAGCTGTTGTAAGGGGGAATGGGATAATCCACATGAACAGCTTTGCCAACTTTAAAGTACTCTGGAATATTCTAGAAATTCTCACTTGGTCTCAAGCCATCTCACCATTGCTGCTGAGGTCATGACTCTGTTCTCAGTCCAGCCTCAGGAGTGATTACTTCCTTTTCCTTGGCCTGGCCCCTGGCATTTTATTGGTGGATGGAGCTCCTGAGGAAGAAGTCCCTCTACCAAAGCAGCTCTGTGCCTGCGCTGGGGCAGGCCAACCCTAGTGGGGAAGGCATCTGCCCAGGCCACAGAGCCAGTGTGTGGCCAAGGTGTGACCTGAACCCAGATCTTGCTGTGGACATAGAGCTGGAAGGAATGTTCAGGGCCCTCAGGTCTAACCCTGTCACTTTACAGCTAAAGAAACTGAGGCACAGGGAAATCAGTGATGTCCCCAGAATCACATGGGTGGTGTCTGGGGCAGGATTCGCACCTCATCCTTCTGTCATCCTGACTCCAAGATCACTACACCGCCTTGGGACATTTGCTGTTTGAGAGCTGCATTAGACTCTGGACGCCCACTTCCTTCCAAGCTCTCGGTCTGCCCAGACCCCCAGACCTTCATCGCATCTCCCCCAGTTTATACTTGTAAAGGTGATGCAAGTGCAGGGTTTCACATTTACCTCTCCTTAATTTTGTCTCATTTGATTTGGTCTAGAGTTTCCCAGCTTGTGGAGATCACTTTAGATCTTGGCTGTCATTTAGTCTAAATGGTTGGTAAGGCTATTGAGCAGAGTGGCACCAAGGACAGATCATTGGCACTCTGCACTCATCAGCCATGACTAACTAGGTGGTGAATGACTGTTCTTTAGGTGCAGGGGGAAGCATTGGAGAGCCCTTCCTTTCCCGGCCAGCCAGTCACTCACATGCCGATGACTCGGTCTAGCTGTTGGGGCATTTACACATCGACCTTACCGCACTCTCCTCTGGCTGCCTGTTCTCTATCAGATCAGCAAGCGTAGCTCCGGCGACTTTGTCACAGGCTTACCCGCGATGGGGCCTCCCCTGAGCTGCAGCATCACCTGGTCTCCCAGACTGGTCTCATCATTATTAATGGAGATGAGGTTAGACTGGAGTGACCGGCTGCTCTGTGGAAGATCCCTTGTCTTGTTGCATCGGTTACTGCTCCTCATTCTGGAGGCTTGTGAAGCGTCCGCTGAAGGAGACGTTCTGGTGTTGTTTAGAATGAGAGCCTGGCTCACTGGCAGAGCCTCCGTCCACAGGCTCCATTTTCTCCCCTTTCTGGGAGATCGAGATAACATTTGCCGTCTTCTGTTGCTGAATCATGGGGTACATTGGGTTAAAAGGAGCTCTTGAAATCATACAGCCCAACCCCCTCACTTTAGACCAGAGGAGACGGGCCCAGAGAGGGAAGGTCGTTTGTCCACAGCCACACAGACAGCTAGGGCCTTCCCCTTGGAGTTTACCTTCCACTGACACTGCATGTATGTATGTAGTCATTGCTTGTAGATGTTGATAAATGCTTGTTGACTCACCCACTGACTCTGACCTCATGTTCTGCCTCCATATGTAGTAATTACAACATAAAAGCTGCAGGATTCAAACCCAGGTCCTCTGGCTCAAAATCCCTAACATGTGACTTCTCAAGCACTTTAAAATAAATAAAGTGAACCAAGGAATAAAGCGGGTGTAGCACATGCAGTAGTCAGTTCTGGCTGGCCGCCAGGACGCTTGATTCTTGGTCCCTCGTTTTAAGTTTCAGATCTTAATATTGTACCACCCTAACATTGTACGGTCCTCTGTCCAAACTGTCTCACTCTCCAAAGGGCCTCTATGCCCCCTGTTTGATTAGAAAGTCCACATTTACCATAGGGTGGCAGCTCCCTCCAGCCTGGCTCTCACAGCCATTTTCTATAGAACATGTCTGTGGAGGAGGGGTGAGCCTCTAAACCGCCACCTGCAGGGAAGGCGAGCCAGCCCAGCTAAAGCAGCAGGGCCCTCTGGGGGAGAGGTTGGAGGTGGCCTACACCAGGTCACATGTTCAAACCATCGCCTCTACCTAGATCACCATCTCCCTTCAGATCCAGATGGAGGAAGCCCAGGACCGTGAAGCCAAGACCTTTGAGAATGGCAATGCTTCCAGCCCGGTGCCCTCAGTCATCATCCTGGCAAGCGGTCTGTCCTGCAGGAGCCACAGCCATGTTACTAATGCCCAGAACAGAGAGCTCTGGTCACCAAAGGCCTCGGCCCTGTCAGATGGTTCAACACCGGAAAGTGGAATGATTTCATCAGTGGTAAAGACATTCTGGAAGAGGCCTGAGGATCTGCTCTGTGTCCCCTGAGGACCAGGGGACCTTTCCACGGGACCACAGCTGAAATCTTCCCTTTCACCTCCTCTGCTAGAATGGGCATTCCAGGGGGGCAGGGACGACTGCCTTTTCTCCTTGGGCCACTATGGCTCAGCACAGTCCTTTCCACCTACTTCCTCCTTTATACTTCATCATCAACAGACCCAAATCACACAGAATCACGAGCAAATGCTCTTACGCAAGTAACAGCAGCCACCACATGGCAGCCAGGTTGGACTGTGGATCAGGTGCTGAGGCCCAAATCAGGAAGACCTGAGTTTAAATCCAGCCTCAGATGCTGACTGGCTCTGTGACCCCAGACAAGTCACTTAACCTCTGTTTGCCTCAGTTTCCTCATCTAATAAAATGGGGTGATAATTACAGCCGCCACCTCCCAGCTTGTGAGGATCAATAAGAAAAGGGACATAGTAAGCACCATGTCAATACCAGCCATTGTTAGCTATCATTGTGTCAGTGTGGTTCTGCAGCAAGAGACCCTGGATATGGAGCCCTCAGACCTGGGCATGAATCTAGGCACTGCCCTTGCCCTTGTGTGAACCCCTCTGGGCCCCAGTTTCTTCATCTGCAAGATGAATGGGTCGTACTAGCTCACCTCTGCGCTATAAGGGTGGGGGTCTCAATCCTGTGGCCCCTCCCCTCACAACAGTATCTGCACTGCCTTGATATTCAAGGGAACGTAACAAACCAATAGTCAGCTTCCATCTGGGAGAAAGAGGATTAATCGGGATCTTCCCGTGGCCTTTTACAATGAAAAACTCACAATGCAGGAGTCACAATTTGATGCTGTGATTGTGACATCTTTGGAATGTTTATAGTTTCCCAGAGGTGGCATTTCAGAAAGACAACCTATCACTAACTGCCCCCACTCTCCTCGCCCAGCTCCCCCTACTCCAGTCCATGCTGTCTGGTACCTCTGTCTGCCCACCTTGTCCTTCAGCCCAAGGATGGACCCACATCCATAGCACCCGACCAGATCCGTCATTACCCTGCTCTTCGGCAAGAACAGATGGGGACATAAAGAAATAGGATTATTCTTCAGAGGGACATAAACTCATGTCCTTGAGTTGTTTCTGGCATGTACGTTCTCTCCTCTTCTTAGGAAGTCAGCTTGCCATTTTGTCAGGAAAACATCCAGGACTTTCACGTTCCCGTTTTTCTTACCTACTTGTCTTCTTCCTCAGTTCCATTTTCGTTAATCGTTTTTGCCTCTTTTGAAATTTCTCTTCCTTTTCCTGTTCCCAGTGAACTTTCCCAGGCCCCTCTTCCCTTGTGTTTCCTCATGGATCTAGATGCTCACTCATTGCCTCAGAAACTTCATTCACCCCCGTAGCTTCTATGCTGTCTCTGCAGATATTTCCTACATCTCCATCTCCAGCCATGAGATTACCCACCCAGTCTTCATCACCCACCTCCCCATAGCTGTGGGTGTCCCAGCAATGCCTAATGTGCCCTTCCAGCTTTGGGGAATTTTGGCAGGCCCTTCCAAACAATGTTTCTTCCCAGCTTGCTTTTCAGGCTCAGCAACAGGAGCAGCACCACTTTGGAGCTGGAGTTAAGATTTTTCACTCTGAGAAGCCGAGTATAAGATAAAGTGTACTAGACTGGGAGACTGGACACCTGGCTCACCTGCTGGCCACATGGTCAAGTCATTTACTCTCTCAGCTCTAGCCTCTTCATTTATCAGGTTGGGGCAAAAATAATAATAATACTTATCTACCTCCAAAGTTGAGTGCTCAGTAAGCCTTAGAACCCTGTGTAAAGATGAGTTGGTATTCTTTTCCCCCATAACTAATCTGTCACTAAGTTCTTCTGGATCTTTTGAAATTCTCACTTCCATTGCTCCTCCCCTGTTTGGACCCTCATCACATCCTAACTAGATTATGGCTACAGTCTGCTAACTGGTCCCCGTGCCTCTATTCTCTGTTCATTCCTCAAAAAAGTGGCCAGATTACTCTGTCCTCACCTCAGTGACCCCCCTAATCAAGGCTCTCTTGGCTTCCTATGTTTTTCTGAAACTCTGCTTCTCATCACAATCATTTATAATAATAATTGACTGTTGGATGAGATCTAAACCTTCCAGTCAGTCTATCTTTCCTCCTCTCCCTTGCCCATCACAGACATCTGTCTCTCTTATATGTGTACTCAGATACTCGGATGGATCTGTGATCCCATTGACTTGAGTGTTCTTTCTAACAAAGCAAAGCCCAGCCTAGCCTTCCTGGCCTGCATGACTTCAGGCTGAGGCTTCCTATGTGGTTCCCCATGGGAGACGGTCCTCCATTTCTCTTGATTTGGTAAAGCTCATAGCAACACGTGAGGGCTGTCCACCTTCAGTCCTCTGCTACTCTCTGTGCTAAGCCTATCCATCTTCTCTTTGTTTCTTACTCTTCTCTGATGAAATCCTTTACTCCTGTTTGTCTGAAATTCCTCATTTGTTATAGGTTGTCACCTACTCACACCTACCAAGTATCTATATCTTATTTTCAATTCTTCAGTGATGTGGGTCTCACAGCCATTTAACAAAAGTGATAGAATATTAGTATTTAAAAACTCATGACTTTCTGAGGCATTCCAGTTCATTTTGTACGTCCTTAACTTTTAGAAAGTTTTCTGATGCTGAGGTGAAGTCTACCTTTCAGCAGTTTCCAACCATTGATTCTGTGTAGAACCAAACAGAATAAATCTCCTCTACTACCTGTTAGCCCTTTGAATATCTGAAGAGATGTTAGGAACCACTTTTACCCCCCTTTTCTGTTATCCAAGCAAAATATCTTTCATTTCTTTAAGAATCCTCCAAAGAAGGCTTGTGAAAAAAGAGGAACACTAATGCACCAACTAAAGTTGGTAGAGTTGTGAACTGATCTAACCATTCTGGAGAGCAATTTGGAACTATGTCCAAAGGACTATCAAACTGTGCATACCCTTTGACCCAGAAATACCAGTAGTGGGTCTGTAGCCCAAAGAAATAAAAAAAAGGAAAGGGGCCTATTTGTACAAAAATATTTATAGCAGCATTTTTTGTGGTGACAAAGAATTAGAAATTGAAGGAATGTTCATCAATTGGGGAAAGGCTGAACAAGTTGCGGTAAATGATTGTGACAAGTAAAGGGATCTCAGAAAAACCTAGGAAGACTCTTATGAACTGATGCAAAGTGAAGTGAGCAGAACCAAGAGTGTTGATTGTACAGAATAACAGCAACATTGTAACAAGGATCAACTGTGAAAGACTTAATTGTTCTGATCAAGACAATGTTCTAAGACAATTCCAAAGAACTCGTGATGCAAAATGCATCTACCTTCAGAGGGAAAACTGATAAATTGAGTGATTCCTTAAAACTTTATTTTTCTTGGGAATTTTTGTGTGTTTTCTTTTGCAACATGGCTGATGTGGAAATATATTTTTGCATGACTTGACGTGTATAATCTATATTCTATTGCTTTCCTTCTCAGTGGGTGGAGGAGAGGGTAGGAGGGAAGGAGAAAATTTGGAACTCAAAATTTTAAAAAGTAAATGTTAAAAATGTTTCATATGCAATTGGGAAATATTTAATGAAATAAATAAAATTAATTAAAGAAAAAAAAAAGACTCTTCCAAGGGTACTGTCTGTCCACAGCCTTCCTCAGGCCCTGGTCATTGTCCTCTGGACATAGTGCATTTCTTCAATGACCTTCCTAAAATGCGAACTAGATGCCAAACAGCAGATCTGGGGCCAGGACAGAGGATGATGGCGCCGTTGCCTCACTTCCATGAGGAATCTGGCCCTATGCCTGTCACCCTTCTCTTCCTTTGTTATGTGTAGCTTGTTCTATATGTATCTAAAGTCATCTTGGACATGTGTGTGTCTTTGGGTTGTTTCACACATTTGTCTTGCTTGCTATGTATAGTAGATTCCTAGAGGTCAAGTGGCCTTCTCAGTTAGTATCTATCACCCTCCCCTAGGATGGGCAAGCATTCCATGTTGTGGCTGGGTAGCACAGTGAATAGAGCACCGGCCCTGGAGTCAGGAGGACCTGACTTCAAATCTGACCTCAAACACATAATGCTTATTAGCCTTGTGACCTTGGCAAGTCACTTAACCCCAATTGCCCTGCCCTCCCCCTTCAAAAAGAAAAAAATGGTTTTTAAAGTTTTTAATGTTTTTTAATTACATGTAAAGATAATTTTTTTATTTTTAAAAATTTTAAAATTTTTAAAATTAATTTTTTTTAATTTTGAGTTCTAAATTCTCTCTCTCCCTCAGATGGTAAACAATTTGTTATAGGTTATGTATGTGCAATCCTATAAAACATATTTCTATATTAGTTACATTGCCAAAGACCAAACAAGGCCAAAAGAGAGAACCCTGAAAAAAATGAGAACAGTATGCTTCAAGTCACCTTCACTTTGAGGTGGCTTCTTCTCTTTCGAGCTTATAGAGTACCTTGGCATCCGTGACCCATTTCTGTTTGGCAGCATCCCTAACAAGAAAATGTGTTGATTAACTGCTGATGCATCTTAACACTTGCCATGAAAGGAGAATAATTGTTTTTATTTATGTTCAGTTAAGCTAATCTTTTCAGTCAATATTCCCACCAGCCATCAAATGGATTTAGATGAAGAACATTGTTGTTTTAATAGCCGGAGAAATGGCATTATTTCCCATATTTATAAGTGTTGATTTAAACAAGTAATTTCTGCTCTTTGGAAGGGATATTGAGATGTTGTTAATTTTAATGCCCTCACTTCTCTTACCGCCATGTCTACTCATAATTCAATAATTTCCAGACTACTATTTTGTGTCTATCTGAAGAAAGTTTGAAATTTCTGAGAAATTAGTGTCCGCTTAAAACTTTAGGTTATTCTCTTTCTATGGTTAAGTCATGCCTGGTAACACACAATGACTTTCAGTTGTATGGAAAAATAATCTGGTGGTGATTGTGACTGTTACTACCAATAATCACAAAAAGAACTTTCATGAGTCATGGCTAAAAATCTAAGTGGTGTCACTAAGTGGTATCAAAGACATCACTACAAGCTGCCCTGGTGGCCACCCTGAGAGAAGTGTCTCTAGCACCTGTCTCTAGACACGTTAGAGAAGTCTGTGGACCAAAGTCACACATGAGGAGAATGGGATCAGGCCTCTCACTGCCATGGTTAGGGCTGTGCAGAAGCGCCAGAGGGATGGCCCCAGCTTCAATAGTCTTGACAGGGGAGCACAAGGACCGTCATTCCTGTCTTACACAAGAGGAGACAGATGGCGTGCCTGCTCAGGGTCTTCCTGTTGGCCATCTGGCATCAGAGCCAGGATCCCAAAACCCTGCTTGTAGCTGTGCAGACCCCATGATCTCCCCTATACTGTGCTGTCTCTCCTTTGCTAACATGCCTCATGGAATCATTTTTTTCATGAGATGTTCTCAGAAGCATTTTTTTTGAGGTAAATATATTGTGTCATTGTAATCTGTTTGTTTTCATACTAGAGAAAATTCATGGCACTTAGATAATGGTGGATCAAAGACAGACAAAAGTAAAGTGTGACTGCTGCCTCCTTGAAGGACCCGTGCCACCACAACACCTCTGTACAACACACTATGTGCAGACACCACCCACTGTTGGGAGCCCTCGGATGACCCTCCAGTGACCCTCAGATGACCCGATGTCGGCCCTCCATCAATGCCCCTTGACTGTTATTGGTGCCGCCATCTTTCCCAGAACCACCAGCTTCCTGCCTCCTCACAACCAGCTTTGACTCCTCTCTTCCCTCTCCCCTCCACATGTGGTCTGTCTCTTCGCAAGTCCTGCTGATTCTAGCTCTCAGCTCCTTTCCTGAATATTTCAGGATGTTTATCATCTTCTAGGTCCTGATGATTTAGGTACTTCTCATATTCCATTTTTTATTGATGTTATCTGGCTCCCCTACTGGGAGCTATCTCCCTAGTCTTGAATACTATGCCTCTCTTAAAGAAGCCTTATAGAACATGTGAAACCATCCATGATTGGGCTCCCATCCATCTTTGCAGGCTGATCTATTACTTCCTGACATATTTCATATTCCAGGCAAATTGGCCTCCTGGCTGTTGTTCATAAACAGCCATTTACCACCTCCCTATATTTGTACCAACCAGCTGACTCTCATGCTTGGACTGTCTTCCCCACTCCCCTCTGGACACTCCCTACCCAAGGACTTTCAGCTCTAGACGTTCATGTGTCCCCACCCCCTCGAGAAGAGGTGCTGTGCATTTGCTCTGTGTGTAGTATTTCGCTTACTTGTCCATGTAGAAGCTATTTGAGGGCAGGGACTGTTTTGCTTTGGGGCTTTGCATCCCTGGCACCCGCCTGGCCTGTAGGCTGCGAGCCTTTGTTTGTTGTTACTTCATTAGACCTGAATCCCATCTCAGACCGGTGATGAGCTATGACCCCCACTTTGGGGGTTTTCTCTCCACCTACTGCTTCCTCTGGAGCAGGAATTCCTCACCTGGGGCCACATACTTTAATGCAGAAAAAATTACACCTTCATTTCAATAGGATTGGTTTGCAATTTGCAGTCCTAAGTATTTTAAGCTTTTAAAAAGCATTCTTTTGGGAAGGGGTTTTTAGGCTTCCCCAGGTAGGTCAGAGGTCCTCATCCCGAAGATGCACCATGCATGTGCCTGCACACACACAGTTCTGAAGCCCTGCTCCAGAGACTAGAGGCACCAATATGGGAGGAAGTGCCAGGCTGGGGGAAATTGGTTGGGGAGGAGAAAGATAGATTCACATTTTAGGGTCACTTATACTGGATGTTACAAGAAAGACATGTTTTCATAGTTTATTAAACATCAGGGCAAGAAGGTCAAATAAAAAGTCAGTAAAAAGCCCCATTGTTGCCATGAAATGCTCTCTGAGACAATATGAATCTTGACCTGGCTTGGCTTGAAGCTTTGGACACCCCAGCAGAGGCGGCAGAGCTCCTGCGTCTCCCGGAATCACTTGCCCTCCTGAACAGGAGCGGCTTGAGCAGCTGGCCCGCAGCTGGGCTGGAAAATGACCACATTCGGGCTGGACATCATCAAACGCTCCCAGATATGCAGAGCACATCCTGCCCAGGCGTTCAGCCCCTTTTCACCCTGATGCCACTGTCATTTCTGCTGTTGTTCCATCATTTGTCAGTCGTGTCCGACTCTCCGTGACCCCACTTGGGGTTTTCTCGGCAGAGACGCTGGAGGGGTTTGCCATTGCCTTCTCCAGCTCATTTTACAGATAAGGAAACTGAGACAGACAGAGTGAAGTGATGTGCCCAGGGTCACATAGCTAGTGAGTGTCCGAGGCAGGATTTGAACTCAGGGAGAGGAGTCTTCCTGCCTCCAGGGGCTCTATCCACTGCAGCCACTGATATGGCTAACCCCGTTTTACGGAAGAGAAAACAGAGGTTCAGAATCCTAAAGTGACATGCTTAGTGACCCTTTTCACACCAACACAGCAAGTGTCAGAGGCTGTACTTGCAGCCAAGTCTTCTTGGTTCCAAGTTCAAGACTCCGGTCCTGGCTCTTCCACTCTGCCTTTTACGTGTGCCATACTGTGCCATCATGAGAGCATGCTGTGTGGTATGTAGGGTGGAGGAAGGGATGCCCTTGGATGCCAGGAGATCATCTGGGCCAATTAACTTTTGTACCTCTGGGTTTGGATTGTAGCCATGGGTGCCAGCCTCTGGATGCCTCTGGAGGGCAGGAAGGGCCAGTCTACACCATCCTGGCTTCCCAAGGACTTTCCTCTCTTGGGGGTTTCTCTGTCTCTTCAGCAACTCCCTGATTTGCAAAAAGGGGAGAAATGGTTGTATCTGCTTGTCCCAGGTGTGGTGGCAGGAGCTCTGGCTCCGGAGTCAGCAGACCTGGGTTCAAATCCCACTCATGTTACCTTGATGACCTTGGGCAAATCACTTGCTTCCCTGGGCCTTGGTTTCTTTTTGCATAATAGCATTGATAGAGCTGGGATGGGAATGGGGTGAGAAGGGGGCTCCCTGGTGGCATCGTTCTTTGGCTTTCTAATTTGCTGTTTTTCATTTTTAGAATTCTTTTCTTTTTAAATTTTGAGGTCCATGTTCACTCCCTCCAGTCCCTCCCTGCCCATCAAACAGGCAAGCAATGTGACATCAGCTGTTTGTGTGAAATCGTGAGAAGCGCATTTCTGTGACAGCCAGATTTGTTTTTAAAAGCAAGAAAAATAAAGTGAGAAAATCATACTTGACTTTGCACTCGGAGCTCATCAGTTCTCCCTCTGCAAGGTGGGGAGCACTTTTTCACCATGGGTCCTTTGGAGCTCTCTTAGGTCGCCATTGCGTCTGAGTGGCCGAGTCTTTCACAGATGGTCATCACTGCAACATTGCCATTGCTGCGCATGACCTCCTTCCGGTCGTCTCACTTCACTTTGCACCAGTTCATATCTGTCTGTCTAATGATCTCTCTATTTCTGTCTGTCTATCTGCTGCCGACCCTGTAAGAAGTTCTAGTTAAAGGAGACAAGCAAATAGCACTATACAATTATCTCATTTCATTTCCTTAAGCTAGAGAAACTTGTACAAGGACTTCAGGAGCCGAGTCCTGACTCACGAGAGCTCAAATACGTTTTAGGACCCTCCCAGTTCAGGGTGGCCGAGTCACACGAATTTGTGGTCCCCATAAATGTTTAATCCTTGTTTGAGAAAGGAATTTTCTTAATTGCATAAATGGTAAATATAGTAAAACAAGAGAATTGACAGTATCAGTTGAAATTATGATTCAAAATATCTGTGTTTTCTTTACCATTAATATTCCTTAACATGGTGTACGTCCAGAAAGTATTAAGATAAGAAAAAGTATCATTACTCAAGTTAATACCTCAAGCTGAGGGTCTCATCCTTAAGGGCCATTAAGTAGGCTTTGTTAACATAAGGAGAGGTGTTCTCTGAGAGCAAGACAAAGCTGGCTCTGCTTGGAATTTATGATCTCAGGGTACCTATTTTAAATCCTACTCCCAGCCTTATCTGGTCTCTGGAGTGGCTGACACAGAAAAAAGAGCCTTTTAAAAACGAGACAAAGCAGGCTGTTTGATTAATTCAGACTTTGGTCAAAACATGATATTTAATAATTATCACTATCTATCAATCAATCATCTATCTATCTATCTGTCTATCTATCTGTCTATTATCTATCATCTACCTACCTATCTGTCTGTCTGTCTGTCTATCTATCTGTTTTTCATATATGTTTCTCTGAAATCAGCCTCCTCCGTCATTTCTGTCATAGTATTCCATCACAATCATATACCACAACTTGTTCAGCCATTCCCCAGTTGACAGGCATCCCCTTGAGTTCTGATTCTTTGCCACCACAAGAGAACTAATATAAATACTTTTGTAATATAGGTCCTTTTCCTTGTTCTTTAATCTCTTTGGGGTACAGAGGTACAGATCTAGTAATGGTATTGCTGGGTCAAACCACTGTGCATATGCACAGTGTTATAGCCCTTTAGGCATAGTTCCAGATTGTTTTCCAGAATGGTTAGACCAATTCACTACTCTACCAACAATTCATTAGTGTCCCTATTTTCCCTCATCCCTTCCAGCATTTGTCATTTCTGATAATTTCTGGTATCTCAGAGTTGTTTTAATTTGCATTTCTTCCCTCAGTAGTGATTTGGAGGCCTTTTTTCATATTTTTGTGGAGTTTTTGTTGTGTTTTTTGTATAAAACTACATTCTCTTTTCATAATTTTCTTGAATCACTTGTTTCTTTTCCCAATTTTTCCTTTACCACTCAGCACTTTCTTTAACTCTTCCAGGAATTCTTGTTTTGCTTGGGTCCAATTAGCATTTTCTTTGAGGCGTTAATTGTAGCTGTTTTCATGTTATTGGCTTCTGAGTTTATGTTTTGGTTTTCCCTGCCCCATAGTAACTTTTTTTTATTTTGTCACAGGCATTTTTTATTAACAGACCATTAGAAAAATAATCATGATGAATTCATCTTTAGTTCATTCTTCTAATAAGCCTGTTGATCTGGTCTTCCCCATAGTAACTTTTTATGGTCAAATTCTTTTTTTGTTTGCTCATTTTTAGCCTGTTCTTGACTTTGAACTTTATGCTAAAGCTGGGCTTTGGGAAGAAACTGTACCAAGCTTCAGGCTTTTTCATGCTGCTGTTTTCAAAGCTAGTTCTGGGAGTCTGCAAGTTTTGGGTCCTTTTAAGGTAGTATGATTCTGGGAGAAGCATGATCACTACTCCCCTGATCTGTATCTGGTCTTTACCCAGGAAGGACCCCTGTTCTCTTGTGACTGACCACAAGAATTCCTCTCTACTCTAGAAATGTGACCCTGAAGTGCATATAGGCGGTAGAATTGCCAGTCAGTGCCAGGAAAGGATCTCCTGTAATCTCTTTCTGACCAGTTGTCTAGCCCTCTCACTGTCTCTGGGCTGAGAGCTCCAGAAGCAGCTGCTGCTGCTCCCCGTGATCTCGAGGCCAGCGCCCACCTGGGCATTACAGATTTCTCCGATTGACCTAAGTGTTTTAATCTAGAAAAATGGTTCACCCTTACCCTTTCTTGGCTCTGTCACTCCAAAATCGGACTTAAGCTTTTATTTTAATGTTGTTTGGAGGGGAATTTCAGGAGAGTGCAGCTGGGCGGCTTCCTCTGATCCGTGTTTTACGTAACTCTTTAAGATTCACAAAGAATTTTGCCAGTATTACCTCATCATCTTCACCGTAGACCTGGGAGGTGCCATTATCATCCCCATTCCATAGATGAGGAAACTGGCACTGACAGCCCTGGAGTGATGTCATCATCAACATAACCGGCGCCGATAAAGTGCTTACTCCGTACACAGCTCCTCTGACTCTCACAACCCTGGGAGGCAGGTGCGGTTCCTGTCTCCATCTCACAGATGAGGGAACTGAGTCAGAGGTCAAGTGAGATGCCCAAGGTCAGTTTCTCCTGACTGCCTAGTCCAGCACTATGACTACGCCCAGTGCACTGCCCAGTGCCCCAAGTGTAAAGTAACATGAGAGAGTCAAGCTAGGTAGCCTCTACAAACCCTTCTAACTTTAGATCTAGGGATGCCAACTCCCCAAAGGCAGCCGGGCACTCTCTCCCTGTTCCAGTCTCCCCTCTAGCCGTCATCTCCACCCCTCCCCGCCTGAAAATTGGACTCTGCCCCCGGAGCCAGACTGGCTTTTAAAGTTCAACTCTGGCTTTATCGTTGCAGGCTTCCAGAGTGCTTCCTGGACATCTCTGCCCATGGCAAGGCAGGACAGGATCCCAGTCCATCCCAGCTCTACCCCCTCCTGTCGCCCCTCCATGTGTTGTCTCCCTTTCCCCTTTCAGTTGTAAACTCTTTGAGGGAAGTGCCCGAATTCTTGCTTTTGTGTCTCATCCCTAGCACTATGTATGGCACACAGTAGGTGCTTAATATGTTCCCTTCGTCCGTGTGTCCATCGGTTTAGCTGTCTGTCTGACCTGCCTGGTCCAGGTGACACTCTCTCATTCCCACAGACCTCTGCAGGAGTCGCTTTTAAGCTCAGGGCTGAGTTTTATGGTCATGATGAGGCCGTGCTGAGTCAGCCCTACCATGTTACCCCCAAGGTCAAGTCCGGCACTTAGGGATTGCTTCTTGTGTTTCCAGGGGATGACTTTATAGTGGGTTAGTTATTTAAATAATTAAAATTAATTGCAGCAACCAAAAATCTTGATCATCTCCTCCTTTCATCACTTAATTTCTGGGTCTGCGCCGAGTATCCACAAATCTTTCTTGGGCATTTTCCCAGTCATTATTGTACTTTGTGGTTTGCTAAGGTACTTTTGCTGAAATGGTTGCTAAACAAGTGTCTGCATTTGGAGAGGAGTGACTTGTCTTGGGTTTAATTCATTTATCTCTGAATTACTACTTTAACAAAACCCTTGGTTAACAAGAAACCATTCAGCCAGACCGTGACTTCTGCTTTTGGATTCTTTTGCAACTCTCTCAAAAATAACTCAGCAATTAATGTTCCCGAATTATTCAGCAATGCCCACTCCACCGTACACAGACACTGAATTTATTATAGCGTGACTTTGTTTCACCAGTTGCCACTTTTTTTTCCTTTACCTCCCTCCCTTCTCTTCTCTTCACCCAGTATATCCCTTTCCCTTCTCCCCCTCCCCGAGTGGTCCTTCTCAGCTGAGGACGGAGGTAAATTGTTGCCCTGGATTTAGTTATGGGGGGAGCCAGATCATCTCAGAGACAAACTCCTTGTCTCTCAGTCATATTTCCTTGTTCTTTGCTCCATGCAGTCCCAGGGGAAAAGTGATTTAAAGGTCTGGCTGCTGGCTAAGGTCTCCTCAAAGCAGGAGGGGTAGAAAGGTACTCAGTATTCATTCACATGCAACATCAATCAGATAGGGAACATATCTCATAAAACAAATGCTAAACACCAAGGTTCTCACCAGTGCAAATAAACAGAAGGTTTAAAATGTGGTACAATAACATTACTACTGTTAGATTCCTTTATATTTCACCTCGGCTCTGCACTGACCAAACAACTTCCTCTAGGTCTTTATCTCCTGGCAAACCAGGACCAGGGCTTTTGGTCATCATATGGCTGGTGGTCATCTCTGATGTTGCCACCAATCAGTCAGTTCCACTCAGGGGACCCACACATCTCAAACTCATGAGGCTTTCTCCAAGGCTGGACACTAAATTTCAGGAAAGCATCTGACTGAAAGTAAAAAAGGCAATGAGGGGTCCCAAGTGGGAGCAGTCACCATTTCTGTGGGTGCTGGGAGAAGGACAAAGGCCTCCTTCCCTTACCCAACTTCAGACATAGATTCTAATAGTCTTGACTGATTCTCCAAATGGGGAAAGAGACAGAGACCTAGGGCAGGTCCCTTTCTTTTAAAGATCCACGAAGCCATTGGCTCTTCCTGCTCAGTGGCCAATAAGGCAATATTTAGGAGTCCAAATAAATCAGATTATTTCAAATTGTGGCAACTTTTCCTCATTTCATTAAGTTAAACACAAAGCAGCAAGCATTAGTTGTTGGAGGAATTACCGAATCAGAACTTTTGAAGCATTTGAAAAAGAAAATGTAGACTGAACTAAATTTAAAAGTTCCCTTCCCTCCAGTGGTACCATAGACACCATTGCTGGGCTGTCCTCATTTCTCACGTGGCCATCCATCCTTCCCATTACTTCCAGACTGATTTTCCAAAATATCAGGTGCCACTCCTCTAGCCAGGAAGTGTCAGGGGCTTCCCGTTCCTGTGTGCCCTCTCCCAGCCTAGCTGCAGCCTGTAGCTTTCTTGGCTGACTGATGACACGCTCGGTGCCCTCTGCTCTCCAGCCAGAAGGCCCTGCTGCTGTTTCCTGCTGATTTTACCTTGCCTCTGCACTGTCTTGTGTCGCCTGCCCAGAACGCTCTCCCTCTTCCCTCTTCAGGGCCCCCTCCTTCAGGAAGCTTTTTCTGATTCCTCCCCTTGTGAGTGTCCCCTTCTCCAATCTCTGTGTGTTGCTTTGATTATATCCTCTGTCAGCTTTTCTGTGAACAGACCACCAATAAAATATAGGCTCCCTGAGCTGAGCACAGGGACATTCTCACTTTGACTTGTTATCCCCCTTGCCTTGAACATAGTAGGTGTCTAATAAATGCCAATTGATTGAAGATCCACAGGTTTTTGGAACCTGTTTTCAGGACTTTAGCAGCCGCTGAATGGTCAGTGGGGTAATAGCCGGGCGTGTTGGAGTATCCACAAGGTAAACAAGAAGTTATTGTGTTCTCTTTCAGCTGAAATTCTTAAACCCCAGGGATCTTCAGAATCACTTCTTGTTCGTGCCCTCCTGAAAATCTTTTGTAGGAAGCCGACCCAGTGGCCTAGCTCGCTTCCTGGCCTTCATCTTTCCCCAGGAACTTAGCCTTCTTAGCCTTCAACATCGCTGCTCCTGCCTTGAATTTTAACTTTGTGTATGTGTGTATCTCAGTAGCCCATTAAAAGAAATGTACCCTTCTTTGGTGATATGCCCACCACGTCCCTCTTAGTGGCACTTTGGAGGACCTGCTCCCTGAATCCTTTGGAGATCATAGTATCCTGTGACTTTCAGGCAGATGGCATCATTAGAAGAATAGTGAGGTCGAGAAGCTGGGCCTTTGTGGGGCCCCTTCCCAAGGGCCATCCATCCCGGTCCATGCCTTGGGCTCCCTCCTGTCCAGGACATATCAGCTCTCTGACTGTATGTTAAGGTCATGGGCATCCTTTGTACATGGTTTAGGCAAATTCTTTTGAAGACTCAAATATGGCATTTTGGAGCATTTGCAGTGCTCTGGGGCTAGATACAATCAGCATGATGTCATCTAAACACAGGAACATCAGGCCAGCTTCCACTAGAGGGAATCCCGTCTCCATTTGTTCTTGGTACCAACCTTCCTTTGTAACAGCAGCAGATGCCATTGCTGATCTCGTTTCCCTCTTTTATGCCTCCCTTTATCCTAACCCTCCGAGGGTCCTCAGACATAGTTATCTCTTTGTTACAGCTTTCATTGAATACTATGTCATTTTAACCTATTAATGGGAAGTGCCTTCTTGGAGGAGAGCCTTGAAGGTGGCATTTGGCAGACCAGCTGTGTGACACTGGGCAAGCCGTGTCACCTTTGCCTGCCTCAGCTTCCCGAGCTGTAAAATGGGGATCAGAATAGCACCTGCCTCCCAGGAGTGATGTGAGGACTGATTGGAATGAGGTTTGTAAGATGCTTAGCCCAGTGCCTGGCACAGAGCTCAATAAATGTCCCTCCCTTTCCCCTCTCCCCCATAGAATGAGAGAATTGGACCAGTGACCTCCTTGGTTTTGATCCTATAAAGGCTTATGTTCCAAGAATCAGCCACTTCCCAACACAATTGCCAATTTAAGAACAAAGGTTTGCATTTAAATGATAAATCAAAGATTCTTTCCACTTCTCTTTCTGTGTGGTTTTTTTTTTCTAGACTCATCCTAGCAGCTAATAGAGATGAATTCTACCATCGACCATCCAAACTCGCAGATTTCTGGGGCAGCAACAATGAGATTCTTAGTGGTAAGTTCTCTGACGTGTGATTGAGCTTGACTGTGCTGGGGACACAAGGAAGAGGGGCCATCTGGGGGATGACAGTCTCCCTGGCTCGGGCTCCAACACAGAGTGTTGTCAGAGCACTGACCTTCCCATGTCTCTGTCCCTGTGGAGTCTTTGGCTCTCACTGTTGGCTGCTCCAGCCCCATCAGGCCTCTCTCCTCCAGTTTCCTCCACTTGTCTCTGGCAGGTCTCCTCCTCCAGTTCTGAGCAAGCCTCCTTGAGCTTCTTCTGTTCAGCTCAGTTCAACAAGGACTTATCCTCTGCCCTGTCCTCCTTGTCCTCTTCTCACCTGTTCTCCTGACCCCTTAGGCTCTGCCCTAGATGTTTTCCCTGGACTCTCTCCCACAGTGACCTCATTCTCTCCGATGAATTGACTCATCCTGTCTATACAGCTGATTCTGAAATCTGTGTGTCCAGGGCTAATTGGCTTCCCATACTACAATAGCGTCTATCTGTCCGCTGAGCTCCAGCATTGCTAACTCAGCCCCTCCAATCCAAGCGCCTTCCTCTCCCCAGAGCCACTCACCTTAGCATCTTGAGCTCAGCCTCAGTGCCACCACCTCCCCAACTACTAATGACTCCCACACTGGCCTTGGCCCAAATTACTCTGTCTGAAGTTGAAGGGCAGCATGGTTGTGGTAGCCAGCCCAGGCCCCATCCTGCCTCTGGCATGGTCAGGCTGAGTGAGCCTAGGCAAGTCCTGTGCCCTCTCAGTGTTTGAGGCAACTCTCTAAGGCAGGCATTTCAGGAACAGTGGCTACTCAGCATTGCTATAAGGTATTTCCTCTACCAGTGACATCAGAGGTATAGACTAATAATAAACAAGATCTGCTAATGGATCAGATATCCACAGTGAGTGAAAGTATTTGAGAATGACCCTAAGGTTGTAGGCTGGGGCCCATGGGACTAGCAGGACAATGAGGCCCTTGACAGTAATAAAGAAATTCAGAACAACCTGGAGGTCTCACCTCACACCCTGAAAATTGGAAAAGTCAGAGGGATTGTAGAAAGATAGGCACACCTATGCATTGTTGGTGGAGCTGTGAAATGGTATCATCATTTTGGAAAGCAGTCATACAAATAAAGTAACTAAACTCTTTTGAACCAGAGATCCTATTATGGGGCTTGTACCAGTAATAAATATATGTGTGTATGTATGTCTATATACATATGTGTGTGTGTATATATAAGCATATACGTATAAAGACAGAACTGCTCGACCTTTATTTCTGTTTTCACTGCCAAGGACAGTGACCTTTGTCCTGGAAATGAAGGAACAAAATAGTTAATGGTTGAGCCACAAGGTAAATAAGGAGCTGGGAAGAGAGCCCCAGGCTGCCCTGGAGGACGTCAGAGCACTTGCAATGAACCACATCCTTGGGCACAGAAGCCATGATCACTGAGCCACTGTTGGTGCAATTTGAGAGACTCAAAAATGGAAGTAGCACCAGAGAAGAATAGTGGTGCCAATTTTCTAAAAAACAGTGGAGGCTGGAGACAGTAAAGTATGCTTGGGCAAGCTTGACTTCAAATCCTGGCAAAAATTCTAGACTGGATCATTGAAAAGATGCCAGTGAATGTCTCCAAAGGGAGGGTGGTTTCAGAGAGCCAGGTCCAGAGCAAGAACAGACCGAGCTAGATTCACCTCATTTCCTGTTCTGGACAGGCTCACTAAGCTGCTGGGTCAAGGGAAGGCTGAAGGTGCAGCTTACCTAGATTTTAGCAAAGCATTTAATAAAACAGCCTGTGGTATTTAATTTATTTTAATTAAATTCAATGGAATATTTAATGTTTAATAAAACATTCCTGTGAGAAGTTGGAGAGACATACACTAGACCCAAATCCGGTGAATTGGTTTCGGAATGGGCCCAGAGAGCAGCCATTGTTACACCCCTTGTCAGGTCTCCAGGGGTGTGCCCTAGGGATCTGTACCGGATATCATATCAATGACTTGGATAGAAGCAGGGGATCCTCATGATATCTGCAGATAACACCTGGGAAGGATCTGTAACACAAGGGGATGATAGAGTCAGGATCAAAAAAGAGTTTGATTAGGCCCAAGCATTGGATAGAATCAAATAAGATAATATTTAACCCAAATAAATGCACAACCTTTCACTTAAATTTCTAAAAACCAGCTTCACAAATGCCATCTTGGACTGGATCTGGAAAAAAAGGACATGGTGCCAGTTTCTTCAGCCCTGGCCCAATGGAGGACAGTATCTGGAGGATATGTTTACTGCACTGCCCTGTGCTTAAAAAAAGACGTTTGCAAGCTGGACATGGACGGCCTTTGGAGGAGGCCTGCCAGCGTGGGGAAGGGTCTCGAGTGTGCCTCCCATGAGGACTGGCAGAAGGACCCGGGCATGGGTATAACGATGAGGATGAGGATGAAGCCAACAAAAACAACTAGCTTGAAAAGGAAATGTGATGCTGAGGGTGGGGAGCAGAGAAACGATCTTCACATGCCTGGGTTGGTATGTGGGCAGGGGGACCACAGGCATTTGGGGAAGGGGTAGAAAGGCCCACTTGTGAGCAGCCCAGGACACACCCTCCCAGTGAGACCTGGTCCAGGGGGAGTTGGCAGCCCAGGAGGCTCCATGGAGGCCCCTGGAGTGAGCATTTTATGGCCAGGACCTTTGCTCAGGCATGGGTTGGATTCTGTGGTGGCCATGGCTGTGGCACCTGGTCCCCTCTGGTCCCCTGTTCACAAGAATTCTTCCCCAAAACCCTGGCTTTTCTGTCGGCTAACATTCATTAGTACAAGTGAAACCAGATGCCATCTTTCCATCCTGCTTCCTTTCTCTTCACTGTTTCAGCCTCAATGTTGTCTTGGTCTCTCTGGCTCCAGCACTTTGGGATCCTGACTATGACTGATGCTTCTCTCTCGTCCATCCACCTACACCTCCCACCCACCCAACCTGATTATTTTCCTTCCTTGACTCCTACTCCTTAAATCTCTTTCACCTTTAAGATTGCCTGTCATGTAAAAGAAAACCCAATCTCTGCCCGACATTCTGAGCGTTCCACAGCCCGGCCCCTCGGCCTGCCTTTCCAGCTTTTCCTTCTCCTTCCTCTAGGAACCCTGGGCAGTCTGAGCTTGCCACTCTCCTCTCACCACGTGACACCTTTGCAAAGCCAGTTTTGTGCCTTTGCTCAGAAGCTCACCTTCAACCTACAATCAAAGATGGGACCTCAGGCTGTCCAGTCTGACTCCAACAGAGCCAGGGTCCTCTGTCCCAGATAAGTGGCCTTGTGGCTTTTCAAGGATGTGCCGGAGTCAGCTTGGAGCCAGCTGCTAAATTCTCAGTGTGAGCACCTGTGGCTCAGAAATCAGCAAGCACTACCAGTCAGGGCTTGATGTACTGCTTTGTTGATGGCCTAGGCTTAAGAAAGCGATCGAGAAAGTGGCAGTAACGCAGATTCATCGGAAAAGTGGGGCACCTGCACATTTTTCCCTCAGAGGGCTGGTTGTTAAATGTTTGCCAGGACGTGCGGTAGCCCCCACTTCAGGATCTTCAGGGACGCCCTCGAGGCAGCCCCCTTCACTGCAGTGGCTCTACTTGTTCTGCCTCTAATCTTTGGCTGTCAGAATCCCACCGTCCTTTAACACCGGCACAATGTCTCTTCTGATCCTGCCAGTCAGAAGGAATGTCTCTCTTCCCCGGACTTCAAGGGTGCTTTCCTCATGACACACTGTCAAAAGTACTTGTCTCATTCCACATCTATCATCTTTCTTTGTGTCTGTGTCTCTCACACACACACACAAACCCCACCAGACGGTAAGCTGTTTGAGGGCAGAAATCATATATTGCTTGTCTGTTTATGCCCACGACCTTGTATTCAATAAGTGCTCAATAAATACTTCTGAATGTTGATGAACATTTTAAAGTAGAAAGTGGGGGAGCCTGGGGAGCTTTTGCCAGATTCAGTCTTCTCAAGGAACTGGGCCAGCGCTACCGCTGTGGGGGAGGGCAGTGAAGAAAGAGAGGCCGAGGGGCCTAGACCTTGGGAAGCAAATCTCCATTCATGAGCCTGCATTTGAAAAGATGAATAATTTTAAACTAGGTTCTTCCTCCTCTTCCACAAGACCCTAAACGTTTGTAGCAGCAGTAACTACAGTGAGAAGCCTGTTTGCTCTATGTCTGAATGCAGCAAACTCCATTTGAAGGAGGTTTTACTTGAAATAGAATTAGTGGCCCCATCATTAGGCTTCCAGAGATTAGCAAATCCATGAGCCATTGTTTAGGAACAGTAGGGCCATCTGGGCCAGTGGTAGCCAGCCCACCCACCTGTGACCGTAGAATCCAAACCTGTACTTATCAGCTTAGGCTAACATTCCAGTAGGCCACACAGTAGCCTCTCCCCACTACCCCAGTTCCGTTCCTTCAGGACATGGACATAGGGATGCTTCTTTCATGACCCACATGCTAATGGTAATATTCCAAATAAGCCACTGTTCCCCACCCCTTCTGGCTCTTGAGAGGACATTCACTGTGTGCACCCCTAGTATTACCCATATCTGTAAGTTGCTGTGCCCCTTCTCCCTCCCCACTTGGAGCCAGACACCCTTTGGCACTTTTAGCTAGGCTAGCCCTTGGTCTACAGGCAGTCAGCTCCCCTCTAGGCCCATTTCTTAACACTTTCCAGCTTGGTCAGATGGACCAGAGTTGGCTGGTACCAAGTCAAGAGCCCAGGGCCACTTGTGTAAGGAAGAGACCTTGAGTAAAGCAAACTGGGGAGAAGGGGAATGGATTCTTTCAGTGTGTTTGCAGCTTCCACAGAGCTTCTGTGTGCTTCTTCTCATTTCATGAGGTCCTAGACATGTAGATTTAGAAGGGAAGGCTGAGGTCCTCTGGCCCAGCTCTGTCTGAAACATGAATCCTCTCAACAAAGTAGGTTGTTTTATGGTAAATAAAGGAAAGTACTGGTTTATGCAGTGAAAGTAGCAGACTTGGGGGTGGTACAGGGTGAACACAAGAAGAGTTGTTTGTCATGTTCAGTCACGTCCCACTCTGCAACCCCTTTGGGGGTTTTCTCAGCAAAGACACTGGAGAGTTTCCTTCTCCATTTCCTTCTCCAGCTCCTTTACAGAAGAGGAAACTGAGGCAAACATGTGAAGTGACTTGCCCAGGGTCACACAGCTAGGGACTGTCTGAGGCCAGATTTGAACTCAGGTCTTCCCAACTCTAGACCTGACACTATATCCTCTGTGCCACTTCATGCCTTGAAAATATAAACAGGCCTACAGTTTAAAGAACATAGATCTATGGACAGTAAGCCTATGTACTGTGAGAAATGCCAGCAGTTTGGCTTCCACCATTTCCACAGGAACAATGGATGCTGCACAGGACACGCAGGAAGGTGTCCATCAGGATGAGGGAAGGGCAGAGCAGCCCTCTCCAGTCATGGAGCTGGGAGAAATCTGTACAGTTTACCCTTTGAAGGGGCCTGGGCTAAGCTGGCTCAGACCTGCCAGGGTCAAGAGATGGCCTCCGGCTTTTTATTAACACACATACCTAACTAACCTCATACATGTTATCTGACACACCCCAAATAGAATTAGAGCCTCGTTGTCCCATAATGGGACGCATGTAGCTCATGTCGATATGCAGTGGGCAGGTCAGAAAGACTAACCCAGAACAGCTGGGACCAATGCCAGTTCTGAAGGGAGGAACAAGGCAGGAAATTCCAATGGAAGTGCCATAAAAGGGCTTGCATTGGTCTCCTCTGTAGCCTTTTGAGGAGACTCCCCATTTATTCAGGAGAGAATAAATGTAGAATAAAGGTGATGAAAACCTTCCTGGCTCTCCAGCGAGTGTCATTTATTCCTAGGCTAAGTTCCTTTCTAACAGTACAACCTGGGTTTGTCCAGAGCATATCGATTAATTTTCGAGGATGAATTCATGAAAAGGACACCGCGTTCCTCCCATTCACTGCCCTTCTATATCACTGTCAGCCATGGAAGACTGATCTGGATGGATGCTTGATCTAACCCAGTGTGGTGCATTCCCCCCACCTCAGGTGACTCAAGCCAGTGGACTTTGGATGCTAGTTTAAAGACAAGCTTAAGTCTTGCCCAACCCCCTTTCTCCTGTAAAGAAAAGGCTAAGTGTCAAGGAGTTAGAGCTATTTGCAGTGAAGATTCTGACTGCCTGGCTTTTTGTTCCTGCTCTCCGTTCCCGTTCTTCCCCTTGGCAAGAAGCCCTGTGCAGAGATGAAGCTCCCCCTGCCACAGAGCCTCCCCAACTCCCTTCATTTCTGAGTCCCAGCTATCTCTCTGAATCCCTGCCAGATGCAGGGCAAACAGCTTCCTTTTCTGAAGCCACCAACTCTAGTGGCTCTTTGATGAGACAAATGTGAATTTTAATCAGCTGCTTGCCCATAGCAAGGTGGCAGAACATTAAAATTGATCTTTGATGTGAGGGTAAGGGAGAGGGGATTAAAATCCTTCTTTTTTCTGTTTGAAGTTGGAGCGAAGAACAGGAACTTTTCTGGCTCATGAATTCAACTTTTTCTCATTAAATGTGATTGGGGTATAATGGAATCCTTCAAGTATGTGACCTCAGACTTATGTATGTGACTATTTAGCTTCGACCATAGGATTATCCTGAGAGGCTAATGCCTTTGTTCCTTGTGTTCCATCTTCTAATGGGCAGGTATTAGGCACTGAAAAGTGCTACCCATCACCCATCAGCTCTTCCTCTGGCGACCTGGATGAGTCAGGAATGCAAGGTCAAGGTCAATGCTGTCAGTGGTTGTCAAGAAGAGGATTATAGCCTGTTATAAAATTCTTTGATGGATCCTAGACCAGGAGACTGAGCTCTGAGGATGAAAATGTCACCCTATCACATGAATGTTGGTGAACTTTACCCACTTTGTCCTTTAAACAGAGCCTGTTTGGACACACGAATCCCCTCAATGTTGTGACGAGTCTCCTGCCCTTTCTCTACACACTGTGCAGGACTGAGCTGCAGGAGTGCATCCCATTAAGTCCACCTTCTTTACCAGTGTTATCTCATGTCAAATAATGCTGAAAGAAGTCAGCTCTCCATAAGTTTGTGTTGTATTTGCTGTGAAAGGATTCATTTCCATTTTAAATCTACAAGAATTTATTATGGATCTACTTCACTAAGCTAGGACCTGGGAAGATAAGGACCAAAATCAAAAAAGCCTCTGTCCTCAAGGAGCTTACCCTCTATTGGAGGGGATCCGGCCTGTTCAGAGACAAGAAATACAGATGAGGGGCCACTTAGGTCACCTGTTTATCTCCATTAGACTTTTTCTTGGGTCACATCAAAAATGTATCATATTCACCAAAAGCTCGTTCTGCGAGCGGCCTCAGCCCCAGAGTTACAAACGCGGTCTTTTCAGTCCTTAAGAGGCAGCTCATCAAAGTTTTTGCCAAGGTTAAAAATCAAAATATCAAAGGCAGCGGTTATATTGGATTTTAACAAGAAATGCATGAATTTTTAATGGAAAATAAAAGTGGTTTTGGGGGTAAGTTTGTAGCATTTATACTTTTAAGTTTATTAAAGCTTAAAGCTACACTAAAACTTCTGGGACACTCTGTATAAAACATGCATAAGTCATTTTGACTATTATAAATACCCAAATTAACTACAGAGGACCTATGAAGGAAGATGCTGTCTGCACCTAGAGAAAGACTGATAAAGAGAAACATGCATAGAATGATTTTACACTTATACATAAATTTCTTTTTTTCTTGCTCCCTCCTTGCCCTAGAAATTTACATGATAACTTTATTATGTATTTAAAAGGGATAGCAAGTTACATGCAATAGATTTGTAGTTTCACGTGCAATTATTTTTTTCTTCTATACTATCATAGAAATGCTTATTTTATTCCATAAATTAAAAATAAAATAAAAATAATGATTAAAAAAAGAATTTGTTCTTGTGAAAAAAAAAAAGAAATACAGATGAGGGAGGGATCACTGGCCCCTGAGGGGATGAAAGCAATGACTCCTATCAGAGGGTAAGCTAAGAAGGGAGGGCATTCCAGGAATAGGGAACAGTTTGGGCAAAGATTCAAAAGTGCGCTGTGTGGAATGTTGTGTATTGGAACAGTATCTGCAGAGGCTGGTCCGACTGCAAGAAAGAATCCATTGGGGGGGGGTAATATGGAAGAATCCCAGGAGGGTCACAGAGACCAAATGGAAAGGGCTTTCAATGCCAGAGAGGCAGAAGGAAGCGACGTGGTGAGGTGTGGAGTGGGGGTCCTTGGGTGCAGATCCCGTCTCCACCGCTTGCTAGCTTGTGTAACCGTGCACAACTCACATAACTGCTCCAGGCCTGGGTTTCTTCGTTGGGATAATTTGTGGTTTGAATAAGAAGACTCCTGTGGTCCATTTCAATTTGAAATCTACGCACCTACAATCGGTCCTTCAGGCATGAAAGAAAGTTACAATAAGGAAAAGTGAGGATTTCTGATGGTGAAAACTATCCATGAGTGGAACAGACCATCTGAAACATCAGAAGTCATCAAGCAGAGAATTCCCAACATACTCTGATGGAGACTCTTGTGTAGGGACGGGCTGCACTGGGTAGCTGCTGAGCTCACTTCAGATCTGTGATTCCATAATATCGATTCAGTAGTGATGTGAAGGATAAAGTGGAGAAGGCAGGGTCTGGGAAGCCGATGCATTAGAAGGGGCTGGTAAGCGGTAATGAGAACCTGAACCAGAGTTGGGGCGGTACGAGGGAAGAGAAGGACGCTAGAGATGTTTTCAGAGAGAGCCAATGACGCTTGCTGTTGTCAGTTGATTATTAGAGCATGAGAAAGAGAAGGAAAAGTCCAGGATGGCTCCAAGATTGTGTTTCTGGGAGACTGGAAGGATGGTTGTGTCCTCAATGAAAATGATGACGCTAGAGCCATTTCCTAAGAAGTAGCCTCTGATAGGATGAACAAACAGTTCTGAAAAGAAGAATCACAAGTTATTAACAACTAGATAAAAGAACACTCCATTGCACAAATGATAAAAGAAATTCTCATTTTAAAAAGCCTTAGAAATTTGGCAAAGATGATGAGACAGGAAGAGTCCATAGTAGAATGGTTGGACAGGTAGAATTTATTTTCGTTATTCCAAATTGCTTTCCAGAATAGTTGCACCAATTCACGACTCTAAGAACAGCTGTTAGAACTGTGAATCAGCACAACCCTTCTGGAAAGCAGTTTGGAATTAGGCAGATAACATGACTAAAGTGCCCATACCCTTGAAACCAGAGAATTCTGCCAGTAGGCTTATACCTCGAGGAAGTCATTGACAAAAAGAAAGACTCCATCTACCTACAGTGTTTGTAGCAGCAAAGAACTAGATCCAGAGCAGATGCCCATTGACTGGGGGGTGAGTCAGCAAGTCATATGGCCACGACCATAACGGACTATTGCCAGAAGAAATGACAAGCGTGATGGATACAGAAAAGTGTGAGAAGACTTCACTGAACTGATGCAAAGGGAAGCCAGGAGAGCAATGGACACAGTGGAAAAGGAAAAGAAGCAAAACTGAATGTTGAAGAGCAGAGCCCCACAGCTAGGAGTGCTGCGCGTCATGGCACATGAGCTGATGGATTTATGGATATTTTTCTCTTTTTCTAAAAAAGCTTTTGTTATTTATAAGGGATGGCTCTCTGGGAGGGGAAGAAGGAAAGATATAGAGGGAAATCCAGGTGATGGAAAGGAAAAGAAAGAAATGAAATCTACTTCAAAAAAGAAAATGAGGCAGTTAGGCAGGGGGTGCTTTGGGAGAGAAAGATAAGCATTTCCCCCAAGTCCATGCTTGAGGGCAGTGTCCAGGCAGTCCCTTTGTTTCTGAGGATGCTTTTCTTTGCAGCTGGCATCCCCGTCAGCGCTGCATTACGGCCAAGTTGGCTGCTTAGCAAACGTCTATACTTCCTCTTACCACAGATCCTAGTTTAACCTGGAATGTAGATACTCAGTACAATCTAAGAAGCAAATGGAAATGTGGCCTCCTTGCTTGTGGGGAAAGCCTTCAGAGCTCTGCTTCCTGACTTCCCTCTTGTCACCGTGCTTACAGGGAGGCTCACTGTTATGGCTTCCTATTGTCCAGTATTCCTGTATTGCCTATGTATGTTGGGTGTGTGGGTGCTCCTGGAGGACTAGCCCTGGTGTGAGGGCTGTGGAGCCTTTTCAGGACTGCTCATCTACCTTTGGTGTCCTCTTGTCATCCAACTCTCACCTGTGACTCAAAGAGTCTGTGGCATTCACAGTGGCCACATGATGGTAAAACCATCTTGGCAGATGAGTCAAAGCAAGTTGAGGGTAACCAACAGGCCTCAGACATGTAGGTGGTTTAGGGGGGTGTCTACCCCAAGCATATGAAGACTTTTGTTGGGAATGGGTGTAAGAACAGTTTGTTCCAACAGCCATGAAGGTGGCTGAAGCAAGTGCTGTGAAGCATTGAGAGCTTGGTCAGGCATTGAAAATGCCAAGGTTAGCTGTTTCCCAGGCCCTTGCCAGTTGTCCTGACTCGTCTTGTCATGGTACTTCAATGACTCTGGAAGAAAGAGTGAGGCTGAGGACTTTGTGCAGCTCTGCCTCCCCTAAATCCAATTCATGCACAAATGAAGACATCACCCTATGATGTCATTGGTCTTCCTCAAATGAAGGATAAATATTGTCTTCAGCACCTGGAACTTCATCCATACATTCAGTAATTCACACACTCACTTATCCAGATACATTGTCACTCAGTGCAATACAAGAGCAGAATGCTAGAGAACCCTCCTATCACAGTTGTGTCTCTGATCAGCTGGGCCATCATCAGCTCACCTCACTGAGCTGCAGACCTACTAGGTGGCCATCTGTGGTCGTATGGCATCCACTCCGAGTCATCTTTGCCAATTACCCCCCCTCGTGATAAAGCACCTCCAGGACATCGACCACCTTCAAAGCCTCTGAAGAGCCTTCATTTGTCCTGTGATCTCATAGGCATTCCTTGTCCTTGGGACTCCAGGGAGATGATGGCTGGACTCCTGTGACATACACACAACTCTTCTACAGTCCTCATCGTCATGGCTGAGAAGCAAATGAGTGAGAGATAGCATGTGGCCTATTTATATTACACTCTTGAAAGTTTATGGGACTGCTCTATGATCTTAAGCACTGTCTAATTAGAGGGTATACATCCATTAAAGTCTTGTTCTGACACCTCATCCTGGCATAGACCCTGGGCTTACAGATCTTGGGAGGTTGTCAATGAAGGAGAACTAGCCATGGCAACTCCTCCAGAACTACAGGGGCCAGAAGGAAGGACCCAGCTCTGGGCAAGTGACTCTATTATCAGAGGCTCAGCCTAGCTCGGGGGAGTTGCCACCTGTGTCAGTAGGAAGACCCATATTAGTGAAATCACAACTCTGAGCATCAGAGAAGTAAAAGTTTTAGTTCCTGATTCATTCAGCATTTATTAAGCATAGGGGTAGGGAGATCCATCTTGCCCTACCAGAAAGTCAGAGGGGCAATGGGAGAGGACACAGAAGAGAGCAGATTGGGGGAGGGGTTATACAATGGGATTGCTGTTTTGGGATGGTGGGCGGGGAAAAGAGGGGAGAAAATTTGTAACTCAAAATCTCGTGGAAATGAATGATGTAAACAAGAAAATAATTAAAGCAAACAAAAAATAAAAATAGTATTGACCTTTAAAAAAGTATTTATTAAGCATAAGTTTCCAAGTAGACTTTCCAAGGATGTCCATATAGGCCTGTGAAACCCAGACAGTCTACCAGTGCCATGCCAGAAAACCGAATCACTTCCATTTGAAATGTCTTAGGAAGATTCTAAAGATCACCTGGCAGGATAGAGTATTGGACACTAAGGTTCTTTCTTGAGTTAAACTATCAAGTATTCAGACTCTGCTGCAGAAAGCCCAACTCCAATGCTCTGGCCACATTGTTTGAATGCCAAACTTACATATGCCTAAAAGACTATTTTACCAAAACTCACACAAGGCAGGTGCCCACGTGGAGGTCAGAAGAAGCCATACAAGGACACTCTCAAGGTCTCTCTGAGGAACTTTGGAAGACTGGGGGAGATGCTGGCACAGCATGGTGCGCCCACACCAAAGAAGGCATTGTGAGCAAAGCAAAATTGCAGTAGCTCGAAAGAAACACGAGATGCATGAATTTAGAAACATCTCCACTCCAAATGGTCATATGGACTATTTGTGCCCAACCTGTGGTAGGGCCTTCTGAGCTCATATGGGTCTGATCAGCCACAGGGGGACACACCAGACCTTGAGCCCAACATAGTGAGGTCATTTTGGTCGTCTTCAAGAACAAAGGACAGTAGCCAGTAAGCACCCACTGTATACACAAGGCTCCAGAGCAATGCTTTGGAGCTTCACCATATCTGAAATTAAAATTACGCCTGTAGTCTTGATGAAGGCTCTTGGTTTTGTTCTTTTTACAAAACACATTTTAATTTTTTTAAATGTTCAGTCTTTTTTATTCACTGTATTTATTGCATGGAACCTCTAATTCATTTGCTAACCTGGGCAATGCTGGTGGCTAAATTGCCCATTTCCGTAGTACTCACATGGGGGTTCTTCCCTTGTGAAGGAGGCAGGGGAGGCAGATTATAGAATCACAGTCAGATTGGAGAGAGCAGCCAGGGGCCTTGGAGACCGTCAAGGCCAAGCCCATTACTTTACCATTGAAAAAGAAAAACGGACCCTCCTAAGGGGAGCTTCCCTCCCACACCAGCGTCTGTAGCTGCCGTTCACCCACAGGAAGCCAGCAAAGCAGCATGGAGTGATCAGCTTTCGGATTCCTCCCAGGTTTGATTGCATTGCATTTGGTGTGCAGAATGACAGTGTCATAGGTGAGAGCGTCCAAGCCAGGGAGAGCCGTGGCCACGAGCAGGAGAGCCCTCTGTGTGGCGGCCTGTTAGAGCTAATGTTCTAACCCCTCTTGTCATTTGACACAGGTCTCGATATGGAAGAAGGTAAAGAAGGGGGGTCGTGGCTTGGAATCAGTAAGAAAGGGAAGCTGGCAGCCCTGACAAACTACATGCAGCCAAAGCTCGATAAAGATGCCAAGGGCAGAGGTATGATGGAAAGGCCTCTGGATGGCCGTGCGCATTGTTTAAAAAATGTATTTTAAAAGCTTCTAATAATATCAGGCATGAAGATGCCTTTTTACGGTTCACAAACCACTTTACACCTTGTTGTTCCCCATGAAATGTGTCCTACAGGTATTGTTGGATCCTCATTTCCAGATGGGGAAACTGAGGCCCGAGGCCACACCCCCAGCATGTGTCCAGCACCTTTTCTATTATATCTGGCGTTGCTTCACCTCCTTTTAAAGAAGCAATCTCTTTTCCATACTCTGTCAGCCTAAACCATAGAAACGTCATGTCACTGGCGGCACCCTGCTCCGAGGATGGGGACCTAGAACACAAGCTTACACGACCATAGATTTAGAACTGGAAGATACCTTGGAGGCCACTGAGTCCAGCCCGCTCCTTTTGTTGAACAGATGAGGAAACTGAGGCAGTGAGTTGAAGTGACTTGCCCAGGGTCACACAGCTAGTAAATGCCTGAGGCTGGATTTAAACTCAGGTCTTCCTGACTCAAGGCCCAGCACTTTGTCCACTCTAAAATCAGCAGAAGGAGGATCCTAGAATGTATCTTATATGAAGCTCCATAACTGCTCACTTCCCATACAGATTCATGCTGTGGATGGGAGCTTGGGAGCAGCCAAAGCCATTGGCCAGACTAAGGCCAGCTGTTAATGACATCACTCATAGGTTCCTTGAGTTGTTTCGAGAGGAGGAAGGCCAAGAGAGACTGTGACCACCCCACTCCTTGCAGCCTGTGCCCCCTTACTCTCCCGCTGCTCACTGCACTGACCCTGCAGGGATATGTCACTTTCAGCTCACCATAGAGGGCAGCAGCCCTTGTGCCTCAGGCCCCTTCCCCGTCTCCAGCATCTCTAAAGACCCCATCTGGAGTATCCACACAGCGGCTGTCTGGGGGCTCAGAGCTATAAGGAGCAGGCCTCATTCCGGGCCTCCCAAACACCTCCTGACCATGTCCTGGTGTCTATATCAGCTCTTGTCTAAAGGCCGTGGTGCCCTTTAAGAATCCTTACAAGCATTTTGAGGACATTTGCTGTTATGTGCTCTTAGTGAATATATTTGACAGTTTGTGCTCATGATCTCGAAGGCAGAACAAAGGAGGGAGAGGAAGGGAAAAGAGACGCTCTGGTCCATCGAGGATCTCCTCATCCTTTTCTGAATCAGAGCAGCCAAGGCCTCGGACCTCAGGGCCTGCCTCTTGGCAGCTGCTTTTCTTCTAGGAAAACTATTTCTTGGTCTCCTCCTTAGGAGTCCTGGGTTATGTGCCGAAAGCCAACTAGGCCTCAGGGCCAGCTTGTGAGACTGTCACTTAGTCAGTGGAGAACCCTGGCAAGTTATTCCAGCCCTCTCAACCTGTGTCCTCATCTACAAAATGGGTATGATCTTCCCTCCCCTTCAGTGGCCCAGGTTATCATGAGAATCAGAGAAGAGACAAATGCCAGAGCTCTTTAGAAAGTCTCCAGAACTCAATGAATGTAATTACGTTCCTCACTCTGCTACCATTCAAATGGCTGTCCTGTTCCTTGGAAACATCTCGGGTGCCTCTTGGGCTCCCACTTTCCTTCTGTAGCGTGAGGCAGATGAACTCAATGAGCTTCTAAGGTCTTTCCCTGGATCTTGGGTCCTGCCAGCCCCCTCACTCCCTATGTCCCAGCTCCACCTGCTTCATCTGGCCAATTAGGAGGGCAGGAGTGTCTCAGGCTCCTGCTGGTTCATTTTGTTCTTCCTTTCCCTATAGGTGAGCTCGTAACCCATTTCCTAACCACCGAAGTAGACAGCTTCTCCTACCTGAAGAAGATTTCCTCTGAAGCACACCTGTACAATGGGTTCAACTTGATAGCTGCAGATTTAAAGTAAGTTTGTACCATGAGCAAACTCAGCAATGGACAGGGGAAGATTGGCAAAGGGAGGTGGCAGCAGGGTGACCCATGAGGGCAGGGCCACGCTCTGCCTGCATGCTCTTCCTGCTCTCCCTGGTCAGCCAGAATATCCGAGGAAGGGGCACTTAGACCAAGCAGGAAAGGAAAATCCCACGATTTCTGCCTGCCCAGGGACTCCACACATGACATCCCTTACACAAGATCCCCCACAGAAGAGCGCTCATTGTTAGGAAGATTTTCCTGTCACTTAAATTTGCTCTTTGCAAACTTCCCCTTCTGCTCCAGGGCCAACAGAACAAGGACAGTCCTTCAGATATGAGAGGCCTAACGAGACCCTCGCAGGACTAGTGCACATTCTCCTGTTCTCCTGGTTCTCCCCCTCTGGACGTGATCCCCCACTCGCTCCCCTCTTCCCCCAGCCAGCTCCAATCTGGCCCTTCCCAGTTCTCCTTTTGAAAGGATTGTTAGAGTTTTTCTCTTTGCGCCTTAAAGTCTGACTTCTTTTCCAATTAACATCCTCAAGAGCTTTTCTTGATCTTCTCTTCAATTACTGCTTCACCTTCATTGATTTCTGGGGCGCCAGGGGAGCCATAAGACTAAAGAGGAAACACCGAGTCAGCACAAGTAAAACCCAGAACGTGGTTCCCAGGCTGAAGCAGGTGGTAACTGGTGCCTTCCAGAGTGTGCACAGCTCTGATGACCCCAGCCCTCCTTCAGCTTACAGCCTAATAGGGCGGTCACTCATGGAAACAGAGAACTCTAATAGAGATTCAGGTGCCCTCAGCATCATCCCAGAGGCAGGGGAATGTCAGCAGCAAGAGGAAGTGAGGCCGGCCTTGCTGATCCTAAGTGACGGGAAAATCTTCCTAACAAGGAACGCTCTTCTGTGGGGGATCTTGTGTAGGGGATTCCTGGTCATGTGTGGCATCCCTGGGCAGGCAGAGATCGTGAGGTTTTCCTTTCCTGCTTGGTCTAAGTGCCCCTTCCTCAGGGCACTTGCTGATCACACCAGCCATGATCAGGCCTTCCCACACCTATGGTGATTTCCACATCACAAAGACCTCTTTCCATGGCAGTCTGGCACCACTCCTGTGAGGTCGGCAGGTTCAGCCTTCTAGGAGCAAGCTCCAACAAGAAGGAAGAGATTGGCCCATGGCTGTAAGATCCTGGAGGTCATTACCAGGGCTTAGGCCCACAGGTCTTGGGAATTCTCTCCCTCCTTCTGAGGCTGGAGTGGAAGCAGCTCTTCTCTTTGGGCAGAGGAGGGCAGAGCTTGTCTGCTCACCTCAGGCTCAGACACGTAGGCACTTCACGGATGCTTCTTCCTTCCCCTTCCCCTTCCCCTGGGACAGGCTTGGATGAGAACTGGTGCCATTGTTCTGCAGCGATGCTTCTGAGTCAGGTTCTTGGCATTGTTAAAATCAGGCTGTATTCTCACTTTGTAGACATTCTTCACAGATTTTTTTCTCCCCCCAAGTTCACATGCTTACTCTCTTTCCATATTTCTCAGGCAAAATTGTCCATTTATTCAGTGGGCCTCCAACAGCCAAGTGTCCTATAATATCCAGCGCCAGCCACTCTACTGGTGCCCTTGATCCCCCCACTCCCCTGGTGGATTTCTCGAACTATCATCCCCTCTCTAATTTTCAGTCTCTCCTGTCTATTAGTGCCTTCCCTGCCCATCACCTGATCCTAATTAAACTTTTTCTCTTCTGGCCTAACCTCTTGATCTCTTGACCTCCAGTCCAAGGGACCAAGGTGGAAAGGATTACTTTCTGGGAGGATGTTAGGACCTCTGGATTAAGGAACTCTCCAACATGGTGAACAAGTGGTTATTAAGCAAATGCTAAGTGCCAGGCCCTTTCCAGCTCTCTTCACCCACCTTTGGTGTCTGCCTGGCCCTCACCTCTCATATGTGGCTTCAAGAAAGCTGTAGCATGCCCTGCAGCCACAGCCCAGTAATGCCTTCTGGTAGGCACACTGAACCAGGTGGAGGGAAAGCGAAGGGCCTCCAGCCTAACTTGGTGAGTTATAGGGGGTCTACCCCAAGCATAGGAAGACTTCTCCCAGCGGAATGGGCAGAGGAGAATACTTTGTTCCTGTGGCCATGAAGGCAGCTGAAACTCCAACTATGGAGAGTTCAGAGCTTGGTCAGGCATCCTTAGATGACACAAGGTCATCCACTGCATCTCAGGCCATGGCTAGTCACCCTGACTTCTGTGCCATCACTGGATGCCAATGCCTTTGGAGGAGAGAGCGAGGGCAGTGACTTTGCCCAGTTCTGCCTCACTGAAATAAAATTTACATACCTGGTGACCTCAGGGACATTCAGCCGATAAGCAATATCGTCTCTGTTGCCTGCAAACAGACAGGAATGGCACGCCCTTTAGAGCAGTGGTTCTCAACCTTCCTAATGGCACGACCCTTTAGTACAGCTCCTCATGTTGTAGTGACCCCCAACCATAAAATTTTTGTTGCTGCTTCATAACTGTAATTTTGCTGCTGTTATGAGTCTATCTGATATGCAGGATGTATTTTCATTGTTACAAACTGAACATAACCCACAGGTTGAGAAGCACTGCTTTAGAGGCTCTCCTTGGACCCTGCCTCCATCACTCCACTGGACATGCCCTCTCCACGAGCCAGTGACCTCGTCTTTGCCCAGTCTGATGCCTTTTCTCCTTCCTCGCTCTTGACTTCTCCGCAGCCTCTGATGCTGTTGATCACTGTCTCCTGCTCCAAACTCTTCTCTCAGGACACCCTCCCTCCTGGTTCTCCTCCTGCCTCTCTGATCACTCCTTCTCTGTCTCCTTTGTGAGATCTTCCTCCAGATCCCTCACCCTATCAGTAGGTGTTTTCTGTCCCAGCCCCTCTTCTGTTCTCTCCCTGTTCTGTCACTCAGTGACCTCGTCGGCTTAGTGCATTCCATTTGAATCTCTCTTAAGATAATTCCAAGATTCATATTCTGCTCCCAGTCTCTTTCCTGGGCTCCAGCTCTGCATCACCAACTGCTTCTTAGACATTTAGAACTTCATGTCCCCCAGGCATCTCAACATGTACAAAACAGACTCTATTTTTTCCGAAAATTCGCTCTTCCTCCCAGATTCCCTTTCTGTCAAGGGTCCCACCCAATCACCCAAATTCGCATCCTGAAAGTCATTCTTCAAGTCTTCATCACTGTACTCCTCTCCTAATTTGTCTTCCTGCCTCAAGTTCCCCCTGCCCCCTACACCACCTGTCTTCTACACAACTGCCAAAGTGTAGTCTCAGAGTCCAGGTCTGACCATGTCGCCTCTCCCTCCCACTCAGGAAGCTCCAAGAGCTCGCTTTCATTCAAATACAGTCTTCTGGGTGGCATTAGGGCCCATCACAACCGTGTCCTTCCTACCTTTTGCATAAACTTCTTCCTGTGTGTTCAGGTTGTCTTCCCCTTAGAGAGTAGCGGCTCCTCTAAGACCCAGACAACTTCCTTGGTGTCTTTGTGCCTCGCCTTCTCCCCCAGGCTTCTCGCAGTCCCCCTAGCTTAATAAATGCTTTTGGATTGAGTGATTGATCCTGAGATCCTGTCAGGGTTCAGTCTCCAAATCCCTCCTCTTACCAGTGGCTTTAGCAGTCAGAGGCACAAAGATTCTTTTCCATATTTCATAGAGAGAAAACTCAGATTCACAATAGTTCTATGACTTCTGCAGGCATAAGGCAACCCCAGCTGAGCCAGGGCTTAATGCAAAGGCCACTTCTGTCTCCAGGCTCCTGGCTGCCTGCAGATAAGACTTGATTCGATGGCCTTCCCAGGATTTTAGCTATGAGAACATGGGGGACATAAAAAAAGTCTAGGAGACAGTCATTGTAACAAGGTCACTTGAATGCTATGGATCGCTCAGGAATGAGGGATTGCAGTGATAAGAGCTCCCCCCACTGAAGCCAATGACAGCTTAACTACAACTCGGGAGATGATGGCCAAGAGTCTCTGCAAGAACTGGAAAAGATCTTCAAGGTCACTGAGTCTGGAGGCCGTCAAGGCCCAGAGAGATCAGGGAACTTGGCCAGGGTCCTACGGCTGGGAATTGTCTGAGGCAGGGGCTTCCTGACCCCAGGCCTGGCACTCTGTCCATGCACCACATCCCACAGAGCTAGGTGAGGACAGTAGGGATGCAAGTCTCAAGCAGTGAGAGAAATGGGATGAACCGCAAAGTTTTTAACTAAGGAGAAGGAGGTTCTAGTCTAACCCCTCCTAATCTCCTTGGCTGGTTCAGTGAATGATCAGGTCGTTTCCCTTGGCTGTGTCTCCATCCCTAAAGGGAGAAATATGCCCTGTGATATCTCCAAGGGTCATTCCAATGTTGGCAGTCTGTGACTCTGAGTTTACTTGATAAAACCTGGCATCCTCAGAAGAGGTGACCAGAGAAAACAGCGTCATCTCATGAATGGCAGGGATTGTGCATGGAGCATCTGAAGACAAGACTAATTAAGCAACAAAAGTAGCAGCTGGCTGTGTGGAAGGGCTCCTGGGATGTGCAGGCCAGGGAGGCAGGGCAGGGCCGGAGATTATAGAACTGTGGCAGCTTTCAGATTCCAGGAGGAGAGCTGAACACGGAGCAAAGGAGATGAAAGGGAGAAGATCAAGGGAGAGCGGGGCAACGGTGATTGGAGGAACTGATGTAGCTCTTCCTTGGCGAGTGAAAAAAGGAGGGCGGAGTCTCCTCGCAGCGGTTGCCAGGTCAGGTGAACAAGGAGAGCCGAGGCAGTGAAGATTAAGGGTGGTTCAGCTTAGGATGGCAGCGAAATTCGGAGTCTCTCACGGACAGGAAGCAATTTAAGGACGTGAAATTATACATCAAAGAGACCAAGTGAGGCCTGGCCCAGATCAAAGGAGGGTTTGAGCTGCTGACGGTCGTATCCCCTCCAATAGTGCTTTAGAACATTCCAGACCTGAAATTGCTATAGAGCTCCTGTCGTAGTGAATGGCTAAAGGGCAGGGCTCTCAGCCCCCATCAGACACACGTGATAATGTGGAATGGCACGTCATTAGAACTGCAGGAATCCCGTGAAAAGGTGCTCAGGCCAAGGAATAATGTGGCCGTTCTGTGTGTTTGCATGGACACCATGGAGAATTCACCAATTGCAGAATGCAATCATTGTAACCAGTGTGGAGTGACCAGGGTTTTGCCCCACAGGCACCGTACCCTTGTAGACCTTTAGCAGTGTGGGACCCAGAGACCTTAGCATGTTTTGTTGGCCAGGATAATTAGTTAAAATGGAAAGCTGCCCTCTGGCAGGCTGGGGCAGCTCCTACCCTTCCCCCAGCCCACTGTAGAGACCCACACCCTTTAGAACTGTGGTTTATGGTACTTGCCGGCACACAAAAAGTTGCTACTTACAGCTTGGGCGGTAAGATCTCTTTAATGGAGTCTCCATCAATGCAGGGTTTAGAAGCATCTCACCTAAAGGCTGAAGGTGACCCTTGGATGAGATTTGTCTTTGTTCAGTTGTGTCCAACTCTTCATGACCCCATTTAGGGTTTTCTTTGCCAAAACACTGGAGTGATTTCCCATTTCCTTCTCTAGCTCATTTTACAGATGAGGAAATTGAGGCAAACAGGGTTAAGTGATTTGCCCAAGATCATACTGCTGGTATGTGTCTGAGATCACATTTGAACTCTGAAAGATGAGTCTTCCTGACTCTATGGCCAGTGCTCTATCCACTGCACCATCAAGCTGCCCCTTGGACAAGATATGAAGACTTAAAGCATCTCAGAGCTGGGAGGGATTTAGGAGACCTCCTGGTCTGATGTGTCTCAACAAGGACCCTCTGACCCCACACACAACACACCCAACAAGTGATCATTGACCTTCTCCTTGAAGCCCTCCAGTGCAAGGTGAGGCTGGGAGAAGAAACAGAGGGCAGCCCCCCAGAGTGAGCCAGGGAGCAGCCTCCAGCGTCTCCTGGGCCTCCTTATAGAATGCAGTAGAAAGAGCTCTGGATTCACCCAGAGCCAGAGAACTTAGGGAAGAATTTCAGTTCTGCGACTTGCCCCTTTCTGCGCCTCCTTTTCCTCCTCAGTAAAATGGAAGGACCAGATCCAATGAAAGGTTTATTGAACACCTACTGTGAGCCAGCCTTTAGGCCCCTTGTTCTTCTCCCCACTAGTGTTCATCCTGGCCCTTCCCTGTTGCTACAGGCCTGCCAAGGGCTTCTCCATCCTTAAAAACCCCCACTCGGTGCTGTGCTTCTTGCAAGCTGTCTTGTTTTAGCTCCTCTTCCTTTCAAAATCAAGCTTCTTTTTTAAAACATCTATTACCTTCACTTCCTCTCCACCCACTTATTTTTTTAGCACTTGTAGTCTGGTGTCTGATCTTGCCATTCAGCTGAAATTGCTTTCTCCAAGGCAACCAGTGATCTCTTAATTGCTAAATGCATTTACCTTCTCTCAGACTTGATTCTCCTTCAGGTCAAGTCACCAAGTATTTATTAAGGACCTGCTGTATTCCATGCACTGCTAAATGCTGGGAATACAAGGAAAGAGGAACAAAACAAACCAGGCCCTCCTCTCAAGGAGTTCACGGCTTCGTGGGGGAGATGTCCAGGGGTATGTGCAGGATAAATGAGAGGCAATCGGCCTTAACCTTTCTTCAGGTCTTAATACTGTTGTTTAATGCTGTTGACCACCCTGTCTTCTTTCCTGAGTTTTTGACACTGCTTCCTCTTGGTTTTCCTGTCTAACTGGGGTGTGCAGGTGTCAGGGAGACAAATCCCTCTGTTGGAGGGCTACTGAACCATTTTCACGGCGCTCATCCATCTTGGGGGTCCACTTGTCACCCAACTCTCACTTGTGGCTCCAAAAAGCTGTAGAAAAAG
>CM053594.1:7244167-7311224 GCA_028646575.1 Pseudocheirus occidentalis | reverse complement strand
GTGTATCTACCCCAAGCATGTGGTTGAAATAGGAACAGTTTGTTCCAACAGCCATGGAGGCAGCTGAAGCAGGTGCTGCAAAGTGCTTAGAGCTTGGCTGGTCATCAAGGTTGTCCATGGCATCCTGAACCATCATCGCCAGACAGCTTGGCTTTTGTCCTGCCGCTGGACTCTGATGCCTCTGGGAAAGAGAGTGGGACCGATGACATATGCACAAATCAGATGTCCCTGCATCACTTTACCATTTTTACCTACCTCAGAATCCTATGGCAACAGACAAGTGATGGATGCAAATACCCCGGGAGCTCTAGTCACAGCCCTGCACACAGGTGGCCCAGGCCACAGGCTCATCTTCTTACTGGCTGAAGTGGGATTCTGCAGCCCCTGGACATCTGAGCAGCCCTCTGCTCTCCTGCTGATGTGAGGAAGGGGCTAGGAAAGGGGCCCTAAAAAGTATCTGCTTGATCCAACAACCCTGGCCCGCTTACTGCAGCAGGCAGGGGTCCGACCCTGTGGTCAAGATGCAAAAAAAAAAGTATAAAAACCTTTGTGAACATGACTCCACTCACCATTGGCACATGGAACGTGAACACACTTATGAACAACAAGAAATCCAGTAGACCTAAAAGATGAACAAACAGCTCTCGTTGTGAGAGAACCCAACAGGTGTCGAATCCAAATAACAGCTCTGAGCGAAACAAGGCTGGCAAATGAAGGCCAGCTTACTGAAGCCAGAGCTGGACACACATTTTCTGGAGTGGCCACAGTAAAGGGGAGCGCCATGAAGCTGGCATAGATTTTGCAATCAAAACTAATCTACTCAGCAAGCTTGTATACCTGCCAAAAGGAGTGGATGACAGGCTCATGACAATGCAATTGTCACTGGTAACAAAGCGCCATCATCGGTGCATGTGACCCCTCTTTGACAAACCCTGATGAGGTCAAAGAAAAAATTTATGAAGACCTGGAGACCCTCATTGTCAATGTACCAAAAGAGGACAAGCTTATGATTCTGGATGACTGAAGCAAGAGCGGGCTCAGACAAACAGATGTGGCAGAAGGTCCTTGGGAGGAATGGAGCCAGAAGCAGCAACAGCAACAGTCACTCGCTACTGAAGCCTTGTGCATCTCATGGCTTTTTATCACCCACACATCTTCCATTTGCCTCAATACAGTAAGATTTCCAGGATGCACCCTCATAGCAAGCATTAACATTTAATAGACTATATCATTGTAAGAAGGGACAGGATGTGAGAGTGACCAAGGTGATGTGTGGTGCAGAGTACTGGACTAATCATGGGCTTATCCTCACAAGCTAAATATTTGTATTCAACAAAACAATGTCCCCAAGGCAAGACAACTACCAAAAGACTTAGAGTACTTCTCTGAGAGGCAACAACTTGTTGCTAACTAGGAGGAAAAGAAGAGCTAACGCATGATTGGCATCAGTGGAGCAGAAAAGAAGGGGGGACCTTCCAGAGATTTAGCATATAGCGCCACATTTACTCACCATCCACAGACATCAAGATTGGGGTGATGAAAATGATGGGGAAATTCAGAAGCTGCTAAATGAAAAACAAGAACTCTACAGGGTTCACCAGCTGGATAGTTCATCCATCTCTAAGAAGGCAGCATTTAACTCCATCAAAAGTAAAGTACAAGCAAAGCTTAGAGAGATGCAAGATTCTTGGCTCAGTAAGAAGGCAGATGAAATTTAGTTTTATGCCAATAGTAACAATCCAAAGCTCTTTTATGAGATAGAGCCCGATTAATGAGTAATAAGGACATGATCCTGGAGAGATGAGCTGAACACTTCCATAGTTTTCTCAACAGACAGTCATCAATCTGCCAAAGCCACTGACCATGAATCTCTTTAGCTGAACTTTGAATTGAAGAAGAGGCTTTGGATGCCATTAGGCTCTTGTGTGGCAAAGTGTCTGGTGCTGATTTTATTCCAGCCATGATTTACAAGGCAAGGGGTCCACTGCTTATACAAAAGCTGACTGAAATCTTTCTGGTTATGTGGCAAGAGTTATTCCTCAAGAGTTCAAGGACACCTCCATTGTCCATCTCTATAAAGGAAAAGGAAATAGATAGTCCTGTAATGATCACAGAGTGATCTCTCTCTTAGTCGTTGCTGGCAAGATTCTTGCTAGAGTTTTCCCTAATAAGCTAATCCTCCACCTGGAAGATGGTCTTCTACCCAAGAGCCACTGTGGCTTGAGAAAGGGCCCAGGAACAGTCAACATGATGTTTGCTGCCCAGCAACTCCAGGAAAAATTCCCAGAGCAGAACAGAGATCTGAAAAAAATGTTCTTCAGTCTGACCAAGGCCTTTGATACTGTCCATCATGAGGGCTTGTGGAAGAGGATGAAAAAATCTGGTTGCCCAGAGAAGTTCATCAGTATAGTATGCCAGTCCCATGACAGCACTCTGGTATGGGTTGTGGATAACGGATGATGCTCTTGAGTTTCCCCAGTCACAGGCCTCTGTGCCCTACTCCCATGCTTTTAGTATGATATTTTCAGTGGTGTTGTAAGATACCTTCAACAAGGGTGAACAAAGCATAGGGTCCAGGTACCACACTGACAGTAAATTATTTGTTCGAATGCCAAACATATGTTTGCCTAAAAGACTATTTTATAGAGAACTACACAAGACAAGTGTACACACAGAGGTCAGAAGAAACAATGCATTCTCTTTTTGGAAGCATTTCTGTGACATGGGAAACAGTGGCACAGGACTGCCCAGCAGCACAGTGTGACTTCACCAAAGGCTCTGCACTGCATGAATGCAAGCAGAATTGCAGTGTCTCGAAAGAAATGTGAGATGTGCAGATTTAGAGACATCTCCATTCTGGCTGTTCATATGGACTGTTTGTGCCCAACCTGTGTAAAGCCTTCGGAGCTCACATTGTCTGATCAGCTGCAGTCAGACACACCATACTTGAGCCAACGTAGTGGAGTCATTTGGTCTTCTTTGAGAATGAAGGACAGGAATGCCTTTCCAACTAGTCCTTCTCTGTTCCCTTTGCTGTTTCATTACCCATTGTCTTACATCCTGACCCTGACCCTGACCCTGGCCCTGACCCTGGCCCTGACCCTGACCCTGGCCCTGGCCCTGACCCTGACCCTGACCCCGACCCTGGCCCTGACCCTGACCCTGACCCTGGCCCCTGCTCCGTTCTTACTTGTTCACCTCATCATCTCCAGTGGGTCCCATTTTTATCTCTACGCTCACAACTCTGAGATCTGTATAGAGAGCCCTTGTCTCTCTGCTGAGCTCTAGTCTCACATTCCCAAATGCTTGTTGGCTATGTCCAACCACATGTCCTCCAAACGGCTTAAATTCATCATGTCTAGAACAGACATCAGTAAGAATCTCCAACCCCTTACGTATTCTCCAGACTTTTCTGTTTCTGTTGGAAATACCGCCATCCTTCTGGTCATCTGAGTTCATGACTTTGAGACATGTACATTGTCACAAACAAATTGTGTTTCTCAGGGCAGGCTTCTCTGAAGCATTTGGAAAGTCTCGAATGGTTTTGGAGAAAATGTCTGCTAATGTTCTCCACTGGGCCAGTGATCTTAATGAGAGATTTCAGTAAGACAGCAATTGAGCTGCTGTGTTCTCCCCTAGAAATCAGAATTTCTATGATGAGGATTACAATGAGAAAATAGCCAAAACTAGAGGTAGGAACTAGTCTTATCCCTATTTCCTCCTTCTCTAGTACTCTCTCAACTTGTGTTCTTGGGTTGGGTCCCCAGAAGGTGACTGATACTCCTGGGATCTAGGATACCCACCTTCTGGTTCTCTACCCCACAAACTTATTGGTTCTCATTGGTGAGCTGCCCCATAACAATAGAAGCAAATAATTTAAAGCAAAGGCATTTACTAAGATGCCATGGTTGGAAAGTAGGTACAGGATATTCAAATTGGAACTTTTTCATATTTTTTCAAGGTATAACCAGGCACTGACTGATCTTTTCACTTGATTTTCTGCCCATTTTCTGCTTCTTCCTTTTTGCGATTACATCCTAGGTTTGGGAGGTTGGTCAGAGACTGGTCCCTCCCTCCTCAGCATCAGAGATTTAGAACTATAGGGACCAAGACTTTAGAGACCATCAGTCCCTTAGAGACCTTAGAGGCTATTGCTCCACTAGTCCAACACTCATTTTATAGGCAAGAGAAGTAGGGACAGAGAAGCTGCTTGCCCAAGTCACAGAGGAAGGAACAAAGTGAGGGAGCTCAAATTCAAACCCAGGCCCTGGTGTTCCAAATCCTTGTTCTTTGCACTGCTCTGGGATGGCAGAGGAAGAAGTGGCTGCATCATCCAACATCCGGCTGTCTACCTTCTGTCTTGCCATTAAGGAACACAATCCAAGGTGCTCCTTTATTGTTGGGGTGGGGGGAGCAGAGAGGGGTTTTAAGAAGGTTCCCGTTTCCTGCAGAGTAACTCAGTTCATTTCCATCCTTATGCCCTATCCCCCATTCGATCTTAGAGTCTGACCTTTGTTCTGGTGTTTTTTCTTCATCTGCTATCGAGAAAGAAGTTAAAAGTTTGTTGGTGCCCAAGAATATTGCCTGGCTTCCTGACTGCCTCAGTTAAGGTTAAAAATTGTCTGTTCTGAAAAAGGCACAATAACGTTTGAGGCCATGGAAACTTGAAAGGAGAAATAGATTTCATTATGAGCAAGAAGATTTGAACTGTAAGGAGAAGTGATTACCTTCTGGTGCTTTCTGCTTGTCTTTCCTATTTTGATGGATAAACCACTTAGCACAGAGAAGAGTAATTAAATCATGTGGACACTTTGGTTAGGAATCGGGGTCCTGAAAAGAGGAATTGTCCATCTTCTCACAACAGGCCGACCTCTCATCTCTCTCTATTTTTGGTTTTAGCATTTTATAACTGACAAACACCCTGGAGTACCAGAATGTGTGCTCCAAATGAAATATGGCCCATCCACGGGCAAGCCAACCTTTGATGCTGCTGCCTTGGATCTCTGATTCCGTGTGGTCCAGCAGGCAGTCCGTCAGCAAGACCTTATTAAGTTACTCAATTTATTAAATGAGTAAGATAACTAAATAATATTAGCCTGGCACTGTGCTGAATGTTGGGTGTACAAAGAAGGGCAAAAGGCCCTTGCGTGTGTTCTATTGTGCACTGTCTCCTCCCATTAGATGGTAAGCTCCTGGAGGCCAGGACCTGGCTTTCTCTTTACTGACAGCATCCACAGTGTTTAGCACAGAACCTGGTACAAAGCAGGCCTTGCTAAACATTTATTAGATTGGATTGGATAGGAGACAGCATGCACACAACACGTACGTACAGACAAGCTACAAGCAGTGTCAGTGGCTGTCGTTGTCCTTCATTCTCAAAGAAGACCATGACATCAGGGACGTGATGCCATGACGTGCAAGTGAATTGGATTTAACTGAGGGAGGGCCGTGCAGTGTCACCAGCCTCACTGTCTCCTCTGGAACCACCCATGTCCAGTGTAAATGGCAGATAATCTTACAATAAGAGGGGCCAGTAACAGAGGGGGCCAGGATGAGTTTTAAGGGTGACCACAGAACTCCAAATAGAGGAGGAGAAGGAGGAGAAAGAGCCTTTGCAGGCATTGGGGGAATGAAAAGTCTCGGCATCCTTCCTGAGGAGCCACAAGTCCTGGAGCTAGATCATAGATATGGAGAGGAGTGAAGCAGGTGGGCGGGGCTCTGGATGTGAGACAGAGGATTTTCTATTTGTCCCAGATGAAGTCACCACAACCTCCTCAGCGCAGGGGACATGCTCTGGAGATGACTTGGGCAGCTGAGTAGAGAGGATGGACCAGAGCAGAGAAAGACCAGAGGCAGGAGAAGGATTAGAAAGTGTTGTCCCAGTCTAGGTGAGAAGTGAGGAGGCCGAGGTCTGGGCCAGTGACTAAGGAGGCCATGTGCACAGGAGATTCTATGAATATCAAAAGGACGTGGTTGGGCCACATATGGGATATGGAGCTGGGGGAGAAGTCAAGGAGGACGTTGAGCTTGTATGTGAGCCTGGGTGATGGAGAGGACAGGGTGCCCTGGACTGGAGGAAGGAAGCAGGGAAGGGAGGTGGGTGGACACAAAGATCCCAAGTTCTGTTTTGGGCACATTGAGTGTGAGGTGCCTACCTGATGTCCAGTTTGAGATGTCGAAGAGGCAGTGATGATGTGAGTCTGCGGGTCAGAAGGGAGATGTTAGAGATGAATGAATAGATGTGACAATCCTTTGATAAAAATGGTGGTGGAAGCCATGAGAGCTTGTGAGGTCCCCGAGTGAGACATTTGGAGGAAAAAGGAAAGAATGCCCAGGTAGAGCCTTGGGACCCACCCATAATTAGTGGCCACAGCCTGGCTGAACATTCAGCAAAAGATGAGAAACAGCAGTCAGATGGGCAGGAGGAGAACGAGGAAAGAGAGACATGACCAAAACCCGGCTCCCAGGAGGAAAAAAGGAGCCACTCTTTGAGTAGCCGTTGGGTTTGGCAGCGACAAGATCATTGCTGACTTTGGAGAGAATGGTTTCAGTGGGACAGTGACACCGGAAGCCAGATTACAGAAGATTGAGGCTTGAACTAGGAGAAGAGGAAGTGGAAATGAGGACTGAAGATGGCTTTCTAAAGGCAGAAGATGAATAAGGAGGGTTTCTCAAGGATTGGGGGAAACACAGACATGTTTATGGGCAGCAGGGAAGGAGCCAGGAGATAGGGAGAGATGGAGGAAGTGGGAATGATAGTGTGATCAGTCTCCTGGAGAGATGGGAAGGGATGGGATGAAGGGTGCACAGGGGTTGAGGAGGAGATGATGGGGGAAGATGCCTAAACGGTATGAGAAGAAGGAGCTCTGGGCTAATAGCCTCCGTTTTTTCAGTGAGGTATAAAGCAAGGTTCTCAGCTGAGAGGAGGTAGAGTGCCCAGGGATTCCTGAGGAGGTTCAGAAGATTTGGAAATGCTGCCGCTGTGAGGAGCAGGAGAGGGGGGGTGATCAGGATGGTATAAGAGGATGGCCTTGTTGCAGCGAGGGCCCCGCTGAGACCACGCAGCACACGTCAGCGCGGACCAGCAAACATGGCTCTGTGATTGCTTCCAGCTCTGTTCAGCAGTGCAGGAACATGAACAAAGGCAGTAGGAGGGGGTGCAAAATCGGGGTCTCTTTGGCAATAGGCTGAGGGGCCAAAAGATTCTAAAATAGAAGCTAGTGTGGAGTTGAACTGAACAAGAAACTGAGGTGGTGATGGGAGAAGCCAGTGTGGGATTTATAGGCCAGGAAAGAACTGAGGGCGGAGGGATTGGGGATTGGTGAAGATGAAGACCAGAGCCAGGTACTGTAAGGCACAGGGAAAGGGGAGTGGGAAAAGGTGACTAGCAGAGAAGAGAATTTCAGAACTCATGGGCGTGGAAGGGGAGTGCTTTTGAGGGACAACCATCTGTTTGTGTGTGGCTGAGCTGGGAGGGGGGAGCGGCTCTTCAGAGGGAATAAACTGAGGAACTGGGGAGTCTGGGTACTTGAGGGAATATCACTATGTGTGTTGACATCTCTACTGTGAGGGCAGGGGCTATGCAGAGAAACAGCTCGGTGAAGATGTAAAGAGAGATGTGGGCGGGTGATCTCTGGAGAATAAGACCCTCAAAGAGGAGAAGCTGCTTAGTGATAGTAGAGTCTGGGAGTGTCAGGGGGAGGCAGGAGGTTTCCAGCCTCCCCCCCTCCAGTTAGTCAGAGTCTGAGAAGTGCAGCCAGTGCTGGAAATGGAGGCCGAGGGGCTGTGGCATGGGACGAAGCTGGTTCTTGGGCAGAGCCGGGAGACAGGAGAGGCAGGAAAGGAGAAGGTGCAAGACAGCGTCATCCGCATCTGCTCATTGTAGAGCAGGCGCCCAGAGAGCACAGGGGAGGTGGGGCACATCTGGACTGAGTGGTCCAGGGTTCTCCAGGAGGAGAACCAGGATCACAGGGGAGGTCACAGGGTCACAGAGCAGGTCCTGGGGGTGGAGAACAGAACTCATACACCCATCATTTCCCCTGTTCTGGCTCCAATGTTGCCTTGTGCGGAATGAGGAAGTAAGAGCCGCTAATGCTCTTGAACGATTCTTTCCCCTCCCAGGTCCAGTGATTGTGTGTTATCTAGTTCCCTCTTCAGCCCTGCCTCAGTGGGCCTAGGTGATCTCTTTGCTCCCTAAGCTATTTCCAACTCCCTCATCCCCACAGTGACCACTGCAGCCTTCACTCCCAGCTGCCCTCACCTCATGCTTCTGAGCTTGTAGACGGAGCAGCCACCCCTGCCCTCTCCACTCGCTCCCTGCCCATTCTCTCCTCACCCACCTCTAGCCAGTGTGGGAATCGCCACGCTCCCAAAGCTGCCCACCTCAGCAGCCGGGGTCGGGTCACGTCCACCCTGGCCGAGCATTTCTTATGCTCCCCATCGCCTCCTCCCATTAGATGCTTTTCTTCTCTCCCCACCCTCTTCCTACCTCTCTAACCTTCTCTGTCTCCTTCCCCAGGCCCTCCTCCTCCTCCTGACCCCTGAACGTGTATTTGTGAAGGCCCTCTCCTTGACCCTTGACCCTTGCCTCTTACCTCCACACTGTCCGCCTTGACAGTCTCATTCACTCCCAGGGTTCCAGCTGCCCATGGTCTGCTCACAGTTCCCAGACCTGTACCTCCAGCACTGAGCTCCAGACCCAGATCTCCAGCTGTTTACAAGAATTCTCCCCCTAGCCACATCTCAGCCCCTCAGACTCAGCAGACCTGATTCATTAAACCTTCCTTTTCACACCACTCCTTCTCACCCAGCTCCCATTCATCCACATCCGTCCTGGCTTCTGGCTTTGGAGGCCTGCAGTTGTGAATCTGGACCCCTCCATCTCTTACTAACTCCTGCTGGATCCAGAGCTGAAGTGGCTTTAATCCTTCCAGCCGCCAGCCCCTGCTACAGCCTCCTGAACAATTGTAGCAGCCCCTAAGGAGGCTCACTGAATCCTCCCTTCAGGCCATCCTTCCTGTGTTCTGATCAGCATCCGAGGTGAAGACACAGAGGCGACCGTATCAGGCGTGTGGAAGGCACAGAGATGCTCTGGCTCTATAATAGGAAGGATGCTGGAATCCAGATTCAGAAAGCTATTAACAGACTGGGATGTTAACATGGGCTGAAGCACTCTGTTGACAAATGTACAGGGACTGGGGGGAGGGGGAGGCAGGCCACCCACAGAACATGCAGGGGACAAACCTCACCTGATATTCATTCTCGTGAAAAAGGCTGGGAGCTCCTAGGGCTGCCAGAGAGGTTCATGAGGCAGAGGCCCAGAGCCTCCCTGCTGCTGCCCTCCCAGGGCTCCCATCTGCTTGGAGCCGGGCATCCCTCCATGTACTGTGTCTTGGGCATGCGTTTGGCATCTTCTCCCTCGGGGAACCCTTTTTTTTTTAACTTACTGCCAAATCACAGAATCTTAGAATTGAAGGGAACCTTAGAATGTCAGAGCTGGGAAGGGCCTGAGAACAGAGGATGTCAGGGCTGGGAGGAGCCTTAGAACAAGGGATGTTAGGTGGGAGGAGCCTCAGAACCCAGAATCCAACACAGTAGACCTTGGAACCAGGAGTACATCCAGAGAAGTGTTATAAGGATGGTGAGAAAGTAGATAGAACTCTGGAACTGGAGTCAGGAAGACCTGAGTTCGAATCTAACCTTAGACACTTTCTAGCTGGGTGACACCGGGAAAGTCACTTAACCTCTGTCTACCTAAGGGTAACAACTTCCTCCCCTGGTTGTTACAAGGACCAAATGAGATAATGCTTGTAAAGCGCTGGCACAGTGACGGGCATGTAGTAGGTGCTTAATAAATGCTTGTTTTTGTTTTTTACCTCCCCCCCCCTTGAGAGGATTAATTAAAGGAACTGCAGGGTTATCTTGGAGAAGGGATAACTGGTGGAGGCGTGGAAGGGGTCGTGGCCTCTGCCATGTAGAAGGATGAGCTCAGCCTGGTTTAAACTTGATGGGCGGAGATTTTTCCTGAAAGTGAGAGCCGTGGGCTGGGGAGGCCATAGGGAGGCCATGGGGAGGCCAGGACAGCCTCCTGGGGGTCCTGACGAGATCAGCACTAGCCCAGACGCCCTGGGCGCCCTTCCAGCTCCTGCATGTCCGGGCAGAGGGAGTCCCGCCCGCTGCCGCCACTGGCCGGGTGTCAGACACGGGTCTTCTTGGCAGGCAGCCTCCGCTTGCTTCTCCCTTCCTTTTCTCCCTCACTCTTTCATTGTCTCCATCGCTGTCTCTTTCTATGTCTCTTTGTTTCTCTCCTTTTTTCCACTATCTTCTTTATAATTCCGTAACTAACCGTAATATGGCTATGCCGTTTATTTTAAATTATTTAGTGTATCTATTCAGCAGAATTTTATACTCTATTCCCTGGATTAATGGAATGTTCTAAAAAAACATTTCTAAATTTCTCAAACACTTAACTAAATTGAGCAGCTTCTATCTTTCCAGTGGTTTGGGAGATCCCCCCAAAAGTCTCCTCACTCTGGTATGGAGCAGTTTGGGAGCTCAGTTGCCCCACAAGCATTTGTAACCACACCACGACTGGCACTGTGCCTGGCACAGGGGATATAAAGACCAAAATGAATGTCTCTGCCTGGAGGCTTCGGTTCTTTTTGGCCGATCCAACCAAAGTTTACACGTCTAAGTAAAAGGAAAATATATCCAAAGAGGGTACGGGGGTGCAACACAGCACTAGCAACAGGGCCAGCCTCTGCTCGGAAGTGAGCTTGGAGCTCAGCTCTGCAGAGAACCAGACCCATGGTCCTAGAGAGCTGCCCTTGGCACTGAGAGCACATTCATAAAAGGTGCCTTCTACCTCTCAGCCTGCCATGGAGCCCCTCCAAGAGACTGCCCTTCTCAGATTCCTACCACATGGCTCCCATGGGACAGTCCATCTGAAGATCTGGGGTTTTCAGCGGACTGCAAGCTCACTGTGAATCCACTGGGTGACAGACATCAGCCAGCAAGCTGAGGGAAACTGGGCTGCAATAACAGGAATTGGTGTCTAGAACCAAGGCATGGCACCACCACCCCCTCATTTGTCAGGTCCAACCTCAGATATTACAGGTTCATTCAGGGGAGAATATCAGCCTCCTAGTCCAGAGGAGGGCAGCCAGCATGTGGAGGAGACTGCACGCCCTGCCACACAAAGGCTCCACGGGAGGAAGTGAAGGAAAGGCCTGTAAGAGCTGATGACTGCCTTCAGACAGGTGAGGGGGCTTCACATTGCAGAGGGCAGGATGGTAGACGGCATCAGGAAAGCAACAGCCAGGAAGGACTGAACAACGGCCATGTGGGCAAGAGGGAGCAGATGTTCTGAGCGGCCCCAGGGGACCCACGGGACAATGGGCTCTGTGGGAAGCAGAGAGTCCTAGCACGTCCTCACTCACTAGAGCTAAAAAGTGGCCTTGGCCTTTGGGCAAGATGGTGGAAGGGACTCTTCATTTGCAGCAGTGGACACGCCTGCAGCCGAGGTCTCCTCAGACTCTGCTATTCTGTGATTCCACCGGAATAATGAGAGGAGTGGGACGAAGTAATGGGGGAGGGGGGCACTACCTTCTCCTTCAGCTCTTTAGGGGACCCCACTTCCTGGACTGCATGCCTTCCTCCCCTCCTTGGTCCCCAATGTGACGCCCCAGGCTCTTTTATCTGGAAGAATGCATCTTTGGTTTGGGGATGGAAGTCCTGAGAAAAGCCAGCAGGGTTTTGTGGAGAGGATCTTTGACTTTACAACCAGCATTTCCCTTCCCTGGCATTCCTGGAGAGGAACCTGCCCAGCACGGCCCAGGATGTGCCTGCTTAGCATGTCGGCCAGCATGGCCGTGGAGCTCCCTCCTGCTGGGTCTCGTGGCTTCAGCTGTGGTCTTTCTATCCGTGCCCCCTGTGTCTCTCACCCTAGACTCCTAGGTCACACTGCCTGTATCCTTACTTCTGGGCCTCTTCCCCCCAACCTGCCTCACCCTCACTTCTCCATTTCTCCCAATGGTGCCCCATGCTCCAGTGAGTGGGAGTTAAGAACTCTAGAGTTCTGCAGGACCTTCCCTCACACACATATCCAGCATCCCTATACAGGGCCAATTCCTGTCAACTCTGTTTTCAATGCTGTTCCTGTGCACCTTTAACTCCGGCTGAGAAGAGCTTTGCATAGGCCCTTCTCTCTCACCTAAATGATTTCTAATGATCTCCTAACCAGTGTCCCTGCCTTAGGCCTCTGCATTTCCAGTCCATTCCCAGCCTTTCTGCCTGAGTCATCTTCCTCACACTCCTCTCTGACCAAGTCCTCCTCCAAAGCGTCCAGCCTGCATTCAGAGCCTCCCATGATGTAGCCCAGCCTGGCTTGATGACTTTATTTCACTGGTCTCCTGTGTTCACTTGTGCATTTACTTGGGCCATCCCCCAGCACCCTCTTTTAAACTATGGAGGTAACTTCCTTCAAGGTGCCACCTTCCCTAAGAAACCTCCTCCTTCACTCCCCAGGTAAAAGGACCCCTCCGTCCTCAGCTTTCTCCTGACACTTTGCCAGGGCCTCTCCTGAGCACCATGCTTAGATCACTAACTCTCCTTTAGGTGGGGGCTGTTTGGATGTGCCCTTCCCAGCCAGGACCTCAGTTCAGGTGCCACGCCTTTCCTGATTTGACCAGTTGTTAATGCTCTTTTCCCTTAGAAATTGCCTAGTATAAACATGGACCTTCCCTGCTCCCCACGTAAGCTCCTTGGGGGCACAGACTGGTTGGCCTTCCTGTGTGTGTTTCCTAGCACAGAAGGAGGCCCCTCATTATTTCTTGAATTGGGAAATCCCTTTGTCCCATCCCTCCTGCCAGCACAGTGCCCAGGAGCCTGAGAAAGGTGCAGAGCTGACAGGCTCCTTAGTGACCTTCTGCAGGAGGCCTTCCCAAGTGGGAGTGCCTTCCTCCCTTCATCCCTCCCTTCCTGAGAGTGAGGCTGTGTCTCAGCCTCAGTACCACGTCTACCTCCTGAGAACCAGTGTATCCCCATGGCTTGTTGGCCATCTTAAATTGGACGTCCTTGGGGCATCTCAGCTTCAACGTGTCCCAAACCTAAGTCATACCCTGCAAACTCATCACTCTCCTGAATTTCTTTATTACTGTCAAGGGCCTTGCTGCTCTGCTAGTCCCACAGGCCCAGGCCTACAACCTTAGGGTCAGTCTCAACACTTTCACTCACTGTGGATATCCCATCCATTAGCAATCTTGTTGGTTTTACCTTTACTTTGGCCTGTCCCCTTCCTTTCTCTGACCCAGCCCCCACCTAGTGCAGGCCCTCATCTCACCCCTGGCCTACTGCCATAGCCTGCAGCTGAGGCTGCTGCCTCCAGTCCATTCTCCATTCAGCCACCAAAGGGATTTTCCAATCATGTCACCCCACTCTGTAAACATCAGCAGCTCCCTAGTGCCTCTAGGATCAAAAGTCAAGTCCTCGGTTTGGCATCTTCATAATCAGATTCCTCCTCCCCCCAGCCTTGTTACCCTCTGCTCCCCTCCAGGTGCCGGGTCATCTCACTACAGTGACCCCCTTGCTGTGCCTCCCAGCCATCTTCAGGTTCAGCAGGGATTCAGGAGGCCTTTCCCAGTCCCCCCGATACTCGCTCCTTCCTCCTTTCCTCCCTTCCACGTCATCACTTTGCATTCCAACATAAGCTGCCTTCTCCTTTCAAGGCCAAGACTGGTTCTGCTTTTCTTTCTATGCCCAGCTCTGGCTTTTTGTTAGCACTTAATAAATGTTTCTTGACTGGCATATGGCACGGGAATAATTCTAATATAACTCACTTCTGCTTTTTCTGTGGGGGAAAATTGGCATATGACCCCAGGCTGTCCCTAAGGAGGTCAGGAGCCTCACCCTGGTCACTGCTGGAGCATCCAACTCTATGACAGTCTTGGCTGACATCTGACCACTGAGGTCACGTGCCCATTCACTTGCCTCCTGTCTCTAGGTACAAATACAGACTCTTCTGCTTGGCTTGGAAAGCCCTGCACAACCTGGTAGTGGTCAGCTCTCAGACTTAGTCCACAGGTCCCTGTCTCCTTCACAGACTCTGCCCTCCAGCTGGCCTGCTCACTGCCCCCCCCCATACACACTGCAGCTTCCATTCTGAGAGCCTTGGCTCAACACACCTCCCCATGCCTTCTCACCTCTGCCCTAGCAGTGCTGCCACCTCTGACATGCGCTCTTCTGGATCCTCTCCATTGCTAGCGCTCTCTCCCATAGTTGCAAATTTTTTGTATTTAATTTTCTGTGTTTAGATTGCCCATCCCATGCACTCTCCTGAGTGCAAGCTCCTCGTGGTCAGGCTTTGCCTTTGTCTCCCCAGTGTCTCAGAGTTTCTACACAGTCAGCATTCCGTAGATGATTCTGGAATAAGGGAATTGGAAAGGGGAGAGTTGGAGAATTTTAGAACCGCAGACTTGGAAGGGAGCAAGTCCTGGAAGGAGTCCTGAGCAGCCCTGACCTGAACAAGAGGCCTCTGTCATTCATCTAACAAAGGGCCATTCAGACTTTGCCCACAGACCTCCAAGAGGGGGAAGGAACCCAGTCATTCCAGAGATAGCCCACTCCATTCGGTGATACTTCGAACTGTCAGGAAGCTTTTCCTTCTCACGTATAACCACACTGCAAAAGAATACAGGCCCACTGATTAAGAAAGGCATAGACATGTGCATTACGCAGTCCAGTTGGAGATCATTCATGGGGGCCCAAGGAATCAGAGGAGGCTTCCTGAAGGAGGTGGCATTTGATTGGGGCTTTAATGGATGATTAAGAATTCAACAAGTTACAAGGGGGTGGGAGGAGCAGTATTCTAACCCTAAGGAAAGTATGAGCAAAGGGAAAACCATAGGAAAGCACAGAATATGTATAAAGGGAGGGACTAGTCCAGTTTGGCCAAGGTGGTGCCAAACTGTGCCTGAGGCCGAATGCCATTCTGAGTAGGTCAGTAGGGAGCCATGGAGGGGCTGAGAGCAGAGGATGACGTGCCTCAGTAAGCCACTAAGTGCCTGCATCTGAAAGGTTACCACTCTGGCCACTGGCTTCTCTACTTGGCACAGAGTGACAAGCCAAGTAACCAATGAGAGCATAGGCAGCTGCCCACGCCCACATGGGGAAAGGTCAGAGCCTGCTTTTTACCTGATAGGAATGTAATGCGTAGGGATGCTTTCTGCCCAAGGTATGGGCGGCAGATGGTGTCTGTGTTGGAGCCTGAGGAGGGCAGTTCAGGGAAGATAGAGAGGCCTCGTGGTTTGGAGCCCCCTTATCTCTTTGTCTGAGCTCTCGGAGGTGAGCGGGGTGGTCTGCAGAACCCCAACCAAGGGGTAGCTGTCAGTATTCTCCTCAGCCAGGAATGAGGGCCGTTACCCAGCAGGCTTCGGCTTAAAGCTGTGTTTGAAGACTTGCCGGCTTCTTTTGTTTTTCTCCTAAGACTCCTGGGGGCTTCTCCTGTTTCTGCCACCGACAAAATGAATGACTTTTCTGCCTGCTGCCTCCCCAACCACAATTCACTCTGAAAGCCCAGCAGCCACAAATGTTGTTTATTGATACAAGAAACACTTGGTGAGGCTCCCGTGTCTTGTGATTTTTTAGACTCTAAGATTGTAGACTGGAAAGAAGAGACCCAACTCAGTGTAGGCCTATGGCAGGACATCCAGAGATGATCACAGACTTGGCAGGGGTACGCTGCAAAGCACCAGGCCAAGGATTGGAATGAGGCCTTCTGATGCCAGAGCCAGGACTGCTACCACCATGCACCAAGTTATACACCCTTCTCTTCCACAGATACAGGACCCAAAAAGTAGCACACCAGGAGCAAAGCCTGAAGGACCTTTTGTGAGCAGCTGATTCAATACTCCCATTTGACAAGAGAGGCCCAGTGAGCATAAATGTCCAAGGCCACAGAGCTGTCAGAGCCAGAATTTTAGCCCAGTTCCTCTGACTCCAGATCCAGTACTATCTACACTGTGCTACCCCCCAGGATTAGGAGCTAGTGAAGATAACTGAGATCACGCAGAACAGCATTCTAATTTTACAGACAACTGAGACACCAAAAGGTTAAGTGACTTGCCCAAGGTCACACAGGCAGCTAATAGTAGAGTTAGGATTTGAACTTTCGACTTCTGATTCCAAACCCAAAGACAGCCCCCTGTATGATTTAGAAGCCCTAAATGAAGCCTTAGGCACAGAACACTGAAGCCGATTGCAGAATCTAGAACCCTCCCATGACATCTCAGAGGAATTGCACTACAGAAGCTAGAACCTGTCAATGAAGTCTCGGAGCAGTCCCAACACAGAATCTAGAACCCATCAGCAAGGCCTCAGGGGGATCCCACAGTGAATCTAGAACCCTTGGATGAAGCCTCAGAGAGATCCCACCACAGAATCCCCTGGTCTAGTTTTAGATTTTGTACCTCTCTTGATTGCCTTCACCTGCATAGCAGGAGACCCTAACGCCCATGGTGGAATTTAGGGCTTTATAAGAGGAAAAAAAAAAAGTTCTGCTGTCATCTCCCCAGCATTTTGTCAGAAGGAATAGCTGCTATCATGTGTACAGTTTTGTCTAAATAAATAACCCAGGAAGAATCATACAATGAGCGATGTGTCGTCTATAACCCAGTTGGGTTTTTCCCCTTCCGTTTTTGTTTTATTGCTGCATCTGTCACGTTGAAGATAGCTGTGATGCTGGAAAGAAAGGGATAAATCACAAGGCCCGGGCTCGTGGCTGCCTCCTATTTCTTGGCTGCGAGAGCTTCTGTAACTGTTCTCAATGTCAGCCATGACACCGCCATCACTTAGTGGCAAAATGGTTCCATCCATCCCCACTCCATCAGCTGGGCCGCAGCTTTCTTGGGGCGATCTGTGAGGCCTGACGAGAAAGGCAAAGGTCCTCAGTTTAGGGCAACAAACGAGAAAACAAGGATGGTGGCATGATTTATGGGTCTGACTTTTAGAGAAATAATTTTGCTTAAGGGGAAGTTAGATTTTTTTTTTCTTGACTAAAGAGAAAATAATGCTTTTTGAACAAATGTACAGATAGGCTGGTTGTTTTCCTTTGAGTATTTTCCAATTTGCCAATGTCCTTCCTAAAATGCACCCCCCAGAACTGAGCATTCCAGGCGTGGTCCAGCCAGAACAGAGGACCAAGGACCTGTCACCTCCTTATTCCAGGACATTCTCTTAAATCAGCCTAAGATTTTATTGGCTTTCTTGGCCGCCTTATAAATATAAACAGCACTCTCTGCTGACTCATACTGAGGCTTAGTCCTTGAAAGCCTTCAGGACCTTTTTCAAATGACTATATATACCTCCCCCCTTCCCCCATCTAGTATTTGTATGGTTGGTTTTTCTAAATCCGAATATAAGACTTTTGTATCCTTATTCACTTTCATCTTATAATACTCGAGCCTGCTGAGATCTCTGAAGCCCCTAACTCTGTCATCCAGCATGTTCGCTATCCCTCCTACCTTTGTGTCATCTGAACATTTGACAAGAAAACTCTCTCTGCCTTTATCTAAGTCACTGGACACAAACACTTAACAGCTAGAGCCGAATGTGTATCCCGGTGGTGCTCAGCAAGAAGACATCTCCTAAACTGGCACAGAACCCTCTGAGACAACTCCGCGACATCCGGTCATTCGGCTTCTCCTGGATCTTCCTCCCTGCATTCTTTTCAAGCCTGCATTTCTCTGTCTTGTCTACAAGAATAACAAGAGAGATTTTGTAAAATACTTTTCTAAAATCAGGGTGAGCCATTTCTTCTCTAGTATTCCCCTCATCTACCAGCTTAATAGCCCTGTCCACAAGGAACTAGGATGAATTTGAGCCAATCTCCTGCTGTTGCTCTCTCTGCAGCTTTGTCTACATAATAATGCAATCTAGCATTTTTCTAGGAATCAGATTCATTGGATTGCAGATTTTGCTCATGTTCCTTCTTAAATAACTGGGACATGGGCCTTTCCCGGGTCTGCTCTCCCCCACCTTTCCGAGATGGCTCCTACCAGCTCTCTCAGCTCTCTGGCTTCTCAGTCACTCGGTCCTGCCACTGAGGGTGGCTGGAAGGGGAACGGGCATTTATTACGTGGCTACTATGTGCCGGTGCTGAGCTCTTTACAAGTATTCTCGTTTGGTCCTCGCAAGATCCCAGGGAGGTAGATGCTGTTATTACCCATTTTGAAGAGTTTCCTGAGGCGAGCAGAGGTTAAGTGACTTGCCCAGGGCCACATGGCTAGGAAGTATCTGATTGCAGATTTGAACTCGGGGCCAGTGCTCTGTATCCGCCGTACCACCTCGCTGCCTCTAGCTAGGTAGGCGCTCTCTTATTACTTTCCTATTTATTTTGACTTTCAGCTTCCTATTATCCTTTTTTTTTTCCTTTCAAATCCAAAGACCATTTTCTTTGGCAAAGAAAGGTAATTAAATAATACTTTTTTCTCTGTATCATTCTTTATCCCACTCCCATCCCCAAAATGTGGATTTGCACCTTCTCTAATGGTGTTTCTCCCAACTTGGCTTTTGAAAATCTTCCCTTTTTTGTCCTCATAAAGGATCCTTGATAAGCCTCACCCCATTTTGTACTCAGATTATGATTCCTAGAAGAATGAGCCGCCCTGCTGAATCCATGCACCATTACCGGCTCCTGCTTCCGCCTGATACACGAGTCTATTTAAAATCTAAGCTTGTTCCTGAATTCCAGTAGGACTCCTTTGTCTTTTTGGACCCCATCCCCTCTTCTTCCTCATAACTGTTACTCTTTGTGACTTCACATTTTCACTCTTGAGGGTTTCCCATCTTCCTGGGCTAACTTTCCCATTAGAATTTTAGGCCACGGCATCTTCCCCTTGGAAGTTTGTTCTGTTACCTGAAGAGCTTGTCTGACCATGCCTGCCTTGCTCACAGTCTCTGTCACAGATTCTAAAATGGAGTCATTACCTCCCCTCCAAAGTTACCATCATTTCTACTTTAGGGGCCAGGAGAGAATTCCCCCTCTTTGTTTCCTTCACCTTCTAAAAGATGGAATTGTTCACCTAGGAGCAGGGGTGGGGAACCTTTGAGGCCGCCTCTGGACCTCTAGGTCCTCAAGAGCAACCTGAGGATGGCCTGGAGGCTGCGCATTCCCCACCCGGCTCTGCTCATGGCTGAGGAAATCTCCAGGTGACATGTATGTGATTGAAGTCAGCAACAGCTACTGTCTGTCTCGTGCATGTTTCAGGCTCGTGATCATTGTCCTAAGTTGCAGCATCCATTTTTTCCTTCTGACCAGGTGGTCCCTAGTGCACTCTGCTGATCATCCCTGGTCTGTTTCTGCCTCAATTGATTGTCACCTAATTGCTCTTTACCATGATTCCTTCTTATTTTCTAGACTTCCTCACTTGAGTTCATTTTCTTAATGTGAAATGCTCCCAACCTTTCTTTGACTCTGAAATCTCACTGATGTCAATGCTTTGTCCAATAGGGGAGATTACAATTTCTCCATGACTTTTCATGGTTGCTCATGTGGATTACAAGTTTGATTCGTTGAGAAATTATGCTGTTTATTGCACGATTTACAATGAGATACAGTCACCTGAAGAATAATGGTGCTAAAAATATGGGGTTTTGTTCAAGTAAACAAATTGGTAAAAGAAAGAAGGAAGGAGGGGGAAGAGAGGGAGAAGAGAGGAAGGGAGAGAGGGAGGCAGGAAGAAAGAGACGGAGGGAGAAAAAAAAGGAAAGGAGAGGAGAGGCCTGGGTTCTGAGTTGCTATCCAGCTATGAGTCTAGCTCCTCCTCCTCCTCTGGTCCTGATGGGTCAGGTCTCTATCACTCGGTCTTGTGTGGATTGTGAGACTAAGCTTTCTTAGGGGCCTTGGGGCTTTAACATAATATAGTAATACTCACTTTTTTAATTTGTTCAGTTGATCAGGGAGCTTGTTAAGCCCCTCATTCGTGCCTAGCACTAGGAATGGAAAGGCAAAACTTTAGCCATTCCTGCTCTCAAGGGGCTTACACTCTAAGAGAGCAGGAAGCTGGGGCTCTTCTGGTGATTTCAGGCATGGGGAGTAGCTGGGGGGGGAGGAGAAGGTGTATCAAAGTGTCCGAGGCCTGTGGGCCATCCTTGCTCTTGTCATCTTGAAGATAGTGACCACAAGCCGTGCTTTGGCTTGACAGAAATGGACTCTGGGGAATGTGGCTGCTATCAGACAAGCCTGGTTCATGAGGCCCTGACTTAAATCATCCCATTGAGCAAATTCGGCTCATTCATAGAAGAGATCACAGATAATAATGATGTACTATCCCTATAATCTAGAAAACACGGAATTTTACAAAAATGGTCAAGGAATTGTCAGAAAATAGATGGCCAAATAGCAGTCATTCCTAAGGGCCTTTGGGGATGGAGCTTTGACCTTGACATAGTCATCAAATTCTGTTTTTTATGGCGATTTATTGTTTTGATTTTTTCAAGTACCGAATCTCTTTTATTAACCTGTCTTTCCTACCCACCTCCACACCCACTAAGCACTTTTTTTTGTTTTTGTTTTTTGGAGGGGAGAAGGCAGGTCAGTAGAGGTTAAGTGACTTGCCCAAGGTCACATAGCTAGTAAGTATTAAGTATCTGAGGCCACATTTTAATTCAGGTCCTCCTGACTCCCTGGCTGGTGCTATATTCACTGCACCACCCCGACGCCTCTAAACACATTTTTTTAAACCTGAAAGACAAAATACCTCAACATATAACTGTGTAATCCAGCAAAGTAAACTCCCGTATCGGCCATGCCAAAAGATGGGTGCTGTTTGGGGTATTTTAAGTTCGTCACTTCTGTGACAGGAGGTGAGTGGGGTATTTCTTCTTCATTCCTCTGGGCTCCTGATTTATCGCTGCATTGACCAGAGGTCCAGGGTCTTTCCCAGTTGTTTTTCTTTATGATATCATTGCATTGCATAACTCATTCTCACTTTGTTCTGTAACGGTCCATGATGGTCTTCCTGGCGTCCTCTGAAACTGTCCGTTTTATTATTTCTTAAGGCACAATGCTGTTCCTTTGTACCACATATGTAACTGGTGTAGCCATGCCCCTGTGGCACAGCTCTTCCGTCTCCAGCTTTTGACCACCACAAAAAGAGCTGCTCTTGTCCAGATGAGTCTCTTCCTTCTTTCTTTGATTTCTCTGGAAGGAAATCTTATGAATTCAAATCAAATCATTTCCTCGTATAACTTAGAAATGAGCCCTTTGTCAGAGAGACCTTTCACAAAGATTTTTTTTCTCAGTTGCTTGTTCCTCTTCTAATGGGGTGGGACGGAGGAAGACAGTGAAAAGTGCTAGAGATTGGCACCCTGATGGCAGCACATGGCACAGCGGCCAATGCCAACAGCAAGGGCCCCAGGGGGCTGGACTCAGAGTTGAGGCCCCCCCCCTCTGACGCTAGTTGTATGACCAAGGTCAGGTCACTGAAATCTGAGCCTCGTGGGGTGATGCTCTCCATAGCCCTACTCTCAGAGGGCATCTGGAGAGTCCAGTGCAGAATAGACAGAGGGCAGCATCACTCTGTACATCCCTGTGACTTCAAGGGCATCTCTGTTTTCCAGCACCTTATAATCCTGCTCTGTTCAGTAGGATGACCCGGAGGCATCGTCCTCATCAAGATGGTTTCAGTTCTACTGTCGTGCTTAGAGGTTTCTGAAGGCCTTTGCCCAGAGCAGCTTTGTGACATAGGTCATCAGACTCATGGGCATGCTGTCCAGTAGCCACTGTTTGAGAAGTCATCATCAGTTTTAGAAAGATTCCCACTGGTGGAATTGGTGAGAACAAAAGTTTAGGCTCTTACGAAGGCAGACCTGGACCAGGGGCTCGTTTCTGTGGAGCGCGCCTTCCCTGGCCTTACACACAACACCGACGCCGACGCCGCACTGCTCTAGGAGATGTCTGGGTTAAAAACAAAACAAGCAGGAGCTGAGCGTCCTCTCAGGTTGGATGGGCAGGAGGGATAGGGGGAGGTGGGAGGGAGGGCTATGGGGCCGCCGTCTGCTACCTTTGTCAGACTTCTCTAGGAGTGAGGAATGTGGTCAGCAATTCATGCCACATTTTAGGAAAGATGTTACCAAGACGAGTTTCCAGAACAGGGCTGGGAAGGAGAGATTCAAAACCAGACCAGTGAGGAACCGTAGAAAAAGTGGGGCCTCCCTGCTATCCCTCATCTGTGTCCCTCCCTGCATTTTCTCTGGCTTCCCCCAGGATCTGGAATGCTCTAGCTCCTCATCTTGGCTTCCTGGCTTCTTTGGCTGCCTTCAGGTTCCGGCTCAAGTCCCCCCAGCTACAGGAAGCCTTTCCCAATTCAGCTTCAGGCTGGTGCCTTCCCTCTGTGGGCTGGTTTTCCTCATCCAGTCTCTGCATTGTGTGTGCACCTTGGCAGGTGTTTGCATTACCTCTCCTGGGGGGGGGGGGGACTCCTCTGCCTGTAGCACCCAGCATCCTCCTCATGGCCATCCTGAACTGAGAGATGGGCATCATTAATGTCCTCCAAATCACAGCCGCAGCTCACTCCTCTGCTCCAGGGGTCTGCGGCCCCTCGCTTACTGCACGGTCCTCCAGCCATCAAGTTGTCACCAAGGATTCACTGGGTACCTGCTGTATGCCAGGCACTGTGCTAGGTGCTGGGGAGACAAAGAAAGGCCAGAATAATCCAGTGTTCGAAGGGTCTCCTGTGGAGCACCGTTGATGGGGCCAGTTTTCATCCCCTGCTGCAGCCAGTCCAGTGGAAGAGCTCACACGCTTATTTAGCTTGGCAGCTGGGCAGACAGACCCTGGTGCCTTCCAGGAAGCCTTCTTCCCTTGGCAGGACCTAGCAGAGCGTGGCTCTGCTGGCAGAACCTTGGAGACCCTGGAGTAACCCCTTCCATGGTGGACCTTTCAGCACAGAGACCCAAAATCAGTTTGCTAAAGATAACGGCCAGAATGTCTTTAAATCTGTAGTGATTCTGGAACAAATGTACAAATTAAAGTAAATACATTTTTTAAATATTCATCATATATATAATGACTATACGGTCAGCTGAGATGAAAGTACACAACCACCCAAATCCAGGCGTTCCTTTGCTATACGTGCCTAGTGAGTGTACTTTGAATTCAACCACAAATCAGAATCAATCAAGACTTTTTCTCTTCATTGGTAATAAACAACTTTCAGGTAACAGGCAGAAAAGTAATTACATGCTTCAATTCATTTCTTCTTTGGTGTTGTTGAAAGAAAGGCCTCAGTCCTTACCTGGGGAGTCCAAGTAGCCACTGAGGCCAAGAATGGCAGAGTTGGTGAGATCAAAAAAAAAATGGGGGACTGTATGAGATGAGTGAAAACTTCTCCATTTGGGGTTGTTAACCTTCCCTTCCCCCCCCCTCCTCTTTTCTTGCTGTCCTAGTTGGGGAAGAATTTGGTGAAGTCTGTCTCTCCACCAACAAAAGCAGAAACAGTTGGGGAGGGGTCTTGACTAAGTTAAGTTATAAATTCTGGCCCTGTCTTTTGTAACAGGCCTCTTCTCCATGATGAGTCATGGGGCAGACTGCCCTCTTCTCCCGGGGAAGAGAATAAACTCCTGTTCTTATCCCAAGAGATCTCTGTGTTTATTTTTTTTTTCACTAAATTAAGGATGAAGGGCATTTTTTGTCCCAAACAAGTGGGACATGGAGGTGACTCACCTTCCCTTTGGAAGGAACAGCAGACCTGCCCGTGTTGAGCATCTAGTAAGGAAGCGCCCACTTTTAACAAGAAGAAGAATTCCCAATAGTTGTTTGGGAAGATCCTGAGTGAGAAAGAAAACACCTCCTTGTTTCAGTTCATCCCTTCCATGACTCCTGATATCAGCCCCTGCTCCAGAACTTAGTCAGCCTCCCATTACACAGGTTAACATACAATACCACATATGTACAAAGAACAACACATTGTACATGAGCCGTTAACAATCCCGCCCCCATTAGACAGCAAGGTCCAAAAAAGCCAAGACCGTGTTCTAGCTTCCATTCTATCTGAACCCTAGCACCCTGCCTCAAGTGGAGTAGCCCCTGAAAGGTTGGGGGACTGAACCCGAGCTTTTTGGCCACCTGCTCTGGGTCGGGATCTGTGCAAAGCGTTAAGGACCCGAAGAAAAGACGAAAACATTCCCTTCCCTCAAGGAACTTACACTCTGCTGGGGTAAAGAAGGAAGAAGGAGGGATGCAGGATCCCGTTTGGTAGCCGGGGTGGAATAAATATGTGTTAAAGATCTGATGCTTGAATTGAGATATTTGTGCCTTTGCAAGTAAAGATGAAAGGCCATTTGCAGCATGTAGAATTTCTGAAGCTTGTGTGATTGATCGTGTCATCCAGGACGGGTATATTTGTTTTGAAAAATCACCTGGATGGGTTCTCATCCAAATAGAAATTGAAGGAATTCCCTTTCTAGTTAGAAGAAAGGCTGAAACGCGTTGAGAGTGAGCCATCTAATGGCAGTTCCCAATTCCTTCATTCTTAATCATCAAAAGCAGAAAAGTCAAACTGACCCAGCTGGCATAGCTGTCGACAGAAGGCAGCTTTTAGAAAACTTCATTTTGTCTAGATAAAGACCTCCGCTACACCGGGGGTGGCCATGCCGGGTTTATGAGCTGACCAGGCTCTCCTGGGGCTGATACAGGCCTGCCCCGAGGTAGTAGCTACCATAGCAGCTGCCACTGCTGCTGCTATCAGAGGCCTTCCCCAGCTGCCTGGTGTGAGGGGCAAGGAGAGTCACCTCCAGTAGCACCACTGACCTTTCTCCCTCCCGCACCACAGTACGCTTGTAAACAGTCTCTCACTATGGCTACAAAGTGCAACAGAAAAAGGTTTCTGAAAATTCCCCATCCTCAGACCCCCCCCTCTCAAACCAATGGCCTTCTAACAACTTAGAAATTTGAATGGAATGCTGGGGGAAAGCGCAAGTTTTGACTCAACAAATTGTTGTTCTGAAGCCAAAGAAATGCACAATGTAGCCTCAAGGCATTGCCTCATAGCAATCTGGAACATGGAAAGGGTTCGCAGTAAAGCCGACTTAGAGAACCAAGCAGCATTTCCAGAGCCTGGCTAATGCTAGGCTGGGATGAATGACGTGGCCAGAAGGGCATCCTGTGACCCCGGGCCGGGCACCACTGTTGGCAGTTCTGAAAACAAGGTGAGATGCTTTTGCTTGAAGCTGAGCCTCCGGGTGGCTGTTCTGACTGATCTCTTTTCTTTCTTCCTCTTTCCTCCCGTCCCTCTCTCTTCTCTATCCCCCTTCCTTCTCTTTCTCTCTGTCAGCACCTCCAAGGGAGATGTATTTTGCTACTTTGGAAACCGAGGTGAGCAAGAGCCTGTTATATTAACACCGGGTAAGTCATCTTCACAGAGCGAGTGCCACGCGATGCGCGTTGTGCTGAGCTTCCCACCTGTTTTGTGCCTGGGATGGCTGGGCGGGGTCTGGCTGGGAGACAGAAGAGTGCATAGCTTCCTGTCTCGTGATGGCCTTCTCTTGTCATTTAGCTTCTTTTTGGCAATAACAGCCGTTGTGTATGTGCAAGTCTGCGTTGTATGCAGTCTGTCCTGTGAAGCCGTATGTTCCCCTGGTACCTGTGTCCTGAAGGCCCTCAGTGCTTTGGGCAGACCCCCTGTGGCAACCTGGGGGGAGAGGGGGCAGAAGAGGCTGCACCAGATGAACAGGCCTGAATGACCTATGTCCTGAGCCAAGGTCACATTGATGAGATGGCAGAGCCTCGGGAGTCCTTTCCATTAAACAGCCTTTCTTTCTAGAGTTAACTTCCCTTCCCACTGATCATTTTTCAGTCTTTTCTGAGCACTCCAAAGGAGCCTCCCAAAACTCATCCCAGAGACAGCAGCTCCCCACAGTGTGGAGAGTCCTACCATGCTCAGCCCTGTCAGACTCTACCTGGAGCACCATGTGTGCAGTGCTGGGCACCACAATTTCTGGGCCTCAGTGAGCTAGAGAGTACCCAGCGGAGGCCAACCATAGGGTGGATCTGGGCCTGTGTAGCTTAGAGAAGGCTGGGAGGACTCTGGCCATCTCTACCTTCACGCCTGTGAAGCTCTCACATGGAAAAAGAGTCTTGTTCGGTTGGCCTTGAGTACAGAACCGGCAGGGGGCAGATTGAGGCTCGAAGTCAGGGGAAATGCCTCAAATGTGGGTATTTTTGTGGAAGGTGCCTTTCCAGTATGGCCTGGACTAGACCTAGTTCCAGAAGTCTGTGGCTCTATCTAGTTCCCCCACATCCTTTTTGGGGCGTGTGATTTTTTTTAATGTTTTTTTAATTTAATGGACATTTTGTGATCCCATGAACCACAGCACTCCAGGCCCTTCTGCCCTCCACCATCTAAGTCTGTCCATGTTCATTGCTTCCATGACACTCTCTGCCCATCTCATCCTCTGCTGTCCCCTTCTTTCCCAACATAAATTTGCCAGCCAAAATAAAATTTAACTGTTGAAATAAAAATGTTCCAGCCCGACCCTGAAAGGATTAACTCTCAGCCTTCTGTAACTTACTCCTATAAATCATCCCCAATCCAAAGGTAGACTCTATTTAGGGTTACTTTGACACCAACCAAGCAAAAGTTAAGGTTTCTCTTTTCCCTGTGAGCCTCCTGTGCCCTGTGAGGAGGTCATGGCTATTAGGGATTAGGGATTCCCAGGTGCCCCCAGCTGAGAGATCATCCAATAAAGGGCCAAGGAAGAAGAAATGAACAAGAACAACTAATGATTCCCTAGTAGGAGGGCCATTGACCTGGACGTAAGCCTCAGAGAATCCAGTGGCTTTGCGGGTGGATCAGTCTCCAGGATGTGACAGAGATCCTCCCAAGACGGATTCAACTTGGCAACTGCTTCTCACCTCTACTAATGGACACGGGGCCAAAAGGTACTGCCAGGAGGAGTCTGGAGAGCACTGCTAAGAATTATGAGGTGCTAGACACCAAGCAGATGCTTTTAAACTGCTATCTTATTGTGGTACTATCTGAGAATGGGTTTGGGGCTCACAGCCAGAGCTTGTAAGACTTAGGTTTGCCTGTAGTCTTACAAATGTGGCCAAGAAGCCTTTAAACTCCATTGGAAGGGCATGGGAGAAGCTGCTGATGTAGACCACATGAAGGCTAGTCATCCCACAGAGCCTGGCTGCAGTGGAGAAGGAAGGACAAAGGTGGAAGCCAGAGATAGGAATGTGCAGAAGATGCAATCCAAGGAAGGAGCTGAGAAATGCAGCCTGAAGAAGATTCAACCCAAGAATGTGCTGCTAGAAGGCAGCAGGAGGAGTAGCTAGGTGGTGTGGTGAATAGAGCACCAGCCCTGGAGTCAGGAGGATCTGAGTTTAAATCCAACCTCAGACACTTAACACTAGCCGTGGGACCTTGGGCAAGTCACTTAACCCCAATTGCCCTGCCTTCCCCCTCCAAAAAAAGAAAAAGAAAGCAGCAGGACATGGAAGTCAAGTTTTGAAGGACTAATAATGAGGATTAGAAAAGAGGTGGTGGAGAAAACGTGATGGGGATGAGCCAGAAGCAGAGGAGGTGTCTGAAGGAGGAAGAGGAGGAGACGTCGATGAAAAGGTGATGGCAACCCTCGGAGGCCGCCAAGTCCAGACTCCCTCCTTTGACAGGTGAAAACCTGAGGCCCACAGGATGAAGGGACAAAGCACTGGAAACTGGGCCTTCAGACTCTGGAATCAGCATCCTTTCCTCTCTGTCCTGCTGCTTCCCTTGTCCCCCAGGAAGTCTGTGCTCAGGAGAAGATGAGGAATGACAAAGGGCAGGCACAGGCCCCAGAGTGTGGGGTGAGTCCCTTAGTCTCACACCTCAGGGGGGACACAGATGGCACAAGAGGAGCGGGCGCAGGACAGAGAGGCACAGTGCGCAGGACGAGGTACAGCGTGCTTCATTAGAGGAGTGAGATCCCAGATCCATTTGAGTGTGAGGGATGAGGGCATGGAGATGGTGGCCATGGCAGGCAATGGGCCATGATCCTGGAGAGATCCTGGAGTACTGGAAGCAGAAACACAGGAGCTCAGCATGGGCAACGACACAGGATGAGGATGCCGTGCACAGAGGACAGAGGGTGGAACGACCAGCCTGCAGAGGACACAACAGATAGCCCAGAGGGAGACTGAATGTGAGAGGAATAAGGAGAGTCAGAGAGCCCAAGTCCAAGGGACCAGGACCAACAGTATATCCTGAGGTGGTGAAGAAACCAGTGGGTGAAAGAGGAAGGGCAGCTGGGCCTCGAACTCCTGGACCTGGAGTCAGGAAGCGGGTTTGAATTCTGCCACAGACACTCCTTACAGAAGTCACTCGGCCTCCTAGACCTCAGCTTCCTCAGCTGTAAAATCGGGCCGCTTGTACTGCTTACTGTATGAGTCTCTTTTGAAAAAGAGCTTTTCAAACCTGAAAGTATCCTGTCATGAGAGTTGTTATTAAAATGTGATTGCCACATCGCCACACAGATGCTCAGAATAGCGTAGGCACCTCCGCTTTTTGTTGGTGAGGAGGACAGCTGTGGATGTCGAATGTTGCATGTGCTATCGGATGCGGTCGTGTGGATGCATGGTCAGGATCATGCAGGGCCTGAGGACAAGGAGCAGTAGATGGAAGCTGTCAAGATACAAATTTAGAGCAAATTGGAAAATGCTTCTTAGCGGCTAAAGGCATCCAATTCATGGTGTTTTCCCTTTTACTGATGGTCTCCAAGCCTAAGCTGCATGACTTCTGGGGGAATTATGTCAAAGGGGTTCTAGGACAAGGACAGATCAGGCTACATGGGCCCAGAGGTCCTTTCCAACCCCAAAACTGGATGTCTCTGTGACAAGATGGAGCAGAGCAGGCTAAACAGGAACACGGTTAAGTGGTTTCAGAAAATGACTCAAGGACTAGATCTCAAAGAAGAGGCCACTGCTCTCTGCACGTCAGCTTAGAAAGAAGCCTCCCGGGGAGCGCCCCAGGTATCTGGGCCATTTACCTCATTATCAGCTACCGAGATAAAGGCATAATATCATGCTTAGCACATCTGCTTATGATACGAAGCGGGATGGACGGCTAGCATGCTAGAAGACCAGAGTGAGTCAGAGTTCAGGAATATCTTTCCAGGCTAACATATTGGGCCAGATATAATATGATGAAATGTATTAGGTACAAACATAGTCTTACATGTAGGTTTTTTAAAAGAACTGCACACATGCAAGATGGGGGTGACAGAGCTAGGTAGCTGTCAGCTGAACAAAGTATTTCCAGTAGCAGCCCTCTCAGGTCCCTTCCGGCTTTGACTCCTGAAGCCTGAGCTGAGTACAGAGGCCTCGAATTTTACAGTGGGGAACCAGACTCAGTCAATGTTTTCATTTATTAAAGGCAGTAATTCAAAGCGTAAAGCTTCATGTACTGATTAACTTTAAAAATGTATGTGGAAATGTAGGCATGAATTATGGATTTGCTAATTATTCTTCTCGGCAGCCAATATTAACCAGATTTTAATTAATTGTCATGTATTACAGATGCTCATGGCATTGGCCCTCATTAGTCAACATACTTAAGATACTAGAGAGAAGACAAAGACCAGTTCAGGGCCAGACTTGACTCAAGCTCTCTGGCATTTCAGACCTGGCATTGGAAGTTTATTGACAATAATTTGGGAAAGATAGTCGGCAAAGATACAGCATTGGTTCCAGGGGATGCAGCTCCCTTCATCCCCTTAGAGAGACATGTCTAGTCAGGTTTCTTGAGGGAGGAAATCCATCCAGCCCGAGCAGCCCTCGCTCCTCATATGCTGACCATCTTATGCCTCTGATGACTGGAAATCTCCATCCCCTCTCAAGTCTCCAGGCATTGATAACCTTGATGGAGGTCATGATGCCAGCCTAGCCTACATGGGATAGATGGTGCTTCCACCACAGAAGTGAATTGCGTCACCCAGCAGGGTTAAAGAGTAGTTCAGGATGGCAGAGTCCCGTAGAATTTTGTGTTTACCTTCACCCAGGCTGACATTCCAAAGAAATAGGGGCATCCCTGTGGGAGTGCTTACCCATGTTTACCTCAGAATCCTCCCAGCAGCCCCTGGTGTGGCTTGGGTATCCCAGTGGCACTTCTAAGCCATTGCCTGTCATTGCCATAACAGCTGGTCTACCTGTCCTTCAGGACACATTTTCACATCCTTTATGTCATGTCTCACATGGATGTTGAACTTGGTGACAGGTAGTCTACTAATACATTTTTCCATGGTCCTTTGGGGTTAGGTGGGGGTTTTATGCATTTTTAGTTAAACTTGGAACATGAGTAATTGATAAAAATCACAGAAACAACTAAAATATTTAATGCTTAACACTGTGGAAAACATAACTTTTATCAAATGAGTGTCAGAAAGAATACAATCTCCTACCCAGTACCAGGATATGAGTTTTGTAGTGTATCTAATGATAAGGAAAAAAATACAAATTAGCTGAGGAATTGTTTGAAAGAGATGAAAAGTGATGGAATCTGTACAACTACAAATCACAAGGCAGCCCTTCTCCTGAAAATGCATTAGCAGGAATATGGATTTAATACAGCCAGGAGCCGTCCAGGGAGCATTCTGGGAATATGCCAGATGGTTATTTTCATATAAAATACTGCTCTTGTACAACCTCCCCATAATAATCTGATATCCCATTTATTGGATAGAACCAAATGTTAGAAACATTGTTAGTGTTGTTTTTGTGAGATGGCTGCGGCATCTCGGGGAGAGAGGTCATGAAATACATGTTGTCTTAACATTTTTGTTAAGGACTCTGAGCCCAAGGAGAATCCTAGTGGGTAACAGGCAGATGATTTTTAAATTTTATTCTTTTCTTTGAAGGCAGAGGAAGAAGTGACTAGGCTAATATGGATCAGCACACAGCGGAGAGAGCACCAGGCTTGGGGCACTCAGCCTCCTGAGTTCAAATCCGGCCTCAGACACCTAGTAGCTTCTGTTTGCCTCGGTTTCTTCCTCTGTAAAATGAGCTGCAGAAGGAAATGGCAAACCCTCCAGTGTCTTTGCAGAGAAAACCCCAAAGGAGTCACAAGGAGTCGGACGTGACTGAAACAGCTGAACCACAACAAGAGTAGGGTTTTTACCTTCAGTAAATATGTTGAAAGCCACATTGGATCCCCAAAGTGAGTCCCCGGCCTCTGTCCATGAGACACCCCAGAATCTTATAATGAGAGAAGGGGAAGGGATGGCAAAAGATCATCTTGCCCAGTGAGTTTGGGAGGCTGTCTGGTCCAGTGCAAAGAACATCAGATTTTTGGGCAGCTAGGTGGCACAGTAAACAGAGCACTGACCCTGGAGTCAGGAGGACCTGAGTTCAAATCCAGTATCAGATACTTAACACTTACTAGCCGTGTGACCTTGGGCAAGTCACTTAACCCTAACTGCCCTGCCTTCCCTCCTCCAAAATAAAAAGACCGCCAGATTTGGAATCAGAGGACGTGGGTTTGAATCCTCACCCTCTCGCTTTCTGTGTGTGACTTTGGGGAAAGTGATGTGGTCATCTTCATTGCTAGTATTTTTAAATACCTGCTCATTTCTCCCTTTTCCTCACAACCACCCTGGGATGGAGATGCTACTGTGATCCCCATTTTACAGGTGAGGAAACTGAAGCAGAAAGCCACTGAGTAGCCCAGAGTCACACAGCTAGTAGCAGGTGGGACTCGAACTTGGGTTCTCCCAACTCCAAGTCCCGTCCTCTCCCCACTCCAAGTCCCGTCCTCTCCCCACTAGGCCACTTCCCCGGGTCTCAGCTTGTCCTCTGTAAGAGGAGGTGCATGGACTAGACGATCTGAGCTTCCAGCCAGTGCTGTGATCTCTCTGCAATGTTGTCTCCAGCCTTTACAGAAGAAGCAGGCCCTTTTGTCTCTCCCTCCTCTCCACTCTCCCTCACGTCCTCGCCCTCCGCTTCCTCCTTCATCCTGCCTCACGATCCTGACCGAGGCCGATTCCTCCACCTGCTCGAATGACCCCATCCCTTCCCATCTACAACAAGCTGCCCCTTCTCTCTCTCATTCTCAGCTTATCCCCCGGCGCGTCTTATTTTCGGTCTCTTCCTCTACTGGCTCATTCCCTTGTGCCTGCAAACATGCCCGTGGCTCCTCTATCCTGAAAAAAAACCCTTACTCGATCCTTCCACCCACTAACTATGGTCCTGAATGGCCTTTACCTCACTCAAAGTGAGAACCTGAAAAGGCCTCAGCCTACAAGGGCCAGGATCTCCCGTTGCATCCTGGGCCATGCCCAGTCGTCCTGATGCATATGCGGCCTCTAGACCCAGAGGCTCTAGAGGAAAAAGTGAGGCTGTTGACCTCACCCAGCCTCCCTCCCTCAAATCCAAGTCAACTGCAAGTGACGTCACCATCTCCCTATGTCACCATCCTCTTCCAGAGCAAAGGACAAACACACAGCAACAACGTCATCCTTTGTCTCTTCTGCTTTTTGTGGTTAAACACACGGAAGAGGCTTCTCCTCCAGGGGCCTCTATTCTCTCCTCTCACTCTTTTTCACCTCTTATGGTTCAGCTTCTGACCTTATCATTCCACCAAAACTGTTCTCTCCAAAGTGACCAGTGACCTCCAGTGACCTTTTCTCAGCATTCATTCACCTGGACCTCTCCACAGCCTCTGACACCGTCCATCACTCTCTCCAACTTGGTCCTTTCTTCTCTCTGGGTTCTTCCCTGGTTCTCCTCCTTCCTCTCTGACCGCTCCTTCTCTGTCTCCTTTGCTGAATCCTCCTCCAGATCACGCCCTCTAACCAGTCAGAGTCCAACACCTGTCTGTCAGGACACGGGCCTGGAATCACTCTTGGCACTTTTGTAGGTCAGAGTTCCCACATCTTCAGAGTTGTTTGTCTTTACATTATTTTTGTCATTGTATAAACCATTTTTTTTCCTAATTCTGCTCCCTTCACTCTATATTAATTCTGTCTCCATCATTTCTTACCACACAATAGTATTCCATTACTTTTATATACCATCAATTATTCAGTCCTCCCACAATTGATGGGCACCCCCTCAGTTTCCAGTTTTTGCCTCTGCAGAAGAGAGCTGCTGTAAATATTTCTGTAAATCATTAGTTTGTTTTGCTCAGAACTAATCCTCCCTTAATCTACCCTCTCTCGTTCCCTCCTCTCCATTCTCCCTTTGCTTCTTGTTTCCCTCTTGGGTGAAATGTATTTCTATACCAATTGTGTGTGTTCCTTGGACCACTTGGGATGAGAATGAGGTTCAGATACCACCTGTGCCCCCGACCCCATTCTCCTGGTGTATATAGATTTCTGCTTGAGCAGCCCAGTTCCCTATTCTTCTTTTATTTCCCTCCAAAACAGAAATGGTAGGTCCTAGCATGGACCTCATGTGTTCATTGTTTGGGCTCTGATGGCTTAGAGTGAGCGTAAACAGTAGTTGTTCTTGTTCTGGTCAGAAACCCTGAGGGTCTTCCCCTCTCAGATTGATTTTCTTTTTTTTGAACTAGGTAAAAGAGGCTGTTTTTTTGCCTCATTTCTTACCTATTCTTAATCACTGAATGGGCGCTGCCTCAGACAAACTGAGACCTGGGAAAGATTCTAGCTTAAAAAGGCCGAGGTCTCCCACTGCATCCGGGGCCATCTCTAATCATCCTGATCTATATCTGACCCCTGGACCCAGATGCTCCAGAGGACAAAGTGAGGCTGGTGACCTTGCGCAGCCCTGCCTCACTTAAATCCTATTCACTCGCAAGTCCTGACATCACCTTCCCTGATGTCATTGATCCTCTTGGAGAGACAGTTCTTGGCTGTCTTCTCTCCCCTAATTAATTCACCCTAGTACCTTTACGCTGCTTACCAGATTTCTAGCTTCTCTTGGAGCTAATGTCTCCCCGTAGCTTCCTTCAGACCTGTGGACTCAAGCTTTATCTCAGTATCTCTCTGTATCTCAGACACTATGAAGAGTATCTCTTAGTGGAAAAGGACTGCGTGTGAAACCAAGACTCTTTCTTGCCTACAACTTTCTTTTTAAGTCTTTAATAAATTTAGGGGCATCTGGGTGACTCTGGGTAGAACACCAGGCCTGCAGTCAGGAAGACCTGAGTTCTAATCCATCCTCAGACCCTTGCCAGCTATGTCACCTTAGGCAAGTCCCTTAATCCTCAGTTTCCTCATCTGTAAAATGGGGCTGGGGAAGGAGATGACCAACCACTCCAGTATCTCTGCCAAGGAAACCCTCAGTGGGGTCATGTGGGGTCAGACACGAGTGAAACCACTGAATAACAAACAGATGTAACCTGGTGGTGTAGACACTGCCCTGCTCGGCTTCCTGAGCCTTTTCTGCCACTCTCTTCTGTCCATTTTTGGGCTGTTTCAGTGACTCTCCTCTTTTCTTTTGGCATCCCCACCCTCCCCCCATATTCTAGCCCCAATCCCGATCCCCCAGTGGCTGGCAAAGCCCCAAGTCCATCACCCCATAAGGGGACTCTCCGGAGTCTCCATCTGCCACATGATGCTGTGATCACTCTGCCTGTTGCTGGCCCGTCTCTGCGCACTTCACTCCGCTTTCAGAGAACTTTTTGCTTTGGTCACAGTTGTGGTTTGCTTGCGAAGTGTTTTGTGTGTGCTCACGCGGCTTTTCCTACAACCCTGTGAGGCAAATGCTCTCATCCCCATTTGGCAGATGCAGAAGCTGAATGGCTTGCTCTCAAGCATCTGGGACGGGAAGTGAGCTCAGATCTCGACCCCAAGTCCCCTGTTTACCCATTAGGCCAAGTTGTGTCTAAATAATATTCTGTTGTGTCTGTACACTATGATTTGTTTCACCATTCTCTGGCCACTGGCCGCCTGCTTCACTTCCTGTCCTTGGAACAACAAAACGTATTTTGGTACGTATCAGCTCTTCCCCACTTCCTGTAATGTCACTGGGTATATGCCCAGTAGAGGTATCACCGAGTCAAAGGGTATGGACAATGTAGTGATTTGGGGTCTATGCTTCCATTCTGTCTAAAGGCCCCAGTTGGTTCCAGCAATCTCTCCTCTAAGGTCTAACAGTCTATATTGGACATGGGGGACCGGCAGCCTCGAGGGCACAAGGCTGTAGGTTCCCCATCCCTGGTCTTTATTTTTAAAAATATTTTTTTCTTTTAGACAAATATTAAACTGTTAAAATTACAAGCTTAAATATAAAATAAGGGGAAAAAACCATGTCATGTGCACAGCAGAAAGTTCAAAATATATGGCAATAACTTATCATTTCAAAAAAGCCTACATGTTAAATACTGTGCATTAAGTTGAAAGCTGTCCATCTCTTCTTTGCTTCCTGGTCGGTTTGCTTTTGTTCTTTGCTGCACATTTTTTACTTTGTTCTTTCTCCCCCTTTCTCCTCTCTCCCCACCACCCCAAGACTACAATCGAGCATGGATATGTTTATATATAGGTATTATATAAATAAATATATATTTATATATAGATATATATACATACACATATATACAAAGCATATACTTTCCATAGGAGATACTACTCCCAACCATGTTTTATGTTAGTGCATATCTCTTTTTTCCTATCTCTCCTAACTCTTCTACTACCTGCTACCTTGCCCTCCTATTACTTAACCCATCCCTACTCCAACAATCCCTCCCTTACCCTCCCATTCCCCTCCATCTAAACATCCTTCTCCATCCTCCCTTTAACCTGTTCCCTCACCCTCCCCTCCAAAGATCCCTCCATTATCCTCTCTCTCCTCCCCATCCCCTTAGAGTTTTATTTTTTTAATTTAGAAGACTTTTATACTCTTCTAGACATATATGTATTTTCCCCTCTTAAACCCATTCCCAACAAAAGTAAGTTTCCCCAACTACCAGCCCCTCTCTGCCACCTAATACCTCTGTATTGGTTCTTCCTCTTGCACCTCATTTGTGTAAGATAATTACTCTTCTAGCTGCACTTGAATGGCTTTACTTTTTAAAGTCATATCATACTCAGGTCTGCCCCCATTGCTGCCGGCTTCATCTCGGCAGCAGGTCTCTGGCCAAGGGTCCTCCCGCACCACAGGTGGAAAGATGGTGGCCACCAAGAAGACAAAAAAGTAGCTGGAGTCCACCAACTCGAGGCTCCAGCTGATCATTCAAAGCAGCACATAGGTGCTAGGCTGCTAACAGAGCCTGGAAATGATCAGACAAGGCAAAGTCAAACTGGACATCTTAGCCAATGACCGCCCAGCCTCAAGGACACCAGAGATGGACTGTTATGCTACGTGGGCCAAACCTGGCATCCGTCACTACAGTGGCAATTACACCGAATTGTGTACGGCCTGAGGGAAATACCGCAGAGTACGTACGCTGGCTGGCATTGATCCAGGCGATTCTGATGTCATTAGAAGCACGCCAGAACAGACCGGTGAAAAGTAAACCGTATAAAAGCATACTTTAACAAACCAGGCCAAAGCTTGTTTAAAAAATAAAGATAAAAAAGCTCTAGTACCTGCTAGTAACAATCTTAGACACAGGTTTTACACCTTCCACACATTAAAGGTAAACATTCGCTCCTTATTCAGTCCCTTGTCATTGGCCATTGGTTTGTACCTTATTTTTCTCTTGACTCTTGTACACCAAATCTTCTGTTGAGTTCAGGGTTTTTTTAAACAGTCCTGGAAGTCTGACAGTTGATCAGATGTCCATCTTTTTCCATTCAGAATTATGCTTAGCTTTGCTGGGTGTGGTTTTTGGCCAGAGGTCTAGTTCATTTGCTCTTCAATATATAGCGTTCCAAGACCCGTGATCTCTTAGTGGCGTCAGTGCTAGGTCTTGTGTGGTTTGTGGTACCATCATACGTAAATTGTTTTTTATTGTTGTTCCTGATATTTTGTCCTTCCTGGTCTATGTTCTAAGGTCCATTCCAGCTCTGACGTTCTAAGCTCTGAGGACCCTTCTGACTTTTATATTCCATCATCCAAGGACCCTTTCTTCTCTTACACTCTATTCTAGGATCCTTCCCAGTTCTGATGTCCCACGTTCTAAGGTCCTCCCAGCCCTCCCGTTCTCTGTTCCATGTTCTCAAGTCACATTCAGACCTAATATGTTACATTCTGTGACTCGTAGGTGTATTTCTACTGTGTGTGTGTGCCTGGCCATCTATCGGTCCCTCCATGGACCACTTGCTTTTCCGACTGAAGAATCTGATTCTTTTTTATACTAGAGCATGTTTTATTTTGTTTTGGTTTTCCAGTTTGTAAGGTCATTGTGAACACACGTAATTGAGTTTGCTTAATTTAGAACATTTTTCTTCTGAAGAATTTTGAAAATGCTCTTTTCAGCAGAAACTGATGAGTTGGCATGTGTTTCAGATAGGCCTGGAGCACCCAGTGGAAAGGAGGTTGTTTCCTTGGAAAGTTTGCCTTTGTTTGGTCTCTTTTGTTTGGCTTTTGTTCTTTGCTACACACTTTTTACTTTGTTCTTTTTCCCCCTTTCTCCCCTCTCCCCACCACCCCACGGGAAGAACCTCAGAGAAGAGATCAAAAAGAACCTTCCAGGGTAGAGTCCCCAGGCCAGGCAGCCTGGCCAGGAGAGTGCTTGGCTGGTGGTCAGGAGCATCCTTCAGTGTAGACACAAACTCTCAGTGAACCTGGTGGAGCTTTGGGTTCTCATTGGTAAAATGGGAATAAAGAAGCTTGTAATTCTACTGCAGAGAGGTAGCGTGGGGCAGCTTCGAAAGGAGGAAGACCCAGGGGCCAGTCCTGTCTCTGTTACTCACCACCTGCATACCCCTGGACAAGTCACCTAACCTCTGGGTCCCAGGCAGGGCAGCAAGCTCCCTCCTTCTACTGCTCATTCTGTCATGGCCTCTCATCCTCCCATCTGTGCTCTGGGGAGGTTAGGTTCTAGAGCAGATTACTACCTTTAGGGGAGGGAGTTTCCACCCTTGGGAAAGACCTGGAGAGAGCTTTTAATAGAGATCTCCATAGTTCCCTCAGTAGAATTTGCCCAAACAGGGATTGTGCCAGAAGAGCCATGAAATGAGGGCAGCCATTCAAGAGTTTGATAGATCCTGAAGTACTAGAAAAAATGTTAACTCTCAGGGCTGTTACTAGGAGGGCACAAAATAATCCAGGCTGCTCTGCTAGGTTGTGGCCAGTCAAGCAGCCGTGAATCTCATTTTAAAAAGAATTTTCAAACCCATAGGTGTGTATGGACTGAGCAATTCTCTCTTGGAGACCCCTTGGAAGAAACTTCAGTACGGGAAGCAGCTCTTTGTGGATGTGATTGAGCAAAGCCAGGAACTCAGTAGAGAAGACCTGATCGGTGAGCTGCTCAAAGTGATGAATAATCAGGAATGGTAAGACTTCCTCTCTTCTGGCTGGGAAGGGTTTCTGTCTACAGCCACCTCCCTGACTTCTGGTGGGGGGGAGAGGGGAGGCACCAAGCCAGAGCTAAGGCTGGGGGCCCAGAGCTATGCACAGGAGCATAAGTGCCAGGAAACTGTGCAGGATCCACAATCAGGACCGCCAGCTGCCTCAGCAAGAGATCACCAAGACTGCCACTAATGCAGTCTTGGGCTACACTGATTAATGCGTGTTGGCCAGAAAAAGTGAGGTAGGAGGCAATGAAGTTTCATTCACTCAACATTTATTAAGCATGTACTGTGTTCATTCCATGGTATAAGATGGAGAGAGCAGTTTCTGTGTTATTAATAAGGTGGGGAACCAGACTGTAAGGGGTTAAAAGAGTAGTTAAAAAAAAGAGGAGACCCCTCTTGTAGACAAATCTCTCCTTCCATAAAAGGATAGAGGAGGAGGGTGGGGCTGGATGGACGGATCATGAGGAGCAAGTCGGACTGGTAGACTGCGCTCCTCACAGAGACCCCCAGCAGCGCCCCCTAAACATATACAGTAGTAATACAAAGGAAGGGAGTTCTGTGGGATGAGGCACAGGGGGAACCATCAGAAAAGGCCTCATCAAGCTGAGCATGGGGACACTCGAGCTGTTCCAAGGGGCCAGGGTGAGGAGGAAGGGTGGCCATGCCCACTAGTGAAGACTCTCAGGTTTCTTCATACCAGCATCATTTAAAGGAGTCAGGAAGATTTATCCTGGGGAAGAGAAGGCTGGAAGTGGGCAGGACAGTAGCTGCAGATCTTGGAAGAGGGGGATCAAGTGGAAAAGGGATTTGGGGAGGTTTTCTGTCCCCATCCCTACCCCACCCTGCCCAGCCTCTGGTGACCTCCATTCCCTCTGATGTACCTTCTCTCTTTGCTTTGATGACCCACTTTTGGTCACACCTCTGATTCACTGGATGCCAAGCTGGATCCATCTGACCATGACTGACTTCATGACATGATTTCTGGGGATGGATCTCACGGATGCTTGTCCCACTGTTGCCTCCTAAAGCAGACATTCCACCTTGGGAGAGGTCTATCTGTTAGGAGGACAGCTAGGGGGCACCACAGTGCTCTGAGCATGGGGTCTGGAGTCAGGAAGACTCATTTTCCCAAGTTCAAATCTGGCCTCAGACAGTTACTGTATGTGTGACCCTGGGCAAGTCACTTCACCCTGATGCCCTCACTTTCCTCATATGTCAAATGAGCTAGAGAAGGAAATGGGTTTCTTTCCCAATAAAACCCCAGATTGGGTCCTGAAGGTTTTCTGACATCAAGCCTAAAGGTACCTCTTTGCACCTCTTGTGGGGCTCAGCAAAAAAGTCTGGCCTCTTCCCTGTGACGGGTCCCAATTCACACAGGAGTCAGAGCATCACCAGTGGTGTTGTTGGTCCTCTCTGAAATGAAGGGCAAACAGCTGTTACCCACCCTCCAGTCCAGGGTCACACAGCTGTTTGTTACCCACCCTCCAGTCCAGGGGCATAATCTCTCACAAGTAGCTACAGAAACCTGGGAAAAGTGGTTCATGCTTAGAAACACCACAGCTCCCTGTTACAGCGGAACAAGAGGAGACTCCAGATTCAACACAGAAGATCCTCAGCTTGTCCGGGGGGAAGAAATGGGTGCAAATTGGTAACTCTGTCACTCACTCCTCAGTCCCAGGTCACTGATCCAGGGCAGACTGGGGAGAGGATCTGAGCCTAGGAGTGGCATTCCACAGTGGGGAGAAGTTGTGGCCCTAACCCGAGTACCAAGCAAGGAGCAGCAGCTGGGAGGCTCAAATCCCAGGAGCCAGGGAGAGTGCCAGTACATTCTAAAGCTGCTGAAGGATAATCAGGACAGGAATTCCAGACAGAGGGGAACCTTTGTCACCACGTTGTGTCCCGACCCGCTTCACTGCTGTGAATCGGCAGAGCTTTCCAGTGGGCTGATGGTGACTGAGTCCAGCAGCAATCTACTGGAACTCTAGTCAGTGCAAGCCCACACAAGTTGCTCAGACTCAGACCCAAGTCAAGAATTTGTAGAGCTCTGACAAGGAGGGCAAAAATCAGACTTCCCCCTGGATCAGATCATTTTGGGGGCACTGGGAGGCTAGTCCCCAGCCTGACCCGTCCCTGAGATTCTGGAATACAGCAGCACTGCACACTCCAAGAAAGTACTTCACATAACACCTGGTCCCCAGTAGGTGCTTAATGAGCATTTATTGACTGACTAAGAGGAGCAAAGACTTATCCAAACATTTCTTACAAAAATGCGCCAAGGCCAAGCCTCACATAAGGCTCAGAGTCCAGAAGAAAGCTGGAACAGTGAGCAGATACAAAAAGAACCTCACCATAAAAAGTAGTTATGGCTACGCAAACCCAGAAAGGAATGACTCCAAAGCATCTACAGCAAAACCTCATATAAAAACACGGCTAAGGCACAAGATCAACTAAAATTCCTGGAAGAGATGAAGCAGAAGTTACAAAAAAAGATTTTATAAGTGAAATTAAAGCACTAAAGGAAAACAGAAACGGGAAAAGACATGAGAACTGTGGATGGAAGTTAGAAAAAAATGAATGACTTTACACAAGAGGTACAAAACCTTGCCCAAGCAAGAAACTCCCTGAAAATTAGAATAGACCAAATAGAAGCTAATGACTTTGTGAGACAATTTAAAACAAAGTAAATAAAAACAGAAGAAAATATAAAGTAACTCATAGCAAGAAACAAACTGACTGGAAAAGAGACCAAGGAGAAATAACTTAAGAGCAGTTTAACTATCTGAAAGCCATGGCCAAAAAAAACAAACCCCAAAATAAAAAAATCTAGACATCTCATTCAAGAATCATAAGAGAAAACTGCCCAGATCTCTTAATACTAGAAGGCAAAGAAGAAATAGAAAGAATGAACCAATTACCTTGTCTTTTTTTTTTTTTGAGGGCAGTTGGGGTTAAGTGACTTGACCAAGGTCACATGGCTAGTTTTTTGTGTTAAGTGTCTGAAGCCGGATTTGAACTCAGGTACTCCTGACTCCAGGGCCGGTACTCTATTCACTGCACCACCTAGCCACCCCCACCAATTACCTTTTGTTTTTTTGCGAGGGCAGTTGGGGCTAAGTGACTTGCCCAAGGTCACACGGCTAGTTTTTTGTATTAAGTGTCCGAGGCCAGATTTGAACTCAGGTACTCCTGACTCCAGCACCGGTGCTCTATTCACTGTGCCACCTAGCCGCCCCCCACCAATTACCTTTTAAAAGGAACAGCAAAATGAAAACTCCCAGGAATATTATAATCATCATCCAGAATTTCCAGGTCAAAAAAATAAAATAGTACAAACATTCAGAAAAAAAGAAGTCAAGTCCCAAGGAGCCACAGTCAGGATCACACATGATTTAGCAATCACCACTAAAAAGGAGCAGAGAACTTTGAAAATGATATTCCAGAAGGCAAAGGATATGGGCTTCCAAGAACAAGTCGCCAAACACAACTGCGTATAAGGCTGTAGGAGAGGAAAACGGACCTTTTGTGAAAAGACAAAGGACTTCCAAGCAATCTTGATGCAAGACCAGAGCTACATAGACATTTTGAAGTGCAAATTAAAAAGTTAAGAGGAATATAAGAAAGGTACTGGCTGCCCCCATACTGCCCCGTCCCCTTGTGGGCAGAAGGGGGAGCTCACAGAGAATGGTAAATAATACTGACCGACTTCAAGAAGCATTTTGACTTCCTCTCCTTGTGTAAAGTATTCCCAGTTCCTTTCTGATGGTTTTTCTAGAAGCCATGTCTCACCACACAGATGAACCCAGACTCACAACAGAGCAAATAGGCCTGAGTCAGCACCTTCAACGCACTGCAATGACCAAACACAACATTCTCCATGCTCCGGAAACTTTGCATCGTCTTGATCAAGAGCATAATGACAAATTTGGGAGAAGGCACAATTGTGGAGGTGGTTCCTGTGGAAATAGTACCAACAGTGTCACCGCATATTCCTCAACAGCTACAGCTTCCACATAGAACTAATGTCTGGAGATGTATGTCCCCATCGCCCAGCAACAGTTACGACACTTCCCCACATCCTTGTACTACCAATCTAAATGGAAGAGAGTAATGAAAGCTGGTCCACTTTGGATGGAAAGACGTCTCCCACTGGTGATCCTGCAAACAGCATGGGTCAGAGATCATGCAGTTGTGAGCCTCAGAAGGAGGCCTGGAGGTAGGTGATAAAGTGGAGGAATTAATGAGGGGGGCAGTAGTGTGATAAAAGAGGAAGTAAAGCTTTTCTTGCCAAGCAGAGGATTTCCCAAGCAGTTGTTGCACTAGTAATGGGGATCAGTCAGAGCCAGATGTCCTACTGGCTGTTGCTGCCGGGGTCAGATTTGAGTGAACAGAAGAAAAAGGTCATTTTCTTGGTGGTACCAGCTTGAAAAGACAAACCTTAGAGCTTCTCTTAAGGATGAGGCCAGATCCCATTCCAGTGGAAGACACCTCCCCAGACTATGGCGAGATAGAATGCCTGGGTGTCATAGAAAGGTCACGAAACAAAATCTCCACTTGTGACCAAATTCCCACCAGTGAGTGAAGCCTGACAAAGCAGAGATGAGGAAGACGCAGCTTCTCTCCAGTCCGAGCCAATCAGATGCATCAAAAAAGCTCAGAACATCCCAGTGCGTTCTTCAAGGAGCTGAGAAGCACACTGGTCATCGTAATGTGCTTTTACCAAGGAACAGGAGTGTTGGCTAGTACGTGTCCGCCTCTGACAGGCTCAATAGGAAACCGAGGACTGGGTGGAGCAGAGACGTGGCCTAACTTTATTTGGTCTTTGTTCTGGCTGAATGAGCTGGAGATTTGAGCAGTTCAGGGGTGAACCCAAACCCTATTGTGATCCAATTGGGATAATTTATTCAGCTAAAACAGCTCTTCTCTCCTTGGAAAAAGAATGTTTATTCATTTTTTAATTTATTTTGATTTGTGTTTATTATTTTGTTGTGTTTGTCATTGTTCAATTTGTAAACTATTTGTTTGGATTCCCCCAGAAACCATCTCTTCTCCTTTTCTCACTCCCTTCAGGCTAGAAGGTGACGGGTATTGGGTGGGAAGCCTGCCCTCCTTTTGTCCTGGGAGCTCGGATTTTCTCTGAGTAGACTTTCACTCATACCAGTAAATGAATCTCCCACCCAGATAAGTCAGATAGGCTAGAAATTCACATGCAGCTTTTAAGTTATTTGGCAAGTCCATGAAATGACTTGTTTCATCTTCTTCTGCAAGACTTTCCTAAGTGACAAGTATCCAAACTTCTCATGGACTCAGAGCATTAACTCACATTCATAGAAATATATTTAGCACACAGCTTAGCGGTGTCTGATCTAAACCAATATCTGACAAGCCAGTAACGCATTAAGACTTAGAATCAAAGAATTTCGAATTCTAGTGAAGGATCTTGGAGATGAAGATCATTCAGAGCTTGAATGAACTGCATTATCATTCATATAGACTAGACCTATCTTTGGGGTTTTTATGCAAAGGAAGGGAAACCTCTTACTGTTTTAGCAACTAAATCAGAACTTCTTTATAATGTCAATGTTGCTATGGATGAACTGTTCTGTATATAGATTTTTATTGCATGTAGATGCTTTTTTGCATGAGTAGTCCCAGGGCTTATGGATCAAGGACCTCTCTCTCATCAGTCTGTCTGTCTCTATCTCTCTCCTCTCTCTGTCTCTCTGTCTCTGTCTCTCTTTCTGTCTCTCTCTGTCTCTGTCTCTGTCTCTCTCTGTCTCTTTGTCTCTGTTTCTCTGTCTCTCTGTCTCTGTTTCTCTGTCTCTCTGTCTCTGTCTCTGTCCCTCTCTGTCTCTGTGTGTGTGTGTGTGTCTCTCTCTCTCTGGAGAAATATATGGTTAGTAATAAGATGATCTCTAGGACATGAAATTTCATCTGTTTTATTTTTCAGGAAGACTACAGGGCCCTGGTTTTTATTAGAATGTGCTCCTGGGTCTGTTGTTCGTCTCCTGCCAATGCTGCCACACTTACATGTCCTTTCATATTTTGCAGGCTCCCTGGTATAGAAATTGACTTTTAGATCCAAAACATAAAATATTATTTCTGACTTAAAGGTGAATCCCCTAAAGTCCTGGGTTGTAACCCTGTATGGTCTAGGTAGTGTGGTCCATGACAAAGAACACTGGGATGAGAGTCAAGACACTGGGACCCCTGCCTCAGTTTCACCACTAAGTCATCCTGTGGCCTCAAAGTCTTTACTATCCTCCGGCCTTCTCAACACCAAGAAACAAGCCTCACATTAGATGGTCCCCACTCTCCCTCCAGCTCCCAAATCCTGTCATTCTTGTTTTCTGTGATATGACCTATGGTCCTTACATCATATCCAAGCTCTGGGGGGTGGGGGGGGGGGTCTACTGTGTTTGGATTGATGGCACTGCACTATGACTGAAGAGGGTGACTTTAGAACCAGAAGACTGAGGTTCAGGCCCTGCATCCTCTGCTTACCTCCCAGAGAAATGGGAGCAGATCGTTTACTCTTCCTTATCAGTAAATGTGACTGCTCACCTCAGAGAGTTGTTTCCAGGATCCGAGAAAATTATGTATGTGAAAGTACCTTGTAAACTATAGAATTTTACAAGAAGTTGTTAATAATAATAAGTTGTTAATAAGAAGTTGTGTCAAAGAGAAACATAAAAAGGCAAGCATGAATGAACAAGGATAAGCTGTATACATTCTTGGCAAGCATTCTCTATTGTTGCTTGGCTTCCTTTCTCCAAAAGGACCATGGCATGGGGAATGGGATGTCATGATATGCAAGTGACGGGATTTAAGTGAGGCAGGGCTGTGCAAAGTCACCAGCCTCACTCTCTTCTCTGGAGCCTTCTGGGCCCAGGGGTCAGATACAGATCAGGACAATTGGAGATGACCCTGGATGCAGTGGGAGATCTTGGCCTTTTTTGAGCTAAAGTCTTTCCCAGGTCTCAGTTTGTCTGAGGCAGCGCCCATTCAGTGATTAAGGATAGGTAAGAAATGAGGCAAAGAAAGGCCTCTTTTACCTAGTCAAAAGAAAAATCAGTCTGGGAAAGGAAGGAAGAACACACACACACACACACACACACACACACACACACACACACACACACACACACACAGTTGGTACAGAAATACATTTTACCCAAGAGGGAAACAAGAGGGAGAATGGAGAGGAGGGAATGAGAGAGGGTAGATTAAGGGCAGGATTAGTTCCAAGCAAAACAAACTAACGACTTACAGAAATATTTACAGCAGCTCTTTTCTGCAGAGGCAAAAACTGGAAACTGAGGGGGTGCCCATCAATTGTGGGAGGACTGAATAATTGAAGGTATATAAAAGTAATGGAATACTATTGTGTGGTAAGAAATGATGAAGGAGACAGAATTAATATAGAGTGAAGGGAACAGAATTAGGAAAAACGATTTATACAACGACAAAAATAATGTAAAGACAAAAAACTTTGAAGACGTGGGGACTCTGATCTGCAAACCTGCCGAACGTGATTGCAGGCCCCGTGATGGATTCCAGCCCCCGTCTCCTGACAGACAGGTGACAGCTTAGAGTGCAGACTGAAACTGGTGGTGGTGGCTGCTCATTCATTTCAGTCCTGTCTGACTCGCGGTGACCCCATTTGGGGTTTTCTTGGTAAAGATACTGCAGTGGTTTGCCATTTCTTTCTCCAGCTCCTTTTATAGACAAACCTTTCCCTCTTGCTTTCCTATTGGGTTAAATATATTTCTGTACCCAACTCTGTGTGTGTATGCACGTGTGTGCGTGCATGTGTGTGTGTGACCACTTTAGATGAAAATGAGGCAAACAGGCTGAAATGGCTTGCCCCGGGTCATTCAGTGACTAAGTGCCTGAAGCCAGATTTGCACTTATTATGAGACCTGAGGAAAGAAGAGGTTGCTACAAACAGGAGGATGAGGAAAGCTTGTTGGATGAGGCAGCATGGCTCCTCTACTTAAACCAGGGAGGGATTCGACAGGCAAAGAGAAGGAGGGACATTGCAGGCATAGAGAATGTCGTGAGCAAAGGAGTGGAGGTGGGAACATAGAGGCCATGTTTCAAGGGAGAGTCAGTTGTCTAATTTGACTGGAGCACAGCAGGGATTCACAGGGGATGAGACTGGCAAAGATGGATGGTGATGGATTGGGGGAGATGGGTTGTTTTAACTATCTGGGATAAGTATCTGAAAAAGTCAGTGAGGAAACCTGGAGATATGTTAAATGTTAGAGACTGGACCAAGCCAAGGAATGAGGAGAAACCTCTGGCCTGGGGGAAAGGAAGAATTAGAAGGGTGGAGGCAGGCTGGGGTGGGAGCAGGTGCTGGGGCCCTCTGACCTCTGACCTCCAACCTGAGCATGAGAGGTAATATCTCTGTGTCTTTCTAGCCAGTTGCCAGACCCTGCCATTGAAGACCAGGGCAAGGACTATATTCTGCCCATCCTGAATAAATACTCAGCCGTGTGTGTGCGCTGCCCAGGATATGGCACCAGGTAAAAATATGTCTAGATATTTAAGACATTGAAGCAAGAGGAATTGGTGAAGTTGACTTAGTAGTTTTTGGAGGTTCCCCATTTAACTTAACAAAGATTTATTAAATTTCTCATCTATTCCTGGGCTGTGCTTGGGGGGGACCCTGCCTTCAGGGTCTGCTAAGGAAGGATGAGACTTATACAAGAGGAACTCTGGTACTATGTGCTAAGTGCCCAGGAAAGGCCAAACCCAGAAGGGTAAGCACTTGGTTGGGTGTGCTAGGAAATCACAGCTACCTGAGACCATCAGGAGGACTTCCTAGAGGATGGGCCTAGGATAGAGACAAGAATGTGGGGAGGGTCCTGCCCAGACTCAAGGATGGCACAGGCTTTGAAGAGGAGGTTTCTCTCACTCATGGCTCACTGCAAGCAGACCAGAGCCTTGGAGTTTCTGTCCCTGATGTAAGCACCCCACACTGGAAGGCTTTGAGGGGTCTCTGGCTGCTAATAAGAGTGCTCCACCCCAGGAAGCCTGAAAGCGTGAAGGGTGGGCAGGAAAGGTGAGAGTCTAACTCCTAGATTCACTCTTTCATGGAACCTTCAAGGTAGATTTTCTCCTGCTAGAGGAACGTCCAGTACAAGATCCCCACCCAAAGGCAGCAAGACCTCCAGGAAGGGCAAATGCATGACCTCTGAGGGGGGGGGAGGCATCCTATGCCTTCTTTGGGCTGCTCTGGAGGGTGGTCTGGAGATAAGAGGGACCAGAAGTATAGTAGTCCCTGGGGAGGTGATGATCTCACCTGGGGCCCCTGTGTGGCCAAAGACACAGCCTTGGTGAGAAGTGCTCTCCAGGGAGGGCAGAACCACTTGGCTTGCCTGGAGAGGATACAGGAGGAACAGGACATGAGCAGAGATGGGCCTCATAAAACAGCAGGAGAAGGGAAAAGGTCTTGGAGGGCTGAGCCCCTGGTTCCTTCTTTCCCCTCCCTCTCATTTCCATGGGCCAAAGGGGATTTGGGGAAGGCAAAGTAGGAAGAGGGCATCCTGAGGGGTAGCAGCAGGACTGGGTTCTCCCTCTATGTGCAGCCTTCACAAAGTGAGTGTATCTCAACTGAAAAGAGCCCATGAGGATTCTGATAAGAAGAGCACCAATTTCTAGAGTTTGGCAAAGCCCTTTACAATTGGTCTTCCTGACTCCTTGCCCAGCACCCTATGCACTGTGCCATCAGCTGCCCTAATGACTTGGCTTCATAAGTCATAAGATTTATAGCTTAAAAAAGAGCCTTAGAGATCATTTTTATACCTCCTAATTTGACTGGTGAGGAAATGTAGAGCTTAACCGGTTTGCCCAGTCACCCAATAGAAAGTTGAACAACTTGGTTCAGACTCCTGGCCTCTGACACCAGATCCATGGTTCACTGCCTGGATCCGGCCTGTCAGGAGTGAACCTGCCTGTGCTTTGCTCGAGGGGCACTGGATTCTGGTGCACAGCTTTCCCATTGGCCTACATGGTGGGGTCTGTCTGACAATACTGGGGAAATTTCTTTTTTTTTTTTTTAAATACTGGGAAAATTTTTGCTGCTCAAGGAAGCCTGGAGCAGCTTTCCACAGACAGCAGAGAAGACCCAGGGTCTAGGAAAGGATCAGGGCACTGGCTGATGAACACAGAGGCGAGGGGCCATGTGTGGGTCCATTAGGACCCTCCCTCGTTGTTAGCAGAAAGCCAGGCCTCTCTCTAGCCCAGGAAGCCTGGAGGAGGCCTTCAAAGAGGTTTGTAGTAGGACCTTCCAGAGTACATGGAGGTGGAAAAATGTGTTTGAGCTTCAGAGGCAGAAAGAAGCTGTTTAGAAAAAGGAAGGCAAATAAAGCGCCAAGACGGCTGCGGTTCATTTGATTTGTGTTCAGTTAACTGCTGCCCAAACTCAGTTTTCCGCACGCAGGCATCACTATTAGAACATTCTCCTTAGGTCCTCGGCCCAGCCTCTCCCTCTCTCTCACCCTGGGTGCTTGGGGTTCCTCTGTCTGTCTAACCAGACACTACCCCGATTCCCGGGAGAGAAACTGGCCCTGCCGCGAAGCTGGGGGTTAACAGGCTCTCTGCCACCGCTTCTTTCAGAGCAAACACCATCGTTCTCATTGATGCTGAAGGGAACGTCACTTTCACGGAGCGCAGCATGATCGACCAGGACATCAACCAGTGGAAGACCAACACCTACAATTTCCAGCTGCAGAGTGACTAGCTTTGCATCTGAACAGGCACCCAGAGAAGAAACTAAAAAACCGGCTGGCCGAGAGAGAGCCCCTCCTGAGCCACCTGAGGGCCGCCCACCAGCCCGGTCCCACCCACACCCCCGGCACCTCCACACAGGCTCCGAGAGTGTCCCAAGTCCGAATCTGCCCTGGCTTTCCAAAATCTATTTATTTCCTCCTTAGTGTTCCTCGTAAATGGCCAGCGCTAAGCTGGCCCAGGGTTTGTAGCTTATGGCGGCTCCTCGTCAGCGGTCACTCACTTTAGATGCGGCTGCGTAAATGGAATCCATGCATCCCACTGTAGCCCCCACACTCACCGCCCCTACAGGGTCTCTGGGAGCACAAAGACGGGAGAAGCAGCCGACCACACTTTACCTGCTAATACAGGTTTCCGCTTGGCTTAACTACTGGCTTACCCTGATCTTTCTTTTAATTGAGTCAAAACCGTAGGAAATCTTTGGGTGAAAACAACACAGATCCTCAGTCACTTGTGTCAGGGAGGCCCCGTGGTATCCTTTAATCACGGACCATAAACTTCAAATGAAGTTGATGTAGGACCCCAAGGAAAGCCAGTGCCGAAACCACAACCCAACCTAGGAACAATCCCTGTTCCCAAGACCGTGGCGTGTGGGACGCAGGACTGGGAGCGGGGAAGGCTATGCGCTGCCTGTCCGGTCTGAAGAGCCGGCTCTGCGTCTGAGGTCCTCGAGACTCCAGGTGTCAGGGCCAGTCAGCTGGGTCAGTCGAGGCTCTCCAGGGAAATACCAGCGGTCAGGGCTTGCTGGCCTCCTGTGCCCCTCCCTCATTTCCCAGGAGACAAAAAGTAATAGGAACGTGCCTCTGCAGTCTAAAAAGCTGACAATAAAATGCTCATTGAAATTGGAGTGGTCACACACGTGGAAGCAAGCACATGGTCCCTTTCTAAAGGGTAGATGAAACAGAGGGGGGAAGGCAACACGTGGTGGGGAACAGCCAGGAAATGTGGCATCTTAGGAAAGAACACTGACCTAGACACAGGTCTGGCCTTGAACCCTAACCTGGAAAAGTGGTAACTTAGTTAACTAGAGCCAAGACCTCTCCTGCCTCGGTTTCCTCAAATGTAAAACAAATACTTGTATTTCCAAAGGGGTGGATTTGAGGAAAGAGCTTAGTATATGGTAGAGCTCCTGTGACTGCACAAGATTCCTCAGGAACCTCGTGGGCGTGATGAGGTGTAGGCTCTGGGAACCATAAAAATGAAGAGGAGCCCAAAGAGGGTTAGGGCTGCCTGAGACCCCAAAATACCAACATGCCGGGTCCTGCTGAAAGAATTCCACTCAAGTCTTCTCAGCCAAGGAAAAAGTAAAGTTTACTGAAAGATATGGGGTAGACTCTTACAGAGTAAGTCTCTGCTAAGCTATTCTATGGCGCTCTCACACCACATGGAGGGAAGATGGGGTTCTATATACAGAGGAATCTACGGGTGGTTCGGAGGAGGAGCCTAGGGAGGGTCTTCAGGAGGAGCCAATGAGTTCAGACTCCAGTATGAGGTCCATATTCAGACTCCAGTAATGAGTTTGGGGAGGGTCTTCAGGTGGAGTTAATGAGGTCAATGCAAGAGTGGATTGATATTTTGATAGGCTCAAGGGTGGGAAGCAGATGGAACCAAAGGGGGCTAAAGACTTGGGCAGAGACATAACTTAAGGCTCATAACCTCAGGCAAATGTCTTCCCTGGGAAGGTTTACTTTCCCAGAGCCTGTACCTCAAAGAATCACCATTGGAACAAAGGGGGCTAAAAACTTGGGCAGAGCCACAACTCAAGGCTCATGACCTCAGGCAAATGTCTTCCCTGGGAAGGTTTACCTTCCCAGAGCCTGTACCTCAAAGAATCAAGGAGAGCTCAAAAAGGGGTGAGGGGTAGGGTCCCAGAGCCTACACCTCATCAGGTGGAAGAGTCCAGGAGGTGTATGGACGGTCCTTGAGCTATCTAGACCCAACAGGGGCTGAATGGGAATTTCCCAGGCAGCCCGTTCCACTTTGGGATGGCCCCTTAAGAAGTTTCTCTGTAGATCAAGGCTGAATTTGCCTTCCTAATCCTGACTCCGCTGGGGCAAATCTAATCCCTATTCCTTTGTGGTGGTTGCTATTTAGTCCTTCATGACACTTTTGCCGGGTTTTACTGGCAAAGTTACTAAAGTAGTTTGCTATTTCCTTCTCCAGTTCATTATAGAGTTGAGGAAACTAAGGCAGTTGGGTGAAGTGACTTGTCCAGGGTCATAGGGCTAGTGTCTGAGGTCAGATTTGAACTCAGACTTCCAGACTCCAGACCCAGTGCTCTATCGCTGTGCCACCAAGCCATTATAAGGGTAGCACAGCAGGAGCACCGTCTCCCTGGCCCTGGGTCTCGTGTAGCCTTGCACTGGTGTCACACTAGTAACTCTCATTGAGCTTCCATCCCCCCAAGTCCCCAGCTCCTTTTTCAGACGCCTTCCTCTCTTGCCGCTCCTCCCACCTTATATTTACGAAGTAGATTTTTTTTAACCAGACCTTGAGACTTGTCATTTGTCCCTCTTTGAATCAACTTCTAAACCCTTATTTCCTGACTGCCATAGTCGGTGTGGGCCCCCTCTTCCAGATATCTGATGGGCGAGCCCGGATCCAAGTCACAGATAGAACCTGCTAACCTCAGAGCCCTGAGGCTGGCCATCAGGGATGCCTCCCAGTTGACATCATACCCTAGACGTTCAGGTTCCAGATTCATGAAGTTTTATGACCACAGAGCCTCATCTCGCCATCTTTTCCACAAAAACGGAGACATTTTATGTCTGGAGTATACATGAGAGCAGGACACTGGGGCAAGGTAACTGATGGGGCAGGTACCTCATGGGCCTCTGCTGCCCTTCAGGTGTCCTCCATGCTAGGCCTCTTTGGGCAGCTAGGTGGCAACACAGTGCATAGAGCACCAGGCATGGAGTCAGGAAGACTCATCTCCTTGAGTTCAAATCTGTTCTCAGACACATACTAGATGTGTGACCCCTGGCAAGTCACTTCACCCTGTCTGCCTCGGTTTCCTCATCTGTAAAATGGACTGGAGAAGGAAATGGCAAACCACTCCAATATCTTTGCCAAGAAAACCTAAGATGGGGTCATGAAGAGGCAGGGAGGACTCAACAACAATACCAAGTGTTTGGCCTTCCCCTGCCATGCTTATGAAATTGTTCCACTTGTCGTTGCTCCTCTAGGCTGGTGGACTCTTTCTGCCCTGATTTCTTGGCTCTATTGGCCATCCCACCTTCCACCTGCTAGGGTGCAGGGACTAGAAAGCAGCTCTCTTCTTAGGGGAGACAGATACCACACAGGTAAGGAATCTCCTGTCCCACTAAAACGGAGCTGCACAAGGAGAATGCCACTCTTTGGCTAAGATTGAGTCTGGCCGTTCTGTGTCTGAGGCTGAATCACATTCCATAGTTCTACACCATTATCTGACCAGAGTTAGAAATTTTTAAGGAAGGTTCTCAGTGGTTTATATGGAAACAAATTTAAACCAATCCTCCAGCTTCCTGGCCCAAATTCCTGCCTTTCTTTTGTGCATTGGTCAGCAGCAAAATCTCTCCGTTTTGGTTACTTCGTGGGGGCGAGAGGACCTGTGACTACATTTGAAAATTAATGCCTTCATCCATTTCCAAACCCATAGCTCTTACCTGGTTCTCTACGGATGGTTTTACAGTTACATTCATTGGGTCTTTCAGTATCAGTATCTGAAATGGGCAGGAACTAGTTAAATAGAAACTTCATGGACTTAAGAATGAAGTAGCCAGGAAACAGTTAAGTGATACTTTGAGAAATTAGAAATCAGCAAGTTAGAAGACAATGAACCTGCCTCTGAGCCAGGCTGGGGTGTGGGAACCCATCTAGTCTTCATTCTTCTTCTCCTACGTGCCCGGGTCATCATGCCCGTACCCCTCTCTGCTTCTGTCGTTATGCCCTGTAATCACAAACTCCCTTACCTCAGCACCTTACTTGCACCTCCAAACGATGGGACTCTATGGTATCCAAAATTAGCCTGTTCCCAATGACAGCATCCTGTTCAAGGCGCCTGCATCTTGGCACACAGCCAGAACCGTTGCACCCACCTGGAGCCTTGTAGCTAAGGGTGCCACAGATCTGCCAGCCAATCAAAGCCCACCCCGTAGCACCCGCTTTAGTAGCTGAGAATAAAAAGGACCCGGTAGAAGGCATCGGGGTTCCACCTCATCGATCGGGTGGGACCCAGGTTCGAACCTGTCAATAAATTTTTGCTTTGCTTTAAAGCTCCTTGGTGGTCGTGACAATCACTCTCACACATAGTGGGAAATACCACGTTACAGTATCCTATCCCATCTTGCCCAAGATGCCTTTTCTGATCCCTTAATGCTAGTGCCTTCCCTCTGAGATTAGCCCCCATTTAGCCTGTGTCTTGTGTGAGCAGACCTGTTTGGTGTCATCTCTCTTGTCTATGAGCTTCTTGAAAACAGAGACTCTCTCTTGCCTTTCTTCAGGTCCCCAACATATAGTAGACAATACATGCTTCTTGCCTGACCAGTAGTCACAGGGGGAAAAAAAACTGATTCAGGTGACCCCAGGTCAATTCAACAAGCATTGCATAAGGGCCTGCTGTTTGCTAGAAGCTGGACAAAAAGGCCAAACGCCGCATACAAAGATATAGAAAAATAAATCCAAAGTAATTTTGAAGGGTAGGGGAGTCACCAAAAACTGTTGGCCAAGAAAGGCTTCACGCAGGACACTGCATCTGAGTTGAGCCTTGACTTGATGAGGTTAGGGATTGAACCTAAGAGGCAGAATATGCCAAAAACATGATGGACAGCCTGGGAACAGCCCTGTTCAAAAAACACCAACTGGTTGAGTTTCACTATAACAGAAAATCTCTGAGAGGGAATAATGTGAAACTGGGCTCCCGGGCAGCACAGTAGAAATCAGGAAGACATCTTCATGAGTTCAAATCCAGCCTCAGACACTAATTGTGTGATCCTGAGCAAGTCATCTAATCCTTGAGAGAAATCATTCTTTCTCTCATATATCAATATATCAAAAATAACCAATTATTGAATTAGAACCAGGACTTTTTACCTTTCTGTTTCCTCATTCAGAAATCAGCCAGCATTTGAAGAACATTGCAGATAATGAGATGGGATTAACTTTCTCCTCAATCTTATTCAGAGCCCACCCAAGTGGGGAAGCAGAGCATTAGATCCTTTGTCTAGATTGTCATTGCCCAAGGCTAGGGATGGTCTGGGAATAAAAGTGATATAATCAGTCAAGTCCACCAGTCCTTCCTTAGAAGAGGTCCACATCTCATAATATTCATTCTTCTCATTCATTTTAACCAATCAGATTTGATTGCCCTCTGTGGGGAACACCTACTCTTCCAAGGACATATGTGTCAAGAATCTGCCATGATCCATCTTTAGTCCATGAGAGATGGCCAAATGACCAGTCCTTTTATTATTTGTTTGCCATAATTAATAAAATGATCAATTACCCCCAAATTGTGTCTCTTGAACATTTTATACATCACATTCTGCCTCACTTTATCTGTATTAAATGTCAAACCAGTCTAGTATCTTTGCCAAGAAAGCCCCAAATGGGGTCACAAAGTCAGACACAACTGAACAGTGTGAAATCAGTAGGAAAAGACTGGCAGGTGCCGGGGTAAGGAGGTTGTATTTGAGCCTAGGGGCAATAAAGAGGAGTTAGAGATTTTGAGGGCAGGAAAATAGAGGTTTCACCAGTGCTTTAAGAAGATTATTTTGGCAACCTTGTCTTCCACCATTAAGGTGCTATTGAGCTACTGCCCTGAGGCTGTTTCATTACTCAAATTTAGAAGGATTGCATCAAGACTTGGCCAAAGCCCATCCCAAAAGGGAATCTCAGGCTGACCTCTGCCTTGGTCAAACCTCTTCTCCAATGTTGTATCCTGTTCTGGACGCCATCTTTTAGAAGAAATATTGACAAGTCAGAGAGTGTCCACAGGAGGGCAGCCAGGCTGGGGAGAAGACTGTAAATCATGCCATGTGGGCATCAACAGAAGGAAGGGTGTTTGCTTAGAAACATATGAGAGCTGTCCTTGAACAGTCTGTGACCCAGTGGCCAGAAGCCTCTTTGCTCTTCCTCTGCCAAGACATCTCCCTTGTTTCTCTACCTCCTGGCTTCCAAGTACCAGCTAATATCCCATCTTCCCCAAGATGCCTTTTCTGATCCCTTAATGTTAGTGCCTTCCCTCTGAGATTAGCCCCCATTTAGCCTGTGTCTTGTGTGAGCAGACCTGTTTGGTGTCATCTCTCTTGTTTGTCTATGATCTTCTTGAAAACAGAGACTCTCTCTTGCCTTTCTTCAGGTCCCCAACATATAGTAGACAATACATGCTTCTTGCCTGACCAATAGTCACAGGGAAAAAAATAAAGATTATTAGCTTTCTCTGTTTGGTTCCAGAGGACTTAAGTGGCAGACATTAAAGAGAAGCAAATTTCAGCTTGACATAAAGGGGAAAAATCTCTATGTCAGCTCAATAAGTTGGGCAACAAGTGTTCCAATGAAGAGGAACCCAGAGACCCCAAAATACCAACATGCTGGGTCCTGTGGAAAGAATTTCACTCAAGTCTTCTCAGCCAAAGAAAAAGTAAAGTTTATTGAAAGTTCAAGTTTGCCATATGGGGTGCTAGGCCACTTCAGGGTGCTCTCACAGAGCAAGTCTCTGCTAAGCTATTCTATGGCACTCTCACAGAGGAAGTCTCTGCTAGGCCATTTCACAGTGCTCTCACTGAGCTGGAAGGAAGATGGGGCCTTATATACAGAGGAATCTAGGGATGGTCTAGAGAAGGAACCTTGGGAGAGTCTTCAGGAGGAGTCCTTGAGATCAGACTCCAGTAATGAGTTTAGGGAGGAACTTCAGGTGGAGTTAATGAGGTCAAACTCCAGTAATGAGTTTGGGGAGGACAACTGATATTTTGATAGGCTCCAGGGTGGGAAGCAGATGGACAATGGAGGGCCAGGCTAGTAACAGGTTTGGGCCCAGCCACAATGAAATACTTATGGCCTCTGCAAATGCCTCTGAAGATTCAATCAGACTTCAAGGGGTTTCCCAGAGTATGTACCTCAAGGATTCAAGGAGAGCTCAAAAGGGGGGGGGGTTCCCAGGGCCTACACCTCATCACCAAAACCTGGAATGGGCTGCAAGGTTCTAGATTTCCTTTGAAAGAGATCTTCAAGCAAAAGCTAAAAGATCACCACATTGGGGCCATCTCCAGGCATCCTGATCCATATCTGAACTCTGGACACAGATGGCTCCTGAGGAGAGAGTGAGGTTTTGCACTTTGCACAGCCCTGCCTCACTTAAATCCAATTCACTTCCATGTCATGGCATCACCTCCCTGATGCCACGGTGAGTCTCTGGACACCCAAGGCAGGCTCTTCAGGCAGTGCCCCTTTTTCTTCCTCACCACAATTGTTTCTCTTCCTTCTTGGCCCCCTTGAGCTGAATTCCCTTCCAGCACTGATCCTCCAATCCAACTGCCTCCTTTTACAAGGGGAGAAACTGAGGCTTGGAGGAAGGAGAGGTCCCATGGAGACTCCAGTTGCCCATGTAGTAGTTTTTATATTGAGGAAGAAGCCCTTGGTAGATGATGTGGGTGCCTTTCAGATCAGAACTAGAAAGGTGGTTCTATTCTGTGTGTGGTTTTCTTTGGCCACCATGATTCTCTGCCCTGCTCTGGATAGCGCCTCCAGGCCTTAGGGCCCTCCCAGCTATTTCATGTTCTGTCCCCTGTCTATGCACCGCTTCCAAGATGCCAACTTGCTATGGGGGCACAGCCTCTGATACTCAGGAGATGCCAGCTCTTTTTCATTGCAGAGGCCTCTGAGTGTGAATTAGGATCTCTGACTATGGTATCTCAAGAAAAGCTTTCCTTCTAATGCCATCCAAAGGCTGGGCTGAAGCTCCTGCTGTGCCCACAGGCTGTACTCTGCCTTCAACCACGCTATGCTGGGACAGCCAGTCTGACCAATGATACCCCAGCCCCAGTACCTGTAAGCCTGCTCAATACCATGGTGAACCGCAGGCCTGCACCTCCCCCTGCCCTGCTCCTGGGCCTCCTTGGGAGGCTTTGCTCTGACACAGGGTCTGTTCATACAGGTGAAATCTAGCCTCCGTGGTGGAAACCAGATTTCACAACAATGAAATCATGGCTCCATGTGAGTATTTAAAATCTGGTAACAATAAACATGAGAGCTTTCCAAAAATGTAATTTCAGATTTCTGAGTAATGGATGCCTTACTGTCCCAAGAGGCAGTGAGCTCTCCGTCTCTGGAGATGGAGTCTTCAGATGGAGAGTAGGTGGCCACCCTTCAGGACCACCAGAGAGGCTTCCTGCTCAGCCATGGGTCTGATTCCATGACCTCAGGGGCCCTTTCTGAGCCTCAGGAGTCTCTGATTAGATGATCTAGGGCCCTTTGGAAAAACAGAGAAGGGGAGGGAAGAGGCCATGAGAGGGAGGCATGGGGCCAGGCTGCCGTCCAGCTGTCCCTGTCCCTTTGGTGAGGGCCAAGCATTCCCCCTTGTCACTGCTCTCCAGATCTGTCCCCCACCTGTCTGAACAACATTCCCCATAACTCTTAGCCACTTTATTTTTACTTTTCTTCATTGACCTTGACACACACACAAGGAAACTGGGGAGAAAGAAAATTGGACTCCAGTCACGAGTCCAGGGAAAAGTGATCCCTGAAAATCTGGAGGTCAGAGAAAGCTGCTTGATGGGAAAGACCAGGGCCTCTGGTGTAGAGAAGGGGAGAGAGCCAACAGGGAGTCCCATGTGGAAAGGGACCTCAGAATGGGGAGCTGCTGTTGGGACAGGATGGGCAGGAGTGTGGAGAGGAGTCAGGGGAGCAGAGATCTTAAGCTGGAAGGGGCCCAAGAGGCTTCATGGAAAAACTGAGGCCCACAGATTTGTCCAAAGTCACATACATTCTGTCAGAGTCAGGATCTGAACTCTGGGCTTGGAGGCAACCAGCTGAAAGAGTATGGCCCCAGGGTCAGAGAACCTGGGTTCACATTCCACCGTAAAGTTTACTAACCATGTGTAATGCTAAGCAAAGGCAATTCACTTCCCCTGGGCTCAATTTCCTTCTCTGTAAAATGCATCAGCTGGAGTAGCTACCTCCTCACATCCCTCCCTGCCCTGCTCTAATTCTCTGACTAAACCCAGGGTTCTTCCTACTGAAAGGTAGGGCCAACTAGTATTTCCTCAATCCACTCCACCCCTCTACTGGTGTTCAGTACCACAGGCAATGTATAAGTGTGCCTGCACCTAATTAGACCTGGTCACACTAACTTCCCGGATAGCTTGTGATTCTTTCTGTTCTCTTCCTCCTTTCTAGTCCTTTTTCATGAAAGAGAATTCAGCCGCCTCTGAGTCAATGAGAGGAATTCTTTGAAAGAGAATAGGAACCCCACAGGTGTCAAGCTATTCACACAAGAATTGCCTTCATTCCTGCAGTGCCCACAGTCCCGGAAGGGCAAGTGTCCACTAAACAATACATACATTTCTTACATAGATGTCGATGGGTCCCACACACCTAACTGAGGGCTCTGCTCAGCTCTAGTCTAGAAGGACTTACATTTATTCTTTTTTCTGCTCTTCAGAAAGCTCTGATTCCCCTCTTTTTGTTGACTTTGTTTTCTGCCTAGTATGATAAACTTTGTGACCCCCAGCCATCTTCCCTTGATGCCCTATGGCTGTAAGTCCTGGAGTTGCCTAGAACATATTGACCTGGGGAGAGAAGAGAGCCAAATCTAGTGTGAGGCCTGACCCTTCAAAATATTAAGAACCTGAGGAAGACCACCGAGGAATCCCCTTGCAAGGACCGAAGGAGAGAAACAACTCTCAAAGGGAACATGTGGAGTGGAGACCTGCAATGGTGAAAGGAGCGCCTCTATCCGAGCCGCGAGTCAGCGGAATCAGAAGAGGCTGCGGTGTGCTCTTCCCCTCTAGGAGACATCAACACGCATAGTGACACTAACTCAAAACCCCAAGCTCCCAGTTTCTCAGCTCACCCACTTCCCATGATCTATTAGCCAGTGTGGTTCCAGAAATCTGTCCCCTCGCCTCTCTTTCTCTTAGCTTTATGGTTTCAGGTTCTGGGTCCTCCCCACAAATGTTCTCATCACGGTTTATAACTAGGAATCAAATTCTCATCTTCCATCTGTGATCAAATAAATTACATCTGTCTCATACCCATCCGTATCATTCTCACACGCTACCGTTTGTTGTGTTCAAAGCAAACAACTGTCTCAGAACTTAGGATGACCGTGTCTTAGAACTCAGAATCGGCTTAACCCAGTCACAAACAACTCAGGCAATACCTTAAAAAACCAATACCTTACCTAAAAATGAACACTTTGGTGTCCGTCCCCCACACTTTCTAAATTATGACCTATATTTATTTAGCCTGGATTTTCCTGGATGTGAGAAGGGCCTGTGATTTGGAAAGAATTTGAAGGGAGAAGTGCCCAGGCTGTGTGATATTTGAAGCCACATGGGAGAATTAGGGGATGCTGTTCAATAGGCAGCTAGAGCAGAAAGGTTTCTGTGTTTCATGTCTAATGCAAAGCAAAGCACTCATCATAAGATAGTTCCTGACACCGTCTGATCCCAGGAAGGGAAAATGAAACCACCGCTGAGACAGATTCCCACCTTCTCAGATCTCCACTCAAGGCTGTCTGTATCTGCTGCCAAAAGTGTTGTCTTTGTAGAGAAAGTAGGAGAAAAGGGAAGGTCTTGGCATGCACCTGATGATGAACTCGTGAGTTCTAGTTCCAGTGGCTTTCCAGCCCTGGGAATGGTTGGAAAGTGGAATGGGAGCAGCTGGAGCAGCCCAGGGCCGCAGCCCCAGAGCACTGGCAGCAGGGAGATCATCTACCCCCACATCCCTTCTCTGCCTGCCCTGGTGTCCCTGGACAGTGGCTCTCTGGGGAGATGCCAGGCTGTGTCCTTCTTTGGTGTTTGCTAAAGTGGGGAGGTAAGCATCCTGAGCAGTGCAAGGAAAACGCCAGCTGGGCATTCATCACCATCAGCGACGTCCTTTCTTTGCCCTGTCCTTTCTGCCTGTGCCATAGGCAGACCTTGGTCTTCCCTGACTCGGGCTGTTACTCAGGTAACGGAGAAACCTCCACTTCTCACCTTGTTCCCTCAGGTGGGCTGTTTCCCAGAAGCCTGCAGGATGTAGGAGGATTGTTAATACGCCCTGGGGGAGCTGGGGAGCAGGTGATTATAGGTACAGGCTGCTCCCTAGCAATGAACAGAGGGAACAAAGGTGATTGAGAGGGGGCAGTGACAGAGGAGATGTTGGATGTGATATTTCCAAGAGAAATTAATAGAACTTGGGGAGTGATAGAAGCCATCGGTGGGAGACGAGGGGGAAGAGGAAGGCAGTGGGACTTGAGGGAGAAGGCACCTTCCAATCCCACATCCCCTCAGTTTCTAAGGTCATTAACCTTGACCTGGGTACACGCTCCTTCCTTCCTCACACTGGCCTCTTCATGCAATGGATCAAGTGCACCAACCTGGAATCAGGAAGATCTGTCCTGGCACATAGTAGGCATCATATAAATGCTAGTTGTGACTGTTAATGTTAACCTCTCTGCAGCCTTTGACACAGCCAGTCACCCTCTCCTGGATGCTCATTGGTCTGGGTTTCCAGGACACCATCTCTCCTGGTTCTCCTCCTCCCCCTCTGACCACTCAGGAGTCTACTTTGCTCATCCAGGACACTCCCTCCAACGGTGGAGCGGGTTTTTGTCCTTCCCTTCTCCCTCCATAGTGCTTCCCTTGGTGATCTCATCAGCTCCCACACATTCAATTATCATCTTTATGGGACATTTATCAAATCTATTTATCCAGCCCTAACCTTTCTGCTCATTTCTCACCTCATGTTTCTAATTATCTATTCTGTTGGTCATCTGAGGGCAGCTAGGTGGCACACAGGGCATAGAGTGCCCACCCTGGAATAGGTTCAAATACAACCTCAGATATTTCCTAGCTGTGTGACCCTGGGTAAGTCACTTCACCCTATTTTCCTTATCTGTAAAATGAGCTGGAGAAGGAAATGGCAAAACCACTCCAGTATCTTTGCCAAGAAAACCCTGGGGTCACAGAGAGTCAGACAGGACCAATCAACTAAGCAACCACAAAAATCGGACATTTCAAACTAGATCTAGTTTGAAATGTCTTATAGACACCTTAAATTCAGCACGTCCAAAACTGAAGTCATTATCTTTCCTCAAAAAATCACCCCGTTTCCAACTTCCCTATTACTGTGAAGGTCTTCACCAACTTCCCAGTCACCCAGGCTCACGACTGGGTGTCATCCTGACTCCTGACTCCTCACCTCCTCCCCATATTTATCTATTTAGCCAAGGCCTGTCCATTTTAGTTTGTCACATCTCCCCAATGCACTCTTTTCTCCCCTCTGACGTGGCCACCACCCTCATCACATCACACATTATTGCCACAGCCGGCTTGTCTTCCTCCTCCCATCCACCCCCTGCTCAGCTAAATGATCTTCCTAAAGAGCACATCTGACCCTATCATCCCCCTCCTCAATAAACTCCTGTGGGTTTGGTCCAGGATCAAATGTAAAATCCTCTGGAGTTCTAAGCCTTCCTAAACCTGTTCCCTTTCCCACTCCCCCCACCTTACCTTTCCAGTGTTTATATAACTTCGGTCAAACGCAGCTGACTCGGTCTCCATTCCCAGTCCCATGAACTGCAGGAGGTGGACCAGACATTATCACTTCCAGTAAATGTCCAGAACTCTCCCCTCCGGGATTCCCAAACTTTCTCTAGGCACTTTCAGTTGATATACAAAATAACTTTCCTTGTAAAACCACAGAATGTCCTAACCCCTTGCACCTGCAGCCCTTTTCCCTCAAATACTTCTCTGAGCCTCAAGTACTTCCCTAGCTTGGGACTCCCCAGCATTTGCTGCTAGGGGGAGGGGGTGACCCCAGTTGCAGCTCCTTACCAAGAGCACAAATTCTGCTTAATTCAGGTTGACGCTAGATCCACGGGCACTCTGACACGGTCTAGTTCCCGCTCAGTAAACAAGGTAACTCTATCTCCCTTCCAGATCAGAAATGAGATGATTCTGTGCTAAGGCATTGCCCAGGTCACATAGGAAATCAGTGGGAGGTAGCCACATGTAATAATAGTGAGGGGCCCTGGGTGGCTCAGTGGATAAGTGTTGGCCATGAATGAAGACCTGAGTTCAAATCCAAACTCGCTGTGTGATCTTATGCGGGTCACTTACACCTAAGTGCCTCCAAATTTAAAAGAAAAAACAAATAGCTCGAAGTTAGAGAGTATTTGAAGGTTTGCATGCCTCACCTCATTTGGTCTTCAGAACCCTGGGAGGGAGGTTCTTACCCACAGTTTAGATCTGGGATGATGCGGACGACCTGGGTCCTTCCTGCCCAGGAAGGCTGTTGGAAGAAAAGCCCTTTTCAAACCTTCAGATGATGGCAGCTGAAATGATAGAGTGATGAAAGTGGATTTGGGAAAAGACAAAGCTGACTCCAACCTGGGCTATCTTCATCTTTTCTTGGGGGATGTTGAAAGCATCCAATTTCTCCTTCCTCCATTCTTCCCATCCCCATCTCTTTATGTTTATAAAAGAAAACTCCTAGGACTTTGGATAATTCCAGAAACTCCTGCCTTGCCTTTATCCTATCCAACCAGACCCCTAGGAGGAGTCTACCAAAAGGGTAGACTAACTCATTAACTAGAGGAGATGGGCTTTCTTGGGTCTGGTATAAAGTACTGTATTAAAGGCCTTTGGAACAGGTGAAGCAGCCTCTCCCTTTTCTTAACAGCATACCTTTGGACCCACCTGATCTGCCCCCAAACTGCTTTGTAAGCCCCTCTATGGGTCTTCCTGGGCTTCCCCCAACTCTGGGTGCTCGAGCTGGGAGGAGAAACTACAGAAATGTCATCTGTGGACCTGGGAGGCTCCCACCCCATCACCTCCCTATTGGGTGTGTTGTATGTTTGAGTGAATCCATAAACCCCAGGGTGCCTGTCTGTATCCTGTGATAGGATCTGTCTACACACACACACACACACACACACACACACGCGCGCACACACACGCATAAATGTAGATTGTATATACACACACGTGTATACGCACGTAACATACATATATACATAAACGTTCAGTCATTTTTTAATTGTACTTGACTCTTTTTTTTTACTATATTTTTTTATTAACTTGTTTGTTTACTTTTAGGTTGCAAGATTCTGTCATTGTGCTTGACTCTTAATGATATAATTTGGGGTTTTCTTGGTGTGTAGGACAAAAGACCCTTCCCCAAAATAAAATCAATAATTCAGAGGTTTCTTCAAAGAGACAAAAAATTATTTATTTATTTCTTGCCATGAGAAGGGCGTGTCATCGTCACCAGAAGCGGTTTGGTGAGAGAGGCCTGAAATACAGAATGTAAAGTGTGGTTATATACCCAAAAGACCACTCCTTTTCCCCCTCCCTGTCCTGTCCTTCACTCCCATTAGTTAGGAACTTAGGCTCACAAACTAACCACAAAAATCTGCTGATGTAGCAAGTAAAATGTCAGCAATGTCAAAATAGATGTGAAAGCAGATGATATCATACGAATCATGGGGATTTTAGGACGTGGTGATCTATCCAGAGTTTGGTAACAGGATTTCTAGTTTTGTATTTGTACAGATCAGATGATGGTCAATGGAAACAAGTCTGGGACAGCTGGGTCTATGGTCAGATTTGAAGGGTCTGTGCTTCCCCCTCCTACACATTAGTTCAGCTTAGCAAAAACTTCAGCTTATGACCAGGGAAGTAAGGTAAGGGTCCCATGTTCCCAAACTCAAGCCTGGGCTTCTGGCTACTGGTTGCAAACCTTGCTAGATCTTACGGTACAGTCTTGAGAAGGGTTGAGTCGCCTTCAACTGAAGTCTGCCAGATGCAATCCATCCTTGAGCTATCAGTGACTCTGTAGGCCGCTGTGTTAGCTGCTTTGGACGTGCTCAACAAAACTGGTTTACGCTCTTGCCTCCTGCTTGAAATAGTGGCTCTTCCTGGCCAAAGTTCTGAGCAGTTCCCTGGGGTCCCTGGGGAGGTATAGAGAGCTATGTCCTCTCACCTGCAGCCCCAGCACCACACAGGAAGGAGCAAAAACAGGAAGTGCTCTGAAGTGACTGTTCACAAGAGGCGCCAAACTCCAAAGAAACAAAGTCCACAAAGCCATGGGAGGATCCCTTCAGGTCTCATAATGACTTAGTTTTCAAATGAACTATTTTCTACGTTTTATTGTCTTTTAGCTTTATGAAACATTTCCTAATTCTGTTTCTATCTGGTTCAGGTCCCCCTGTGCGCTGCAGCCACACAGGCTGGTTTATGTCTCTCTGACGCAAGATCCCCCTGGCACAGACAAGAATCACAGTGAGCCTTAAGTACAAAGTTCTTCCAGACTCTGCAAAACAAGAAACATTTCACAAAGTTTACCAGAATTCCTGCTTGCTGAGCCTTAACAAGAGCCTCACGGGGCCTTTCTCAAGTCCCAAACAAAAGGCAGCAAAGGCCAAGAACATTCGGTCTGCCGCTGACCTTTCCCTGCTACCTGGAGATCTCCCCACAGGGATCTGAGCCTGGGCTTACCCAGGCATCACCCTTCTTGGAGGAGAACAATGTCCCGGGTGAAAACTCATCCATGATTCTCTCCATGTATACCCAAGTCCATCCAATTGGGGTCTGAACAAAAAGTGGCCCTTTCTACATAGAGCACACCAAAATTCTCAGGGGATCTGTAGGCAAATGCTGTAGAAGTTGTGGAGGAAGTAAATTAAAACTGTGTGTTGAGTTTGGGAGAAACATCTTTTCACTCAGAAAAAAATTACCTTCAATGTCAGAGAAAGGGGGCTACAGGGCTGTCTAATTACAGACTGATCACCCTTCCCCCCATCTCTTTATTTTATTCAACAACAAGACAAGCCCACTCATCCTAAAGTAGAAGGAGGCTTTCACTATCCTGGAGACCTGAATACACTTGATCTTTGGCAACTCCAAAGGGCAAGCAAATGAACTTCAGCCCCAAACTGAAGACAATCTCCCCCTCCCCCAGTTACCTGATGTACTGTCCCTATCAGTCAACCTTCCAAATGAGGGAATTGGCTGTAGCCTCACCTGATAGGCTCCTTAGGCCTGTTCCACGATGCCCTAAGGCTGTGGAAACTCTTATGGTGTATCTCCCCTTGTTCTGTGGACTGGCCAGTCACTGGGCAACTGCCCATTAGCTGGTCCTAATTAAGAATTTTTTTTTTCTTTTAACCTTTATTCTTGATTTATTAACCTCGGGTCAAATGGACCAAAGTGGGAAGAATTACTTCCCTGGAGGGTTCTAGGACCTCTAGGCAGAGATACTGCCCAAGAAGGAACTACTCTTGGTCTCCATCTTTCCCTACCCCAGCCCAAAGCCAATCACTCATTAAGCTCTTTATCCTAGGACCATGCCCAGAGGCACAAACAAACAGGGAGTCCCAATCAAGACTTGCAAATTAACTTTTAGTACTTTCTTTAGATATTCACAAAACCAATGAGAGCATCCACCCAACAAGATTATACTCTCCTTGCATATCTGCCTAGTGACCTTGTAGAACTGGGGAGCTAATGAGGCCAAGGCCCTTGAAAGTCTTGGCCTACTACACTTAGGCGACCCCTGTGAAAGGGTTGTTTGACCCCCAAAGGGGTCGCAACCCACAGGTTGAGAACCACTGCTCTAGGAGGTCTCTCTCATCAAAGGCTTCTCTCTTTGGCATTTAGAGACCTTCACGCAGGGCTCCCTGCCTCTACTTCCAGGCTTGTTACACGTTACTCTCCTTCACATCTGCTGTGGGCCAGCTTCTCCTCTTACGCAACGTCTCATCTCCCACATCCACACTTTTGCCCAGGCTGTGCCTCCTGCCCACAGCTCATGCTCTTGGAGTCCCTAGCTTCCTCCGAGGCTCAGCTCAAACCCAGGGTCTCTGATGAGCTGCCAGGTGTGGAGTGAAGGACAACGTAGACGCAGTGAGTGCTGTGTAGGTTATATATTTACTTAACTCTCAATGTCTTATTTTCTCTCCCTTGAACTTTAAGCTCCTTGAGGTCAAAGATTGCCTCATTTTTGTCTTTGGATCTCTAGCACCAAGGACAGCACCCAGCACACTCATAAATTATGGTCTAATGGTTGAATGAGCAATCAACTGGATGCCAAGATCGGTAAAGGGGAACTCAAGTCACTAACCACTTGGATCCAAAGAAAGGCAAAAACAGACCCTCAAGGAGGGGAGACAAGTTTCCAACAAACATGTCCAAAGCAGAGGATGTATAGGATGATTGGGCAATAATTAACAGAGGAAAGGCACTTGAATTTAGAAGAGATGGGACAGGCTTCCAGTAAAAGAAAGAAGGGGTCAAAGGTGCTTCTTGTGGCAAGACTTCCTACCGAAAGGCGGGTGCATGCACTCATGGACAATCCCCAAGATGCAGAAGGAATGGAGAATATACTGAATGCTGCATGGCCTACAGCTGTCTTCCCAAGAAGCCGGTGCTCACAGTCCCCCAGAAATTCCAGTGCGTTTAAGCATGGGGTAACTCGCTGCTCAGTCCTTTTGAGGGCAATAAGTCTCTTGGTTGTTTCTGGCTACATAATGACCTAGGATCCCTTGATCCTCCCCCTGCCCTGTGAGAATGCCGGGGACCTGGGGTGCTGCATCTGTTAAATGCCAAGGCTGCTCCCAAGTGGGCTTCTTTTCCCCTCTATCTTCCAGGTGGCGTCTTGTGATTCCAGAGAAGAGTGGAGAAATATTGAATCC
>CM053594.1:7229345-7244067 GCA_028646575.1 Pseudocheirus occidentalis | reverse complement strand
AGAGAGAGAGAGAGAGAGAGAGAGAGAGAGAGAGAGAGAGAGAGAGAGAGCCATATTCTCTGTGCCGTCTTAGAGTAAGAAAGTCTGTGCCTAAAACCCACAGTATCATGGCAACCTCGCCCAAAGGACAGCTATTCAGTGGCCAGAATTAATTCAGCTGGCACGAGGCCCCAGGTATCTCTGCCTCTTCTGTTTGTGCTTTTCTGATCTTGAGTATTCTAAGGTAGACATTTCTAGGATCTGAGAAAACCTTATGGTGCTTTGAGAAGTCCCAAGGCCCCATGAGAGGGTGGAGGTAAATGGAATCAGGGGAGTGTCCCCAGCCACTATTCCAATGCTCTTAGAGAGGATGACCACCAATAAGAGAAGGACTGACCCAAGCTCGGATGTTTTATCTGCAGAGTTATAAGGATAATGCCAAGCTAAAGTGAAAGGTAAAATGCCTTATTAGTGGTACTGTAAACTGCAGTGTGTTCTGATAAAGTAAAGTATCAATCTCCCAACAGATTGTAGCGGTACTTAGAAGTTGTAACTGAATTCTGTTGAATACGTTCTGTGAATGCATGCTTGGGAGTGTTCTGTGTTTAGCATTCTCTTTGCGTGTAGCAATAAATTACCATTTCTAACCCTGATTCATATTGTACAGTGAGTACTTCTTTGGGAAGACAGACATGGGCCACAACTCTAAGTAAATTTTCCCAGGGGCACTGGAGTAGAGGAATTCCAAAGCTATACAGTAAAAGAAAGGGGAACCTAATCCCCCTAATTAAAGACCGTCCCCCAGACTGGATAGAACTTGATCCAGACTGCATGTTTGCTTAGAGATGGGAGAATGGCTGCGTGTCTCTGCCCTCTGGGCTCAGTGGCAGTGTCTCAGGGGTAGAACTATGTAACCAAAGGACTGCCCTGGGCAGAAGAAAGGATATGATTGCCCCGTAGGTACTTATGATTGGTGGTTGATATCACATAGTTCCCTGAAAGGATCAGCCAAGTTGGGTTAGTCTAGGGGAGCTCACAGAATGCTGAATAAAAGTTGCACCAAATGTTAACATCGCAGACTGTCTTCAAGGGGGTGGCCACTGGAGAGATTTGGACACCCCTTTAATCATGCCACATCTGCCTATCTACCCTCTTATCCTGGAAAACTGTCAAACATAAGGGGAACTAGCTCAGAAAAAATTAAGATGACACAGAGTTAGCTATTGTTAATCAACTCCTGCTAAAACCTGGTTAATGTTTGCAATGTTAATGTTGGCAAAGCTAAGACAGAAAACAAGTCCATTATTTTCTTCTTTTTTTTTTTGAAAGAGCAATTTTATTAATGTCCTGCAGCAAAGTACATTAATAATTTGTGGCCAAGCATTAACATTCTCATCCCATGTCCTAAAGAGAGTAATCGGTTTTCTTCATGAGGCATTCCATTTTACTGTATTTCCTATTGATTATCACTTTGCCCACATACATGAAGTCCCTTTCAAAGGGGCTACTGACAAGCTCGGCAGACACTTAGCTCCCCGAGATGCCCAGTGGGCAGGCCTAGCTGCTTATGGTCACTTATTTATTCAATAAATCCTATCTATTTGCCTAAACTGGTTTCTTTGGAGATAGCCTTCTGAACCACAGCAAAGTGTAAGAAAGTGCTCTCCTCCAAGTACAAAAGCTTTGAGTTAGAAGGTTGTATAATAATGGTATATTTTCTTATCTGTTCCCCTTCCTGAATACAAAGGGTGACAATTCCTACCTTTTTGTTCACAACACAAACCTCCCAATCACAATGCAAAGCTCCAATCATTGAGATAGAAACATCAAGATATATAGTGTTACACATGTAACTTGTATCTGATTGCTTGGTGTCTCTGGGAGGGGAGAGGGAAGAAGGGAGGGGGAGGAAGCGGTAGAGGTTGGAACTCAAACCTTTAAAAATGATTTAAAATTGTTTTAACATATAATTGGGAGGAAAATATTATAAAAACTGGAAACAAAAGACATATAGTGTTAGCATTTTCTTTGGTTATAATATGTTTTAATTCAAACTTTTATTTTTCAAAAAGCTATTAGAAATAATGCTTCCAGAATCTGAAAGCATCATCAACAGAAATACAAGTTTGTTCTCATACTGACATCATATGGTCAGGTTTAAAAAATTCTACATTCCCATAGCATCTAATATCAACATTATATTAAGTAAATACATTTGAATGAAGAGGAAAGGTCTATGACTTACACAAGCCACTTGAAGGAGAGTTAGTTTGAAGATGGTGGTAGGTGGTGGAAGTAGCCGCGGCTACTTTAGATATTGTCTGTGGGGTTGAACTCACCAAGGGCCTGCCCAAGATTCAAATGTTTCTTCTGAGATGCCCGCTTGATTTTTGCTTCATCTTGCTTCTCTCTCTTCACCAAAACCTTTTTTTCTGGGGTCTTCATCTTCAAGAACACAGCAGAAAGGGTGAGGGAAGATGTTCCCTGGGATTTCTGGTACTTGGTGGAGGCCTTCACAGTCCGTACCACAGTATTCATCAGGTCCTTGGCTGCCTGGCTCGGGGACATTGCACTGTCCACCCCAGAGACAACAAGCTTCCTGCCCAGGTTCTGACCTTCTGCTTTGACTTTACTGTGGATATTGAGTTGATGGTAGTACAGAACAGTATGTTGGAAGTACACAGGGAGGTCTGGACAATGATCCATAATGGTTCTTGCCAACTTATCCATCCTTGACCCAGACTCAGCAATATTTTTTAGCTGAACAAATTACATCTGATGTATTTTAAGTGGTCCTTTACCTCTGGTGAAATCAGTCATCTCCATGATAATCACATGCATCTCTCTGAAAAGGACAATAATATCATTGCCACCATCATCCCACCTCGATATTTTGTTATCCCTTGCTCTTCTCTTCCTGAAAGTCAGTCACTGTTCTTGGGGAAGCCCAGCCCCAATAGCTCCCACATGCCATCATAGACCAATTGAGAGGCACCAATAAATTCACTTCCATCCATTGGCTGGGAAGGATCAGAACTGAGAACTCTACTTGTTCAGTAAATTTTAGCATGACATAACTGTATTAAGAAAGCATTCTGATCACCTCCAGAACCTTTTCAGTCTAGACTCTGGAGTCACAGTTATCCATCTCTGAAGTGATAACTTCTACATTTCCATGGCATCAAATATTAACATTATATTAAGTAAATACATTTGAATGAAGAAGAAATGTCTACGATTTACACAAGTCACTTGAAGGAGAGTTAGTTTGAAGAAGATGGTGGTAGGTGGTAGAAGTAGCCAAGGCTACTCTAGATACTTCTGTGGGGTTGGACTTACCAAGGGCCTACACAAAATTCAAATGCTTCTTCTGATAAGCTACCCAACCTCAAATGGCACCAACAGGGTGACTAGAAGATCATTAACAATGCATTGCTGAAGAATAATTGCCCACTTATTTATATCTCCCATGATGGGGTTCTCTGAGATGGTCGGGAAATTGTCAATGGAAGTTATGTTGTCAATGGCATCTGTTAGAACCCGGACTCGCTTTTCCCACTCTCTCTAAAAAGATGCACATTCTGGACCAATTGACTTTGGGGCTTTGCCGCTAGAGCCAATGTAACATTAATAAGCTGAGGACAGGGCTTCCAGGTGGCTTGCTTGATGGGAACCGGTTTCACAGCTTCTTCATCGTTTGCAATAGAACAATCTCAGCAACTTTAGTTAACTTGCTAGCACATTGGTAGAAAACGTGAGCAAGCTACTCATTAACTTCTTTCTAATTTCCATTCTTTGCAGCCTCAATCAATAATGCCAAAAGGGGCACATTAGTTTCCAAGAATGAATCTGAAATGTGGTCCATGACAACTTTGTGGAGCTATCTATGTAAATCTTTGGTCCTTTTTGTCATTTTAACTGTTGAAGAATTAAGGGCATCATTTCTTTCTTTACATCCAGGGTTCCGCATGTATTCAGATAGTAGATATTATAAGGCCTATCACCCATCATAACGAGTACCAGATGAATCTACCATTAGGGCTGTTCCACTGATGATGTTCTCTTCAAGAGAAGGCTTGAAGTGCTCTTTGCTGAAGCCCAGAGGGTCAATACTTCCTTGTTTATCAAAGTTATTGAGTGCACATGCCAATTTTGCTTCTCCTCCACCCTTCTGCTGGGAGGCATCATCAGAAACTATGGCCTGGACTGCATTGGAGATCCAAGTTAGGCTTGTTGCAAATGTCTGTATATCATATCCCAGTTAGCTTTATAAGCAGCTACATTGGGGCAGCTGCATATTGTCTTGAATTTTTTTTTGGGGGGGGGAGAATTTTCCTTTGGATGCAACCCATTTGATCCCAATGGCCCATGACTTTTAGTTCCTATTGTCTCTTGGCTTCCATAATGTTCAACTTATCTGCTTCATGTTTTAGGGATTTATACTGTATGGCCAAATCTTGTTCTGTGCCCGCATTTCTAAGTTTCAAGGTACCATTTTCTATAACTTACATCTGCCATGTCCACCAAAATAAGCAACCAGGTAGCAACGAGAGCAAGGAGAGGGCAGCTTATACCATGTTACCATGCTTCTCCAAAGAACAGGGCTCATTTGCAAATTCTCCAGGGGCATTCTTCATCAAATCACCTTGTTTCTAAACATCTCCTACAGCAACTACAAGTTCCTCCTTGAGAAACTTGCCCTCTTTGGCAATTTTATCTGTCTTCTCCAAGAAATTCTCCATTGTTCTCAGATCTTAGTTTGTCTGCCTAATGGGTTGGAGCCCCAGAGATGCCATAATGGGGACTGGACCAATTGAATGTTTCAGGCTTCTTGTTGAACAGGGCCAGGAAAGTGGCTAACAGTGCCACCTGCTGGCAGTCAATAAATGGGCCTTCTCAGAGCAACCATTTTTCTTGTTAGAGGGTCTTCTGTTACTGGTGGTTACCAGTGTTGGAACCTGAGTAACCAGAAGCTAGCTACAAAGGTCTTTCACCTACCAGAGCCCTTATCTCCAGACTTTTGGGGTCTCATTTGAAGTTCATGTTGCCTGCATGTGTATAATATCTGCAGCAAAGGAGGTGGGAGCAGAGGAGAAGAAAGAAGATCTCAAGGTCCCAAAGTCAGGAACCTCTGTGGCTGCTTTGTCTCCCATACTGATTGAGCCCGTTATTTTCATAATCCCTTGTGTTTAAAGATGCACATCAAATGTGAAGATCCCTTTAGAACTATCTTTAAGGTTTCAATAACAATAAGGCAATTCTTTCTTTCTCTCTTTTGCTCACTGGTAAATGAAACGAGCTACCGTTAGGAGAGTGATCCAGGATGACTGATGGGCAGAGGGCAGCAACATCCTCTCTCTGAAGAGCTAAATGACTAGTAACTAGGGAAATAGAGGCAGATTTGGTGCCATAGGGAATGCTACATGGACTGAAGGGCCCGACAGCTCCCATATCTCGTGTAGTCCCTCAGCCTTAAATAACAACCCTACTCAGAATAACAGCTGAGGCTGGGTGATGTGAGGATGGGCATTTAATTTGGAAATCCCTAGATTATGTGGAAACCCAAAAGGAAAGAGATCTACTGGGTTCAGCATCCTCATGTAACATCATAGGTTAAATCATTCAATTAAGTAGCCGTACTATTTACCAGGCATCATGGTGATCGCTAGAAGTACAAAGACAAAGAAAAAGTCATCTCAAGGAGTTTGCATTCTAATGATGGTGAGGAAATGCCACATACAACACTGTGTATATGCAAGTGTAATGGTGAACTGGCCCATGGGCCCAATCCTCATGAGCACATACTGAGTGCTAGTGATATTGGGGACATGATCTGGGAGCTTGCTTCTGGGTGTCATAATGACATGGAATGGAAGGAGTACCCTAGAGAGATTTTAGAACATGATTAGATATTGTGTAATTGGTCCAGGTCTTCACCTTAGAGAAACCATTTTGAAAGTTGTGTGGAGGTTAGATTGGAAGGGGGAGATACTAGAAAAATACTAGCTATATATAGAGAAGGTAGTGAAAAGAAGTCTCTTTGGCTTTCAGAAGGGCATTGGGTGGCCCTTCTCTGTCTGTCTGTCTGTCTATCTGTCCCTCTCTCTATTTCTGTCTCTCAGTTGTATTTCTTCTCTCAATTTGACTCTGTTCAACGTGTTTGGTGCAAGATATTGCTATAAGGGAAGAACAGTTAGGCCAACAAGTGGTCCCATGAATATGGGCCTTGGTGGTATCAAGGCCTCAGTATTTGTTATTTTCTCTTAGATGAAGGAGATTCAACTGGAGGCTCTGATTTAATGAGTTTCAAAAGGTCAAGAGAGTATGCTTGGGGAGCCCAGTCCAGGACTCAAGTGCATGCCAGGTTTTGCAAGCAGACCAGCATCAATGCCCCAAGGAGTAAAGAGCAAAGCATTGGTCTCACCACCTTGGTGACACACAGCATTCAGCATGAGCCCACTCTCCCCAAGAGGGTCCAGTCAGGTGGTAGAAGGAAATATTTGTACTTTTGTTCCTGCTAGGTAGGTGCTAGAAGTAAGCACCCATATTTAAAAGCTAATTGATTCACATGCTAATTGGTTAAATTGACCTAGTGGCTAATAAGGGGGAGACACCTAGAATGGGACTTTAAGCAAAGGGCATTAGAGGAGAGACCCCCACAACCCTAAGTAGGAGATGTGACAGCCTGATTTTGATATAGTGAGCCCAGAGTACTCACTACCCAAGATACATCCAAAGTGAAACACAATGCTAAAATCACAAATCTGGAGCTTGAAGGATCTTTGACGTCCCATTAGATTATGAGCTTCCCAAGGACAGGACTGTCATTTGCTTTTCTTTTGTACCAGTGTTTGGCACGTTGTGGGCCCTCAATAAATGTTACCTGACTGACTGATTTGAGGTCATCCAGTCCAATCTCCTCACTTTACAGTGGAAGAAACTGAGACCTAAAAAAGTTAAAAGTCTTTCCCAAGGTGCCAGAGGTAGAAAGTGACCCTTATCTTTGGATTCCACACCCATTATTCTTTTCACTGCTCCACATAGAAGGTAACCAGTATTACTGAGGATGCCACTGGCCCTAGAGCCACGGGAGTGTACTGAGAAGGAGAGTGACGAAATCAGACATTCACTCTAGGAAAATCATTTTGACAGCTGAGTTGGGGTGGGGTGGGGTGGGGAGAGACTTGAAGCAAGGAGGCGCATTAGAAGGCCACTGTAATAGTCCAGGTGATAGAGGAAGAGGGTCTGAACCTGGGAGGTGGTTGTGTGGGTGGAGAAAAGGGGAAATATCCAAGAGACAACATGGAGGCACAAATGATGTTTGACAACTGGTTGAGTCTGGTGGTTGAGGGAGAGTAAGGAGTCAGGACTGACTCTGAGTATGTGAGCCTGGATAGCTAGAAGGAAGACAGTGTCCTCAAATAGTAGGGAATGTTCAGAAGAGGGGTGTGTCTGGGAGGAAAAACAATGAGTTTTATCTTGGAAATATTGAGTTTTAATATGCTGGTGGAACACCACTTAGAGATATCCAGTAGGCGTTAGGTGATTTGAGACTAGAAGTCTGCAGAGACGTTGGAGCTGGCTAAGAAGACCTCAGAGTCATCGACAGAGAGGTGATAATCGAGGTTCAGAATCAGGTGGCCTCGGTGGAGGCTGCACCCTGCCAAAGGTCAAGAAGAACCTGATAGGAGGGGGCTGGAATGAGGAGGGAGACACACAGATGAACACAAATGTTCAAACTGATCTTTAGTTCTGAAGTATTCCCCACAAACAACATTCTGACTCCTCTTTTTGTGCTTTTGCAAAGGAAACATACCTGGAAGGTCCTCCCTCTTCAAGCTCCTAGGTCCCATCAAAGACCAGCTCCAGACCAGCTCCCTCAAGACTCCTTTCTTTATCCACTTAGTTGTGGGTCTCCATCCCCTGAGATCACTTTGGATTTCTTTTGTTTATTTATGTTGTGTTGAATTACTTGTGTGTATACACACATATATGTGTGTGTACATATGTGTACAGATACATATAAGTGTGTGTACATATATCTATATACATGCATGACCCCTTAAGGATACAGACAACCTCACTTCTATATTATTAAGTGACTGGTACAGATTCAGATTATCACCCAAGAAAGAGCGTGACACCTAGCATATAGTAAGCACTCATTGACCTGTTGATTGATTAGCACAGCAAGGAAAGGCAGTTAAGCAAGGAGGTTGGAAAGACAATTGCTGAAGCCACAGATCACAGAATTACACAATTTTTAGGCTTGATCGGAGCCCAAAAGGTATCTAACCCAACCCACAACTTAACAAAAATTGTCTCTTGGTGTCTAATAAATTGCTATCTCCTTAAAGGCCACTCACTTCTTGAAGCAAGACAGTTCACTATTGGACAGTTCTGATGATTAGTAAGTTTTCCCTCTGTGGCACCTTCCATGGGGCTACTTCCTCAGTTTCCACTTGCATTGGCAGGCTGGGTAAAATCAACCCCTAAACCCCAAAAAGTCAGGTAACTAGTACTCTTCTTAAAGTTCTATCAGGTTCAAAAGGTCTGAGTCTGGAAGTGTTACTCAAGAGCCCCTACCAGCACACTTCTCACTGAGAATCAGCCAGTTAGACCTGATGGACTTTTAGAAAGGGTATTTATTAGAATAAAAATATCTGAAGCATACCCCCTCCTTATACCCACAAGGCTTCTGTGGACAGTGGGCTCAAATTTAGAGTATGGTAGTAATGAACACATATGGCCGAATGACAAACTCACAAACCTAGTTACTGGAAGTTCTTTCTCAGATCCAAAACCAACCTCAGAGGGGTCACATTCTTCCATGCTGCTTCCTCTCTCAGGTGACTGTCTGAATTTGTGCCAGTCACTCGGTAAATAAACATTATGCACCTACTATTTACTAAACACTGAGAGGACAAAGAAAGGCAAAAGACAGTCTTTGGTCTCAAGCAACTCACAGGCTAATGGTGGAGACAACCTACAGACACCTGGTACAAACAAGATATAAACAGGATGCTGGGCCATCGCCGGTCATCCTCGCCTGCGCTTTGCCACGAGTGACTCTGGAGGAGGCAATGAGGCTGATGATTTGCACAGCCCTGCCTCACTCACATCCAGTTGAGTGTCTGCACATCTCCATGTTTGTCATGTTCATCCTCTGTATATATGTTCCCTCTGTATTCCCAGCTATGGATTTCTCTTTCTTGGGCTACTTTGGTCTCCATATGTCTCTCTGCCATCTGCTGCAGGCTTCCTCTCCTGCTGACCTTTTCTCTCTGGTAGTGTGGTCAGTGGAGGGGCGGGGTAGGGATGGGGAGGAGAAAGAGAGAGTAACTGTCTCTTTTTCCCTCTCCCTAAACAATTCATTCTCTAGCACCTGAACCTTGGGTCCTTCCCTTCTGGGCCCGTCTAATGATTAGCTGACTTATCACTAAATTGACTGCAATTTTTGTATATAGTCTAAGAGACAGGACTAAATCTTATCGACCAATCATAAGACACTTCCTGTGTGGCCCATCCAATGCCCCTTTCAGAGAGACAAATGGCTCACCATTTTGAGGAAATGGGTAAAAATAAAATACTTTAATATCTGGTTTACTCAGCTGATTGATGGATCAATTCTGCCCCTTCTGGGATTACATTAATTGGCGCAGGGGGCAGAACCTCCAACATTACATTTTACACCAAGCCAAAGAAAATCTCCAACTTCCTTCAATCGCTCCCAGTTCTGCTTTCATGGAGATCTCAGCCCTTTCTTATGTGACAACCCAGCCACAGTATTTGAATATAGCTCCTCATTTATATACTAGGCAGCTCAGTGGCACAGCAGATAGCAAAATGGAACTAGAAATGGGGAAAATCTGAGTTCAAATCCAGCCTCAGACATTTACCAGCTATGTAACCCTGGACATTAGATATTAATCTTTATAAACTCAAATTCCTTCCTCTGTAAAATGGAGAGAATCTCCCAGGGGTGTTGTGAGAATCAAGATCATATTTATAAAGGACTTTGCAATCATTAAGGCACTGTGTAAATGCTAGCTATTATTACAATTATCATATGATCAGTCGTGAGGAAGAAGTCTCCAAATCCTTCTGCGACCTGACTGCCCTTCTCTGGACTGGCTAGGGTCCGTCAACTTCATTCCAAAATGGCGGTCTCTTCATCTCAGACAAATTGCCATCTGGTTTCTTCTTGAAGACATCCAGTTTGAGGGATTTCACTTCTTCTTGCAGTAGGACATTTTAGATCAGGCAGTTCTGATTATTAGGAAATTTTCCCTTCATAGCACCCCGAACTGAACACAACAGTCCAGGTAGAAGTCTGACCCCTTCACCTCTCCCTCCTGCCTTCCTTTAGTATTCAGCTCAAGCCTTACCTTCCACAAGAGGCTGAAAACCTGGTCTCCCCCTTGTATTGGAGAATTGCTCAACCCAGAGACCCTAAGACCCTTCCAGAGGGTAATTCTTCCTTCCTAGGTTCCAAGGACTGGAGTTTCAGAGAGCTAGAGGCAAGGAAAATAAAAAGCTCAATTAGCATCAGTTGATAGGCAGTTCCCAGGTGGCTAGCAATTTCCAGGAACAAAGAAAAACCCTCCTTCAGGGCTTTACACAGTCTTCCCAGGACACTACTGAGGACAAAAGGAGTCTCTCAGAGATGAGGGTGCTCAGGGCCACTTTCCTTATTGGGGAAACTGAGTAATAGGGGCAGGTGTCAGGTGATTTGGATACATTACCCTGGAGCCTCAGGTTTGCATGGGGATACTTTCTTCTGTAATTAATATCATAACATCAGCTCCCAGAATTTTAGGCCTCCATCAAGACAGCATCTGTGGGCTCCTCTTGCTATTGGATGAAATATTCTCTGAAGGTCAGTCTCTATTCATACGATATACTTCTCTGACCCTAAAGGTTCCTTTGGGGGGGGCATGTTTCCCAAACTCACAGCACCCAGGTTTTCTCCATTTCCTCCACATTTTATTGACCAGGTGTAATGTTAATGGGATTTCAGATCTTCAGACCATGAATAGGCTTCACCAAGGGAAGCTTGTTTGGGGGAGGCTTGCTCTAGGAAAGCTTTTACACCTTTTGCTAATTTCTAATTAGGCACCAACCAAGTCAAGGGTTGTGATGCCTTCTGGCTCTGAGAAGTGTATATATACTCTGAGTTGGTATGTTGCTTTGGAGGGTCTCTCATGAGAAGGATCTTGTGATTCCTTGGTCCAGATTCTGAGTGGCCGTATGTTCAGAGCTCCCCTACTGCTCAGGTGTAAAGGCTCTCTCCGTCCAGACATGTATGTAAAGTGTATAGTTGATTCAGGCGGTCAGAGTCATATCTGTGGGTCTTTATTTCTCTCCTTGTATTTTCTCTGAAGTTCAAGGTTTTTTGAACTGAACTTTTGAACTGAAAAGTGAAAATTCACTTTTCCCCTGAACTAGTGAATGTAATTAATAAAGATTGTTGACCCCTTAAAACATTTATCTTTCCTAGTAAAGCAGATCTAAGAACCTGGGCTAGCATGCCAGTGAGGTTGCTGTTACACCAAGGCAGAGTGAATTAGGGAGGTTATCTTTCTCTGAATGAATGATAAGCATTTAGTAAGCCCTTACTGTGTGCCATGCACCTCATAAGCCTGTCCTGACCCTCCAGGAGCTTACCTTACCAACACATATAGGGGAATCTGTGGCCCAGGAGAGGGATTTGGTGCAGGAAGTTCCTTTATCTCAGAGTTCAGGCAGCTTGGCCGCAAACAAAGGTCTGCCAGGGAAGCCTCATAGTACTGGGACAATCCTCTGCAGATACATAGCATCTCCAGGGAGGGGCACAGAGCAGAGTTTCCTCTTAGTCCTCTCCCTCCCACGTTCTAAGCATCTGCTGCAGCAGAAATTCCAAGGGCTCTTCATCTCCAGCTGCAGACAGTCAGCTCTGGAGTGTGAGGGGGAGGGTGCCGCCTGTCAAGGTCTAGGCTGGGTCAGATGTCCTCATAGTTATGTTCCCACTCTGAGATTCTGGGATCTGGGGCCTAAGCCTGTTGCTTTTCACCGCCTTCCCCTACCCCAGCAGCTCAGGGCCCAGCCAATCTTCCTTCCTCTCTGTGCTAGTGACTGAAGGCTTTGTTAACGTCCTAGTGTTCTGACTACACATCCCACAACTTCCCCCTTTGGCTATCTTTTTGCATTCCCCCCGCCCATGTCTGGTCCAGAGCACCCCTGGAGTTCCTAATACCATGCCCTGATGTCTTAACTCACTCAGCTTTGGAGCCTCTCCACCGGGCACAAAGCCACAAGACTCACTCTGCCTGGCCAGCTCCAGACCCTAGACCATGCTTGCCATCTCACATGACCTCCCCACAATACCCTTGCTTTCTCCATGTCTACCTAGAAACAGCCATCAGATCAGTACAGCACCTAAGCCTGGTGATGTACAAATGAGAAAAAGTCAACCAGGCAAAGGAATGTGACTTGTCATAGGAGAAAGGCCTTGTTTTCTGTCTCTGAATGCTTGGCCAGTACAACTGGACATATAACTTCCAGAAAGGGTCCATAATGCCCCCTGCTCCTCACTCCAAGGATTGAGAATACACGTGGAGTGTGGGGAACCTGCAGCCTCCAGGCCACATGTAGCCCTCTAGGTCCTCCCACTGGGCCCTTTGACTGACTCCAAATTTTACAAGTTTGTGAACATGCAGCCTTGAGGCTGCTGGTTCCCCATTCTTGGTATGGACCTAGTCTCTCACAGGTATCGTCTCCCTTTCCAGCAGTGGGGGCCTCTTCCAATGCCATTAGCTGAAGCCCCCACTAGCAGATTACCCCTTTCCTCATAGTTAGAGGTCAGTCTCAGTTCCACTTAACTAGTTAGCATCAATTAGCCTACACAAATCCATCTTTACTTCAAAGGGCTAAAATTAGGGATAGACAAAAGTAGAAACATTTCTCCCAAAGCCTCCAGGTATTCTCCCTTCTCCCCCCCACCCCTCCCCCACACACACCTGAGTCCCTAGTGAAGTCCCAAGGCTCAGTCTTAGCTCAGTTCCTACCTAATATCAGTCCACCGAATTTGTGTCCCAAAGGCAGCGCCCCTGCCTACATGCCACACAAATCCTTGTTTTAGCTTTTGCTAGGATAATCACAGAAGGTCACTCTGCTCCTGGGTCCATCAATGCTGGGGCAGCTGTCTGAGACCTAGATTTGGAACACTGGGAGGGAGCACTTGCTGGACAACCCTTTGAGCTTCTGGGGTTCTGTCTCGATGAGGACCGTGGCTGAGGACTGTGGCCAAGGAGGGTATGGCCCAATTTCTTACCAGATGACTTGAAGGAAGGAGTGTCTGAGCTCCCAGAGATGCAGAGAGCTGACTCAGCCTTTTTGAAGATGCTGAGTGTTCTGACTCCTCTCAATGCCACAGTCAGCCAACCTGAACCAGCTCCAGAATGTCCCCACATAGGTCACAGGATGCCTCTGCCGTACTTTATCACCCTTCTGGATGCAGCCCCTGAGTATCCTCTGAAGAGGGTCACCATCAAATGTAGAGATCTAGGGTTAGGGGTGCTCGAGACCCAAAAATGCCAACAGGCCGGGTCCTGACAAATAAATTCAACTCAAGTCTTCTCTCAGCCAAAGAAAAGCAAAGTTTATTAAAAGTTCACCATAATGGGTAGACTCTTAAGGAGCCACGGTATCTGTGATGCTTGCATTGGACGAGTGGTCCAGAATCATCTGACACAGAGTAAGTCTGAGCTAGATCATTCTCTGGCCTTCCCCTTTCCATGCAGACAAGATGGGGTCTCATATACAGAAAGGTTGTGGGAGGAATCTAGGGGTGGTCTAGAGGAAGAGTTTGGGGAGGGTCTTCAGGAAGAGCCAATGAAGTCAGACTCCAGTAATGAGTGATTAAGGGAAGTTGCAGGAGCTGACAGACAGTGGTGGGCTAGGCCATTTCAAGGGTATAACAGATTTGGCTATAGATATTTTGGGAGGATCAAGGGTGGAAAGTTGCTGGACAAAGGAGGGCTAAATTGGTAACAAAGGTTTGGGCAGAGCCACAGTGAAAGGCTTATGGCCTCAGGCAAATGCCTCCAGTGGGAAGATTGGAGGAGAGCTCAAGTGGGTTCCCAGTGATGAGGTGTAGGCTGTGGGACGCCTCCCCCCTTTTGGAGCTCTCCTTGATTCTTTGGCTCTGGGAAAGTAAACCTTCCCAGGGAATTTGCCTGCGGTCATGGGTCTTGAGATGCACTTTGTTCCAATAGTTTCCCACCCTTGAATTGGCCTGGCCCACCATTTTCTGTGGTCTCCAGGTAGCCTCCAGCAACTTTCCACCCTTAATCACTCATTACTGGATTCTCATCTCATCTTGACTCCTGAAGACCCTCCCCAGTCTCCTCCTCTGGACCACCTCTAGATTCCTCCCACAACTGTATTGCATATAAAACTCCATCTTCCCTCCATGTGGTGTGAGAGCGCTGTAGAATAGCTTAGCAGAGAATTGCTCTGTGAGAGCACCTTTAAATGGCCTAGCACCCCACGTGGTGAACTTGAACTTCCAATAAACTTTACTTTTTACTTGGCTGAGAAGACTTGAGTGGAATTCTTTCCGCAGGACCCGGCATGTTGGTATTTTGGGGTCTCAGGCAGCCCTAACAGTCTTTGGGTTCCTCTTCATTTTTATGGTTCCCTGACACCGGGAACACTGCTAATCTCAAGCTCTTCTCCAGCCGGCACTGGAAGGTAAGTAAGC
>CM053594.1:7195699-7228845 GCA_028646575.1 Pseudocheirus occidentalis | reverse complement strand
TGCTATAACTTTTTTGTGCCTGTTTTGGTCTTTGTTTGCTTAACCTCTTTGCCAGGTTTGTCTTCTTCAGGGTTTAAGCCCCAAGTTCTCCAGCCCACTGGACCTGGCATCAGTTCCAGAGTCTGACCCCTTGGATGTGAAGGCTGACCCCCTCGAACAGGACCCAGAGAGGCAGGCTCTATGCCCCTTGCCAGCAGGAAGCACTTTCAGAAGTTGAGACCTTCACCCTTTACCCCAAAGGAATTTGGGTCCCATTTGTTTGAGGGGGGAAATGATGAGGTGTAGGCTCTGGGACCCCTCCCCCCCCTTTTGAGCTCTCCTTTAAATGGCCTAGCACCCCACGTGGTGAGTTTGAACTTTCAATAAACTTTACTTTTTCCTTGGCTGAGAAGACTTGAGTGGAATTCTTTCCGCAGGACCCGGCATGTTGGTATTTTGGGATCTCAGGCAGCCCTAACCCTCTTTGGGCACCTCTTCACACAGAAGGAATGTTTGCTTATTTCAGGATCTGGGGTTGCCCCATATGTTCCCTACAGCCCACAGCTTGGGAACCCCTGTTCTAACATTGGAAATAGAGTATAATCCAGTCAGAGAATCTCAGAACTGGGAGAGACATCAATGGCCCCTAGACAGAATCCCCACTATGATATCCCTGATATGTGGTCATTCAGCCTTCACTTGTAGTCCCCCAGGGATGGGGACCCTGCATCTGTTGAAGTTGAGGGGTGTTGGGACCCCAAAGTAGTGATACACAGGTCCTGCCTTGAATGAATTCAACCCAAACCTTTTCAGTCACAGACAAGGTATATTAGAACAATGATAGAGGGTGGGCATGGTTCTAAAAATCTACCATATTGGCCAGACTCTCAAGGAATCTGAGCATTTGTGATACTTGTATTGACAAGCAGGCCAGACTGAATCTGAGCAATTTAATGGGGGTAAGGTAGACCTTACATACAGAAAGTGGTGGTGGTGGTTGTCCTTTGTTTTTGAACAGGACCAGAATGATATCATTTTGCTAGTCAAGTTTCAATGTACCCAACTGTGGCTAATCAGAGTAATATCAGCTCAGAATGCTCTACCACAGCTCAGGCACAAATAGTCCATGTGAATATTTGGGGTGGATTTATTGAGTTTTGGGGGCTTTAGGGGTGTGTAAGACCCCAAAATACCAACATGCTGGGTCCTGTTGAATGAATTCCACTCAAGTCTCCTCTCAGTCAAAGTAAAGCAAAGTTTATACGTTCACCATAATGGGTAGACCCTTAAGGGCTCTAAGTGTTTGTGATGCTTTATGTTGACAAGTGGGCCAGACTTGAGTTGAACAATCTGACCCAGACTGAGTGTGAGCTAGATCAGTCTCAGCCCCTACATGGAGGCAAGATGGATCTTATATACAGAAAGATTGTAGGAGGATTTAGGATTAGTCTGGAGGAGGGGTTTGAGGAGGGTCTTGAGGAGGAGTCTAAGGAGGATCTTTAGGTCGGAGTAGGGGAATGGGATTAAGGGTGGGAAGTAGCTAGAGGCTACCTGGAGAAGACTGACAATGGAGGGCTAGGCTAGTTTAAGGGCAACTGATTTGGATATAGATGTTTTGGGAGGGTCAAGGGTAGGAAGTAGCTGGACTATGGAGGGCTAGGCTAGTAAGAGTAAGGGATTTGGGCCTAGGATAATGAAAGGCTCATGGCCTCAGAGATTCAAGGGGGTTCCCAGAGCCTAAACCCCATCAGATTCTCTAAATTTGTGCCTCCTGCATTTCCTTTTGAGCTGTCTCCATTCTGCTTTGCTGACAGAGCTCAGCACCTTCTCTGAGGTGGGCACACCATGCTGAGAAGTCCTGTGCCAGGGTGTTCCATGTCACACAATCAGTTCCAAAATTCTTCAGAGAGACCTTGAGAGTGTCCGTGTATGGCTTCTTCTGACCACCATGTGAACGCCTGCCCTAGGTGAGTTCTCCATAAAACAGTCTTTTTGGCAAGCCTGTATTTTACAGTGAGCAACAGGGCTAACCCATCAGAGCTGTGCTCTCTGCAATAGAGTTTGAATGCCTGGCAGTTTAGTTAGAGTAGGAATCTCAGTGTCTGGTCCCTTATCCTGCCAGGTGATCTTCAGAATCTTTCTAAGACAATTCACATGGAAGTGATTCAGTCTCCTGACCTGGTGCTGGTAGGCTGTGCAGGCTTCACAGGCAAACAACAATGAGGTCGGCACCACAGCTTTGTAAGCCTTCAGTAAAAACTGTAGGAATAGAGAAGAGGTTTAGATGGAATTAAGGGAGCAGAGGTCTAGGGTGAGACCAAGGGCAGACAATGAAAGGGCAGCTAATTAACTGGAAAGGGCTGATCTGGGCCAACCGGGAAAGTCCAGGGCCTTTTCTTTTTTGGGGTCCAGGGCTCACAGACATAGTCTTTTCCCTTTGGGGTTCAGCTTCCATCCCCATCACCTCCAGAGGGGGAGACAGGTCAATAATGACAGAGTTCATTCGGACCTTGATGCCTTCAATCAACTCCTGTGCCTCTCCTTGGCCCATCTCCACTGTCCCATAAGGCTTCTGGCCCTTGGATGACTGCCTGGCTTTTTAACCAGCAGCCTGACCCTGCCTCTGATCTTTGGGGCTTCTGTTTGCCCTGCCCTCTGGCCTCTGTCTGCTTCTTTCTGGGTGGGATCCATCCCTACCCAGTGGTTACTGGCACCTCCCTGGCCTTGCCCTCTGCTATTCCAGCTCTGCCTATCCCCTCCACTGCCCCTAGTAACAGCTATGGCTGTGACGTCAGCTAGGCAGGGGAAATCAAATCCTCTCCCCTCAACAACCATTAGCTTCACAATACAGTTTTATTGGAACTCTTTGAAGATTGAGAACATTGCCTGGGGGAGAGAGAAGAGCCAGTTCCACTGAGTTTTATGTAAAGGTCAAATCCAATTATCCTGGTTGTCCCCTTGGCTGTTCTCCATGGGGAGGGGCTTCCCAAATGACATTTGGCTCTGACCCACAAGCAATAGATTCACAAGCACTTTTGTGCTCTGGAGATACAGAGACAAAAGCAAGACAGTCCCTCCCCTCAAGAAACTTGCCTTCTAAGGGAAAAAACACAGAAATACATCCAAGTAGATGAAGAATGAAAATGTAGGTAAAGAAGGGAGGTAGAGTACTAATAACTGGGGGGATCATGAAGAATAAAAAGGGGTTCTGGTAGGCAGAAGTGAGGAGAGAAAGCATCCTGGGCATGGGGTACAGGCAGTGGAAAGGCCTGGAGTCAGGAGATGAGCGTCATGAGGACCAGCACAGCACGTAAGCCAGGATGGCTGGACCGTAGAGCGGGCAGCAGACTGAGAGGGCTGAAGAGTAAGCACTGGCCTGGTCCTGAAGGGGCCCCTGGAGTTTATTGAGTAGAGACATGACATTGTCTGACTCTGGCTTTAGGAAAATCATTTTGGCAGCCATGGGGAAGACAGGTTGGAGCGGCACAAGAAAATGAATGAGAATCCTGTTGTAACCATGCAGGCAAGAGATGATGAAGGATTGGAGCGGAGCAGGAGCCCAGGGAGTTGAGAGGAAGAGATGGCTACCAGACCAAAGGTGTGGAGCTACTGTCAGCAATACTTGGCCAGCTGACTGCTTGGATGTGGCCGTTGGGGAAAAGGAAGGAATCAGAACCTGGTTGCCTGGAAGAATGGCCGTCCCCTTACCAGAAATGTCCATGTTTGAGAGGAATGCTTGGTGTGGAGGGGAGGGAGAGGAAGATCAGGAGCTCTGTCTGGGATCCCAAGCTTACAGCTTAATGGCTCTTAGTGGTCCTGTGCTCCAATCCCTTACTCTATAGATAAGGAAATGGAGACCTAGGAATGTGCTGCCCCCAAATCCACACAGCTATCCTGTTAAATCACAGACATTATTCTGATGTTCTGAAGACAGCTAGGTAGCTTAGCTCATGGAAAGAGTCTGGACCTGGAGTCAGGGAGACCCGAGTTCAGGTCCTGCCTCAGACACTCCCCTGGTCAAGGGACTTAACCTCTGTTGGTCTCAGTTTTTTCATCTGGAAAGTGGGGGTGATAACAGCCCCTTTCTCCCAGGATCGTCATGAGCATCAGAGGAGATCCTTGGAATCCAGATCTCTTCCTCTAGGGCAGCAGTTCTCCACCTGTGGGTTATGTTCAATTTGTAACAATGAAAATACACCCTACATATCATATATCTACATTATGATTCATAACAGGAGCAAAATTATACTTATGAAGTAGCGGTGAAAATCATTTTATGGTTGGGGGCACCACGACGTGAGGAACTGTATTAAAGGGTTGTGGCATTAGGAAGGTTGAGAACCACTGCTCTAGAATGAATCCACACTGGTTCCATTAAGTCAAGTATGTTATAGTAGGAATTTTGTTCCCTGCAAGGGTTGGAGTGGATGACTGCTGAGGTCCTTTCCAGCTCTAAAATGAACTAATTCTGGAATTTTTGTGGATGAGGAAGTGGAGGGGCTAGCCTCGGGGTCAGGAGAGACCTGGGTTTGAATCTCGCCACTGACACTGTCTAGATCCAGGACTAAGTGCAAGTCATTTCATTCAATCCTCATCTGTAAAATGGGAGAGGTCACCTCTGTTCAGCCCCTTCGCAGAACTGGGAATGCAGTGCCCAGGACCCCCAAGCTGGTCTTTAAGTAGCAGGGCCACCCTGGTCTCCACCAGGAGAATACTGGTAGTAAAAGGGTGGGCCTTGATGGGAAGCCAGGGGCCCCCAGGAGTCTGGCCCCTTCTCTTCTGTTTTCTGGGCCCCTCAGCCTTTGTGCCCCAACACCATTCCACTCATGGCTTCACAGGGTTGGAGTCTGAGGATTCCCAACCTGGGGGCCTTGACTTGGTTTTGATTTTTTTTTAACCATTTTGATCACTTCATTTTCCTCTAACTGGTTTCCTTGCTAGCTCTAATTACCGGCCTCTCTTCCCCCGACAGATCATTAGAGAGGGATGTGGGAGAGATAGACCCATGGAGGGGGAGAGCAGAGAACCAACACACCTGTCTGATCTCGACTCCATCCCAGAGGTCTCTGAGCCCCTCATCCAGGCTCCTCTCTCCCTTTTCCAGCTGTAAGATCCAGACGCTCAAGTCTCTTGCCCCTGGGCCCTCTAGGGCACCCCACCTGAGAGCCTCAGTGCCTCGGCTGTGTGGCCCCTTTGGGCAGGAGAGCCCACTTGACTCTCAATTCTGGGAGCCAGAGCAGAGGCCCGGAGGGAGCTGCCCCCTGCCCGAGCTATATCCTGAAGTGGGAATAACAGGCAGGTTTGTCTAGCCTGACAGAAACAGCAGAGGCAGCCCAAGCAACAGGAGCCCCATTTTACAGATGGGAACCGAGAAGAGGGTCAGAAGCTTTCCCCGAGATCACACAGAGCCAAGACTTGACCAAAGGTTTTATGACTGCAAGACTGTGGAAGGCTCTTTCTGCTGGGGAGTTTGATGGTCCAGGCTTGGAGGGTTGTGCCCTACGAAATCTCCTCTCTCCTTAGCTAATTTCCTTGGAAAAGTTGCCTACCCTCAGCAACTCTCCTTTCTCAGTTCTTTGGAATCTGGCTTCCCAGCCCATCACTCGCCTGAAGCTGCTCACCCATGGTCTCCCAATGGCCAAATGGAAAGGCTTTTTCTGTCCTCTGTTAGCCTGACACTGGGCCGCTCACCCACTCTGTCTAAGCCTTCCGTTTCTCTCTGAGCTTTGTGACTCTGCTCTCTCCTGGATCTCCTGTCTGTTCCTCAGTCTCCCTGCCTGGATCTTTCACGGAAGGTCACTTTCCCAACCGTGAGATGCCACCAAGGCTGTCTTACTTGGTGATCTCATCCACAAACCCAAGGTTCAGCTACCATCTCCATTCAGATGACTCCCCAATGTATAGGTCCAGCCCCAGCCTTTAGCCTGAGCCCCATCACCAACTGTCTTGTGGATATGTTGGACTTAATGCCTCATAGGAGTCTCAAATGTAACATGTGCAAAGCAGAACACATCAGCTTTCTCTCCTCCTCCATCCCAAACGGGCCCTTCCTCTCCACTTTCCTCTTACTGCTGAGGAAGCCACTAGCCTTTCCAACCCCCCCGGGTCAGCAAGCTTGGTGGTAGTGGTGTGATTAGAAGGACTGGTGTGGGAGTGACAAAGCTTAGCAGCGAGCCAATTCAGGGGATGAGGGAGCTAAGGAGGAGACCAAGCCTGGAGGACTCCAGGAAGATGGTGGTAATAGGGAAGGCTGAGGAAGGGCTGTGAGGGAGGAAGGGAGAAAGGCCAAGTGGATAAATTCTGCTGGGAGGCACGTTGCATTCTAGATACTTTCAGTAAACCCAGTTCAAAATGTCCAGTAGGCAGTAGGTGATGTGGGACCAAGGCTCCTAGGGATCGATTCAGCAATTGATTACAAAAGCTAACTAAAGTCCTGGGGACTGATGAGACCACCATGAGAGAGAACATAGAGAGAAAGAGAAGGTCCCAGATACAGCAATGGAGAATCAGAAGGACTGGTCAGCCAGGTGGGAGGAGGACAGGGAACAGAGGCAGGACAGCGTGGAAAGAAGAAAGCGGTCTGCCGAGTCAGACGCTGCAGGAGGGGTCATGAGGATGGAGAGGGTCAGGTCTGACAATTAGGAGATACCTATGACTTCGGAGAGAGCCATTCAGCAGAGCAAGAGAGTCAAGTGAAGAAGAACGTGGGGGCCAGTGGCAGGGGGTGTAACTCACCAACTCACCGGCGCAGGGTTTGACGTGCAGACACTGATGCCCTGGCGGTCTAGGGGAATGACCAGTGTATATTCAGGGGCAGTAGGAAGGAGGTTTGGGGGGGGGGAATTTGTTCATGTGCAGTGTGTATCATCAGCACAATTGACTGATGGCAGATTCTCCCATGTGGAGAATCCTGATGACGTGTCATGAAGAGACTTGTGCACGTGGAGACGTGCTGGAATGGCTTCCAGTCTACAAGCCACTTTTTCAGCTGGCACAGTGGCTGGCACGAGGGGCATTTTTAAAGAGGCCTGAGGCAGCCTTGACCAGGTCTAACCTCATCTCTTTAGCTGTATTCTCTTGATTGGACTCCTTTGGGGACCATTGTCTGGAGAGACAAGAGTGTAAGGTCAGAGGCCTTGGGGCCTTCTCACCATCAAGGCCAGGTGCCTTGAGAAACAAGCCCTGGTCGTCCTTGGGCCATTGGTTCTCCAAAAGGACAGAGAGCCTGGTTCTGAGCTTTCTAGCACCTGGATTTTGTAGCTGGCTCAGAATGGGAACAAGAAGGGACCTTCAGTGCCTTGGAGGAGGACTCGCCTGCCAATGCGCCTCATCCTGCTGTGAACTTGGTGGCACTAATGTCAGAGGGGAACCAAGTAATGTTTGGGCACTTTCCCTGAAGACTGAGGTGATACGAGGAAAAGCATTGGGAGTATTTTTGTCACTGCTACATCTTTGAAGTAAATAAATATTCCTTCCCAAAACTTACTCTATGTCGAGGATAAATGGAATTGAGTCGCCGGCACCTAACAGTGGAAGGTACATGTTTGGTAGGGGCTGAGGCCAATGGCCTTGGAGAAGAAATACCCATAAACCCCTCTAGACCCCTGAAGGATGATGGAGCAAGCTTGGCTCTGGGACAGCGAGGCCAGCTAAAAGCTCCTTCACAGGTATACACAGCAAGAAATAAGTAACAGCTCATTGGGGGAGAAGCTGCTAACAGTTGGGGGAGTTGAAGAAGGATTTCAGTAGAACCCGGTTCAGATACTAGTATGTCATATGACCCAAAGCAGGCCATTTCAGCAGTTTTACCCCCAGTTTCTGAGGCTCCAAGGAGATGATACCTAGAAGGTGTTTTGTGAACATTGCAAGCTTGAGATCAGGCAGCCACAGGATGGCTGGAGGGTCAGAGGAGGAAGAGGAGGTTTGTCCAGGGAGTCATGTGCAGAAGGGGACACTGGAGGCAGGGAGGCCCCTGAGGAGGTTCTAAATAGAGAACTGATGAAAGGCTGTTAGGAACTGCTTCCGCATCATTAGCCACTGGAGTCTGAGCTCCTGGTTCAGTTCAGGGACCAATGCCCAGAATATTCTAGGTTTAATTTCAAATGACCTCAGGATCCCAGAATGGGAGATGTTGGGACTTCTGGTCCAAACCATTGATTCTACAGATGAGAAACTGAGGCCCAAAGAGGGTCCTTGTAAGAAAGCAGGCTCTCTGACTCCAAATCCAGCAGTCTTTCCGTGGCCTTCTATGCGCTTCCATAAATCCTACATGTACAGTGTGCCCAGTGTTGCATATACCTTCCTCTAGGGAAGGGGTTCTTAACCTGGGGTCCACAGATAAATTTTAGGGAACCCATAAAATTGGATGGAAAAAAATACACGTTGATTTTCTGCAACCTTTGGTTCCTTTTGTAAATCTGTATATTTTATTCATTCAAAAACATTATTCAGAGGAAGGGCCATCCACAGGCTTCCCCGGATGTTGCTGAGTTGGGGGTGTCTATCTGAAGCGCAAGAAGGCTTCCCCTGGTAGAACAGGTGGATGAGAACAGTTGGCTCCAATGGCCTTGAACACAGCTGAAGAAGGCACCGTGGAGTGTTCAGAGCTTGCTCAGACCTCAGAGACCCCCCTGTTGTCCACTGTATCCCAGGCCACGGCCGACATCGTGGGCTTTGATGACTCTGGAAGAGAGAATGAGGCCGACCAGCTCCGTGCAACCCTGCCGCTTAAACCCAATGCACACAGAAGTCAAGACATCACCCCATGACGTCATCGGTCCCCTCTGAAACGCAGGATGAGCAGCCACCATCCTGGGTAGGCCTCGGGTCCAAGGCCCAAGCAGTGGGGTGGGATGTCTCCACAATCCCCTTTCCTAGGCTCCAGAAGCCCTTGGTCAAAGGGTGGCCCTGGGGTGAAGCCAGAGGATGAGGCGGCTCCTCTGGTCCCCCAGGTACCACCCACCCACTCCACCCTCGGGCTTTTGAATCCTCTTGCATTTCTTGGAAAGGGCAGGGACATCTTTGCACGGCATAGCCCATCACCTCCTTTCCTTTTCCCTCTGATGGAGGCGGTAGGAAGGTCATCAAACCCCACTGCATAGAGAAGGGATGTCACTTGTCTAGGGTCACCGTTATGGCCGGAGTAGAGAAGTGTGGCTGGGAGGCCTCTGCCCTGGTCCACTAGGACCCTGAGCTCTAGCACCCAATGCTTGTTTGTTCATTTTAATCATGGGAAATTTAGAAGGGAGGAAAGAAGAGAGGGATGGAGGAGGGGTGTGGGAGGGAGAAGAGGGAGCCCCTAACTCAAAGCAAACAGGGCCGGGGTCACAAAAGGCAAACCTCACAGCCCGTGTCCAGACTTAATTTCCCCACCTGTGAAAGGAGGACAAAAGCCACAGGGCTGTTGGCTGAGAGGAGCCTGAGAGACTAAGAAGGTCAGAGGCCGCTGAGGACCTCCGCAAGGCAAGGGACTTGTCCAAGGTCACTGGGGTGCCAGGGGCAGACTCCAGTCCCTGTGGGGGGGGGGGACCTCCAAGGGTCCATGTCCAAGCGCCTGCTGTCTGCCAGGCAGTGGGCAACCCTGCGAAGCAAGGCCTATTATCCCCCATTTCACAGTTAGGGAAACTGAGGCAGGCGGGTTAAATGACTAGTCCAGGGTAATGTCTGGGAGAGGCAGGAGGGGCCTTAGGCAATTTACAGGCAAGGAAACCGAGGCCCAGAGCGCTCAAGTGACTTGCCCAGGGCCACCCAGCCAGCCTGGAGGCAAAATTTGAACTCAGGCCCTGCCGACTCCAAAGCCTCTGGTCTCCCTCCCCTCCCCCACTACGCGGCTTCTCCCCCTTCTCTTCCACAGTTCCCTCCTCTCTCCCGACTTTCCAGCCCATCCCCCTCCTCCACGCGTCCTCCTACCTCCCTCTCTCCCCAACTCCTCCTCCTCCCGCCCAACGGTCTACCAGCCCCCCTCCCCTCCAGCTCCGGCCCCGCCCCCTCTGCAGCAAACCCGCGCCGGGCTCCCCCACAGTCCCATTGGCCACGTGGCCTGCCACGTCTCCGAAAAGGCCAATGAGGAGCGGCGGCGCGCGACGGCGGCTGGCGATTGGCGGGCACGGGCCCGGGGGCCCGGTGCGTCTCCCAGGAGGCTCGAGCGCGCTCCGCCTCAGCCTGGCTGGCGGTTTAAAGATGGCGGCGGAGGCGCTCGTGCCCCGCGTTCCCTGACGGACGGAAGGGTGGACGGACGGACGGAACGAACGACGGACGGACGGACGGACGGGCGGGCTGTCGAGCGGAAGGAGCGAGGCAGCGGCGTCAGCGGGAGCGGGGCGGCTCACGCTCAGGTGGGCGGCGGGAGCGGCGGGAGCCGAGCCCGAGGTCGGGCCGGGCCGGGGAGGGGCGGGAGCGCGAGCGCGAGGGGGACCGAGGAGGGGGAGGGGCGGCAGCACGCCGGAGGTGGGGAAGAGGAGCGGCCGCGCGCCCCGGGGCCCGCACCCCTCCCCCACTGCGGGAGCCAGGGGCCAATGAATGGTGGCTCGGTGGGGGGGGGGGGGCCGGGCCCTCCGACCCGCCTCGGGCTCCCTTTGTGGACCCCCCAACTTCCTCCCCCCGCCCCGGTTCGGATCCCCGCTTCCCCTGGAACCCTTTTCTCCTCCGGCCTCCTTCCTGACCCTCCCCTTTCGTCTCCGCGGCCCCCCTGGGTCCCCCTCATTCCCTATCCTCCCCTCCCCCTTCCTTTTTTCGCTGGGAGGTCCGAGGGGCCGAGGCTCGGGTTCGAACGTCCATTGGCCTGGGGGGGGGTGGGGAGGGGCTCCGGGGCTTTGTTTGCCCTGCACGCCCCGAGGGCCGGGGGCAGGGGCGCCAGCCGGCCCCCCCCCCCATCCCGGAGGTGGAACCCGAAGGAGGTGCGGGCGGCCTGAAGATGGGGAGGACGGAGGGCTGCCCAAGAAGGGCTTTGAAGGCCGAGCGACGCTCCCTGGCAGGCGGGGGGGGGGGGGGGGGCGGGCCAGAGGTCACCGGCCGGAGGGGTGGGCCCAGGGCCTGAGCTGTGCTAAGGCGTCTCGGCAGAGGACTGAAGGACCGCTTTGGGCGGGGGGATGGCAGGGCCTGGGTCCCTGAGAAGGACCCCTCGCGGGAGGGGCAGCTTTGGCCGTGAAAGTGTGTCCTCCCTGGGCGGAGCGCCCAGGCTGAGGGGAAGTCGGCAAACTTTGTGTGGTACTTAGGGGAAGGGGGGGACGCAAAACCCTGGAGAAAAGAGCGGATGGGGGTGCTCGGGCGGGGTAGCCTCGGACTGCGCAGAGGTCACAGGCGAGGGGCGCCTAAGAGACCGTGAGGGCCTGGGGAGAGCCGGAGCCCGTGCGCGGCCGAGGCTGAGAGATAGTGGGGGACAGTGGGGGACGGCGTGGAGGCCGGGCTAGTGTAAGGGCTCTGGGCGCTGCCGGCCGAATCGGCGTCGGGGCTAAGTGATCGCTTCGGGGTTCTTTAACGAAGGGATCAGGGTCTGAGCCCCAAAATCTGGTGTTACCCCAACTTATACGCAGGAAATCCAGCCCTTTTTCGTTTCTGAGCTCTCTTAATGAGGGCTGTGTCTGCCGAAGTCAGGGAAGACCGTTCATAGCAGTTGGGATCATTGGTTCTAACGCAGCTTAAGCGGAATAAAAAGACCCTCTACCCCGGCGAGACCCTCCTAGGACACGGTTCTGAAGTTTGTGGCCTTTTCTGCTTGGTTCGGGTTCGGATCCCTCCGTGTATCGGGTGGTGGCAGGCGTCTAACAGTGACAGAGAAGAGCCGGGACCTAGCCCGGGTCCGCGAGGTCCGGCGGTTTCTCTGGTCTATGTTGCTGGGCTTAGAGAAGGTGAAGAGAATGTGGAGGGTGACAGGGAAGGGAGGCTGATCAGGTTTTCTGTTCGAAGTCTTTGGAAGTTGCTTCCCGTTTAGAATGACAAACGTGGGGCTTTTGTTCATCTAAATCTCACTTTGGTGCTCATGAGGCGTAGCTTTCACAGGCTTGTCATTTGGCCCAGGTACAGAGATTTCAGGTAGTTCAGAACTCTTGCCTGATTCACATCTCACTTGGAAAAAATCTGTGTGCTGATGCAGAATTGCAGCCCCTGAAATAGTCTCTTTGAGTTGCCCATGGGGAAAAAAAAGCAATCTTTGCTCCTCCATAGCTAACCTGGCGATAAGCCTCCCCCACGCACTTGGGATGGTTGAGAATTGCTTGGTACCAGGCTTGGTTTTGTGTCAGCCGTGAGCTGCCACCGCATCTCCTGACACTGAGCTGATTCAGAAAGGCTGCTCCTGATCAGATGAAACTGGATTGAGCTGGTTTCCCACTCTGAGTTAATTTTCTGTCAGTTGAGTGCCATGTATTTCCTGCAGTGCACATGTTTTTCATTCCTCTTGTGTTTTTTTATTCTATGGTTTTCAGGAAAGGCTGTTAACCCTGGAAGCATGTGGCAGTAAGAGCTCTCCAAGAGCACACTTCTATGACTGTAAGAGATATCTCAGCAGCAGTTGGTGTGGGAAAGGAGAGCATTTCAAAAATCATTCACATAGCGCAATTGAAAACAAAAAGCAGAGTTAAAAACTGACAGTGTCGTAAAACCTAATTCTCAGAAAACAAGTAAAGGACCTTTTTCGGGACTAGGCAATATATATATATGTATTCACTTGCTCAAGGTCACACGGCTAGTAAGTGTTAAGTATCTGAGGCAGGATTTGAACTCGAAGGTCTTCCTCACTCCAGGGCAGGCAGGTGTGTGTGTGTGTGTGGGTGGGTGTGTGGGTGTGTATTTGAAGCCTCTACAGTATGGCTGTGGCTTAGGTTTCTTAAAATGGGAAGGACATCAAGTAGGCCAGTATCAATAACTGCTAACCAAGGGGGAAAATGCTTATCTTAGAAAAGACCATACAAAGACTGGAGTACTGATAACTAGAGAAGGTAGTGTTGCCCAGTAACTGGAAAAAGAGTCATTGTCACTGTGATAAAACTCGTTTTTCCATTCAGGGTTGTCAAAAACCCTTGTCAGAAGAAGGCCAGACCGTAAGATCTAGTCATTTTTTTCAGATTGAATGATCTCAAATACATAGATCAGTATATTTCCTGAGAAGCAGAGCGTATCCAGGATATTCTGAAATGAAGGTGGAACAATTTCAACATGACCTTGAACCAAGCCATGCATTACATTTATCTATATAGCACTTAACTGTGTTCCAGGAACTGTACTAAGCACTTTTTAACTTCATTTGATCCTCAGTACTATTATGATCTGCATTTTCCAGGAGACTGAAACAGGCAGGTTAAGGGACTTGCCCTGGGTCACATAGGTAGTGTGGCTGGATTAGAACTCTGGTCTTCCTGACTATAGGTCCACTGCTATATCCTGTGCCAGCTGGCCACCTACTTAAGAAATTTATCCAGAAGATAAAAGGCAGATGTGTTTTGTTGGCCTGAAAACTCATTTGATTTGAATCCCATTGAACACATATAGGCAACACTTGGGAAAAAATGCACTTTGGCTCAAGTATGTTCCAGAAACTACAAAGCACCAGGAATCCAAAGTAAGGCAGCAGACACCAGCCCAGTGGAGGAGGCAACATTCAGACAACCATGGACACAAGCTCTGTTCAGGATCAACTGGAGAAAATCCCCAGAGTGAAGGCCCTGGGATTAAAGGGAACTGAAAGGCTTCTCAGAGAAGAGTTTTTAGTTGGGCCACAGAGGGTAGTCAGTGATACCAGTTTGGATATAGACTATCTGGTGGCCAGGGTCCCTGTCAGAAGACTAGAAAGGTGGGGGAGGACCACTCACTGCCACAGGGGGAGATCCTGGAGGCATTAGGGAGCCCCTAGAGAGCTGAGAGACTCATAGGCAGCCCCCTAGCAGCTATTGCAGTAGTCTAGGCATGAGGAGATGAAGGCCTGCCTGCACCAGGGTGGAGGCAGGGCCAGAGAAAAGAAAGAGGAGTATTCAGCAGATGTTGTGAAGGTAACATCAGCAGGCCTTGGCAATAGATTAGAGATTAGGGATGAGAGAGCAGGAATATTCTAGGGTGACACTTAATCCCTGGATTACAAGCAGGTCACAGGGAGGGAGGATGTTGGTGAGGATTATCCTGAGAAGTTAGGGAGAAGTTGGGAAGAGGGAAGGGTTTGGAAGGAAAGATAAATGAGGCCAATTTGGGACTTGACAAGTTTAAGAGGTCTATAGGACATCTAATTTGAAATGGCCAGTAGGCAGTTGGAGTTAGGAGTCTGGAGGTTAGGAGGAAGAGTAAGGCTGGACCGGTTAGTTTGAGAATCACCAGCATCAAGATAATTAAATCCATGGCAACCAATGAGATCGCCAAGTAATACTGTAGAGGGAAAAGAGAGTAGGGCCCAGGACTGAGCTTTGGAGGTGCTAAGGGCAAGACCTGGGGGAAGGTACAGCAAAAGAGACTTGGAAAGAGTAGGAAGAGAACTGGGAGTGGTCTCATGGAAACCTGGAGAGCAGAAGGCGTCAGGGAGAAGAGAGCGATTTGCCAGCGAACTGTACAGGAACTTGGGATAGAGCAATTCCAAGTGAATAAGGCTAGAATCATTCTAGACTATAAAGACTTGAGAGAAGAAAGGAATGGAAGTGGAGACATCTGATGGAGATGGCCTTTTCAAGGAGCTGAGTTGTATTTTAAATGTTTTAGATATCTACCTTTTAGATATCTTCATTAGGCATTTGAAGATGGAAGTCTGAAGGTTAGGACCCAATAAGCAGATCTGAAAATCATCAGGTTATAGACAGATGTGTGTAGAATCATCTCCAATTGCAGATTACAGCAAAACGAGGTGATTGATGTTAAAGTTTTCTTAAATGTAAAACCAAAGTTAATGAGGCAATCTCTTCAACTAGTTCACTTTGTCCCAGTCTCTCACTGGTCCATCTTCGAGGTCTTTCTGGACTGATAGGACCTGCCAGTGTCTTGTTGGCTGGGCCAGTCTTCAAGAACCCTGGGTCACTTTTGTGTCGTGGTTTGTCCTGGCTCATTAGATACAGAGTATTGAGGCTGTCAGTTACCCAGGCTTCTTTGACCCTGCCATCTCATCTTATATCCCTTGTTTTATTCAAACTCCTAACCTTTTCTCCACTTGCTCTTTCTCTCAGCTCTTGGCATGTAGCTTCACTTCCATGAAACTGGTTTTTCCAAAGTTACCTGGGCTGTCTTAACAGCCACTGCAGAGGATCATGGGTTTAGAGCTGGAATCTAATGGCTTCTTTTCATCTGCATCCTTCTTCTCTTGACCTCCCATTCTTTCTGGATATTGCTGGGTTTTCTTTTTTTTTTTTGCTTTTTGGAAGGGGGAAGGCAGGGCAGTTGGGGTAAAGTGATTTGCTCAAGGTCAATGGCTAGTAAGTGTTAAGTATCTGAAGCCGGATTTGAACACTCAGGTCTTCCTCACTCCAGGGCTGGTGTCTGTTCGCTGCTCCACCTCACTGCCCCATTGCTGGGTTTTCATGAGCCTGTTCCTGGCTGGTGGTTCCGTCTTCATCCTTGTCAAGTCCCCAAAGTCCTTTCCTCTTTTTATGCTTTCTGGCTTGGTGATCTCATCAGCTCCCGTGGATTCATTTCTCTTTACCATGGCCCTTAGATTTGTAGACCTAGCCCCTGGACCTTTCCTGAGATCCAGTTTCAAATCACCATTTACTGATTGGACCTCTCCCTCCAGATGACTGAAGGCATCTCCTCACCATCTAAAACAAAACTCATCATCTGTCCAAACTAACTTCTGTTTTGCACTTACTTATTTCTATGGACTACCCACTAGAGGTAACCTAGGAGCCTGGGAATACCTGGCTAGCCCCTGGAGCTGCGCACTGGGAAGCAGCAGCCCTTTTGGAGATGCATCTTGGAAGTTGCTTATGAAGGTGCTACCAGTGCACCGCCTGCCTCCTCAGGACTGACAATTGACCTGGAAAAGAAGGTTCTTGGGTTTAGTGTAGGAATGGAATGACAGCCAGGAGTGGATCCAGATTTCATCCAAGATGCTCCCTCAGGACTGCCAGGCCTTGCCTCTAACTTGTAGCTGAAGCCTGTGACCCTTTGAGCAGGAACTGTCTTTTTGGCTTGTGTTCCTAACATTCAGGATAGTACTGGGTGTTTATTCAGTGCATTCATCTAAGTTCAGGGTCCTTCTGAATTCACTTTTTCCTTTTCCCCATCGATCCAGTCAGTAGCCTAGAAGGACAGACTGCCTCAAGTCTGTCCTTCACATCCACTGCCACAGGGTTTTCCTACAGTACCAGTCGATGTCACTTTGCTTCTAACTTCCCCCTAGCCTTTAGAATGAACAACAAACTCCTATTTGGCATTCATAACCCTTCCCAGGCTAGTTTGAGTCCACCTTTCCAGACTTATCACTTCCCTGCATATACAAGGTCCAGCCTTTCTTGCTGTTTTTCACACATCATATTCTAGGCCTGGAAGTGGCACTTCCTCAGCTCCTCTTAGAACCTTGAAAGCTTAGCTGACACTGAAGTACCGTCCTACAGGAGACCTTTCCTGATTTCTCCCCTGATCTATTCCTCCATTACCTTGCATGTATATACTTTGGACATATGTGGGTTCACATACCCTGGCTCCCTCATGGAAGCTCCTTGAGGGCAGAGGTCTCTTTGTATCCTCAGTGCTTGGCACATAGTAGGCACTTGAAATGCGGTGGCTATAGACTGCCCCAAATTCACTGGAAACTGAGTGAGATAATGGGTCTGGGGCAGCAGCATCTCACCTCTGGTTGGCTCTCTACAGATAAGGCAGAAGCACATCTTTGATGCCTTTGTTGAACACAGTGATGCAAATAGTGGGGAAATACAGAAGGTATTCTCTCTGCTCTTAAGGGGGTCCCCTTCAGAGGGGAAGCAGCCTCATTCCTTATCCTTTTCCTAACTCTTCTTCGTAACTCTCAAATACTCTCACAATTTTGTCAGGTTGGACACATTTACTTAATCACTGCTATGGTTCACCTTGCTAGGCATTAGTGGGCGGTATGACAGCTTCTGTAATGGTCCAGGATATGTCTAAACTCTGCCTTATATAAAACCTAAGTTTGGTGTGGGTTTCCATCTCTTCTGTATGAGTATTTGTTTCTGTGTGCCGCCAGAAAGAGAGCTCATTTGGGAAGCGTAGCCTGTATTCAGATAGACTTGGTGAATGTGTCCCCTGACTTCAAGAAGCCAAAGGCTTGATACGAAACCAAAATTTGTCTTAACCCGAAAAAATAAATTTTCCCTCCCAAAAAATGATTTTTGTAGTGTTATCCCAGGGCAATGTGAAGCATGACTTGAAACTGTTCTGCTATTATCTGCATTAAGCTCTGGGAGCGTTTTAATGATTTGTTTTCTCTTTCCTTCTCTAAAGTATTCTAAGGTGTCTTAGGACCAGCCTAGTATAAATCAGTTGTGTGCCCTGTGAGTAAGAAATCAAATAATTATAACTTTGGCTGTAATCTGTGCTCTGGAGAAGAAGAGGGAGGGCTTTCTAAAAATGTGTGGCCACGTGCTCAGAAGAGTGTTAGCAGGTGTGCGTGCATGGGGCTTCTTGAGAGAGCGGCCCGGCCAGGGCCGACATCAGCACACAGCAAGTACCCATTGCCCTTGTCAGCTGCGTGGCCTGCCTTTTGTTAAATATTGCAGCAAATTGCTGATGATTTTTAACGATTTCTTTGCAGGTTGAAAGAAGAAAAGGAAGTTAAGGACTGCCCACCTGCTCCCTCCACCTCAGTCTTCAGCTGTTTAAGCTGAATGCATTGTGATTTCCAATAATTGAGACAGTGATTCTAAAAGCTGTCTACATTAATGAAAAGAACAATGTAGTCAGCTTAGCTAAGTCATCAGAGTTGCCTATTGACTAACTTGATGGATTGTTGCATGTTAGGAGACTAGATTGACATAATTTAAGGTTTTGTTCTTTGAAAGTGGTCATTTTATGAGTATTTAAGATATGGAGACATTGGAAAGCAAAGCTTCTCTCCAACAAGAGTTGACAAGAGAATTGATTGTGGAGAACCACCTTTATCTCCCGCCACTGCCTCCTAGCGAAGAGCCTCCACCACCTCCCCTGCAAACGTCCAGTGACGCAGACGTAATGGACGTTGGCTCTGGTGGTGCTGGACAGTCAGATACCCCTGCTGGGGACATGTACGCCCACTTCGGACCCCAGCTTCTCACCAAAGGATCTGCTCCCTACAAAAGCCGCCTCTGCATAGACCCAGACAACTGCGACTTAAGCCCAAGAACGGCTCGCCATGCCCCTTTAGTTAGAAAATTCATCCCAGATCTTAGGTTGCTTAAGGATGTCAAGATTAGTGTAAGCTTTACAGAGAGCTGCAAAAGCAAAGACAGAAAGGTTCTCTATACTGGAGCTGAGCCAGATGATAAGGCTGAGGCAGCTTTTAGTATAAATGATATCAAAGGAGATTTTCATGTGTGTCCTTTCGATGGTAGTCATGGGAACATAGTAGGAGTAGTGGGTGAAAGTGTAGACAAGAGGGATGAGGAAAATGAGATTGATCAGGAAAAGAGAGTGGAGTACGCAGTACTGGATGAGTTAGAAGAATTTACTGACAATATGGAAATAGAGGAAGAAACAGGAGGGTTCACAGCTAAAGCAATTTCTCAGCGAGATAAAGTGGACGAAGACACCTTGAATTTCTCCTATGAGGTATGTCTAATTACTTTTCTGGCTATTAGAGAAATCTGAAAAAAAATTCATTTAGGGTTTGCAGTTGTCTTTCAGAAGTCAAAGTTGCAGAGGTAATCATATTTTCCCTACTCTGCATGATGGAATGATTTCATTTTAGTAAAAAGAAAATTAGAGAAAGCATGAAAGTTTTATTAAAACTCTTAGAAAAAGTTGTCACTAATAATTTCTTCTTTCTTGGGCCAGTTTAAGCAAATTACCGTTTCAGAAGGTGCTGCTGTGGACTGTGCGTCTGTGGTGTGTTTAACCAATTTGTGACTTGAGTGTCTAGTGAGAGATTTCATTCAGTTTGTTTTTCAGATGATCTTGAACCATTAAATGGAGATCCAGTGACCATAAATGAAAGCTACCCATTTATTTTTCTCTTATTTTGATGTGATCTTAAGAATGATGTTACATTTGCCAATGGAATAGTCAGTAGTATCTGTTCTTGAGGAGATGGTAGCCCTGAAATAGAATGTCTGATTGATAGAGTGTTTTGCAGGATGATTTTGACAATGATGTGGATGCACTCCTAGAAGAGGGTCTTTGTGCCCCCAAAAAGAGGAAAATTGAAGAGAAATATGGAGGGGAGAGTGATCACCTGTCCGATGGAGAAACCACAGTGCAGCCAATGATGACCAAAATAAAGACTGTCCTTAAAAGTAAGCTGCTGCTTCGGTTTAAAATCTCTCTTCTGAAGGTAGCAGAGAGCACACAAGTGGTGATAATTATGAATATTAATGGGGCCGTGTTTATGGTGTGCTTTTACTGTGTTTAGGCACATTAGACCAAGAAGACTTTATTTTTAAAATGGTGCTCCAGCTAGGTTGGAAGGAGGATCGCAGGTTCCAAGATTGAGCGTTGGTGGGCCTCCAAGTCCATCTTCTCCAACTCATTTTACAGATGAGGAAACAGAAGGCCGAGAAGAGCATTAAACAGGTCATAGCATAAGAAAAATTTGAACACAGCTTTGTGCTTTTTTCCATTATGCCCTACAGTGCAGAGATGGATTTGAAGCAATCCAGCCTCCTTATTTAGGAGAAGAAACTCCACCCTTGGGAAGCTGCTGGAGGCTCCTTAAGGGTCCTTGAAGAAACAGGCACTCTTTGCTTTAACTGGGATGCTGACTCATAGCAAACAGGCTCATTAAGTACTCTTGGCCATTGCTTTTATGAGGTCTTGAGAGCAGCTACCAAAGTCTGAATTGCAGCCCCCACAGATGGAAAATGGGTCCAGAAAAAAGGTTGCTCACATTCATTCCCTGAAAGAAAGTTAAAACTGGGGAGGATGCAGTTGTATGGATGTCAGCTGATGGGGTGTGGGGGTAGACTGAAAGGCCAGCTGGAGTGAGAGGTGAATCCTGCCCATGGATCTGCCTCTGATTTAGCATGTGACCTCAGTGTTAGCTGACCGAGCTGCACAAAGGTTCTCATGGTCACTGGAGTCATCAGGGGGTATCAGGCTAGCTAAAAGTGGCTCTTGTCTTGTCCATTGGCCCCACTTAGGGTTCCTACTTCAAAGAGTATTACTTGGTACTTGAAAGCAAGACCCTTTCCTTTATTGGCCACCAGAAGGCAGATAATCCTTAAAGTCTCTCTTGCCTACCAGATCCTAGGCTTCCTAACGTCATTTAGGAAGGACATCAATATCTTCTTGGCACATAGGACTACATGTGATGTAAGTGTCAGGAATGAATGACAGCTCAGGTATTGCTAGTGCAGATCTGCTTCTTGGGACTGCATTATATAGTGAACCTCACTTTGTTGTAGTGGGCTTTTTTCCCCACAGTTAATATTGTCCTAGTTACCAAGATCATCAGAATGGCACTTTAACTGAAGCTTTCTTTGGAGATTTTAAATACGTTTTCTGGTCTGTCCATTTCCTTTGCTATGCCGCTGGAACTCAAATTCCATCAGGTCTGGCCAAGCTGGGGGTCCAGATTTCATGTTGTCCTGAAGACTTAAGTGATGAATTTTAAGTGATGACAGTAACTTATTGGACTGTCTCCTGAGGTGTGGAGGGATGCCATCTGTGTAGTAAATAAAAGGTGTATCTGCACTAAGGAAATGACAGATCCCCTGCCTGCCCCTGCAAGCAGCAAGTTTGGGGGAAACCTTGACCTGGTTCATGCTTTACCCAGGAACCTTTTCTACCACTGGTTCTTATGCAGAAAGCTTTAGTGAGGGATTTGGTTAGCAATTGGTTTCTGATTGTCCATGAATGGCAGAGAGTCGCACATTTTTTTTTCCTTAACTTATCTTCATAAATCAGTAATTTGAGATGATTTTCAAAATTGTGAAAGGAAAAATATTATCAGTAAAAAACTTTTGAGGGTAAGGAGGTGGTGTGTGTCAACAGCAGAAACATTTGAATGGAAAATGTTATGGTTTAGAGCAGTGGTGTAAACATTTCCCAATTCCATTATAATCTGCTTGGAGTTATGCCTGAAGGCTGGGGGCCTGGGCATGATTCTGACGCCTGGTTAGGGGCTACAGGGCAAACCAAAAGAACGCTGAAATTATAGGCACAAGACTGGGAGTTTCAGTTCTTTACTAGGCATTAGCTGTTTGGCCATAGTTTACCTCCATCAGTGAAGAGAGTGGTGCTTGGGTCACTTGTCCTGACTTGTCAGGTTTGTCAGGGGAGCACTTTGTAAACAGACCACTCAGAATATGAAGATCCAATGTCAAAATCAATAGGTATGGGTTTGTGGTTTGGTTAAGGAGGGGGCAGGGATATTTTTGTTGGTTCTCTGTACAAAAATTTCAAAGTTCTTTTTATTTGGTTTAATTAAATGAATACTTTGTTTTTTTTCTTTAATTAATTTTAAAGTTTTGAACATTTTCTTTAAAAAGCTAAAGCTTCAAGTAATTTCACGATTTTCTTGTCTTTTTATAAAGGTCGTGGCCGCCCGCCTACAGAACCGTTACCTGACGGATGGATCATGACATTCCATAACTCTGGAATTCCTGTCTATCTACATAGAGAGTCTAGAGTTGTTACCTGGTCCAGACCATACTTCTTAGGAACAGGAAGCATAAGGGTAGGGGGTTCGTTGGTCATTGGTAATGTAAGAATTCAATTTTAACTGTGTTTTAGAAAGACTGAAATCACCTTGGTTAGATTTTGAAGTGAGATCTGTAAATGTGCAAACTTAGAACTGCATGTCTTGGAAAATTTTTGTTTGTAGCTAACCAGAGTCCAATAAGAGAAATCAGATTTTCAGAACGCAGCTTCTGCAGATTGTGTGCTGGAGTTGATGAAGCATCGCTCTTTTACTATCTGTCCAGAAACACGATCCTCCCCTGAGCAGCATTCCCTGTCTACATTATAAGAAAATGAAAGACAACGAGGAGAGAGAACTCAGCAATGACATCACCCCCATTGGGGATGCCTCCCCAATCAAGTCCATGGAGAAGGCTTCTGAGCTGGACAGCCAGAACGAGGAGCCAGACTCCACAGCAGCAGACTCTGGGTCCCTCGATGAGAAAGAACCTCTAGGGGGAGACACAGCCCAAGGAGCCTTAGGACAAGTTAAGGCCAAAGTGGAAGTGTGTAAAGATGAATCTGTCGGTAAGTCTCCCATCATTCTGTAAGCATTAAAAAGAGCCTGCTTTCTGCAAGGCACTGTGCTAAGTGCTGAACTAGACAGAGAAAAGGAGAATGGCAAGTCTTGCAGATGTTTATGTAGAGCTGTTTGTGGGGAGGGGGCTGGGCGATGACCTTCACTGAGGTTAAGCTTCAGAGAAGCCAGACTTACAGACGCGAAGGCTGCACAGGAAATGGCATGGGTGAGAGGAGAATAATGTGCCGGGATCCTGGGAAGGGGGGCTGGAGTCCAGTATTGGAGGAATTTGTGTTGTGAGCCTAGAAGTAACCATGAGCAGTGGGGTGATATGGTCTGATTTATACTTTAGGGAAAGAATTTCAGCTATAGAGAAAAAAGTGTAAAGGAGAGGGATCAGAGCAAGGGAAGAATCATTGAGAACGGGAAGCAGCAGCAGTCTAGGAGAAGTGATCAGGGCCTGTCTGCTGGTGGGGAGTGTGGATAAGAGATGGTACAACTAGGGTTTGGCAGTTGGGTGGATTTTGCCGGGCTGCTTTTTCTTTTACCCTTCTCTTAGAAGGGATAGCTAACAGGTTAGGGGAGAGGAGTGGGATATATTGGAAAAGGAAGGCGTTCTTGTTCATTATTTTGGAAAAAGCCCCCCCCCCCTTTTTTTTTTTTTTTTAATAATGGGTTTGGGAGAGTTGAAAGCTTCAGGGTTATGAACCTGGGTGGGTTGACTGGTAAGGATGTTGGTACCCTTGCCGGAAATTGGGAATACAAAAGGAGGGGTTTGTTTAGCTGGGAAAGAGGAGTCCTGTTTAGGACCATGGTGAGTTTGAGATGGCCTGCTGGATCTCTGCGGGAATGGTACCCAACAGAGCTGACGATGCAAGACTGGAGACTTGTGCTAGACAGAACCATTGGATTCACAGCCTTGGTGGTATCCATGAAGGAGAGGTCCCCCGGAGAGGGCCATACATGGGACATGGATAGTGGTCCAGCAGAGAAGATGGAGAGAGGCTTGGCACATTCAAGGAGAATTAAACTTATGGGCAGCCTGTTAACCATTAGGAGAAGATGTGGTGGGCGTAAGTCACATTTCTCCAGTGCTATGGAGTTGATGAAAAAGCTTCCTTCATAAACCTCTTAAGTTGAGTAGGGCTTTTGTGGAGTCCAGGGTTACAAGCAAATGGCAGAGGCTTCATGGTGAGTGATCTTTGCACTCTACTGTGTCACCTGTCACTTGGCAGTATGAGATTTTTGATTGGAACAAGATCATTGTCCCGCAAGGAAGGGTGATGTAAAGGTAATTCTGGATTCTCAAACGACGCTGGCAGAACGCAGCTCTCTACCATTATGGAAAGATATCCAGTGTGGTCTTGTCCTGGCAGTAGGTGATAGATGAGCTTTATGAAGGCCATCCTGCTGGTTGTGGGCATCCATGAAACAAGAAAATTACAGGATACCCTTTCTCCATCCCCTGTTGTTGAGACTTGAGCCATCTCAAGAATTACTCTAAATGTGGTTTAAGCTTTTGGTATTCTAATTGTGCTAATTGTGACCTCCTTGTCTGGAGGCACCAACCCATCAATCTTGAGATCTTGACATTGTCACTGTCATTGAAACCAGAAGAGAGAAAGGAGTACAGCAAACCAGAAGGATGGCTTGTAGCCTGCCTCTCTTTGGAGACAAGTAGGAGTAGGCAGAATGGGTGTGTTCATGAATCCAAGGGCGACAAGAAGCATCATTTCATGGGACTCCTGAAAGTCTTTGTGTGTCGCCGTGCTGATGACAGATATTTCCGAGAACCACCACCTTGGGATATTTGCAGCTTATGTGTCAGTGTCAGCCGTAGAGAAGGTGATAAGGGGGGGAATTCAATTAATAATTTACCAAGTGTCAGATTACAGGAAGGAAATGAGAGGATCAGTTGAGGTGTGCTGTTGAGACAATACCAGCTTGACCTGATGAAAGAATATATTGATGCTGAAACAGGAAGTGGACAAAAGAACTGATGCTGACAAAATGCTCAGTTCAAGCCAGGTCAGAAGAAGGTAGAAGCTGCCAGTAAATACTTATTCCTCTCTCCAAGTGGAAAAATAGCAGCCAAGGGCAATAAAAGCTTGGTTGTTTAGTCTTACAGAGGAGGACGTTGGAAGATTATGGGTAATACTCCCTCATAATATAACTCGGCTGAAAGCAGTGGTGGGGAAGACAGGTCTGAAGAAAGCTTGTTGGAAGACCTAGTTAAGCTTGTTCAGTCACATCTAACTCTTCCTGATCCCATTTGGCGGTTGTAGTGGTTGTTGTTTGGCAGCGATCCTGGACTGATTTGCCATTTTCTTCTCCAGCTCATTTTACATATGAGGAAACTGAGGCTAACAGGGTTAAGTGACTTGCCGAGGGTCACACAGCTGCTGAGTATCTGAGGCCAGATTTGATTTCAGGAAAATGAGTCTTCCTGACTTCTGCCCCAGCACTCTATCCACCTAGCTGCTCCCAAAGACATTTAAGGATGAGGTGGAAGCAAAGCCAAAAAAAGAGAAAAGATCTACAGAGTTCCATTAAAAAATAGATTCTTCATTATTAGCAGTTTTAGAGCCACTATTTATGACCAAAGTAGGAATAATATTAAATGTAAAGAAAGATGGGAAGTGCAGCTGAATGGATTTGACCAAATATGGAGGAAGAAGGGAGGGGTCATAGTGGGATCAGTTGTTCAATGTATCTGAAAGAGAGGGAAAGGAACATCATATACAATGCTCTGAAAAGATTATAAGCCAAAAAAGGTAACCAAGAAAATACTAACTCCAGTCCATATGCCTACTTTTTTCATCTCCACAAAGTCTTTGAGAATAGTCTTCATTTATCAGATGCATCCTTAAAAGAGGCAAAAGGAGGGAATAGACAGGTTTTCACAAGCAGTATTGAAAGCATTTGACCAAAAGGTCGGAATACAAGACCCTGTTGGGCTTCTTTGTTTAATTATAAAAAAGAATTTGTTTCTATAGAACAAAATGCTCTATAGAACGCCCTCCAATAAAGTGTCTAATGCACAAATCAGAATTGTACAAGGTCTTTGGAAGGTGTTAATATCAAGAGCCTTGTGTAGGCTCTGCTCCTGAACATCAGTGGAAGGCTCAAACAAGGAGATGCCTGTTTGCCAGGCCAGTGTCTAGAGCACAGCCTGCAATCCTTTATCTTCTCCATCTAACGTATGTGGGTCCACCTGGATCTTTTATGTCAACAGTTCACATGTCTGCATATACCTCCTTAGATACATCATACCCGGCTGTCCTGATGACCCTAAGTGATGGCTGTGTAGCGTGTGTTTAAAGCATAGTAGAGTCATTATTTTCCTGTTTGTTCTCAGACGCATTGGGTTAGCAAGACTTAGGGATGACCTTATTCATTCACCATTTTATTAAAATGGTAAAGAGGGAAAAGTGACTTACCTGAGAGCCATCCTGGATGTAACATACTTGTATCATAGAGACTACTGCTGTTGGCTTATTTCAGACTCTTATTGATAATTTTTCTGTCTTGATGTAGTTTTTACTTCCAGATATTCTTCTCCCTTTCCACTATCTAGTAAGACCTTCCTTAAAACTGCCGACCTGTACCCACATGAGCAGAATTGGACCAGAAGTGCATTTGCTTTCTTCTATAGCTAGCTTGGTCTTAATTACAGTGTTCCCAGGTCCCTTTGCTTCAGTCCGTAGAAGGCTTAGCTTCTCCATGTTCTTCAATTCTTACAGCATAGTAATACCGCAACCAAGTACCATGGTCTGTTTAGCCATTCCCCATTCAGTGGGCATCTTCTTTGTTTCTAGTACTTGGCTGCAATAAAGTACTGCTAGGCTAGCAACGTTTTCCTGACTGTTTTTGTCCTCTTTGGTTATATAGTCTAGTAGTGGGATCTCTGTGTTATAAAATTGGGTTGGATGGGCTTGGGACCATTGTGACATTCTCCTTTTAAAGAGACTATAGCTCATGGAATCTTATCTACAGGAACCATTCTTCTAAGATTGGGCCCATGGTCTTGAGGCCATTGTGACAGTCTCCTCTTAAGGGAGATGGTAAGCTTAAAGAATCTACTCATGGGAAAATACTGACAGTTGTGTTTTAGGGTTGATGTAGCTTGTGTGCCCCAAGTAATATCTTGCTATCTACCAGTTTGTCTTTTTCCCTTGTACCTGTGTATCCCCGTATCACCTGTGTGCCATGACCCTTGACAGTTCCTATCCAGGTGCTTCACTCTCAGAAAGGGCAATTGGGAGCACATCTCTTCTTCCTTGGGAGCATACCTGACCCTCTGGAGGAGGTCTTCCCAGCTGAATGGGCCATGTCTCTATGCACCCCAACACAACACTGTCTTTATGGGGGTTTTACTTGGAATAAATCTAAGTTGTCTATCAGATATTGGGTCTCCCTTTACCTCTTTGACCTTCCCACTCTTCACTACAATTTGCCAGTAATGCTTTATGTTAAACTGATTTCTTGTTATTACATATTCTTCTGAACTCATTAAAACGTTTGCTTTCCCTAACGTCTCTGGCTGGTCCGAGGACCTTTCAAAATGAACCAGCGTTCCTGGACAGGGACTTTGCCTAATGATACTTGTACCTTTGGTGTGGAAATTGGACTCTATGAGCCCAGTCCTAGAAAACCCTCCCCCCCCCCAGTGGGGGATCCCTATGTCCTCCCAGCAGAGACTCCCTTGATTATGCCAAGATGTTGTAGTTATTTTCTTAGCATAATTCTGAATTGCTTTCTAGAATGGAAAGCTCATTGCATCACCAGTAGGATATGTGTGTTGTAACTACATTTCTGTACCTGACATTTACTGTTTCTGTCCTTTGTTATTTGCTTTTGAGTTGTTTTTGATTTGCATTTTCATAATTATTTGTGATTTAGAGCAGTCTCTGATCTAGTGATTAGTTGGTAGTTCTTGTTTAAGAACTATGTTTCCGTTATAGCTTTTGGACTTAAGGATATGTATTAGTCTCCATAAATCTTACATATCAGAGTTAAGCCAAGATTTTTTCCCAGTTTATAGCTTTCCTTCTTAACCTAGTGGCATTGGTTTTGTTTGTATAAAACTTTGCCATTTCATGTAACTACAATTATTTTCTCTTTTGTGATCTCCTCTGTCCCTTTTATAGAAAAGAACTCTGATTAACTCTTAATTGAAAACTGTAGCCATGGCTCTGAGCAATAACTCACCTGGATCTTTTCTAATATTTTTAATACTCAGCTTGTGTCTGTGAACTTGATTTAAGATGTTGATTTAACCCTAGTTTCTACCAAACTGATTTCTGATTTTCCCAGTAGTTCTTGTCAAATAAGTACCTTATGTTGTTGGATTTCTTGAATATTTGGATCATAAAGAGGCTGGGTTTGCTTCTGATTCTTTGTCATCTAATCTGTTCTTGTCGTTCATTTGTTTCTGTCATGTGCAGCTCTTCAGGATCCCGTTTGGGGTTTTCTTGGGAGAGTTACTGGAGTGATTTGCCATTTCACCAGTTTATTTTACAGATGAGGAAACAGGCAAACAGGGTTAAGTGACTTGCCCAGAGTCACACAGCTTGTGTCTGAGGCCAAATTTGAACTTCTATCCAGAGTCCATCATGGCACTATCCATTTCACCACCTAACTGCCCTTCAGTCTTTTCTGCTAATCTACTTTTTTATTTTTTGCAATTCATTTTTTTTTTCTTTTTGGAGGGCAGTTGGGGTTAAGTGACTTGCCCAAGGTCACACAGCTAGTAAGTGTTAAGTGTCTGAGGTCAGATTTGAACTCAGGTCCTCCTGACTCCAGGGCCAGTGCTCTAATCACTGCGCCACCTAGCTGCCCCACTTTTTAACTTTTTTAAACTAGTATTAAATAGTTTTTTATTTTAACTCTTTGTTGTAACTTGCTGTCTGGAAGAGCTAGTTGCCCCTTATTATTCTCACTTCTACTTTTTTCCACCTTGAAATTGTAAACCTTTTGTTCTTCCAAATTAATTTTGTTATATGGTTCCTTCAAGTACCCCTTGAGTAGTTTAATATAGCGCTAAGTCTGTAAATCAGTTCAGGTAGTGTTTTTATTTTTTTTGTATTGGTATGACCAGTCAGCAACTGAAGATCTTCACTGAATTTTTTCTTTTTATTCTTTAGAAATAGCATTTTGTAAAAGTGTCCAGTGTCCCTTAGTAGATGGACTCAGTTATCTTATGTATTTGGTAGTCGTTTTGAATAGGACTTACTTCCCTTTTATTAGATGTTGTTACCTCTGTATAGAAATGCTGTTGAGTTTTGGGGTTTGTTTTGTGGCCTCCTACTTCACTAAGCAGCTACCATATTATCAGTAAATGGGTGTGGTTTTTTTCTCCTCTTTGTGTTGTGTTTGTGGTTTTGTTTTTGTTTTTTACCAAATAGTCGTTCATAATTTGATAACTAGAAACAACAGTGTTTCTTTGGCAATTCCTGCACAGATCTTGAGGACTTTCGAAACTATCTGGAAAAGCGTTTTGATTTTGAGCAAGTTACTGTGAAAAAGTTCAGAACTTGGGCAGAAAGACGCCAGTTCAATCGTGAAATGAAGAGGAAGCAGGCAGAATCTGAGAGGCCCATCTTGCCGGCCAACCAGAAACTCATTACATTGTCTGTGCATGATGCGCCTACAAAGAAAGGTTAGTCATATGTTTTTAAATTTTAAAATTAGTAGAATCTAACCAGGCTGACTGGGGTTGGTCAATTTTGTGTTGTAAACTGTGCCTCTGAGGCCTTGTGTGTGAAATAAACACTTTTTGCATGAAATGTTTCCTATCTAAGTAGCATAATGCTTGGATTACTAAAGCTTTACATTCATGTGCTAATTTGTTTCTGTGAGACTACTAGCTGACATTTACATAGCATTTTAAGATTTAAAGATTTTATACACATTTTCATTTGAGCCTTATAAAGTTCAAATACTCTAATCCTTGTTTGACAGATAGGAAAGTGAAGCCCTCGGGATTTCCATTCATTTGGTTAAGAGCTTGCCAGGGCTCTTTGCCACTGTCCTCTGCCTCTGACTTCCTAAATGCTGATTTCTCTTACTTTGGTCGTGGCCACCTGTCCATTTGTGGAGATGGGGGGTTTAAAGGTCCCATGTTGTCAAATATTTCTTCTTTGTCACAGAATTTGTTATTAATCCCAATGGGAAGTCAGAAGTCTGCATACTGCACGAGTACATGCAGCGAGTCCTCAAGGTTCGCCCTGTTTACACTTTCTTTGAATGTGGTAAGTTCTGTTCCTTCATTTAGGGGCTGGATCTTCAGCCTGTTCTTTGTTAATTTGGTAGATCCAGAGTTTGCATATAAATATGGGATCCAAGGGAGCTGACCTTAGTGCTGACTGCTCTAACCTGTCCTGTACCCACCGCCCCCAGGTAGGATCCTAGGAGTTAGAGATCCTGTAAAGCTGGACTGGACCTTAGAGATGTCTCCTCCAAACAAGGTTGGGGCGGGGTGGGGAGTGACATGCCCAAGGTCACCCCCACACCCCCACACACCAACATGCACACAGGGTCAGGAGTAGAGGTGATATTTGAGCCCCAGATCCTCTGATTCCAAATCTGGTTTCTTTCCACTGGACCATGCTGCCTCCTCGGTAATCTCTGGTCAGCCTCTCATCAGTACAAGCCCAGTTTGCATTGATTTACACTTGGTGGGTTTTGTAAAATTTTCTTCTTTGCTGGATTCTGAATTCCTTCAGGAAGAAGAATGATTTTTTTCCCCAGTGCTTTTTTGCTTTTTTCTAAAAGTACCTTATAAAATGCTATACATAGTAGGCACTCGTAAATGTTTGACTTAGAATTTAGAGAATTTAAACCCTGCATTGTGTTAGGGGATTTTTTGAGTGGTGTTTCATATAGGCTAAATATTTTAAAGAGAATGTTTTCCATTTTTTAGAGAACCCAAGTGAGCCTTTTGGAGCCTCAGTGACTATTGATGGAGTGACCTATGGGGCTGGAACTGCAAGCAGCAAAAAGCTTGCAAAGAACAAAGCTGGTAACGTGCGCGTTTGTACCTCCCACTGCCCCACTGCCCATCTGTTTTACTGTCCCCGCCTCTCTGTCTGGGCTTGAGGAAGGCACGAATTCATAGCAGCAGTCTTGGGTATGGAGAGAAAGTGCTGATACCATTGCATAGCTTACAAGTGGTAAAATTCTAGTACACTTTGTTTTAGCATCAGAATTGGTTATGAAACTGTATTTTCACATTTCACAGTGGGTTTTTATTGTGTTTTAAAATTTGCTTATTGTTGAGCTTTTTTCACAATGATGGAGGCAGCCATGGCCTAGTGGATAAACAGCTGGCCTTGAGCCCCTGAAGACCCAAGGTCCCGACGCCTCCTGAAGCATCTTGGCTGTGTAACCTTGGCCAAAATCACTTTCCTTCTTGGGATTGGAAGCAACTCCTTAGTGAAGTTGCACAAAAGGGCCTGGCCTAGCCCAAATTTGTAGAGGGAGTTTCCTTACCCAGGAATTCCTGGCACCAGTCACATCATGGGTCAAGTCCCTCTCCCTGTCCCTTTCACAGTGATACCAAAGTTGGTTTCTAGAACAGGAATCTGTAGCTCTTCATTTGGAATGAGTCCCTTCTTGACTGTCTTCCTGTGATGCAGTCAGTCAGAGGATTGCTAATGCTTAACCCTGCCCACCCTGTGTCAGGGTTAGCAGTGAGTTGGTTAGATTGTAAGTCATTACTTCAGTGGGCCCCACCCAGGAGGGGTCAAAAAAGGCATCTGACTACACATAGATAGCCATTGGTGCCAATTAAGTGCGCGCGAGCCTTTGGGGAGCCCTGCAGGCTTCTTTGCTGGGCATCAGTTGAGCCATTTCCAGGCCACAGAGCTGAAAGAGCAGCATGTGGATAGAGAGGGCGGGTGGGGACAGGACAGTTGTAGTGACCGCAGCAACAAAGGAGAGATGACAGACAACCTGGTGGGAGGTGGAGACAGAAAAACAGAAGAGTAGCCCCGAGAGTTTTTCTACTACAACAGACAAAAAGCCACTTCACGAAGGCCCGCTAGCCTTGCGTGCCTCCATCACCTTTGCAGAGATCATTTTGAAGTTCACAAGACCCTGGTGTTGTTACCACGAAAGGGCTAAATTGGGCCCAGGACCAATTCAGCAAACATTTAAGTGCCTACTATGTATGATGCACTGTGCTGGGTAGGCACTGGGGGTAGGAAGATGAAAATCAACCAGTGTCTGATCCCCAGGACTTGGCAGTCTGCTTACAGATCCAGAACAGTGTGTGGTCCAGCTTAAGAAGGTATCATTTCAGAATAGTTGGCAAACGCAAAGCTTGTCCAGTGTTGCAAGGAGAGAGATTGAGTGCCTCTCCTGTTGCACAGCTGGTTTGTGGGCACAGCCTGTGGGGGGGCCAGCCTGATTCTTGACTTCCCAGTGCCTTGAAGTGGCAGTTTTTCTTTGAAATTTCAGCATCAAGCAGACTTGAACCACTTGAAGTAAAGAGTAGCCTGGTGTAGTGGAGGGAGTATTGGGCCTTAGCTTGAACCCATGATCTGCCACTCACTAACTTCGTATGACCTTGGGCAACTCACTTCCCACCTCTAGGCTTTAGCTTTCTTCTCTAAGATGAGATCAGTGGCCTAGATGATCTCTAAGGTCCCATCCACTTCCCAGATCTGGAGATGATGGTCCAGACCCAGAGCACACAGTGAATGAACACTAGAAACAGAGAGGGGAGGAGTGGCCAGGGGATTGTAGGCCAGGGATGATCCTTTTCCCTAGATGGGCACATGAACGTGTACAGACATGCACAGAAGAGCCGCCCGTTTCCTTAGATTTTTTCATTATTGGCTTAGAAGAGCACGTTGGCTGCCCCACTCCTGCAAGCCAATCAGTCTTGAGACCTTTCCTCTTATGATCATTAAGAATGAGCACAAACTAAAATGATTGCTCTTTTAGCCCGAGCCACCTTGGAAATCCTCATCCCTGACTTTGTTAAGCAGACCTCCGACGAGAAACCCAAAGACAGCGAAGAGCTGGAGGTAAGTCTGCTTGAGCTGCTCTTGTCTGGAGATGTGGGCCGCCAGCCCTTCCTGGGTGAAGGAATTATTAGCATATTTACAGTGCCAAGATGACAAGCCCATAAGGGCCTGGAGAGATGCCCGAGTCAGCGTCCTGCCTACATGAGGCTTGGAATGTTAGCAGCCTGTCCTTGCTGGGGAGGACACATGGAGCTGGGACCCTCTCGTTGCACTCCCTCATGCTGGCTCCCTTTTCCAACAGGTTCTGGGGTCCCACAATTCCTAGGCCCCTTTTCTGCTCTTTCAAAGGGGAGTTCCACTCTCACCCCTTAATTCTTTAGTGGGCCCTAGAGTTTTCCTTTGCAGAGTCCTACCAGGAGCACTTTGTTTTATTCTCTCCCTCTGGCCTTAGAGGTACTAAAAATCTCTCAACAGAAAGGGCCAGGGATGAGGCATCCAGAAGAGCAAGGTTTGCCTGGGGAGAAGGGTGGCCTTGGTGAACATGGAGAATGTGGAAGCCGTGAGCCAACCTGTTTGCAGGGGGTGAGGGAGCTGCAGGTTGTTAGACAGTGAAGTCTTAGGAGCCTTGGTCTTGGCCAGTTCCTCCGAGGGTATGTGCAAGGCAGGAGTTGTGTCTTGGGTGATAACACCATGCCAGGGCACTGGGCTAAGAGCTAGGGAAGGAAAGAGACTTGGGGAGATGGACATCCCCCACTCTGGAGGAGCACGCTTTCCAGCAGAGAAGATTCTAGGTGCAAGTCAGCTGGAGAAAGCAGCTGGCCGTGTAGGTCTTCTCAGATGTGCTCTCTGCTCTCATAGCAGAATGGGTCAAGAAGCCTCTTCTCTGGGTCTGCGTGGGCTGTACCTGCTGCAGCAACTGC
>CM053594.1:7177560-7195599 GCA_028646575.1 Pseudocheirus occidentalis | reverse complement strand
GAACAGGAGGGGCATCAGGAGGAAGCCAGTGTCCCTGGACCTCAGAGTCTAAGTGTGGACGTGGAGAAGAAGGAAGGAGGAAGGGGCCACACTGGGAAAGGCATATGAGGCGCAGGCCTTGGAGGCAGGAGGGCCTGAGTTCAGTAAGAAAGGATTTGAGTTGAACTAATTTTAACCTTTCTGGGCCTCAGTTTCCTCATCTTGTAAAATGGAGAAATATCATTGGCAGTTGAACAAGATGACAAAAGTACTTGTAAACCTTGAAGTGTTTCCTAAGTGTTAGCTGTTCTCTTATATTGGATCATAGAGGTAATAGGGAGCCATTGCACCTGTGCATCATAAAGAACATGTTTGTAGATGGGTGTTAGATCAGCCAACAAGCCTCTGCCATAGTCCAGGTGGGAGATAATAAGGAGCTGCCCTGATGGAGGCAGTGTCAGAGAAGCGTGATTCGATAGGCCTTGGTAGGTGATTGGATGAGAGGGGAAGGGCAGAAGCAGGTGATAGCAAGTTGGGAGCCTGGCTGACTGGGAGCATGATCGGGGTTCCAACAGTAATAGGGAATAGACAGGGTTTGTGGGGAGAAAGACCAGTTTGAGATGTCTCTAGGCATCAGGTCTACACGACCAATAGGCAGTTGAAGGTGTGAGGCTAGAGGGAGGTTATCAGAAAGGTCAGAGCTGGAGAAATGACCTGGGAATCCTAAGCCTCAAGCTGAGAATTGCATCCCTGGTTGTTGTTGAGATCACCAGGTGAGAAGTCGGCTGGTGTGTGTACCTGCAGCCATGGCCCCAGGACCAGACAGGAAGCCAGGCAGGTGTCCCAGGGCTTTTTTCCTGCCGGTGGGGAGGGCTTCGTGCCCCCTTCCCTCCTGGAGATGATGATGTCCCCTGATGCAGCTCGACGGAGCAGTCAGATGTGAATGACACCTTGAGTTTGGGGTCTTCCTGACGTTCAGGCTGTGTTTTCCAACGCTCTTCATGGGGTCCTTTGTGTTTGCATTTTTCTCTTCAGCTCACATTGTATGTGGTGCTTTATGTCAGGTCTTAGTAAAAATAGATGATGGCTTTCAGTAGGGAAGGTTGTCTAGTTCAGTGCTTCATTACTGATTTGAGTTTCTGTGATCCTTCTGTACTAGGATCACATTTGTATTTGTAAATAGAGGTGCTAAATGCAGTCCGTCATGTTTGTTAAGTGCAGACCAGGAAGCCCCACTCATGTTAGTGTCTGGGCTCACCCTATTTCTAGTTCTCAAGGTTGTGACCATTTGAGCTCACCTCTGTGAACCTTGCCAAGATCTCTCCAGGAGGACATGGTTGTTCCTCCAGGGTCTCCACGGCTGCCCTGGGACCCTCTTAAGTAGATTTTAACCTTGTTCTATCTTGTGTGTTTGGTACTCATTTCCTCTTTTTTTTTTGCTTTTTGGAGGGCAGTTGGGGTTAAGTGACTTGCCCAAAGTCAGATGGCTAGTATTTGTGTCAAGTGTCTGAGGTCAAATTTGAACTCAGGTCCTCCTGACTCAAGGGCTGGTGCTCTACTCACTGCCCCACCTAGCCACCCTGCTCCCTTTTCCCATAGGAAAAGGGACTTTTATTTCAGTGTTTCCCCCCCCCCACACACACACACACACACACACATAGAGCTTAATCAGTGGAGGTGCTTAATCAGTGTTCCCAATGAAGTGATTGAATTGCATTCCTGTCTCCTCCTCATCCAGGTGGCCTCCAAGTTTGGAGGCTGTGTATCATAGTCAGTTGGGCCAGCCTGATTGCTTCACCAAGCTGTGAAAGTCTTTTGTTACCTAAGGAGACCTTGGTGTTTCTGCTGGTGTCTCGCCAGCATTGACAGCACATCTGGAATGACCAGGGCAGTTCTTGTTCCTTTGCTCCCTTTTTTTACCCCAGACAAATCCCATCTCACTTTCTCTCAAACCCCTTAACCTGTGCCCCCCAGAGTCTGTCTCCTTTGGAAGGAAGGGCCCAGAGCAGTCGTCCTCGTCCTTGTGCTCCCACATGGACACTTCCCTCCCTGGCTTGTTAGCTCCATTCTGTGTGGTGTCTTCTTCCTCTGTTAGAATAGCAGCTTCTTGAGGGCAGCCATGGTCTTTCTTTTTGCCTTTATTTGTATTCCCAGCACCTAGCATGGGTCTGCCACGTAGTGTTTAATAAATGCTTCTTGACATGACACCTTCTTCTCATTCGCCAGATTGGTGATTTTCACAGTGGTGTAGCTGTCGGGGCTTGGACTTCCCTGAAGATGCCACTCCTGCTTTGACTGAAAGACATCAATTTGGGTTGGGTCTTTTTTAATTGGTCCGAGTTTAAACTCACATTATAGAGCAGACATCCCTGAAAAACTAGGGATTTAAGTGTGTCATTCAAAGTGTTGGGAGCTTGTTGAAACTTGCTCAGAGTTTTTTGTGATTCTTTTGTCTCATTGGAGACTTCTGTTGCAACTGGCGAGGGGTTTAAAGCTAAAGCATATCATTTGGCTCTGTTTTAGCCTCCCTGAGTCCCTATCAGATCAGACCCAGGTTTTTTGGTACTTATCTTTAGAGGTCTGGCTTAATTTCTGCTTTTCTTTTGTAGCCTTCTCTTTTGTCCTTCACCTCCACAGCTGTGGGTTTAGGCAGCTTGATCCCCATTAGCCTTCTTGATGATAATGAAATCTCCCTTCCTCCTTAGGGCCCCAGATGGGATCCTCCCATGAAGGCTTTTTCAGAGTTGGCCATCCTCTCTCTTTCCTCCTCAGTTGAGAAATCATTTGATGGACAAGTATTCAGGAAACTCCTGTTCACAAAGAGATCCTCCCTGTCTTCATTTCTCTGTTTATTCCTGCTGTCTGCAGGAAGGAGAGGCTTCAGAACACCTGGGCTCACATGTCATAGCTTTCGCTACCATTTTGGCCTGGTCCTCAGTTTCTCCTCTGTAAAACAGGGGGCTGAGTTCATCTTCATGGTCCCCTTTATCCTTTGGTATTCCAGAAACTTTATGACTTGCCAGATTGTTTTTTCCTTGCTAATGAAAATCTTCAATCCCTACACTGACCTCTGTGAATTAAACAAGAAAAGTAGCCACATTTGGAGATTTCTGATGTGGGAGTTTTTCCAGCTCTTTTGACCTTTTTCAGAAACAAAAATTTGCAGGTTGGGAGGGGCCTTGTTTCCAATCTAGTTCAACCCATAAACCAGAGGAATTGAGAGAGTCCTTGAGTGCAGCCTTCTTCTTTAATGGATAAGGAGTGACCTCAGAGGTCAACGTCCAGACCACAGTAAGTGACAGGCCAGATCTTGGACTCTAAATGTGGGACCCTCCTTCTCCATTAGATGTACCTGACACCCACCTCTGCTTACAGGCCTCCAGTGAGGGTGAATCTGTTGCCCATTTCACCTCCCTTGCAGACAGATCTTAAGTGTCAGAGGCTCTTTGTTGACATCTAGACTAAATTGGCTTCTTAATATCTACCCATTGCCCCTTGTTCTCTTCTCTGGGGCAAAGCCCTTCCACTACTTAGATCCAGCTTTAGTGTCCCCCTCAGGGCTCGAGCTAAATGTGTTTCATCCTTCACTTGAGTCATGGTGCCTTCCACTCTGGTTCCAGTTACTTGGAAGTGAAAGTGTTAGGCTCCTTCTAGGCAGCTGAGGGGATCAGAGCACAGGCTTCACATGGTATTGAAGAAAAGGGGGATTCTCCAGGGTCAACAGGGAGTGCTTTCCAGGTGTGGGAGAACTTTGCAAACATGAAAGTGACAGGAGATGAGTGAGGAAGAGAGGCTAAGTTCATGCGAGCACTCTAGGGTGATGAAGCTGGAAGCAGGTCAGGGCCAGGGTATGAAGGACTTCTAGAGCCACACAGGATTTCGTTTTATCTGAGAGGTGAGGGAACATGGTTGGCAGGGAGGAGGGTGATGGGATCAGACCTATACTGTGGAAAGGTCGCTGGAAACATTGGGAAGTACGGCTTGTCCTGGGCAGAGACCAATTTAGAAGCCTCATGCCTAGTAGGAGAAAGGTGCTGAGGGCGGGACCTGAACCACTCAGTGGCTGTGGCTGGAGAGAACACTGCGCATGGGGGGGGGGGGGAGTTGGTAGAAATGGGAAGATTTGGTGATTGCTGGGGTGCGTTATCTCAGGGTGCAGAGCTCCTTCCCTGCCCCCACCCTATTTCAGATAAGATCACCCTGTCCTGAGGGTTTCATCCCATTAGGTAGCATTAAGCCCAAATTGGCCTCCTCCTTGTGTGAGGGTCTCCTGAGCAGAGGAAGCCCAACAGCAGCACTTGTGGTGTCCTCTTCTGGTCAGTATTTTATTAAGCCTTGTATGTCTCTACCTGGAAAGGAGCAGGTTCATAATGGCCTATTCATGCTTGATTCCACATTCAAGAATGGCTTAAAATTGTTTTTGTAGTATTTCAACCATATCAGTATTGAAGATTCCCGGGTGTATGAACTGACCAGTAAGGCGGGACTTTTGTCACCATATCAGATTCTCCACGAGTGCCTTAAAAGGTAAGAGGAGGGTCTAGGCAGCTGTGCATATCCTGGTGGCTGGGGCTTGCTGGAGCCTGTCACCGAGTGACACGAGTTTGTCTTTCTTTTAAAGAAACCACGGAATGGGTGACACAACCATCAAGTTTGAAGTGATCCCTGGGAAAAACCAGAAGAGTGAATACGTGATGACGTGTGGGAAGCACACTGTCCGAGGCTGGTGTAAGGAGAGCAGACCTCCTTAGGCTGCCTTACATTTTCCTTCTTTCTGCTCTTAATTGAATGATTTCCTGCTTAAGGAGCTTAACCTCTGCTGGAATAGATGTGGTCCTTATGCTTTCTGTCTCCTAATGTTCCTTCCTATTTTCTCCTCTTTTTTTAATAGGTAAAAACAAGAGAGTTGGGAAACAGTTAGCCTCTCAGAAAATCCTTCAACTTCTGCACCCACATGTCAAAAATTGGGGCTCTTTATTGCGCATGTACGGCCGGGAGAGCAACAAGATGGTGAAACAGGTAATTGGGAGCCCTCTGTTCACTTCTGGGTCATCAGTATTTCATTTTCAGGGCCCCAGCTGAAAACCTGTGCTCCTCCTCTAGGCTGAGAGTTCTTATCTTGTACTCCAGTGATGCTGAGTAACTCAAGGGACTTTGACAGAGAATTAGTCAAGTGTCCCAGCCCAGAGAGAGGCATCAGAATCTCAGTGTTGAAAAGGAATGATCTTAGCGGTTGGATCCAACCTCTGGACAGCTGTTGACAGAGTACACCTCCCCCAAGGTAGCCATGGAAACAGGAACCCATTCAAAGGCATTTTCTCTGGCCTGAGGAGGACCTTTCTAGGCTTCTTGTCTTCTCCAACCCACAGTCCTCCATCAGATGAGCTAAACCAGAGCCTTCCTGGCTTGGTGATTTCCTCCAGCACAGACTTGCCTGGCTTTATGTAACTCTGAGCAGTTGAATGTTGCTCTGCTTCCTCAGGGAAATCCTCTTCTGCTTGACAGACAGCAGGGCAGGGAATCGCATAGTCCATGCAAGGCAGCCTTCAGGGGACAAGGAGTTTGCTTTCTCTGTCAGATCCAGTGTTGCAGGGCTTCCGCCAAAGGGGGCTTCAAAGTGGGAAATGTGATCGGTTGTGAACAAATCTTTGAAAAAAGGCTTTAGACCTTTCTCCAGGGCTTTTGAGTCTTTCTCTGACTGCCGTCCTTTGGGGATGCTACTAGGTAGAACTGGCAGAACGTGAAGGGAAGGTGGGCAGAGAAGATCACTCTGAACAATGAAGGAAAGTTTCCTAAGTTGTTTCTAATCAGACTGATTAATTTGGGATAAAAGCGGAGGAGGTTTTATACGAGTTAACAAATAAGGGAATTTATACATTTCTGCTGGAAGATAGAACTAGAACAATTTTTCATTCGCAGAAATGGGGGATAGATCCATTGAAGTCTGTCCTAGCTCTGTTATGTGTATGTTAACCTTTAATGCTGGATCTCAGTAGGTATTTTCTCTCCGCTGTGACCCCAGTTAACCTTGCCTGCTTTTGGTCCAGATCAAAAAGAAGGTTGTGTGTCCTCCTGTCTCTAGCCATTGGGACAGGTGGTATCAGTTGTAGGCTTCCTTCTTCCCTCCTTTGTGGGAAAGGATCTGACCTGCCCAACACTGAGGTAAAACTTGGCTTTTAATTTTCCCATTTTAAGGTGACTGCCTTGGAGTGGAATGGAGGGGAGCTCCCATTCTTTCACAGCTGTTGAGGAGGGAGGTTGTAGGGAGGATCCCCACTTCCCTTCCAAAAGGGGTCAGATTCACCTGTTGAGCTCCTTTTCAGCACTGAGATTCTGGTGGAGTCCACTTGTGCACACAACCTAATTAGGGGGAATCTTTGAACCCTCTCTGGCCCCAGCGCAAGTCTTCTCCTTGATTGACCAGGGAGACCACTTGGACTTGAGGAACAGCTAACAAGGAGTAGACCTGCCTCCATGGTCCAGGATCTTCTTTGACTCTCACCTTCTTTGTTGAGAGACAGACGGACAGACAGATGCGCGCACACACACCACACATGATACTTCTCTACCACAAGTCCTCTGGCAAGTTTGAGCCTGTCCTGCAGTGCCTGGAACTTGTCCCAGAGCCAAGCATTTAAGAGGCACCCTCTGCTTGTCTTGGCACGTGGCCTGGGTGACCCCTCGGTCCAGCTTTGCTCCTAGCATTGGCCCTGGTTGGTCAACCCCATCTGGGGCTGACATTGGTGATCTAAGAGGTGGTAGATCAGAGAGGGAAGGAGCCTAGGCTACAAGTGTTGGCCAGAGCCAGAGGAGAGCAGAGGCTGCGCAGGACCCACCTTTCTTTACATTCTGTGATGCAGAAAGCACGTCGTTTTGCTGAACCTGTTTCTTCAGGTGCAAATCGGGGATAAGTTGCTGCATACTTACAGCCGCCTTCCCTGCCTTAGTTGGGCCAATATGCTTTTCTGAAATGTGTCCTTAGCCATTCTTTGACCAAGATGGGAGAAGGCTGGTTTGCTTTTTGACGTTCCCCGTCCCTGTTGCTGTTGTGTTGTTCAACAGGAAATGTCAGATAAAAGTGTGATTGAACTTCAGCAGTACGCCAAAAAGAACAAGCCAAATCTACACATTCTGAACAAACTGCAGGAAGAGATGAAAAAGCTGGCTCAAGAGAGGGTGAGCAGTGGGCAGGGCCAGGGGAGGGGGTGCTGGGCACACAGCTCTTGTACATGCCCTTCCTTAATTCCTCCAGAGTGGAGGAATCTTCCATGCTGGAGGCCGCCTTGTGTTTGAGTGCTCCCTGACTGTACTTTGCTTTTGGTCCCCCTTCTTTCTGCCCAGAAGCCAGCACCGTAGGAGAAGACACTAGTCACCTAGTCCCAGGAATGGAGAAATGTGAAGCCCACAGAACTGAAGGGGCCCACCCTCCCTTCTGCCATCTACTTTTCCTATTCCACATTCATTCCAGTTCAGGCACCATCTATAGGGTGACCCCCCACAGTCTTAGCCACAAGATCACAACTGCCCTAAGGTTCTGGGGCACTGTCTTTTTTTTTTTGAACCCACACGTGCACTGGGTGCAGCCCTCTTGACCCATCCCCTTTTCTCTGCCCTCTTTCCTCCAGGTATACTCCATTTGTTGGCCAAAACATGGTCTTTACCTTTCCTTTTTGCTATATACGAGAGCAAATATGTATCCAGAAAAGGAGGAGTCCTGAGTCCTTAGTTGAAAGTGTGCAAAGGTCAACTAGATCTCTGCAAAATCTCCCCAGGAGATTCCTCCAGCCCACCATTTCTTCTTAGGGGGTATCACATTTCTTTGAGGGAGGTTTCGGGTGGTCTGGAAACAGATTGAAGGCAGTCAGCACACAGGAGTCGGGCTTTCTGGATTCCAAGTGCCAGGTGATGGTGGTGCTGCTGTGTCTCACTTTCTTATTTGATTTTTTTTTTTCTGGGCTCTGGTGATTTTCTCCCCAGGGTAGCCTTAATGCATTCTGTGCATTTCAGCCACATTTAAAGCCAGACTGGCTCTTCCTCAGCCCTGAAGATGTGGCTTCTGCCAGACAAAGGTCAGGAGGGGCCAGCCTGGCTTTGTGAGAGGCTGTGTCTGTAGGTGGTTTTAAGTAGCTTTGAACTGTCCAGTGAGTTACCCACCTTTTGGTTGAAAATCTTCTCCTGTGTTTGGCCTTCTCTTTGTAGGAGGAAACCCGGAAGAAGCCCAAGATGACCATAGTTGAGTCAGCTCAGCCGGGCAGTGAGCCTCTGTGTACGGTCGACGTGTAACCAGCAGCCCAGGTGGGGAGCAGTGAAACAAGCGGCCTGTGGCCCCTGGGCACCATGCGCAGCAGGCTGCTCTTCAGAGACGCGTCCTTCTGTTTCTGCCCCATAGGGCCCCTGTCATTCACCCCCAACTTGTTACCTCTTAGGAGTCATGTTTAAATGATTGATCAAAAAGGAAAAAAAAGGGCTCTTTGGGGGTGGGGGGGCACCAAGCAGAGATGCTAACAAACCACCCTTCACTACAGACCTTGTAAAAGCAAGCACTTTGTCCTTGACAGTCATCCATGGTGTCTGCATTGGATGGGTGTTCCAGATCAGATTCAGAGTATGTACAGTTTGAAGCAGATATATTAGAGATATATGAAGACATACAGGCTTCTGTGTATGTGCCTCACACTATTTTTATGGAAGGTTTTGTTGCATTTCAGCTTGTAACAGTATGTACTGGGAGAGCCCTGTTTTGTTTGGTGCCAGAGAAAAGGACTAATAATAAGCAGGGAGCCATGTTCCAAATGGAGGCTTGAGCCCATTGGAGACCTGTTGCTGCTGGAAGCCAGGCCTGGGCAGCAAGACAAGCTCACTGTAAAGTTTTAAAATCCCAAATCAAAATGACTTTAGTAGGAGTGAGTGACAGGTTTGACTCTTCCCTGTATTCCCTCCCCCCTTCTTTTAAAAAAAAGATTGGAGCAGAGCTGGGATGAGTGATTAATTGTAGCAGTGAAACTCTGGCCCTTTGAGCTTGAAAGCCACTTTTTGGATCTTGGAGGATAGACATTAACTGACAACAGTTAATCCTTTTAACTGAACTATTGCCAGTGCATAACAGTTACAAACTGAAGCTGCCATTGGCCGACTTTAATGGGTTTACTGCCTTGAGTGCATTTTTATTTGTTTTTCTACCCAAGTCTTAAAACCCTTAAAGAGACTTTTTTTTAATACCAAGATTCCCCCTTCTCTCCCTCTTTTCCTTTTGGGCACCCCACCCAGCAAAAGTTTTTAGGGAATTGGTTTTTCTCAGTGTGTGGCTGGCTGTGGAGCTGTGCTGTAACACTTCGGTGAGATTTTTGTAGCATTCTTGAAAAGCAGCTTTGGCCTTGATGTGTGGAGTGTTAATGACAATGAATTAAGTCATTGGGGGTGTTGACCCCTGGTTAAATTGTAACCAGAGGAAGTCTAGTCAGCTTTGACTTTCAGTGGAGGGCTGGTTTGAGCCCTAGGGGGTGTCAATGGGGCTCTGTGGCCTGCCTCCTGCGCCTGCCTTCAGGGGTCCATTGGCTTCTTTGTCAAACAGTGGAGTTATAACACATACCATCTGGCCCCAAAAGTCCTCAGTCATGGTGCTTGTCTGAGCAGGATCCCCCTCTTCCTAAGAGCCGGGGACAGATGAAGGAGCAGCCTGTCCTCTCCCTCTGAGAAAGGTTGACTTGCTCCGGTTTCCAGACTCCCTGCCCTGCAGATGCAGTGCCAGGCTACCCCTGGTCCTTGTTTGGAGAGGCTCTGAGCGTGTGCCTCCATCTCCACTAGTGGACAGGCTGTGAGCTACATGAGTCCCAACAAACATGCTCATTCAGTTAAAGTTTTGTGGAATTTTAAGAATCAGTCTGCTTTTTAGTGTAGAGGAGGAGAAAAGATTTCTCTGTCCTCTAAAATGGCTTTTTAAAGTAGAGCTTTAATGCAGTGGACGCAACAATCTTTGGGGGAAACTTGAATTGAGCAGCCGCAGCTCTTGGCTATCGTCTGGGAAAGACAGGGCTGACCTTTACCTTGGGGCAGCACTGTCCTCCCTACCACTTCTAGGACCACCCCTGCCCACCTGGGCCAAATACCCCAGTAGATTTGCTTTCTCTCTCTCCCCGCCCCCCCCCCCCTCCAATTTGTTGCCAGGGCCCAGAGCAGACTCAGACCCTGCCCCAGAGGTCTCACTCACATAGACCTGATGATGTTGCCTTGGAAACAGGTGAAAACCATGGGCACCACCTTGTTGCTCTAACTGGCATGTTGCTTTAGTCTTCCCTCAGCCCCTAGCTCTGAATCATGTAAAGATGACCTTTGCCCTTAGCAAGTGGGGGCAGAAACTCATGACCCAAAGCTCCATCCATATTTGGTGTTGTCACAGGAGCAGCCTCTGGCTGCTGGACTCTACTCTGCAGACCGGATGTAGCCTTTCCTGCTCTGGGTTGACGTGGGGGTCAGAGTCTCACCTTTAGACAGGAGCGGGGGCTGCTGGGCTAGTGGCTTGTAGCAAGGTCGAGGTTGGTCAATGGGTCATTGATTGAACATCGCCATCCACCATGGGCATCCACGAAGTGGACACGTGTGCTGGGTGTGCCAGGAACCACCTGTGGACTCTGCCTCAAGCAAAACTGTCCAGAGGAAGCTGCCGCCCCTGCTTGTCCTTGCTCTTGGTTGGGTGTGTGTCCTGGGGTGGTGGGCTTCTCAAGGTACTGTGTCAATAAAGTGGGACCATCCTCTTTGCTTGTTTGCCTTTGTAATATTAAGCTCCATTGTGAAGTACAGATTCCTGTCCTCCTGGAGCTTAGTTGAGTGGGACAGGACATGGAAGAGTAGTGTTACTCCACCTGTCTTGTCATTGGAGGACCTGGCATGACCAGGAGCATGAAGGTGCCTCCACGTTTATCTTTGTTGATTCTGTGGCCTATGAACATCCACTGTGGGGCTGCAGGGGTTCACTTGATTATAAGGCAAGAGGCAACTTTACTCTCTCAGTGAAACTCCAGGGTGGTTCTGCTCTCAGACTTTCACTCACTTGGCACAGTTGGGCAGACATTTGCCAAGTGCCTTCGGATGTGAAACATGGAGTCCCTGTCCTGGACCCTACATTGTAATACATGCACTGCCTTGGAGGTTGACTGCAGATCCGAGCTCTGGGGGCCTCTAGCAGCCTGTGGCGGCTTTCTCTGTGGGATCCAGGGCTAAATAAAGATGAAATTAGAAGGACCAGAGAGAAATAAGAACATCAGAGGACACTGGACCAACAGGGGACAAGCACTGGCAGGAGGAGGGGTGGGGAGACCGGACTAAAATCTGAACACAAGTCCAGTGCTTAGACTAGAGCTCTCTGAGCCAGCCTTCTTTTAGTTGTAAAATGCAGGGTTGAAGCCTGTCCGTTCCCAGAGATCCTTCCAGCCCTGTAGCTCCAATAGAGGCTTGAAGTAGATGCTGCAGAGCTGCCAGGGTGCCCCACATGTTCAGCTTGCATGTGTTCCCAGAATGCAGGAGTCAGTTCCTTCAGGCTGTTAGTTGTACCACACCTGGAGTACTGGACTCATTTCTGGCTGCAGAGCCAAGAGACCAATGAAGAGATTGGCAATGGTCATCCTTGTGTTTGCAAGGTGTTTGAATTTGAGGTGTGTTTACAAGTCACTATCCCAGTGGAAGTGATGGGACCCCCCTCCACTGAAGACTTGCAGTAAAGGCTGATGTACTTCAGGTAGAATTCCTCTGGTATTTGGTAACTTTTGAGATCCCTTCTCTTCTTGGCCGCTACCTGGAGTCGTGATCTGAACTGTGAGGAGGGGTGAACAATGTGGAGAATCTCTAACCGCTTTAATTATGTGTGGGGCGCAGTGCCAGATCTGGGTTTGAATCCTGACTCCCATTTGGAGAGCTTGATTTTTTTTTTTAAAAGGAAGTGCCTTGTCCTTGTATTAAGCCAAAACACATTATAGTTGTCCCTCAGGGGCCAGGCTCCAGCGAGAGCCCTTCAGATGCCTCAGTATTGCAGACTGAGAGAGAAGGGACTGGAACCATCTTCTAAAGAAGCAAAGCCCATCAAAGTGAGTGGGTTGTGTATTGAGGTGTGAGATGGTGCAGTTAATACTGGGCCAACAGTTAGGAAGGCCACATCCAGACTCAGGCCCGTCATAGCTGTGTGACCTTGAGCAAGTCACTTCATTGCTGCCAGCCTCGGTTTCTACATCTGTAAAAGAGGATAATCTAAGGCTGTTTTGAAGATTGAGTGAGATGCTCTTTTTAGAAGAGTTACCAACCTAAAGGAGCCTGAAAAATGGCAGCTGTTAACTCTGGCTGATGTGAAGTGTCCTATGACTCTGGAGGGGCTCCATGCAGCCTCCAGTCTTGAGAGACAAGTGCAATCCTCACTGATCTCTGGACACCCCTGCCTCCCATTACCAGTGCCCTTCCTAGCTGGTGTCTGCTTTACAGAACCTGCACACCCACCCCCTTCCAACATTGCTTTGGGTTTCTGTTCTCTCCATACTTGCTTTCAGTGATCTCATTACTCTCTTGTTAAAGTGGCTATTCACAGCTTCCTCAAATTCAGCATATCCAAAATAGAATTTGTGCCCCCTCCCACCTGCATGGGGGAGGGAGACACTTCTAAGCTTCCTTATTACGAGGTGTTTGGCCTGTCAGTGTCCTCCAGGATTCCTCCCTTACCCCACCAATCCAATCCAACTAAAAGTCTTGATGCCCCCTTGTCCCCTCCAGTCATACAGCCACCAGCCTAGTTAAAGACTAAATCTAGCTGGTGCTACTAAGGTAACGTTCTAATTAGTGTCCTGCCTGAAAGGCTTTCCCCCACTCCAATCTCCACACTTCCCATGGGATTATTAGTAGCATTTCTTGGGAAATTTATCTGTTTTTATGAGTTCAAGTCCTAAGAAAAATCAGTTGAGAAATTGGGGGAAGGTCAACAGTCGGCACTAAAATGTCACTGGCTTGAAGGAATCTGCTGATAAAATGGAAGGCAAGAGTAGGGCACGCTAACACGGATGTGTCCGATTCAGGAGCACATAGGAGAGAAGCCGCAGCCAGTCAGTCCAATCAGCTTCCTTGTCACTGGCCGTGGCCTTGCCTGCTGACTAATGGGTGATCTTGACCCACATGCTCCTGTGTTGTGGTTAACCTTGCAGGAGAGCTGAATGGTAGCATTGAATGCTAGTCAATGTTGGCCTTTTCCAATGTTTGAATATTTCCTATGGAGTTCTTTGTAAATAGTACTGGACATAATATTTATTTGTCAAACACAATTTTTAAGATCCACAGTAATAAGTAAAGAGTATGAAGACTGCTGGAAGTATTTTAAGAAAGATATAGGATGGGGTGGCTAAGTGGCGCAGTGAATAGAGCACCAGCCCTGGAGTCAGGAGGACCTGAGTTTAAATCTGGCCTCACACACTTAACACTTATTAGCTGTGTGACCTTGGGCAAGTCACTTAACCCCAATTGCCCTGCCCTTCCCCTTCCAAAAAAGCACACCCCCAAAAAAGAAAGGCATAAGAAATCAACTCATTTTGAGATGCTTTAAATCATTGTTATATGTTGGTTCACAGTAGTAATAAACTATATTGCTATATCTTTTTAAAAATTTTCTTACAAGAAACCTCTGAAACAGAAAAATTATTCCCTTATTATGATTGTTTATTTAAAACATGTAAATAAAACAGCACAGAATTTAGAATAGAATGAGTCATAATTTTGAGAATTCCTGAAACTGCCTGGGGATCCCAATTTCTAGTTTACAAATCCCAAAGATTTATATCTTTTGGGAATTTGGGAACACCATCCATATACATAGCTAAAATTCAAGCCTGACTATGCCATCTCAGCTAACTGCAGTGATTCCCTGTTACCTCCAGAATCCAATATGAATTCCTCTGGAATTTTAACAGCTTCATAGCCTGGCCTTCTTTATCCAGGTTTCATGCATTCAATTCCTGGCCTAGCACAACTAGTTGACTTGCAGGTTCTTGAAGATAGCCACTGTCTCCCAGCTTTCTGTGTTTGCTCTGGCTGTCTCCCACATCTGCAGTGCTCGGCTCTCCCTCCTCCCTTTCCATCACCAGAGCTCTCACAGACCATCTTCCTCCCACCCTACATAACTTATGTGGACTTATTTACATATCATCTCCATTATTACAGGCTTCTTGAGAGAAGGGATTACTTTTGTTTTTTTTATTCCAAGCATTTTTCAAAGTACTTGGCACAGTAGGTGCCTAATAAATGTTTATTTACTAAGATGAAAACAGGTTTATTAGCTATGGTGTAGGCATTCCAGAGAGCATGGAGGAAGGGATGGGTAACTAGAGTGGGATATTGGGGGGGTGGAAGGTAGGGATAAGGGAGTGAGCAAAGGGACAGAGAATAGGGGTTTTAAAATAACCACCGTGGGTTAAGAACCACTGGGAGTGGGAGAAGGTGATGGGGAATGTGTTAATGATTAAGGAATGAGTTCCACTGGGTTATCCTCATCCCAAGGGACCATGGCAGTGAAGAGTACCAAGTGGAATGGACAAGGGTACTGATGTGGACTTGTCAGAGGTCTGAGAAGGTGCCAGGAGTGCAATGAGATGGGTAGTTCAGGCATGGTCCTTTACCTCTCCTCATGAGAAAATGTAGGAGGCTAGAGTGGGTTCTGGGGGTGTGATGGAACTACTGGACCTTCAGACACAGGAATAAAGACATGCTAAGGGTGTCTAAGAAGAGGAGAGAGGAGAGTAAACCAGAAGGGAAGGGAAAAGGATGTTAGGAGGAAGAGAGGGAAAGGAGGACAAAGGATATCCTAGAAGTCATTCTGGCTTTAGTTATGGATCCACCATGAGAGAAGCATGGAGGAGGACTGGGGAGGAAGGATTCTCACAAATTTCATTTTTATTTGTACTAGGTAAAGGTTGGGAGTAAGAGGAAGATGGTGACTTAAGAAACAGTGGAGAGATATAAACACAAGCAAAGGAACCGTCAGCTAGTTAGATGTACTTAGAAAAAGGAGTTAAATGGCAAGGAGAGAGGGCAGAACCCAACAATCTGGGTCTAGGCTGAACCCAGAAGGAAAAGTCTTGTTTATTTCATTCCAGTCTCCCTTAACCCCTGCCCGCTTCTATTGTTAAAGAGGAATTAAGGGACAGAAATACATGAATGTTGGAGTGGAGCAGACCATTAATGTAAATGGGATGAACTTGCCCATAAAATGGAGGAGGTTCCAGAGTAGATCAGAAAGCAATATTTAACAATTAGTTTTCAGAAGAAACAGGCACACCCTACAGTGGAGCAGTGAATAGAGCACTGGGCCTGGAGTCCAGAAGACCTGAGTCCCAGTCTGGCCACAGACATTTACTAACTGTGGGCAAGGCAGTTCACCTCTGTTTGCCTCAATCAAATGGGGACAGTGAAGAATACCTACCTTCCAGGGCTCTGAGGATCAAATGAAATAATAATTGTACAGGGGAAGCTAGGTGGTGCAGTGAACAGAGCACTGGACCTGGAGTCAGGAGGACCTAAGTTTAAATCTGGTCTCACACACTTAACGCTTGCTAGATGTGTGACCTTGGGCAAGTCACTTAACTCCAATTGCCCTGCCTTCCCTTCTCCAAAAAAGCAAAAAATAATACTAACAATAATTGTACATTATAATGCTCTTAGTACAGTGCTTGACACGTATTAAACGTATACAAATGTTACTAATATTATTGTTATATCCTATGGGGTTAACATAGGGCAAGAATCTATTATACTTCAGCTAGATCCAAAAAATGGGTGGCAGTCACAAATCACAACATTAAAATATATGCAGTTTGCATGAATTGATGCTGAGTGAACTGAGAATATTGTATATAGTAACAGCAACATTGTACAGTAACCAACTCTTTTTTTTTTTTTTTTTTTTTTTTGCTTTTTGGAGGGCAGTTGGGGTTAAGTGACTTGCCCGAGGTCACACGGCTAGTTTTTTGTGTTAAGTGTCTGAGGCCGGATTTGAACTCAGGTACTCCTGACTCCAGGGCCGGTGCTCTATTCACTGCATCATCCAGCCGCCCCCAGTAACCAACTCTTAGTCCTCAGCACCACAATGACCAAAGAAAATTCCAAAAGATTCATGATGGAAAATGTCATCCACAGCCAGAGAAAGAACTATGGAGTCTGAATGCATATGGGGCATACTATTTTCACTTTTTTGTGTGTGTGGCTTTTACTTTTTATTCTGTTTTTCTTCTTTCACAGCATGACTAATGTGGAAATATGTTTAACATGGTTGCATATATATGACCTGTATTAGCCGGCTAGCCATCTTGGGGAGAGGGAATGGGAGGGAGGGAGAAAACTCAAGAGCTTGAAATCTTATAAAAAATGAATGTTGAAAACTATTTTTACATATAATTGGAAAATACAATGCTATTTACTAAAAAAAAAAATATAGTGGTTAAGAGATAAGCAGTGAGGGTACATTATATGTAAAAACACCATAAAGGATGAAATTGTATCAGCATTAAATATTCTGAAGAACAATGTACTTTTAAAAATGAATATTTACCAAGTACAGAATTCCCAAATGAACAGAATAGAGAATTAACTCACTTCCAGATAATGAAACCTATGAGATCGTAATCAAACTCCAAAAAGGGAAAAACAAACCACAGGGAGAACAGCAGAACAATGGAGAGAATGCTGATTTTGGAATCAAAGAATCTGTCTTTAAGTCCCACCTCTGAAGCCTAGTACCTCTCTGACATTGGGCAACTGACTTAACTTTCTTAAGACCCAGTTTCCTTGGAAAATGAGGGGGCTGGACTAACTGGTTTCTGAGGCCTCTTCCAGCTTTAACAATAAGATCAGATCTAAGCAAATCTAAGGGAAATAAATATTTACAAGAAAGAAGTTAACGATCTGAATAGAATCAACAATCGAGAGAGTTCTTTCAGGATTACTAAATGGGAAATGCAAGGTGCATGCCTAGTTTTCATTTTTCCCATGGCACTGTTGCAGAAGTTGACCCCGTGCTAGGGTAATAAAGATCTCAGAAACAATCAGAAAGGCAGACATATCTACATATTCTTGATGATGATATGATAAAGATTATATATAATGAGATAATTAAAAAAAAAGATTCAGAAACTAATGTGACATTGACTAACAAGCAGATCAAAGAACAAATCCGAGAAATAATTCTATTGAAGGTCATAACATTGAAAGAAGATACCAAAACCTATGAGATGCAGCCCATGTACTCCTTCAAGGGGATTTTCTGTTTCTAAATACATCAATGAAAGAAATCAATGGATTGCCATACAACTTACTGTAAAGAATAGAAAATCAGCACATAAACAGTCATGAAATAGATATGAAAATCAATTAAATTGAAAAAAATAAGGTGATGACAGAATCGATTTTTTTTTTTGAGAAAACCAATAAAAACACACCATTGGCTAATCTGATGTGAGAGGGAGGGCAACAAAAATTTACCAAAATAAAAAGTAAGAAAATCACAATAAATGAGGAAATAAAGGAATTTCCCCCAAAATGTCACAGCCAATGATATGCCAACAAGACATAACGTTTAAGTGAAACGAATATTTACCAAGTACAGAATTTCCAAATGAACAGAATAGAGAATTAAAACAACTCACTTTCAGATAATGAAACCTATGATATTGTAATCAAACTCCAAAAAGGGAAAAACAAAACAAACCAAAACCCTGGGCCTATATAGACTCACAAGTGAATTCAAATAAGAAGAACAATTCATCTCTGCATAGAAATTGTTGGTAAAAACACAAGTAGAAAGCCATTTACCAAACTCTTCCTATGAGACTAGTTTTTCCCAGATAGCTAAACAAGCAAGAAATACAGAAGGGGAAGAAATTATTTAACTAACATCGATGAGGAAATATTTTTTTTTATTTTAATTTATTTTCTTGATTATATCATTCATTTCCACAAGGTTTTGAGTTACAGATTTTCTCCCCTTCTTTCCCCTACCCCCAAGCCCAAAACAGTGGTCCCACCCTAAAGTCCCTCCCACAATCT
>CM053594.1:7140066-7177060 GCA_028646575.1 Pseudocheirus occidentalis | reverse complement strand
AATTTGCCTGTCATCCTTGCGCAGGGCCCATGCTAATCTCCGTATCGTTTCAATTTTAGTATATGCGCTGCTGAACCGAGCATATCAATGGGGAAATATTGAATTAAATAATAGCAAAGAAAACTAATAATAATAGCTAATACTGACATGGCAGACACTGTGCTCAGTGTTTTACAATTATTATTTGATCCTCATAACAATCATAGTATGTAGGTGCTGTTATTGTGCCCATTTTACTGATGAGAAAACTAAAGTGAACAGCGGTGAACTGACTTGCTCAAGGTCCCACGGCTAGTCAGTATTTTAGGTTGGATTTGAGCTCAGGTCTTCCTGACTCCAGGCCCTGTGCTCTATCCACTGTGGCACCCAGCTGCCCCCAAAAACAATATTTTCAAAAACACTACTCACTACGATTGGGTTAAATTTATGGCAGGAATGGAGGAATTGCTCAAAATCACCCAAACTGTAAATGTAATTGATCATATTAATAACAAAAACAGTAAAAATCACAAGATTGTATCAGAAAACTTTTTAAAAAACACATTGGTGTTAAAGATACAAAAAAGCAAAGGAATAAATTTTTATATATAGATGTATAGTTGTTCTTCATTTTTCAGTCATATCTGACTCTTTGGGACCCATTTGGAGTTTGCTTGGCAAAGGTAATTTTACAGATGAGGAAACTGAGACAAATGGGGTTAACTGACTTTCCCAGGGTTACACAACTAGTAAGTGCCTGAGGCCGGATTTGAACTCAGATTTTCCTGACTCCAGGTCTAGTGCTCTCTCCACTGTCCCACCTAGTTGCCTCAACACACACACACGCACACACGCACGCATTTGTGTGTATGTGTATACATATATGTGTGTATATAGTGATAAACATCTAAAAATTAAGGGGCCACTATTTACAATAGGGAAAATAACTTCCACTAAACAGGTGGTAAAATAAAGATATGATTGTCTCCACTATTACTTTATCTTTACTTAATTTTTACTTTACCTAAACGTTTCTGGAAATGCCAGCATAAAAGATGTTATGGAGGTAACAACAGGGACTTGACATGTTATTGGGGGTTAGGTGGGGTGGGCAGGGCAGAGTTTAGCATGACAGCTAGATTGTGAACCTGAGTAACTGGGGGGATGGTGCTGTCCTCAAAAAAAAAAGGGAAAATTTGGAAGGAGGAAGGTTCAGGGAGAAAGATGATGAATTCAGTGTTGGATGTTTTGAGTTGAAGACAACTACAGGACATCTGGTTCAAAATGTCCAATAGAATATGTTTTGCACAACTTTACATATTTCATGAGTATCACTTTGCTTGCTTTCTCAATGGATGGGGAAGTGACTGGGGGAAAGAATTAAGAACTCTAAATTTAAAAATGAATGTAAAAAAAATATCCAATAGCTAGTTGGAGATGCCATGCTCAAGGTGAAGAGAGAAACAGGGGCTGAACAAAGAGATCTGGGAATTATCAGCAAAGAGATAACTGAACCCACCTGACCTTTTTGGATCACCGTTCAAAACAGTATTGCTGGAGATGAGAAGAGGACCCAGAAGAAAGCCTTGGGAGTCACCCACTGTTAGCTGGTGTGACTTGAAGATCCAGCAAAGAAGAATGAAGAATGAGGTTAGGTTAGTGGGAAAGCAGGGGGGAGGAAGAAAAAGATTGACTTTGTCAATAACTGCAGAGAGGTCAAGAGGGACAGCAACTAAGTCAGCCTGATAATCACTGAGGGAGCACACCAATGGGGGTTCATGAGCAATTAGAAAGACACCTCCATCCTCTCAGAGTTGCCCCTAGATCCCTGAGGAGAAAAGTAGCCAGACACCCTCAGAGGACCCAGACTTCCAGTATGAACGGGGGTTTGGGAAAGTAGCCCCAGAGCCTGTGCTAAACTAGGCATAGTGATAAAATAAACAAAACCAAACAACAAAAAAAGAATAATCATACTCAGAGGAGGCAAAATTACCTCTGTGGATATAACGTATAGAGAATCCAAGAAATTCAATGAAAAAAAGCAATGAATAACTTCAGTAAAGTAACAAGTTATAAAATAAATCCAGCAAAATTCTTAGCATTTCTATATATTAACAAAAACCAGGAATAAATATAAAAAGAAATTCCATTTGAAATAATTACAAAATGTGTAAAATATATGAGTGTAAACTTAACACATTCTCTATCGATAGAAATATGGCTAAAAATACTCTTTACAGAAGTAAAACTTAAATAACGATATTCACCACTTTTATAGTTGTGTTGTTGTGCCTGTTTAATAAAAAAAAAATATCCAAGTTGGTTTATAGACAATGCCACACCAAACTGCCAAAGAGTTATTTTATAGAACTAAACAGGATAATAACAAAATTCATCGGAGGGAGCAGCATATCAAATAAACATATGGTTAAAGATTCTTTTAAAATTTATTTATTTTTAGTTTTCAAGATTCATTTCCACAAGATTTAATTTCCAAATTTTCTCCCTATCTCTGCCCTCCCCCTACCCCAAGATGGAGTGCATTCTGATTACCCCTGCCTCCAGTCTGCCCTTCCATCTGTCCCCCCTCTTATCTCCTTCCCCCTTATTTTCTTGTAGGACAAGATAGATTTCTCTCGCTTTTTTCTTTTTTTTTTTTTGGAGGGGAGAAGGGTGGGCATTTGGGGTTAAGCGACTTGCCCAAAGTCACACAGCTAGTAAATGTTAAGTGTCTGAGGCTCCTCCTGAACACAGGTCCTTCTGACTCCAGGGCTGGTGCTCTATTCACTGCACCACCTAGCCACCCCAAGATAGATTTCTCTACCCCATTGCTTGTATATCTTATTTCCCAGATGCATGTAAAAACAATTTTTAACATTTGTTTTTAAAACTTTGAATTACAAATTCTCTCCTTTCTTCCCTCATTGAGAAGGCAAGCAATTCAATATAGGTTACACCTGTGTAGTTAAGCAAAACACTTCCATAACAGTTATGCTGTGAAAGGCTAACTATGTATATCCCTCCATCCTATCCTGCCCCCCACTTATTCTATTTTCTCCTTTGACTCTGTTCCTTTTCAAAAGTGTGTGCTTCTGACTACCCTCTGCCCCAATCTGCCCTCCCTTCTATCATCTCCCCTCTTATTCCATTCCCCCTTAGTTTCCTATAGGATAAGACACCCAAATAAAAGTATATATTATTCCCTCCTTAAGCCAAATCCGCTGAGAGTAAGGTTCACTCATTCCCTCCCCTGACTTCTGCTCCATTGTGAAACCTTCTTCTTGCTTCTTATGTGAAATAATTTACCCCATTCTATCTCTCCCTTTCTCCTCCCAATATATTCCTCTCTCACTCCTTAATTTTGTTTTTTAGATATAAGCCCTTCATATTCAACTCACCCTGTGCCATCTATCTATCTGTCTATCTATCTATCTATCTATCTATCTATCTATCTATCTATCTATCTATCTATCTGTCTGTCTATCTATCTATCTACCTACCTACCTATTTCCTTCAAACTACCCTAGTATTGAGAAAAGTCTCATGGGTTACAAATATCATCTTTCCACATAGGAATATAAACCCTTCAACATAAGTCCCTCATGATTTCTCTTTCCTGATTAGCTTTTCAAGCTTTTCTTGAGTCTTGTATTTAAAAGTCAATTTTCTATTCAGCTCTGGTCTTTTCATCAAGAATACTTGAAAATCCTCTATTTCATTGGATGTTCATTTTTTCCCCTAATATATTATACTCAGTTTTGCTGGGTAGGTGATTCTTGGTATCAATCCTAGCTCCTCTGACCTGCAGAATATCATATTCCAAGCCCTTGGATACCTTAATGTAGAAGCTGTTAGATCTTATGTTATCCTGATTGTATTTCCACAATACTTGAGTTGTTTCTTTCTGGCTGCTTACAGTATTTTCTCTTGGCCTGAGAACTCTGGTATTTGGCTACAATATTACTAGAAGTTTTCCTTTGGGGATCTCTTTTAAGAGGTGATCAGTGGATTCTTATAATTTCTACTTTACTCTCTGGTTCTAGACTATCAGGGCAGTTTTGTTTGATAATTTCTTGACAGATAATGTCTAGGCTCTTTTTTTGATCATGACTTTCAGGTAGTCCAATAATTATAAAATTATCTCTCCTGGATCTATTTTCCAAGTCAGTGTTTTTTCCAATGAGATCCTTTACATTGTCTTCTATTTTTTAATTCTTTTGGTTCTGTTTTGTAATTTCTTAATTTCTCACAAAGTCATTGGCTTCTATTTACTCCATTATAATTTTGAAGGAATTTTTCTTCAGGGAGCTTTTGGGCCTCCTTTTCCATTTGGCCAATTCGACTTTTCAAGGTATTCTTCTCCTCATTGGCTTTTTGGGCCTCTTTTGCCATTTGGGTTAGTCTACTTTTTAAAGGTGTTATTTTCTTCAGTATTTTTTTGAGTCTCCTTTAGCAAGCTGTTGACTCATTTTTCATGATTTTCTTGCATTGCTCTCATTTCTCTTCCCAATTTTTCCTCTACTTCTCTTGATTTTCAAAATCCTTTTTGAGCTCCTTCATGGCCTGTAACAAGTTCATGTTTTTCTTGGAGGCTTTTGATGCAGGAACTTTGACTATGCTGTCTTCTTCCAGTTGTATGTTTTGATCTTCTTTGTCACCAAAGTAAGATTCCATAGTCTGACTTTTTAAACACTGTTTACTCATCTTTCTGGCCATAATACTTGATTTTCTGACTCCCTGTCAAGGCAGGACTCTGCTTCCACTGAGGTAGGGGTGGGTGTACTGTCCCAGGCTTTAGGGTTTTATATCAACTGCTGGATCCCCCACCATCTGTAGACCCAGAGCTCTGGAAGCACTAACTGCTACTGCTGCTCCCACCACAGCCACCTCTGCCACCCCAGGGCTGGGGTTGAACTTCATGCTCCTCTTTCACCCACTTCCCAAAGAGTTCCCCCACTGACTTTCCACACTGTTCTTGGAGTTTGTGGGTTGAGAACTTTGGAAATCACCACAGCTGCCAGCAATTCAGTCCCCTGAGGCCTGCTCCAGCCTGGTCTGTGCATAGTATAACTCACGCTGGGCTACACTCTGCCCCTAGTCCACTTCAATATACTCTGTGTGTTGGCCTTCCAGGATATCATGGGCTGGGGATGTGTTTCACTCTGTCATTTTGTGAGTTCTACAGTTCTAGAATTTGTTTAATTTTTTACAGGTATTTATTGGGGGGGGGGTGTTGTGGACTAGCTCAAGCAAGACCCTGCCTTTACTCCACCATCTTGGCTGGGAACCAGTAATGATTTTTTTAAAAGTACAAAACCTAGAATCATTAAATCTCAAGCTATCTTATTAAACAACATTAATTAAATATGATTTAAAAATAGAAAACTTAGAGGGAGGCTAGGTGGTGCAGTGAATAGAGCACCGGCCCTGGAGTCAGGAGTACCTGAGTTCAAATCCAGCCTCAGACACTTAACACACACACACACACACACACACACACACACACACACACAAACTAGCCATGTGACCTTGGGCAAGTCACTTAACCCCAACTGCCCTCCCCCCCCAAAAAAGCAAAAAAAAAAAAAGAAAACTTAAACAATGGAACAAACTAGGTAAGCAAGACTCAGAAGTTATCAAACAGAGTAGACTAATGCCACAAAAAATGATGAAGGAGATGGTTTCACTAAAACCCAGGAAGACTTACATGAAATGATGCAAATGGATGTGAGCAGAACCAGGAGAACATTGTACACATTAACAGCAACCTTGGGCAATGATCAACTGGGAATGACTTAGCTCTTCTCAGTAAAACAACCATCTAAGACAATTCCAAAGGACTCACGATGAAAAATGATCTCTTCCTCCAAAGAAAGAACTGATGGAGTTTGAAAGCAAATATAAGCATACTTTTTAAAAGTTTTACTTTTTATTTTTTTGGTCTGTGTTTTATTTCACAGGATGACTAATATGAAAATATATTAAAAATGGTATAATAATTCTTGCTTTCTCAGTGTGTAGATAAGGAAATGGTAAGAGAGTCTGAAACTCAAAATTTTTTTAAAATGAATATTAAAGTTTTTTTACATGTAATTGGGAAACATTAAATGAAGTAAGTAGAAACATATTAAACATAGTAGCCTAATGTTCAACAAGCCCAGGTACACAAATGACCAGGGGAAAATGCTTTGTTTGATAAAAACTGCTGAGAAAACTGAGTATTAGTTTGGCAGAAAATAGGTTTAGACCAGCATTTATACCATGTATCAAAAACAGATCAACTCATTAAAAAAACCAAACAAACTAGAAAATGGAAGGAACTACCATTCATGTCTATGGATGGGGGAACTTAACTAAACAATGGACTGAGTATTCACAAAAGATAAAATAGAAACTTTTTTTCTCAGTTACACATTTTATTTTTTTCCACTAAATAGTATTTTATTTTTTCTAATTACATGCAAAGATAGTTTTCAACATCCAATTTTATGATATTTTGAGTTCCAAATTTTCCTCCCTCCTGAAGATGATATAGGTTATACATTTATGATATTAAACATATTTCCACATTAGTCATGTTGTGGGGGAAAAAAATCTGAAAAGGAGAAAAACATGAGAAAGAAAAAAAAAGAAAATAGTCTGCTTCAATCTACATTTAGACTCCATATTTTTCTCTGGATGTGGATGGCATTTTCCATCATGAGTCTTTTTAAATTGTCTTGGATCATTGAATTGCTGAGAAGAGCTAAGTCTGTCATAGTTAATCATTACAAAATGTTGCCGTTGCTGTGTATGATGCTCTCCTGGCTCTGCTCACTTCACTCAATATCAGTTCACGTAAGTCTAGGTTTTTCTGAAATCTGCCTGCTCATCATTTCTTATAGCACGATAGTATTCCAGTACATTCACATCTTATAACTTGTTTAGTCATTCCCCAATTGATGGGCATCCCCTCAATTCCAATGCTTTGTCACCATAAAAAGAGGTGCTATAAATATTTTTGCACATGTGGCTCCTTTTTCCTTTTTATGATCTCTTTGGGATACAGCCCTAGAAGTGATATTGCTGGGTCAAAGGCTATACACATTTTTACAGCCCTATGGGCATAGTTCCAGATTGCTCTCCAGAATGGTTAAATCAGTTCACAACTCTACCAACAATGCATTAGTGTTCCAATTTTTCCACATCTTTCTCCAGTGTTTATCATTTTTCTTTTTTGTCATACTAGTCAATCTGGTAGGTGTAAGGTGGTAGTTCAGAGTTGTTTTAATTTGCATCTCTCTAATCAATAGTGACGTAAAGCATTTTTTTCATATGAATATAGATTTAATTTCTTCATCTGAAAAATACCTGTTTATATCCTTTGATTATTTTTCAATTGGGGAATGACCTGTATTCTTATAAATTTGACTCAGTTCTCTATATATTTGAGAAATGAGACCTTTATCAGAAACACTAGCTGTAAAAATTGTTTCTTAGCTTTCTGCTTTCCTTCTAATCTTGGTTGCATTGGTTTTGCTTGTGCAAAACCTTTTCATTTAATGTAATCAAATATCCATTTTATATTTTATAATGTTCTCTATCTCTTGCTTTGTCATAAATTCTTCCCTTCTTTATAGATCTAAACTATTCCTTGCTCTCCTAATTTGTTTATGGTATCACCCTTTATGTCTAAATCACATACCCATTTTGACCAGTTGGTGTATGTTGTGAGATGTTCATCTATTCCATACTGTTTTCCAGTTTTCCCAAACAGTTTTTGTCAAATACTGAGTTCTTATCCCAGAAGGCAGAGTCTTTGGGTTTATCAAATAGCAGATAACTAAAACAATTCACTACTGTGTCTTGTGTACCTAACCTATTGTACTGACCCACCACTCTATTTCTTAGCTAGCATTAAATAGTTAATGATTGCCACTTTATAATATAGTTTTAGATCTGGAAGGGCTAGGTCACCTTCCTTTTAATTTTTTTCATTTATTCCCTTGATATTCTTGATTTTTTTTCTTCTTCCAGATACATTTTATCATTTTTTTCTAGCTCTATAAAATAGTTTTTGGTAGTTTGATTAGTATGGCACTAAACAAGTAAATTAATTTAGGTAGAATTGTCATTTTTATTATTATCAACTCAGCCTACCCACGAGCAACTGATATTTCTTTTCCAATTATTTAGATGTAGCTTGATTTGTGTTAAGTGTTTTATAATTGTGTTCATATAGTTCCTGGGTTTGTCTTGAGAAGTAAAATCCCAAATATTTTGTATTACAGCAATTTTAAATGGAAATTCTCTATCTCTTGATGCTGAGCTTTGTTGGTAATAGAAATGCTGAGGACTTAGGTGGGTTTTTTATATCCTGCAACTTTGGTAAAGCTGTTAATTATTTCAAGTAGGTTTTTAGTTGATTCTCTAGGGTTCTCTAAGTATACCATCATATCATCTGCAAAGAGTGAGAGTTTCATTTCCTTATTGACTATTCTAATTCCTTCCATTTCTTTTTCTTCTCTCATTGTTACAGCTAACATTTCTAGTACAATATCAAATAATGTTTGGTGATAATGGACATTCTTGTTTCTCCCCTGATCTAGTTGGGAAAGTGTCTAAGTTATCTGCATTACATATAATGCTTGCTGATGTTTTTAGATAGATAACCACTTCTTTTAAGGAAAACTCCATTTATTCCTTATACTCTCTAGTGTTTCGTATAGGAATGGGTGCTTTATTTTGTCAAAAGCTTTTTAAAAAATCTTTTTGGAAGGGGGAAGGCAGGGAAATTGGGGTTAAGTGACTTGACAAGGTTCCACAGCTAGTAAGTGTTAAGTGTCTGAAGCCAGATTTGAACTCAAGTCCTCCTGAAACCAGGACTGGTGTTCTATTCACTGTGCCACCTAGCCGCCCCCCAAAGCATCTTTGACGTCTATTGAGATTATCATGTGATTTGTTAGTTTTGTTACTGATATATAGTCAATTATGCTGATATTGAACCAGACCTGTATTCTTGGTATAAATCTCACTTGGTCATAGCATATTGTCATCATGATAGACCGCTATAATCTCCTTGCTAATAATTTTATTTAAAATTTTTGCATCAATATTCATTAGGGAAATTGGTCTGTAATTTTCTTTTCTTTCCCTGTTTTGGCTCTCCCTGGTTTAGGTATCAGCACTATATTGTTATCATAAAAGGAATTTGGTAGAACTCTGCCTATTTTTCCCAAATAGTTTATATAGTATTGCAATTGTTCTTTAAATATTTGGTAGAATTTGCTTGTAAATCCTTCTGGCTCTGAAGAATTTTTCCTTAGGTAGTTCACTGGTGGCTTGTTCCAATTTCTTTTTCTAAAATGGAGTTAAATGTTTTATTTCCTCTTCTGTTAATCTGGGCAATTTACATTTTTGTAAATTTTCATCCATTTCACTTAGATTGTCTGATTTATGCGCATACAGTTGGGCAAAATAGCTCATAATTATTTCTTTAATTTCATCTTCATTGGTAGAGAATTCACCCTTTTCATTTTTGATGCTAGTAATTTGGCTTTCTTTTTTAATCAAATTGACCAAAGGTTTATCTACTAATTTCCTCATGTAGCCAGCTTAGTTTTATTTATTAGTTCAATAGTTTTCTTACGTCCAATTTTAAAAATCTCTCTTGATTTTCAGAATTTCTATTTTGGTATTTAACTAGCATTTTTTACTTTGTTCCTTTTCTAGCTTTTGCATGCCCAATTCTTTGATCTTCTCTATTTTATTCACATCAGCCTTCAGAGCTATAAAATTTCCCCTAAGAAGTGCTTTGGCTGCATCCTATACATTTTGGTATGTTGTCTCATCATTGTCATTTTCTTTGATGAAATTGTTTCTATGATTTGTTGTTTGACCCACTATTAAGGTCCAGAATTTCCCTGGCTGGGAAATACCTGTACCTTCCTCCATAACTGTGGGGTGAGTTTTGATACCAAAGAAAGATGGCAAGGAACTCCAGATTGATTACAGGAGGTTAATCAATCTTTATAATTACTTATAAAACTTGGGGTAGCTGCCAGGTAGTTCAATGGATCCCCACAAGAGCCCCCAAAATCCTCATGGTGATTACAGAAAATAAGGGAAGAGCTAGAGAACGCATCACTACTGATTGGTGGATATTTGTGGCTTTTTGATTCCTAACAAACTTGGGGGTTAAGCCAATGTTATGCCCAAATATAAGTAATAGTCATATATGGGCCATGGTATTCTTGTTATGGCTTTCACAGATCATAGTATCTAAGTTTTGACTTGGTTTCTAAATTATGATTCAGTATGTAAGATGATTTTTAACAGGTCACCACATTCAGGTTTCCACCTTTCAGAGTTTTATGTTTTTATGGCTTTTCCCCAATCAAGTTCCCCATACCCACTCATTCTTTGGGATTAGATTATTTAGTTCGGTGAATTATTAATCTGTCTTTCCATGGCTCTTTAGTACATACAATTTTTATTACATCATGATCTGAAAAGAATGAATTTAGTATTTCTGCCTTTCTGCATATGATAGTGAGGTTTTTATGCCCTAATACATGGTCAGTTTTTGTGTGTCATATACCTCCGAGAAAAAGCATATTCCTTTTAATCCCCATTCAGTTTTTCTCCAGAGATCTATAATATCTAACTCTTCTAAAATTCTATCAATCTCCTTATCTTCATTTTGTAGTTAGATTTATCTAGTTCTGAGAGGGGGAGGTTGAAGTCCTCCATTAGTAATTTTACTGTCTTTTTCTTCCTATAATTCACTTAACTTCTGTATTGTTAATGTATTTTTTGCTTAATGGGAAGATCTTTCCCATCCATTAAGAGGCCCATGTGACCTGCTTAAGTCACATGAGCCTGGGTCACAAGTGTTGTGATGCCCTCTGACCCTGAAGTGTGTGTGTGTGTGTGTGTGTGTGTGTGTGTGTGTGTAGCTTTGAAAACCCAGGTGTTGATGCATTTCTCTGGTAACTATGTATATATGTAATGATCAGACAGTTGGATCTGTCTGTTGATCTATGAGGTATCTTTTATTGGTCAGACAGAAGTCCTGTCTGTTGGTCTTTATGCTATTATTTCTGCTTGTATTTCTCTGAAGTTCAGGGAGCTGACTTTCCCCCTAAACTAAGTAAATGATATATATATGTTGATTAAAGTAAGACTGTAGACCCCTTCTGAGTTGCTTTCCTTTAAAAAAGCATACTGAAGAACCTGTACGAGCAGCCCTCCTGTGTGCTGGTGTTATTGGTCTTACACCCCCACAGCAGCTGCAAGCAGCATTGCTGTTACAACTTCTCTAAGAATTTAGATGCTATACTACTTGGTCCACGGATGTTCAGTAGTGATACTACATCATTGTTTATGGTGCCTTTAAGAAAGATGTAGTTTCCTTGTCTCTTTCAATTAGATCTATTTTTGCTTTTTCTGAGATCAGGATTGCTACTCCTGCTTTTTTTTTTTTAACTTCATCCAAAAATATATTCTGCTCCAGCCTTTTACCTTTACTTTGTATCTTTCTTCTTCAGATATTTCCTGTAAACAACATATTGTAGGTTTCTGACTTTTAATCCACTCTGCTATATGCTTCCATTTTATGGGAGAATCCATCTCATTCAGTTATGATCAAGGTGTATTTCCCTCCATTCTGTTTTTACCCATTTTTACTTTTCTCTCACCTTTCACCCTGTCCCTCTTCACCAGTGTTTTGCTTCTGACCATTTCTCTCAGTCTGATGTATCAGTCCCCCTCCCTTTTCTTTCCCCTCTACCCTCCTACTTCCCTATAGATTTCTATACCCAACTGTATGTCATTCCTTTGAGCCAAATCTGATCAGCATAAGGTTCTAGCAATACTCCTTCCCTCCCTTCTTTCCCTATACTGTAATAGGCCTCTTCATGTGATGTAATTTATCCTATTCTGCCTCCTCTTTTCCTCAATAGTACAATCTTTTTTTTCACACCTCCCCCCTTTTTTGGGGGGGTATCCTCACATCAAAGTCAACTTATACCCACACCTTTTGCCTATGTATACTCCTAACTGCCCTAACAGAGTTACAATTCTCAAGTGTTACAAGCACCACCCTCCCATGAAGGGATGAAAAGCTTACCCTTATTGAGTAACATGTTTGTTTTCTTGTTTGCCTTTTTATGCTTCTCTTGAGTCTTGTATTTGAAAATCATTCAGCTCTGGTCTCTTTATCAATTAAGTCTGAAAGTCCCCTATTTCCCCAAATTATCTATATTTCCCCCTGAAAAATTACACTCAATTTTACTGAGTAGTTGATTCTTGGTTGTAATCCAAGCTGTTTTGCCTTCCACAGTATTATATTCCAAGCCCTCTGATCCTTTAATGTAGAAGCTGCTAAGTTCTGTGTAGTCCTGACTGTGGCTCCTTGATATTTGAATTCTTTCTTTCTGGCTGCTTGCAGTGTTTTCTCCTTGACCTGATAATTCTGGAATTTGGCTACAATAATACTGGGAATTTTCATTTTGGGATCTCTTTTAGGAGCTGACTGGTGGATTATTTCAATTACTATTTTACCCTCTGGTTCTAGGTTATCAGGGAAGTTTTCCTTGATAATTTCTTGAAAGATGCCATCCAGGTTCTTTTTTGAGCATGGCTTTCAGGTAGTTCAATAATTCTTAAATTTTCTCTCCTGTAGCTGTCTTCCAGGTCAATTGTTTTTCCGATGAGGTATTTTATATTTTCCCCCATTTCTCATTCTTTTGATTTTGTTTGACTGATTCTTGATGTCTCATAGAGTCAGTTTCCACTTGCCCAATTCTAATTTTTAAGGAATTATTTTCTTTAGTTTTTGTACCTCCTCTTCTATTTGACCAATTCTACTTTAGAAGGAGTTTTCTTCAGTAGGACCCCCCCCCCCCCAATTTGGCCAATTGTATTTTTCAAGGAATTGTTTTCTTCAGCCACTTTTTGTCCTTCCTTTTCCAAGGTGTTCACTCTCTCTTGCATCACACTCATTTCTTTTCCCAGCTTTTCTTCTACCCCACTTATTTGATTTTAAAAATCCTTTTTGAGCTCTTCCAAGATCTTTGTGGTCTTGAGATGAGTTCACATTCCCCTTGGAGGCTTCTCATGTGGGCACTTTGACAACGTTGTCCTCTCCCGAGTTTGTGTTTTGATCTTCCCTGTGGCTACAGTAGCTTTATATAGTAGGGTCTGCTTTAAAAAAACAAACAAACAAACAAACACCAAAAACAAACACCACCAAAAAACCCCTAATTTTTAAAAGGATATTTTGTGACTTTTAAAAATGTGCTCTGCTTCTGGAGCACAGGGGCCACTGTTACAAGCTTCTTGAGCTGCAGGTCAGGGGCCTCATCATTGGTTTTCCCCACTGAGGCCTCTGGGGGGTTAGCAGCTGGCCCACTGCACTGAAGTAGCCCAGCCTGGTCATACTTGTGCCCTGAGTTCTGGAGCTGACAGTTTACCTGCTGTGCCGGGGCTGGACACCTCTCTGCTGGTCTGTGGAGCAAGGACTGACCTGAGGGGCCTCAGTTGCTAATCTGTGCTGTGGCTAAAAGCCTCCTTCTGGCTTGTCTTGGGGCGGCCTCCCCTTTTACCCAAGTGAGACAGATCTTGCCTTAAGTCCTTCTAAGTTATCTTGGGCTGAAAAATTGTTTCACTGTCTTTTGTAGGTTCTGTCACTCCAGAATCTGTTGAGAGGCTTGATTTAATGTTGTTTCTGAAGGAAACAGGAGAACTCAGACAATTTCCAGATGTTTCTCCACCATCTTGGCTCTGCCTTAAAATAGAAACTTTCAACGAACCATAATTAAATGTTTCTTTATGAACAAAACTGGACAGCTAGTGACACAGTGGAAAGAGCGCTGGGTCTGGAGTCAGGAAAACCTGCATTAAAACCCAGCCTGATACTTCCTGTGAGACCTTGAACAAGTCATTTAACCTCTCCCTTCCTGTTTCTTCAGTTATAAAATGGGGATAATAAAAGCAGCTACATTCTAGGGTTATCATGGGGATCGAATGACATTTGTAAAGGGGTCAGCATAGTTCTGGCATGCAGTAGGAGCTTAATAAATGCTTGTTCCCTTCCTCCTTTACCATCTTCTCCTTCAGTGTAGCTAGGATAAAAAAAGGAATTATCAACTGGGAAAATTTTTTTTTCTCAGTAAACATCCTTAGGAAGGCAATTGATCTAGCTGTACCAAATCTCAAACTGTATATTATAAAGTGAAAATTATCACAACAATCTGGTACTGGCTAAGAAACAGAGTCCTGGATTGGCGGAATAAATTCGGTACACATTACATTAGTGTAAAATGACTATAGTAATCTAAAGTGTGATAACTTAAAAGATCCAAGCTTTTGGAACAAAAACTCATCATTTGACAAAACTGGTGGCAGAACTGTAACTTAGTATCTCACAGCATATACCAAGATTAAGGACAAAACAGATACATGATTTCCAAATAAAGAGTGATAGCATAAGCAAATCAGGGGAGCACAGAATAATTTGTCAGATCTAAGAACAAGGGAAGAATTTAGGATCAAAGAAAACAGCATTATAAAAAGCAAAATAGATCATTTTTGATTAAACAAAATTTTTGCCCAAATAAAACCAAAATTAAAAGCAGAAAACTGGGGGGAGAATTTTTGCAACAAGTATCTCTGATATATAGAAATATATATTTCTCACGTATATAGAAAATGAGTCTAATTTATAAAAATACAAGGCATTCCCCAATTGATAAGTAAACAAAGGATATGAAGTCAATTTTCAGTTGAAGAAATAAAAGCTATCTATGATCATACAACTCTGAGGGACTTCACACCTATCAGATTGGCTAATATGACAGAAAAGAAAAATGGTAAATGTTGGAGATGTGGGAAAACACACTAATGGATTGTTGGTGGAGTTGTGAACTGATCCAACAACTCTAGAGAGCAATTTGGAACAATGCCCAAAGGGCTATAAAAATGTGCATATCCTTTGACTCAGTAATACCATTCCTAGGTCTATATCCCAAAGGACCCACATGAACAAAAATATTTAAAGCAGCTCTTCTTGTAGTGGCCAAGAATTAGAGATTGAAGGGATGCCCATCAACTGGGGAATGGCTGTGTAAGCTGTAGTGTATGGCTGTGACGGAATATGATTGTGCTATAAGAAATGATAAACAGGATGATTTTAGAAAAACCTGCAAAGTCTTACACGGACTGATGCAAAATGAAATGGGCACAACCAAAGAGCATCACGACGATCAACTATGAATGACTTAGGTCTTTTCAGCAACGTAACGATCTGAGGCAATCCCAAAGAGCAAATGATAAAGCTCAGTATCTGCTTCTAGAGAAAAGAGCTGATGTTATTTGAATACAGACATAAGCAGAGGCTACTTTTCACTGTCTTCTTAAAAATTTATCTTCCTATAAATGTTTTACATGATTACACACGTCTAACTTCTGAATGCTCACCATCCCAGGGAGTGGGGAGGGGAGGAGGCAGGAATAGTTTGTGACTCAAAACTTAAAAAACAAAAACATCCATAAATGTTAAAATTGCCTTAACAGGTGTGTGTGTGTGTGCGTGCACGGGCGCATCTATGGGAATTGATACACCTAAAGAATCTTTTCCTAAAATTGGTCAAAGGAAACAAACAGGCAATATTCAAAATCACTCAGAAAAAAATGCAATCTGAAACAATCCTGAAGTTTTATCTTCTACCTACCCGAAGATGAAAAAGTCAAAGGATGAAAGTGGAAAGTGGTCCAACTTGGGGGAGTGCAGGTGCCTCTGGGAATACGAGCTCACACATGCATGTTTGGTGGAGCTATAAATTTGCCCAACTATTCTAGAAAATGATCTGGAAACACATCAGGAAAGTTCACTCCTTCTGTCCTGGCAAGGTCAGCCATGTGCCCACCTTTACCACGTCCCATGCTCCCGCAGCCTTGGGGTCCCTGTGACAATGTCTTCAGTGGTAACCCCTTGATGTCTGGGGTGGGTGGAGGGGTATCCCACCACCAGACCTCACGGAGGCTCCTTTTGGTTCCAGGCGCCCTAGTCCTGAATTCTCATCTCGGCACCCTGAACCAAGTGAGCTCTGTGACTCTCAGTAGATGGAGCATTAACTCCTTTATGGTATCCCCTTGACCAAAGTGGGTGGGAGCCCATGAATTAGCTCAATCCTGAAGAGCACAAAGGAAAGGGGGTGGCTGTGGAACCTGAGGGACAGCAAAGTGCAGGAGAGGAAGGGGCCCTGGAGAGGCAATACAGGAGGGACAGGGCAGCCAGAGGAAAGGCATAATAACACAGAGGCCCCCTCTGCCCAGCAGCCCAGGGCCAGCCTCCATGCTGGTTGTTAGTCAAAGGGAGGACCAAGGAAACTGGCTGAACCAAAGAAAATGACCAGACTTCTGAGCAATGGAGCTGGTGAGGCAGAGAGGAGGCCCCATGGGAGAGGCCAATGTGCCACCCGGCTGGTCTGAGGATAAAGACTGGGAATGCCACAGAGAGGCCAACGGGCCAAGGCTGTGGAAGGGAAGGTGTCTTGGAAGGAGCTGAGGTGACAGACTAAGGGCCCTCAATTAAAAAGTCATATTCAATCAAGTCAGGCAGGTGAGGCAGTAGACACAGCTTTGGACTTGCAGTCAGCCAGATGTGAGTTCAAATCCTGCCTCAGGCACATACTGGGTGGGTAACCCTGGGCAAGTTACTTCTGTTTGCTCATCTGTAAAATGGACACAAGAGCCCACCTATCTATGGTTGTGAGGATTGGCTGTATTTGCATAGCACTCTGTAACCCTTTACTAAGGGGGGAACACAAGCAATCACCACAGTGAGGAAGGGGGCTCCCCGAGGCCTGCCTGCAGCTGGGCAGGCACTCAGGAAGGCAGGCAGCGGGCAGGGGAGGGAGCGCCTGCTGCTCCCCGGAGCTGGGTCTCACAAGGCTCTGGCCAGAGCCACCACAAGACTGAGAGGCATTCATTCCAAAACCATTTATTTCATCTGCTTGGTGCAGTGACTGCCCAGCCCCACCCAGGGCTGCTACCCCAGCCCTCCACTCATGCCCGTCTCCGGCCGACCTCGGGGATGGAGCACACTGGGTCCTGCTGCTCTTGCCTCACTTGCCAGCTTTGGGTTCTGGCCTCATGGGATGGGCTTCACAGTCTTTCCTGGTCCCAGTGGAAAGCTTGCTATGAGTCAGAGGCTGCCAGGGGCAGGGGGCTTGGGCTGCCATGCTGGTCACTGGGAGAAGCCTCAGGAGTGTCTGGACAGTCCTCTGTCTGGGCCTCCCCAGCAATGGGGAGAGGTGGGCTCTCTGGGCAAGAGCCCCCCGTAGCAGCAGCTGATGAGTCATTGGGATGCTCCACCCTCTCGAACAAAATCAGCATCTCACAGTGCAGGGTCTGTGGGAACAGGTCCACGGCCACGGCCCGGACTGGGCGGAAGGGAGAGCCCTTCACCCTATTGGAGGGAGCTCGACAAAGGCTTGGGGGGAAGAAAAGGAGCATCAGTGGCCAGCTAGGATTCCTCCCCTGCCCGCATTCGGCCCTGCTGCCCAGCTTGATGGCTCTGGGTGGGGAGGCCTTCAGGCTTGGGGAGACCCATGCATGTGGGATGGTCAGGGCAGCTATCTGGGGAGCCCAGCAGTCCACGGATCCCTTCTCACTGGACCCAGAGGCCCTCCTACAGCCCCTCACTTGACAGAGGCTCAGAGAGGACCCTGGCTGGTAAGAGGCTGGGCAGGGCTGCCTCCATCAGGCAGCTTGGGTCATAAGGTCCCAACACGTGGGTGTGAAGGGCAAACCCCAAACCTTCTTTCAGTCATAAATTCTTGAGTCCTATAGGACAAATCTAGAGATCTTCCTGATCTGAGTCCCTTCTGGTAGGGTATGGAATGGCCAAGTATGGGAGGGCTGGAGGATTCCTCAGGCCCTGCCTGCCCTTTCTGAGGGTCTGCTTCAGTGATGTGGGAGGACCTCCCCAGCCCTAAGGCCCCATGCTCTGATCCCCGCCCCCAGGAAAGGCCCAGGCAGAACTCACTCCACAAAGTTGGTCATGGCCGCCCGGGGGTTGCAGGAGACATAGATGAGTTTCTTCAGGTTCTCAGCTCTCCGGATGGCCAGGATGACTTTGGAGTCTGGACGGAGGGGACAGAGGTCAGTGAGAAAGAAGGGCAGGAACAGACCAGACCCGGTCTGGCCAGAGGCCAAGCTGAATTCCCAGGGAGGCCTTCCTTCCCCACCAAGCACTGACACTCTACATGCCCACCCCCAAGCCCTTGTCACTCACGCAGCCCTGCTCGGGGTGGATCCACGATCGCGGTCAGCCTCTGCGAGGCCAAGGAACTCATCAGGTTGGGGACTAGGTCCTCAGCCTTGCCACAGTGAAACTCAATGTTGTCCAAAGCTGCAGGGGGGAAGAGACCCCAAGAGCTAGGCCCCACCATCCCCGGTTGTGTGGGCAGGCAGTAGGGACAGCTAGCCATCCCTACTCCAAAGGCTGGTAGGGCAGGCTGGTGGCTGGACCCTGAGGACAGCAGGGCCACAATGTCCATTTCCCGAATCACAGGCCACATGCAGGGTTACAGAGGGGGCCCTCCTCCTGCCCGATGGCCCAGGCTGCTTTGGTCATTCACAGGGTCTCCTTTTCTCTGCCTGGAGCTTAGCCAAACCTGCCCTGCCCCCAGAGCTCCTGTCCTGCTGTCCCATGCCACCCTGTACCCCACAACTCTGATCCCATTCCATGTGACCACAAAGGCACCTCATGTCCGCTGCACAAGCATGTACACACAAACACACACACACACACACACACGCACGCGCGCACCCAGATCCTTCTAGGAGCCAGGGAGGCCCCACTCCAGTCAGGCACAGAAGCCACCCTAGGGTGAAGTGCTGCTCCTCTGGCCCCGTGGCCCTTCCCCTCCCTGACCAGGCCTGTAAGACCAACCATTCATCTTGGCATTCACTCGAGCGTCTTCCACAGCTTCCTGGCACAGCTCGATACCAATCACTTTCTTCACTTTCTATACAAGGGGAGAAAAGGACTCAGGACCCTGAGGACCCTAGGGCCCTTCTCCCCAGTCAGTGTGGGTCTGAGGCGGGCACTCCTTCCAGCGTGTAAGTGAGGAATGGGGAGATGCCCACCTCAGGTCTCAGAGCGCACGATCACTCGTCTCTTCCTCTCCCACAAGGGCCCTGCAGGCCCCTCCTCTCCCTCCCCACCTCCTCAGGGCCCCTATGATCATGGAGGTCAGCTGACTGTGGGCCCTGGATGAGATGTCCTTTGGGGTCCCAGAGGAGAGAGGCTCAAACTCACCTGGGCCAGGGAGAGGCTGATGGTGCCAGTCCCGCAGCAGACATCCAACACCATGCTCTCCTTGTCCAGCTGGGCCCAGTCCCGAATGGTTGTGTAGAGGGCCTCAGCAGCCGGCGTGTTCACCTGAGGGACCACAGCTGGGATGAGTCTCCCTGGGACGACTGTCAGAACCCAGAGCACACCCCCACCTAAGGGACCCCCAGGCACTCCTGGCTGGGCCCCCATTCTCTCTCTAGCTGCTGCCTCAAGGCCACTGGGAGTTGGTGAGGTCTCACAACCACCCTCATGTCCACAAAACAGGAAAGGGATCCCTAAAACGTAGGGATTTTGTGTAGTCACTGCACAAAGCAGATGAAATAAATGGTTTTGGAATGAATGCCCCAGGACACGGGGAGGTTCCTACACAAAGGGGTTCTAAGGCAAGATGGTCAAAAACCACCCAGAACCAATGTGCCCAGGTGAGTCCTAAGAGACCAGGACCTGGAGTTGTTCAGAAATGCCCTAGCCCAGTGCTGCCTCCTTACTGAGTGGGGGAAGGAGGCCCATAGAGGCAGACCCAGCCCACAATACTATGCACCAGTCATTGGGCTAAGCCCCCCAGGAGCTCCCAGGCCAGAGGAGGAGATATGCAGGATGTATTTTCATTGCTACAAATTGAATATAACCCACAGGTTGAGAACCACTGCTCTAAACCCTCTTCTCTCCCCCACCTTCCCATCCTCCCATCCCCTTAGGCCCCCAACCCAGGACTTGCCCTGGACTCCTCTTACCCCACCACATTCAACATGGTGCCAAGGCGCATCGTTTCCACCTCTATCATTCTGGTGCAGCCCTCCTCAGCCCCTCACACTGGACCACTGCCAGAGCCTGTAGGTAGGTCTGCTGCCTCCAGACCACCCTTCGTTCAGCCACCAAAGGGACCTCTTTAGAGCTCAGGTCTGACCACGTCTTCCCTTCCCTGCCCCATGAACTGCTGTACTCCCTATTATGGTCACCAGCGTCAGATAAGAAATGCTGCCCTCTACCAGTTGCCCCCTTCTCCCTTCCCTGCCTTGCTCATCACTCACTCCCCAACGCACGGCCTTGGACGCAGCAACCCCGGCCTCCTGGCGGTTCCATCTCAGACCCTCCTGACTCGGATGCTCTTCCTCATCAACCACTCTTAGGGGTACCATCACAGGAGCTTTTCCCAGGCCCTTCCCCTTGAAGGTCCTCTTCCATTCATTCCTTTTTAAAAAAACCCAACTCTCCTCACCCCCCATTAGTAAGCACGTCCCCATCTCCCTTGGTGGGGCAGGGGAAGGGGGGGGGGGAAGAAAGGAAACAGAAAACTTCACAACAGACACGGACAAGTAAAACACGCTCCCATGGGGGCCACATCCAAAAAGGCCCATTCTGATCGGCGTGTCTAGGTGGGCAGCGGCCCTTGTCAATGGTCCTTGGCAGCCCTAAGTGCTTCAAATGCTTGTTGTAGAGTCGTTCCCTTTTCTTCCCCAGGCTACGTCTCAACCTCCCTTTACTCCTCCTTTTAAGATAGTTAAAACCCACCAAAGACCACCACTGCATGACCCCTGCTGACCCTGCGGCTTTTAAGGGACAGCCCCTCCCCATGAAAATGAAAATGCTTCCGCTTTATACTGTCCGCTTGTCTATGTTTTTCTTTCCTGTATCTGTATTTCAAAGTTTCTACACAGCTCCACTTCTCTCTCCTATTTCATAAAAGGTTCTGATGCCAAAGGGATTAGAGGGCTTCAGTCCCCTCATCAGAGACCACGCCCAGCACATCCTTGGGACCCCAACGCCACAGCACCCTGTCAGCTAGCCCCTTCCTCCTCAGCCATCCAGCACGACCACCCCCCTGCCTCCGGAAGGGGCTATCGATGGACTGCCCTATGGGCTTCCTCCCCATCCCAAAGAGCTGCTAGACCACAACTCTGCAGCTGCTCCCCTAGAAGGGTCTCAAGGGGCCTTTCAGCTGTAAGCATTCTGTGACTTCTCACAGAAACCCTCATTCCAGCCCTGATCCAGCTAGACTTGGGCCCTCTGTACCACCCCCAGCTCCCATTTCCTGGCTTTCCTCAAACCTCAAGAAGCCTTCCCAGTGGTTCCTGATCTTAGTGCCTTCCCTCTGCTGATTTCTTCCCATTGTGCACAACCATCTCCCCTTCAGGCTTGGAGCTCCCTGAGGGCAGGGGCTTTGCCTTTCTCCACATCCTCAGTGCTTAGCGCAGCACCACAGGTGCTTAATAAATGTCTGCTGATGTACCTGGAAAAAGGCATGAGGGGAAATGCGGAACTTGAGCCCCAGAAGCTCCTCATATATGTATTTGTCTCCTGCGACATGCTCCAAGGGCAGGTCCTCTCGGTTGGGAGACTTTCTGAGAACAGAAGATAGGAACACACCTCCAGCATGGGGCCTGGCAAGCAGTCCCGGGCCAGTGTAGGCATAGGGCAGAGTGAACACAGGTGGGGTGGCACACAGGGCCCCCTCCCAGGCTGTCAGCCGTCTCCAGACTCTAAGTCACAGAACAGCTGCTGACATGCAGGGACCCTAGGTCTGCCCCAACATCAAGACCTGTCCCACCCACCCGGCCAGGAGTGCCCAGGGGTCTCACCTCTGCCCCTCCTCCACAAAGTAGAGAGAGGTCACCCCACTGAGCTGGCCGGGCTCCTCCATGAAGTGCTGGCCAAGGGAGGCTTTCAGTCCCTCCAGTTCTTCTTTACTGAGTTTCTGAAGGGCCAAGAGGAAAGGCCACACTCAGAGACTTGGATGCTCTGGCCTGACTTGGGGGTAGAGGTGGGGGAGGAGGGACTGTTGGCCCAGTCCAGTAAGGTCAGTTAGCCCTGGACAGCACTTGGTGGGGAGTCACTGCCCCCAGGCAGAATCGGACAGGTGCTAAGCCCAGAGCCTGGCCACCCCAGCTGCTAGAGCAACTTGGAGGCATCAGGGTCACAGTGGACAGTGAGAGAATGGGCCAGTCAGGGAGGCAACTAAGAACCTCACACGGGCAAGTCGCTCACTTTGTGCTTGTTTCCTCATCTGTCAATTCAACTTGAGTTCCCAATCCCTGACCTTGTCTCTTCTAGATCACCCCCTCACACCTTTGTCCTGGACCCTCTGCTCTTCTTCTCTGCGTTCCTTCACAGGGTAATGCCCTCAGCTCCCATGGATTCAGCAAGGGGAAAAGCCCTTCCTGCTCGTCTCCCAAGGCTAGTGACTTGCCAAGGGCACCTCCATCTCCTGGGCACTGAACCCCTCAAGGGATCCCCACCCCCAAGGTCCGGCCAGCTCAGGCCTACATCCTTCCACAACCATGGTCCAGCTCTCTGGGCTTGGAATAAAAGGGCCAGCTTAAGCCTTTTGCCCTCCACATTCACAGTACCAAGAAATGAGGCCCTTCTCCTTGTGCCTTAGTTTCCTCATCCATAAGATGAGGGGGTTCGCCTCTGAGTCCTCCAAGGCTTTCTTCTAGGCCCTGACCCAGAAGCCCCTCTGTGGTCCTGGCTCTGCTCCTCCATCTCCATGTAGGAGGGTGTTAAATGGGGCCTGAGTGGGCCCTTCCAGCTCTCTGACCTTCCTCCTCTTCCTCCTCCTCTCCCCTGCATCCTTTGAGGAGGGTCACTCAAAGACTGCCCCCATCTTACAGGAAAGGAAAGAGAGGAGCAGAAGGGGCACGAGGTACAAGGGCAGGTACCTGAGGATGGAAGTAGACAATGGCCATGACCTCCCCACTCCGGCTGGTGCGCACCGTGAGCTGCCGCCAGTGTCCCTCGTACGTCTCCGGGCTATACACAGAGTAGGGCGTCGACCTGCAAAGAGCGGCCCCCCACATCAGAGCCCTCACTGACCCACCTGGCCCCCAGGACTCCAGAGGGCCTTCCTTCTCTTATTTCATTTACTCAGCCACGGCCAACAGAGGGCCGGCTAGCTCCTGGTAAAAGTGATCCAGCTGGGGACAGAGAGACCGGAGGCCCAGAGACACCTGATGTCAAACAATGAGAGACAGAATGAAGCCATCTGTCCAGCCACAGACTCTGGGAAAGGCCCGAGGGACAGCAGCAAGCCCGGACATGTTCAGCTGCCCTCACCCATCTCTCCAAAAAGCATCTTTTCGTTCCTTTATCTTGGAGCAGAGGACACTTGCTAAGCCTGGGGCTGGCTGGAAAGCGTCTCCCCATCCTCTATCTCTAGGACCCACCAAGGGCTCTTCCTGTATGCAAGTGCTTCCCAAGCTCCTTCGAGGAAAGGGCTCCCACACGCCTCCCTCACCGAATATACTCCTGGAAAGCTCGGACCACACGCTTGGTGCCTGATGGGATGTGGATGGTATCAAAGGGTTCCACCACTGCACACGTGCCGCCCTTGTACTTGCCAAGGCGACAGCCCACGGTCTTATCAGCTTGGTCCACACCCACACCGATCAGAAACTCACACTTGTTGCGGTATTCAGTCTGAGGAAAGAGAACAGACGTGTTGGCCGAGCTCTGCTCCCCTTCACAAGAAACGCACGTGAATCCTGGTTTGAGTCCAAGACACCAACTCCCAAGTGTCTGATTCAGCAGGACCTTGGCCCAAGCACACGGGCAGCATCACCTGGACAGAGAGCACGAGGACGGCACGGTGGCCTGGCAGCCCTGCCCTTGAGAACCACGGTCTCTAGACAGCCCACAGACACAGCAGCTTGTCAGGCAAGCCCAGGGCAAGACCAGACGAGGCGGCACCAATTGCTTTTTGGTTTTAGGGAAACACATGCATGTGCACACACACATATGTGTAGCAAACACACACACACTAGATGCTATTCTATCACCTCCAATCCCAAATCTGCCCCCACCCTCTTCCCTGGAACAATCCTAGCCATGAAAGGTATAGAAGATTTTAAAAATCAGCTCGGTAGAACTAAGGAAATCAAGCCCAGATGGAGAGTGTAGGCAAGTCTCCACACCCATAGGCCCAGGACTCCACAAGGGAGGGAGAGGCAGGCCAGGAGGTGGCTTAAAGCACAGACTGGGTATCTGAGAAAGAGCTAGGAGAGCTGTGTCCGGCACCCTCCACAGCCTGGAAGGATGATGGAGACCCTTAAGGAGCTATCAGGGGATATGAAGATGGAAGGGGTGCCCTCCAGTTGGGCCCAGCCCACCGGCCACCAAGACAGCAGGATGACCCCTTAGCCCCTGGCCTGCCGGGTTCTGCCACTACTGTGCCTTGGATGGGTCACTCACTCAGACCTGCCTAATCAGTCGAATGAGGTAATCTGTGTGAAGCGTTCAGCTCTGGGCCTGGTGTATAGTGGGATGTCTGTTAAACGTCCAAGCCCCCTCTTATCTGCAAAATGAAAAAAGAAGCCTTGCACTACCTGCCTGTGCTCCTCTGATGGGCACCAGGAGGAAAGACCCTGCACCCAAGAAGGAATACCTGTGACACCCACATCTCCCTTAGTTGTGCCAAAGGGCCAATGGGTGAGCTCCCTTGGGAAGCCTCCCAAGCCTTGCCAGTGCCAGCCATGTGCTCCAAAAGATATGAGAACTGGAGTTCAAAGGCCAAGGGAGCCACCTCTGACCCTGACTGCTGGGTGACCTTCTGCCATTAACAGGAAATTGACCTCTGCTGTCCTCCCCTCCCCTACAGGGTCAGGAGACTCCCAGATGGCCTGTGTCACCTCCATCAGTGAGACCTCAGACCCGGCCACGCTAGTGTGGGAGGCCAGCATCCCCCAAAAGGCAAAGAACAGGAAAGAGTCAGCCTGACTCACACCTGGAAGGCAAAGAAATGACTAACGGCATCAAGCCTTAGGGTTCACGTGCACACACATCACACATACGCTCATACTGGCTCACAGTCGCTTATACCCCCATTCACTCACATATGTACACAAGCACTCCTTAAACATACTCGTTCACTCCTACATGCACACAAGCACTTGTGCTTACGCACACACACACAGACACACAGACACACAGACACACACACACACACACACACACGAGCGCGCGCATGTGATGCCTCACAGACACACCCCACCCCACTGACCCAGCCGGGTCTCCATCTCAGAGGAAGTGACATGTCCCTGGTAATACTGGCGAGCATCTCTAACAGGGGAGAAGGTATGTCCCAAGACCTGGCCACCCCCACCCCCTGGCCAGGGTTAGCAATGATCAGAGGGTGCCAACCTGCCTGAGCCCCAGTGGACAGAGAACCCAGGGAGCAGTAAAAGGCCCAGCCCCATAGTGTGTGGTGCCCTCACCTCCCAAGCCAGGGGAGACCGCAGGGCCTCACCTGCAGTGGGGATGCCTTGACTCCTTCCAGGGGGCAGCACATTCTGTTGAATTTCTGCTTTTGCACAAAGAGCCACGGAAGCAGAGCACGGTTGTTGTTCCCGATCTCCCTGGAAGGAAGCAGACAAGATGGGTAGCAGAGAGCTGCCTCCCTGCCCCCAGTCCCCAGCCTCTTCCTTCCTCCTTGTCAGGAGGGTCTTCAGTTGGAGGGGGACTGAGTGCAGGGAGAGAGGTGACCGGACTGGCCAACGGACTGCCACTGTGCTGGCCATAGTCCAGGGGCCCAGGTAGAGGGGAGCGGCTGGTCCCCAAACTGCAGCCCTGGCAGGCTGGGAGCACAGAGCTCAGGGTGCTCAGTCCCGGGACAAGGGATGTGGCAGGAGAGGGCTGTTTAAGTCCTGCTAGGGACACTGGCTAAGTCACTGGATTTCTCTGAGCCTCGGATTCCTCATAGGCAAAAAAAGACTTAGATTAGTTACCTGACCACAAACAAGATCTTGTGAGCAGGATGTTTCCCAGACCTCAGAGTTCTACTCAAGAGGCTCATGATCTTAATTAAACTGGCCTTAGTCTAACCATTCAGGGCTACTCCCACCTCATCCCCAAGGAGTGCAACAAAGGGACCAGGCAGGCCTGACACTCCTCTGGGCCTTGGCAGAGGCTGTGCCCGATGCCAAGACGCCCATTCCTTCAGATCACAGCTCAAGTGCTGCCCCCTGAGCCCCAAAGTTGTCAGGGCTCCCTCAACCTTCTCTAAGAAGTAACTTAAGAGACGGCCTGAACTTCCTGTCAGCGGCTGGGTCTTGGTCCTGGGCATCTCTGGGCACTCCCACTGCTGTCAGCCCGAGGCAAGGGACCAGGGTAGGGGCACTCAGCCTGCACTCGGGGTCCTGGAGCCTGCCTGCCTGCCTGCCGTTGAGTTACAGACACCGGAGAAGGGAACCCGGCACCCTCAGAGTGCTTTACTGATGGAGAAACTGAAGCCCAAAGAAGGGCAGTGACCTCCCGCCCTCCTAAATGGAACTTGACTGTGGATGGGCTCCGGACACACAGCCGAGGAGGAAGGAGGCAGAGCCCCAGGCCCACCCCACACCACGGGACGGGAAGCCTACGCCTGTTTGTTGAATGACTGAAAGGCGCTGGGCCGGGAAGCCAGCGGAGGTGGCGCCAACAGAGGCTGCCTTCAATGTCCCTGTGGGGCACCAGATGCTCAGCGGCAGGCTCCAAGGGTCCGGCCCTCTGCATGGCTCAGGCCCCTCCTGCCTGAGTCACCTTTGGGGCGGGCACAGCTCTGGGTGGGAGTCGGGGCTGCCCCTCCTCTCTCGGGGCACACCTGGTGAGCCTCTGCAGCACCCGCTCGCACTCACGCTGCTTCCGCAGCAGCTGCTCCGCGTACGGCACGGCCCACAGCGGGGTCACCACGTCGGCGATGCGCTTGGCCGCGGGCTCGGCCTCAGGTCCCGGCCCCGGTCCCCGCGCCCGCCGCTTGGCCCCCGCCGCCGCCTCCTCCTCGGCCTCCTGGGCCGCACGCTTGCGTTTGGCCGCCAGTGGGTCAGCCTTGGGCTTGGCGGGGCGCGCGGCCAAGCGGCGGCCCTTCCAGAGCGCGCCGTGCAGGGTCCGCAGCGCACGGTCGCGCTCCTCCTGGCTGCGGAAGGTGATGAAGGCGAAGGTCTGGCGGCCGAACAGCTTGGTCTTGTGCGGCTGCAGGCCGAACTTGGCCAGGAAGCGCTTGACGTCGTTGAAGCCGGCGTAGCGCGGCACGTTCTGCAGCTCCACCTTGTAGATCTCGGAGGTGAAGAGCTCGGCGCGGATGTAGCGGTAGAGGCCGGGGGCCTCGCCCAGCTCCTGCTCCTGCTCGTCCCGGGGGGCCTCGCCCAGCTCCTGCTCCTGCTCGTCCGGGGGGGCCTCGCCCAGCTCCTGCTCCTGCTCGTCCGGGGGGGCCGCCCCCAGCTCCTGCTCCTGCTCGTCCGGGGGGGCCGCCCCCAGCTCCTGCTCCTGATCGTCCCGGGGGGCTGCCCCCAGCTCCTCCGCCTCCGGCAGGGAGGCCCCCTCCTCCTCATCTTCCTCCGAGGGGGCCGGCCTCTCCTCGTCCGTCTCCCTCATCTTCATAGGCCGCGCTGGGAGGGCCTCATTCTCCTCTTCTTCCATGGCCCCCACCTCTGTGGGAGGACGGAGGTGTCAGCCCCTTATGCTGCTGCGCGCAGTACGGCCGTGGCCGAAGCTCCCCCCCCCACCCCCCCCCCCGTCTGGAGGGTCACTGCAAGTCCTGGATCTGGGGGTGCCAGAAGCCTTCCCCCCCCCCCCCGTCCCCCAACCGGGGAGGGTCGGCTCCGGATGCGCGGGATGGAGGATCGGTCCTCAGTGCTGAGGGAGCAAGGCCGAAGGCGCCGAAAGATGCCTGGGCCTGAGAAAGGACTGGGGCCTTTTTCAGGGTGGGAGGCACGTCACGTGCCCACCAGGTAGGACAGAGCCCTCCCCCTGGGTGGCTCGGACCACGCACCCTCTCTGGCCTCGAGGCCGCCGGCCTGCTCTGGTCACCCGAGCGGGGCTCGAACCTGTGGCCCGGGAAGGAAGCTCTCGACCCTCACCCTCAGGCCAGTGACACGCGGGCCCTCAGATCCTTCGGGAGACGCCTCCACCGCGCACGCGTACCACTACCCAAGCCCTTGCACTGGCACACCGCTGGTACCAGAGCGCACGCGCGCCACGCCTCCATGCCGTTTCACTACCCCAGGCCCCGCCCCTCCCGCCTCTCTGAGGCGGAACCACGCTGTGCCATTAACGTCATCACGTTCCGCCCCAGACGCGTCGACCTCCTCTCTCTGGTCTTGGCCTCTTCCCACTCTCGTAGTGAATCTCCTCGGAAACCCGCCCCCCTCATTGGTCCTGCTCCCGCCCCCGCCGCTCTCAACCAATTAAAACCTTCGGGGCGAGAAAACGGAAATGGGCGGTCGCTTTCGGGGAGGCCGGAAGTGGGCCCGGTCTTCCAGCGGTCGTCGGGAAGGCGGGAGCTGCGGCTCCGTGGGGCGTTTCTTGGAGTCGGGGGCGCGCCCGCGTGCCCGAGGTCCGGCGCGCGGCGCTTTGGGCGGGAAGCCGGAGGGGGCGGAGAGAGCCGGCGGAAGGAGGGGCGGGGCAGGACAATGGCTTGTCCGCCGCCCGCGGTCCCGGCGCCTCAATAAAGTTGCGTTGGTTTTGAATGCGCGGGGGAGGGGGCGTGTTTCCCGCCGCCGCCAGGGTCAAGGGGCCGGGGTCGCGCGCGCGCGCGCGCGGGCGGCGGGGCCGAGCTGAGGTAAGCGCGGGGCGAGGAGGCGCCAGCTCCAGACGAGGCACGGACCGGACCGAGAGCCGCCGCACCGCCGGGACTAACCACCGCCACCGCCGCATCGCTCCCCGCTCCGATGGCGGCTGCCAAGGTGCGTGCTCGCGTGCGGGCCCTACGGCCCGGGACTGGGGGAGGCGGGCGGGCCGCGGCTCTGGGGGCGCCCCGCAGGCCTGAGGGCGGCCGGCCGCGCGTGGTCCCCGCGGGCCTCCGTAGGCCTCGGCCGCGGCTGGGGGCGGGGAGCCGGGAGGCTGCGCCGGGCCCAGGCCTCCGATGGGCCCGCGGGCTGTGCGCGGCGGGCGGCGTGGCCCGCGCCGGTCCCGGCCGAGCTGGCCGGGCCCTGGCGGCCACGTGGGCCCCGGGCCGGGGAGGCACGTGGGCGGGGAGGCGGCCGGGTGCTGCCCAGGCCGGGACACGTGAGCCGCCCGGCGGTGGGGCCTGGGCCGGGGCTCGGCCTGCGGGAGGCGGCGGCCCGGTGCCCCCGCAGAGGCTGCCAAGGTCACGCGGGGGGCTCGGTTCGGCCCAGGTTCCGGGGGACGGCGCGTTTCGGTTGGGCCCGCGGGCTTCTCCACGTGGGGCCGCGCTCCTCCGCGTCTGCTTCCGGGGCCGAGCAGCGGGATGGAACAATGAAGCTCCCCCGTGGGAGCCCCCGGCCGTTGGCCGCACGAGGGGGTTTCCCCCCCCCCCCAACGCGCGCTCGCCCCTCTCCTGTAAAGGTGGGTCCTGCGGCTTATGAGGCTGCGCATCAGCACTTCCTGTTTTGCTGGCCTGGTGTATTCGGTGCTTTCCGGGCCTGTTGCGGGGGGCCTGGGGCTCCGGGGGCAGCCCCAGAGAGGCCCCTTGGGCCGGGCCCTGTCACCCCTCGTGGCCCCAGCTCCTCTCTCCATTTCCTCGGCAGGAAGCCCACGAGGAGCACGACACGTCCACGGAGAACGTGGACGATGCGAACCACGACCCGCAGTTCGAGCCCATCGTGTCCCTCCCGGAGCAGGAGATCAAGACCCTGGAGGAGGATGAGGAGGAGCTGTTCAAGATGTAAGGGGAGGGGAAACTGAGGCTGGGGGGGGGGGTCAGTCTCACCTTCCCTGAGCCGGTGTTGTCCCCATCTGTCTAGTGGTAGGCCCTCTGTGCCTCTGGGGGACTAGCTGCCTTACCAGTGTGAATCAGGGAAGGAAGTTCACAGAGAGCAGTTGCAGAAAGTGCAGGATAGGACGGTGGAGGTGGCCCATCCAGCTGGCCCTGAGGGAGCTTTGAGACTTTCCTGGCAGTGGGTGTAAGGCAGGAGCTGCACAGGCCAGAGGTGTTTAAAGAAACCGGGGATGAATAGGAAGGAAACGGAGGTGGGATGGGGACTTCTGGGCTTGGAAGGAGAGAGAGCCTGAGGAGCCTTCATCTGAGGTGCCCTTCAAACCTCTCCGTCTACGTGGGCAGAAGTGGCCGGCCAGGGAGTGTTCCACCCCCAGGTCTCTGCCGCTTTCCCTGGCGGCTACAACAACCAGAGGATCAGCAGGTCTGAATGGCAGGCGGCTGTCCTCTCAGTAGCTTCGGTGGCATGCCTAGAGCAGAGCCCCTGGTCTCCCCCTCTGGCTTCCATGCTGGCACTGCCACCCTTCTAGGCCCTCGGCTCCAGGCCTCTCTTAGTCTTGGGCTCCTCGCTGTCTTCTGGCAGTTACCAATACCAAGCCGAGTCGTTCCTGCCCCTGCCCCATCTTACACTCTCCCCTCAGACAGGCCTTCATTCCCCAAGAGGTCACTTCCTGGTCTGCTTTTTCAGACTTGATTCTCTTCCTATCTGGCTGCCCTCCTGGCTCTTCCTCGCCCAACCTTTCTCAGTCATCATCCAGCAGTTGTTAAGCGTCTGCTGTGAGATGCCCCTGTCCCCAAGCACAAGTGGGTCACCCCCAAATCATCTTTGCGTGCGTCTGCACTTTGTGTTGTGTGTCTGTGCGTCTGTGCGTGCGCCAGTCAGTGTCAGGAGAATTGAAACAGGGGGCAAGGAGGGCCTTGTATCTCCACCCTCTGGACCTGACACACAGCCGGTGCCTGCTTGATTCATTCCTGCTCTTGTCCCTGCCCTTGGGTCAGTCCTTGGTACACTCATGATTTTCTCCTTGGTCTCATGAGTTTGGGCTGCTACCAGCACAACCTGTGGTTTGCTTGGCTCCTTTTCTCTGCCTTTTGGGTGTCGTGTAAATTTGGGTTCTTGAGTGACTGTGCGATGGATTACGTGCTTCCCCAGTAGGGTCACTTAGACAGCATCGCTGGCCCAGAGAGGTTGGCTCGTGTTTTAGGAAGAAGCACTGCCATTTAAAATGGGATCCAGCCCCCTTTCTTCCCCTGTCTTCCCTGTTCTCTTCTGGGCCTGCTCCACGGCGGTCAGAGAGGTTGGCTCCATGGGGGCCTTCCCTCCGGTGGTAGCCTTGGTTCTGGACCAGGAGCGAGCACCCTCTGTGTGCTGGTCTCCTGTGGATCCTCCTTCGTTGAAAGGATTCATCTGTGTCCAGAGCGTCATTTGGTAACAGCACATTGGCATCATTCAGAACTTTCCAATGCAATGTTTTATCAGGCCCTCTGATTTTACCCCAGTCCATTGGTATGGGGGGAGGTCATAGGAATCAGTGTTGCTCAGGTTGGTGCGTGTGGTACAGGGCATGAAAGGTGGGGCCTTGGGGCCTGGGCTTGGCCAGCCAGCCTCGGACAGAGCCAGTGCCTCAGTCGTTGAGTCTGTAAAAGGAGCAAAAAATGTTCACAGGGTTGGTGCAAACCTAACCTTGTGCCACGCTCGAAGGTACGTTTTTGTTTTCTGTATTAGCAGCATCGTTGTTGACTAACACTGACCTTAATCGACAATGACAAGTAAATAAACTGACTTTTAGCGTGCTTGTTGCCCAGCCATGAGAAATTGACTGTAAGCTGTAGCTGAGCAGAGCCTCTCCTTGGGTAACAGGATGGGAAGATGGCAAAAGCCAGCACTCAGTTGTGTGCACTTGGTACACACGTTTCCAAGGAGCCCATTTCTCTTGCCAGAGAGGTCAAGACAAGAACGCTACTGTTCTGTCCCGGAACTCACCAGAGTCATAAGTTGTGTTCTATAGTAACTCAGCGGTTCTCTCCCAAGGCGGGCCAAGCTGTTCCGTTTTGCATCTGAGAACGACCTTCCAGAATGGAAAGAGCGAGGGACAGGTGACGTGAAGCTGCTGAAACACAAGGAGAAGGGGACGATCCGCCTCCTCATGAGAAGGGACAAAACTCTGAAGATCTGTGCCAATCACTATAGTACGTACTCCCTTCGCGTTCTGCTTCAAATGGCGCTATGGCGGTGCTAGTGGCCTGTTTGCCCAAGCCTGCGAATTAGCACAAGTAGCGTAGAATCTAGAATTAAAGACGTACTTTTAAAAGGTCTGGATTGAGAGTGTCTCTGGAGGTGGCAGGATTAAACTTGAGAGTGATGCCAGGAATGGCAAACCAGGCCAAAGGGAGCTACAGCAGGGAAGGTGAGGAGAAATCCCATGCCTGGGGTTGGGATGGAAGATGATGGTGGGCTTGTGCGAGCCCACAGGGTGATATGCTTCCTTCTGGACTTTAATTTACAAAAAGAAATCTGTCTTCCCTGGGTAGATAGAGACTCGTATAACAGTCTGTGCTGTTAGGCCAGCAACGTACCATGAGCTGGCAGATATTCAGGCGTAAAGTGACCCTAGTGGGGTGGCTTGAGCAGGGTGACCATCAGCCGAGTGTGAATGCCATGGCTGTGGTAGACTTTGGCTTTCTGTCTGACCCCTTAGGCAGGGCAAACATTTGGGATTGGCCCTCACTGGAGGTGAGTGTGAGATTTGACAGCAAGAGCTGCTCCCTTGCGAGAAACCTTGAATGGGAGCCCAGTGTTGACCTGGGAAGAGCCAGGAGGAATCTCAGAATTAGTGCCCTTCATCCCTCCACCTGCCTTTTTATTTTATTTTATTTCTTTGCTTTTTAGAGGAAGGAATGCTGGGCAGTTGGGGTTAAGTGACTTGCCCAATGTCACACAGCTAGTAAGTGTCTGAGGCTGGATTTGAACTCAAGTCATCCTGACTCTAGGGCCGATCCTCTGTTCACTGCGCCTGCCCTTTTTTTAAGGAGGAAAAAGTCAGGGAAAGCTTGGAGATCCCACTGCAGCTTGGGGTTAGAATCCGGTTTGATGATTTCTAGTCCACAGCACTTTTTTGGCCATTTTCCTAAGATACAGTCTTTGTGCTTCTGGGCAAATCACTTAATCTTCCTGATTCTCGTTTTTTTTCCTCTGGAAAACAAAGAGATTTGAAATTTGTCTCTCCAAAGTGAGAATGTTGAAAAAACGCAACCGAGTGATGTTGGAGGATCACACGTTTCCTCTGGTCAGTGCGGGTGGTCCCTCTGCACTGTTAGGATTAGGGTTAGGTTTGGTCAGCTGCTGCAGAACAGTGAGCTGTTGGGAAACTTGACCAGTTAGCAGTGGCAGGTTCTAATTCACGTGGGAGATGCAGCCAGAGAGCCCACATTCCGGGGAGGTTCATGTGAGAAGGAACATTGTTTCTGTTGTGAGTTTGTTGATAGGGGGTCTTTTGGCATTTCAGACAATTCTATAAGTAGTTTACTGACAACAGGCTGTCTCCGACTTTGATCACCTGGGGATGACATTTACAGATGTGTCTGATCAGAGTTTGGTTGTAGATGCACTGTTGCTGTGATCTGTCTTTGGAAACAGCGCATTCAGTGGGAGAGAAGGGGCGGTGGTGGCAGGATTGGGACTCAGCCATCTCTTGGTCCTGTTTCCTGCTTTTAAATATTCTTGCCTTTGATTTTAGTTTAAATATCGTTTGGGATGTGCTCTGGGATTTGTCCATAGTTTTCTTGATCCAGTCTTTCAATTTCTGTTTTAAAAACAATTGGCTATTACATACAAGATACCGTGCTAGGAAGTAGAGATACAGAGACAGACATTGTAGTCCCTACCTCAGACATAGCTGCTCTCCCACAGCCCGGGCCAGGGCTGACCTCAGGGCTCAGCCTTGTCTGCTGGGCCCACCTCCACTCCCCCAGCCCGCCCGCTGCCTTCTTCAAAGAGCTGGCAGCTCCAGCCTCTTGAGCTCAGCCTGGGGGTTCTGCTGACCTTAGCCGGGCCATGGCCTCGTCAAGGGTCTCGGTGAGGGGATTTGTGGAGGAGCCTGTGCCTGGAAGTGCTAACTTGTCTTCTCCCTTCCTTCCACCAGTAACACCATTGATGGAGCTGAAGCCCAATGCAGGCAGTGACAGGGCCTGGGTCTGGAACACACACGCCGACTTTGCTGATGAAAGTCCCAAGCCTGAACTGCTGGCAATTCGATTCCTAAATGCAGAAAGTAAGTGAAATAGGCTGGCTGGGGTTTGCAGAGATAGCTGACCCGAGGTCAGACTCCAGATGCAGCTCTCTGCCTCGGACCATCTGACTGTCAGCTGATTGCAGTGGGACTTAGAATTGGAAGAGATCTTAGGACTTCTGAGCTAGCTTTTCCATTTTACAGGTGAGGAAACTGAGGCTCACTTACCCACAGTGTCACAGGTAGACTTTGAACCTGGGTCCTCAGGCTCCCAGTTCAGTGCTTACCAACTACCTCTCTCTAAAAAACAAAGAATCTTGCTTGGCTCAAATTCTTGTCAGCTTTCAACCAGGGGCTTCGTGTCCCCTCCACTGATGGTTAGCTGAAGGCCCAGAGAGGCCATCGTTCTCACTCAGGCAAAGGAGCAGGGCCAGGATCTTGCCCAGACCCAACTACCTGCCGCTACCACCGTTTCCCTCTGTTGAAGGGTGAGCAGGCCCAGGAGGGGCTGGGTGGCTGCCTTAGTGATACCAAATGGGAATGGGCTGAGAGACTTCTTTAAGTGTGGATGATGAGGAAAGTCAGTCTTCAGAGACTGGGTCGTGATGGGGCGTTCTGGGGGCCTGGGGCCTCTTGTTAAACAGTAATGACAAGCTCCAAGTCTCGTGGGCTGCAGGGTTGAGGGCATGGAAGTGTTGTTGGTAAAATGCTGGCATTCTGAGCACAGCCTGGGGATTTGGGAAGCACGTTTCCTCTGTACAGACAACCTGGATAGGCCAGTGAAAGGTTCCGGTGCCTTGTGGCCAGGGGACACTGGAGGGAGTCCTGGCACTGAAGTCAGACTGCCTATTAGGTGGCTGGCACTCTGACTCCAAGCTGTGTGGCCCTGGTTAAGTCCCTTAACTTCTGTCTGCCTCCGTTTCCTCAGTTGTAAGAGAAATCAATCACTAAAAAGTTGTTGACATAGCACCAAGCTAATATGGGGGTGAGGACAGCTCTAGGCTACCTCGCAGGGCGGCTGAGAGGATCCTGTAGAAGCGTTGGCACATAGTAGGCTCCACGTAAATGCTGATTCTCCCCACCTTCCGTCTCATCTGTTCCCGGCGTACTTTGGGCAGGGGCAGCTTAGATGGCCTCTTACTGCTCTAGAGTCTAGCCCCAAATCTCACTGCTGGGGTATCCTGGTTATTTGGCTCTCAGATTTTAGTGAGTCACTCGTTTTGTTTTCCTCATCAATAAAATGGGAATTAGCTCCTTTTTGGGATTTGGTGAGAGGCTCCCCTTGAGAATCTAAGCACTGGAAAGCTAACAGGGAGAGCACGACCTCTGAGGGGCCGCGTCAGCCCAACGGGCTTTGGGTTCGGTGCTTTCAGAGCGCTTCCCACTGAAATGAAAGGACAGACGGATGAAACCTCTTTTCCTCTTGTAACTAGATGCCCAGAAGTTTAAGGCAAAATTTGAAGAATGCAGGAATGAGATAGAAGAAAGAGAAAAGAAAGGTAAGGTTCCCCTCGTCGGCTTCTTGCCGCACCACCACCCCCCACACCCCCGCAGACTCACTCTGTACATGACTGCTTTCCTCAGTCTTGCTGCTTTTCCAGTCTGCTAGAGAAGTGGCCCATGGCGTTGCAGACGCCTTTCTCTGGTGAAAGGCCATTGCACCTGCTTGGGAAACATCCCGGAGCCTGGGCCAGACTGTCAGGGAAGGCTTTGTCCTCTTGTTCTTGTCCTATGTGGCTCCGTCAGAGGAGCTGTAATTAGAGAAGGGAGGACCAGCTTCTCCTGAGCCTCGGTGTGGGAAAATGGTGGCCAGCTCTCAAAATGGCCCAAACTGCTTGATTTTTTTTCCTCCAGATCTGGTGTTTAAATGATAAGGTTGCCTGTTTGGAGAACGAGGTAAAGTGTTAAATATAGAGCCTCGCTGGTTGGTCTCCGTGTGTCAGGCCCCATTGGGGGCATGTTCAGACTCTTCTGTGGCCTCTGCTCTTCTGTTGGGCCTACCCGCAAGTCCTGAGCATCTGGGGCAAGGAGTGGCCCAGCCAAGCTACTTTTGGGCAGCCTGGGGCCCAGGCTGGGGTCTGGTGCCTGTGCCCGCTGGCACCCACCGAGCCCAGGCCTCGGCTGCTGCTGACTTGGCCGATTGGTGTGTTTTAGCAGGAGCGGGCAAAGAAAACACCAATAAAGTGGTGGAGAAGTTCTCCGAGCTGTCGGTGAAGGAGGAGGAGAAGGAGGGGGAGAAGGAGGATGAGGGCAGCCCAGAGCCCGAGAGCCCCGAGGCGCCCGAGAAGGAGACCAAGGACCAGGATGTGTTACTGCAATAAATCATCTCGCGGGCCGCCTTCCTTCAAGGCTTCCTTTTATTTTCTTTATTTTTGTTTCATTTTGTTTTTGTTTTTGTTTTTTTTACAAGGGACTTTATATAAAGAACTGAATTCCAGCCTCCAGGTTGTTTTCTAGGCTTTTACCCTTTCGAAGATGTCTTCAGCAAACCCATTCCCAGTCACATGTACTGCGCTCATAACATTCTTTTCCATAGTGGAAACACTTATTTATAGTACATCCAAAAGAGTTAATAAAACATTTGAAAGCTGCAAAAAAAAAATATGAGTGGGTAGATCAGTTTCTTCTCTAGCCACATTGGTCTTTTTAGGCAGCTCCCTTTTTCTACTTGTAACTTTAAGAAGTCTCAAGAGTTTTCCAGCTTTTCTGGAGTGACAACCTCTATAGAATTTTTAGGTCACTGGATCCCACCTAATCTTCCTCTGAATCCTTGAAATCATTCTACTCCTTTAAAAT
>CM053594.1:7121022-7138349 GCA_028646575.1 Pseudocheirus occidentalis | reverse complement strand
CCAGTCATTCTCTGCGCACCGTTTGGTCTTGTAAAGCACAGTGACTCCAGCTGTGCTGGGTGAAGAAGGTCAGAGACCCCTTGAGAAATCAGCTGTTAGCACATGAAATTGAATGTTCTCTTATAATCTCTGGTGTTGATCCATTGGAAACATGAAACTGTACTCCATGAATGGCTGTTGTTTTGTTGGCTGTGATTTCTTCCTGCACTGACCCCACCCAAGCGAGTTCTTGGGGAGCAGGAGGGTATGTTTTTAAATGCTTTCCTTGAAGTTAATGTGTGTAAAAACGGATGTATGTCCATCCCCAAGATGCTTTCCCCTAGAAATGGGAAGCCAGGGAGGGGAATGGGGTCCAAGTGTAGCAGGCACTCACCCCCTTCCAAAAAGAGATCTTGTCTCATTCTGTAATTGTTTTGTGTTCCAATAAAGTGCCACTTAACGTTATTCCTCCAGGGAGTGTCTGCTTGGTCTTGTCAAAATGGAACAAAATGGAGCTGGCTCACATGTACAGCCTGGGGGCTTATTAAAAGCTTGTGGGAGTTGCCTTTGGGAAGGCTTCTAAAGGTGGACTGCAGCCTCTGTCACCGCCCACAAGGCCATGAGAGAGCCCTGAGCTGTCCACAGTGTAGAATTGAAGGCAAAGCTCAAACAGTTCCAGATCGAAAAACAATGTGGCTGTAAGAAAGAGAAAAGATAAACTGAGGCCCAGGGATATTGTAACTTGGCCAGGGTCACACAGGTAGTTTGGTTAGAATATGGGTCCCTGGATGGGGATAACTGGACATCAAATTCTACCCTGACAGTCAACAGCTGTATGACCCAGGGCCTGACACTGACCCTTAGTCACCCTGAATGAAGAATTAGCACATCCTCTGAATTCCATGCTCCTTTTGGGCAGCCTACACTGATCCACATAAGTCCACTGAGTGGCCCCTTGGTTCTCTCTCAACCACAGTACATCTAAGCGTTAACCATGGTGTAGAGGAAAGAACAGGATTGTGGGATTGGGAGGTCTGGGTTTGAGTAATTGGTTCTCGTTTAATCACCATGTAAAGCCTCCCTGCCTCCTGACCTCTCAGTTCTGAAAAGCACTGTATAAATAGTAGCAGGTGTCTCTGGTGGGGGGCATTCCTGCCCCTCTGGTTTTACAGGAAGATAAGCTGGGGCCCAGGAGAGGGAAGATTCCGGGGCAGATCCCAGCAGCCAGCAGGAGGGAGTATGAGGAGGGTAAGGAATTGCAAGTTTGATGTCTACCCTAAGAGTCCCGTTTCAGAGTCTGAAGGAACATTTCTAGGAAAGGCTGAGTATTTGGGAAGCAATCCTTTTGAACTTAGTAGGAAGGAGGTCTGTTTGCCGTGTGGTTCTCGAGTTCCAAACTTGGGTCAGGACCCAGATTAGCAAAGCTTCCCTGTAACATTCTACCTTCTTTACCCAGGGCTTTTCCCTCCCATGTTCATTCATCCCACATTGATTAAATGCCCATGAGATGCAGGCTGCTGGAGAAATAGGGATGAGATGACATTCAATCCAAAGCTTTCCTGGCCAAGACTCCGCTCCAGGACGTGCCCAACAAAGGCTTGTCCAGTCACTGCCGTGGGGGGAGGTATCTGCCCTGAGGTAGCCCGGTCTCCTTTCCAACAGCACCCCTGCTTCTGTCCCTCTTCAGCATCATTCCTGGTTTCGTTCTGGGGGGGGGAGAGCAGAACGGGCCTAATCTCTCCACAAGGGGACAATTTTTTTTAATTGTTATAGGAGGCACATTTTATTTTTAAACACATTTTCATATTAGTCATGTTGCATAGAAGAATTATAATGAATGGGAAAAACCATGAGAAAGAAAACAAGAAAAAAGGGAATCGTCTTTCCTTGGATGTGGATGCCATTTCCTGTCATGGGCCCTTTGGAGCTGTTCTAGGTCCTTGCCTCGCTGAGAAGGGCTGAGTCTATCAGTCAGCCATCGCACACTGCGGCTGCTACCGTCCTGTGTACAGTGTTCTGGTTCTGCTCCCCTCACTCAGCATCACTTGCAATGAGTTTTCCCAGGTTTCTCTCGTCCAAGGCAGCTCTTTAAATAAAGGAAGCATGTCTCCCTCCTCTCCTCTCCAGTCATTTTCTGAGCACTTGGTCTGTTCCAGGTACTGTGCTAGGCTCTAGGGATTCAGAGACAGAAATGAAAGCCCTTCCCCGCAAGGAGCTTATGTTCTCTAGGGACACAATATGCACATGTGGAGAGAATCCTGTGATTTCACCGGGCAACCAGTGTTACCCAGAGAGACTGGAACTCAGGTCTTGGCTATGACAATCTCTACCACATCACCCTGTCGATACCATATACAAAATTAAGATAAGTCTTTGTGGGGTTGGGGACAGCAGCTGGGCAGTGGGGATTCCAAGAGATGGGAGGTGAGAAGAGAGTGTTTTCCAGTCATGGAGGAAGGCCTGTACAAAGGCATGGAGACGTGGGAGGAAGGGCAAGAGACCGTGAAGGGCAGTAACATATATACTAAAACTAGAAAGATGGTTTGAAAGTAAGATGGATGGAAATCTGACTATGAATGGTTAGCACTTCCCAGAATGGAGAAGCGGCATTGTTCTTCAAAGGCACCTTTGGAGATCTTGGCCCAAGCTTTGGCTGAACTGGAAAGGAAGGTTCCGTTCACTGTCTTCTATCCCCTCAGACCCAGTCTGGCCTCTGGTCAGTCCCGAATGCCTCAGTTTAGAAAGAACCTTAAAAAACTGCCCAGTTGAGGGCAATGGATGAGGATGGAGAAGAATGTCGAGCACCCATGGAGCACTATAGCTTAGAGACTGCTATAGTGGATGGTGTTGGTGCTGGTCTCTAGTGTTTGAAGGAGAGGGTAGGGGAGCACTGCCCTGGGGAATGTCCAAGAGGAAATTGTGGTTCAGGTCTCTGAGGCCTCTTGAGAGGACCCCTGCCAACTTGGAGCTGCTGGGATTCTGTAACTTAGTCAGGGGCCTGTTGACACCAGGCTTTGAACCCAGGATCTGGATTCCTTCCACTTTACTCCCTTAAAAAACCACATTCAAGCATCATCGTGCTTTCCTAAAGCTAATAACCTTAGTCCAATTCAGCAAGCTTTTAATCCCTAAGGTGTTCCAGGCACTGCTAGGTATGAGGATTACAGAGATAAAAATGAGCCTGTCCCTGCCCTCAGGGAGCTCCTCATTGACCAAAAGAGTACCAAATGAAAGCTAGGGGTTCAAGAGAGGGATGGGTGGGCACCATCCATTGGAGGCCATCAAGAAAGGCCTGGAGGTGAAGCTCTCTTTCAAAGGAAACCAGAGTCCATTAGTCAGAGAATTAGGGTCATTCCATGCACAGGCAATTTTGACTAATATAGAAGCAGAGTCATGTGTGTTCTAACTTTGCCTGCAGGGACCCTCTCTATTAGCACCATCATGGAAAGACTTTTGACATGATTTTCCATTTTTCGGTAGCCCCCAAACATTACCACAGCCTGGCTTCGAAGGATAAAAAACTGGGTTTTATTTAGAATTTTTCAGCATGATGGTCCGCGCAGGGCTAGGAACAAAGAGTCAGGAGAGATCTAAGGACAAATCCTGGCTCCAGTATTTTATATTGGTATGCCCATGGTCAAGCCACCTCTGAACTTTAGTTTTTCCATCTGTAAAATGGGAGAATTGTAATTTTCACCATGGCTAAGGTGCCGGGTTTGGAGTGAGCTCCACAGGTTTAAAGATGAAGATCTCAGAGGTCATCTTCCTGCAACCATCTTATCCTACAGGTGATGAAATGGAGGCCCACAGAGGTGAGGGGGCTTCTCTCAGGTCCCCCAGGGGGATTTGCACCCAGTTCTTGAAGCTGTAGAACTAGCCGTTGCTCTTTGTTTAGGGGACATTTACTAAATAAATGTCCACACAAATCCAAGTAAGTCTTTATGAACCTTAAGCAACAGTGCAGAATTTAACTACTGAGTTAACTGTGCTGGATTTCAGATTCAAACCCAGGACCAGTGTCCTTAACACTCCATGGCCTCAAAGAATGCCTTCAGTAAACACACTGGGGTAGGAGTGAGCTGTGCCTTCCAGAAGCCAACATCAGGGTCAGTGGAGGGAATCCCCAGACGGGGAGCTCTCCAGACATCCTTCTTTTGAATCCAGTGCACCTTTATTAAGCACCTACTAAGTGCCGAGCCCCTCATGGGCCATCCCCCTAGGGGCTGTGTGAGCGTGAGCAGAGATACCAAGTTGGCTTTTGCAAACCCGTTTCCTCCCCTGCGAAAGGGAGATAAATGACATGTCTAGCTTATCCTTCATGGTGAGGCCTGGGCCATGGAGCAGTTCCGGATGAGAGCCGACAAGAGTGTACCAGGGATCCTTTACCTGAGCGGGGACCGCCACATTTCAGGAAGGAGCTTTGTAAGCTGGAAAGCTTGCAAAGAAGGGCCTTAAGTCTGGGCCCTGTGACCCTTGGTTAAAGGCCCTGGCTGGACAGTCCCATGGGGGATGGGGGGCGGTATTAGCTTTTCTATATTTGGATCAGAGAGTAGAAACTAGGAACCAGGTGGGTGGGAGAGGGGAGGTACCCCAGAGGGAAGTCCATGATGAAACCAGAGACCACAGAATCACAGAACCCTAGGCTGGAAAGGAACTTGTATAAGGAGACAGGCCTAGGGGCGTCGGCTTCCACAAAGTCTCATAGATGGGGTCATCACTTCATAGTTGGAAAGGAGAACATAGCCCAAGCCCCTTATATTTTTGATGAGAAACCTGAAGCCCAGGGAGGTTGTGATTTTCCTAAAGTCACACAGAAGATAAGAGTTGAACCCAGCCCTCTGACTCATTCTTACTAAAGACTGAGAAGATTCCTCACATGTAGAAAAAAGATCAAAGCAGAAAGAGAGCCCGAGTGGGAGTGAGTCCCCTCTGATTCCCACAAAGCCACACATTTCAGACATTCTCAGCCGAGGCCAAAATAAAAAGAGGTTTCGGTTGCTCAAAGGGTCTTGATCTGGGTTCCTGAAAGAAAGTGTTTGGAGCAACAGCATCGGAGAAAAATTGGGTCATGTCAAAAATAAAATGCCAAGGGCTCTGGCTGTAATTAGGTTGAATCCAAACCCACGAAAAGTGAGTTGCTTCTGCTCAGAAGAGGTTTCAGGGTATTGAATCCTAGGTTGCTGGTGCTGGGGAGAGCCCGGCTCTGACCAACTGTGACTCAGCACCTGGAGTCAGGAAAAGAAGGGCAGGACATCCCAGCAACAGGGCTGGAAGGTCTGCCAAGCCTTCCTCACCATAGCCCTAAATGCCATCCCCATCTTACAGATGAGAATACTGAGGGGAGGGGAGGTGAAGTCATTGACCCAAGATCGCCCGAATAGTAAATGGCCAAGGCAGGATTTGAACCCAGGTTCCTCCTGGCTCCCTTCTGTATCCAGACTTTCTAGAGCATCTGGTCCAGTTTTTATCAGAAGATTTCCTGGGAATCCTAGCTCTTGGAGGGGGGGATTAGCTTTGTTCGGCTTGGCCTCAGAGGCAGAACCAGGAGCACCAGGGGAAGCAGGCAGGACCTGGAGCCCATCCAACTGCATTTAACACCCAAAGACTGAGCACTGGCCATGGTCAAAGAGGAAATGTGGCAGTCTCTGATCCGGGAGCTGGATCACTAGCAGAATGACCTTTGCTTCCTCCCTTGAAGTCTCAGCTTTCTTCTCTGTTAAATGGGATAATCAGACACAAATCCTCACTTGCCTCATGGCAAGGGTTAAGGCCAAGATGGATCATGAATGTGAAGAAGGGTTTGGGAAGCTGGTTCAATGTCTGAGACTGAAAACTTCTTAGGGCTGGTTCTGTGTGATTATAGCAGGGAAAGTCTCAGGGGCTACAGAGAGGAGGGTCTGATTTTGAGTCCTGCCCCAGCTGTTTACTACCTGGGTGACCTTGAGAAAGTCCCTTTTCCCATGAGCCTCGGTTTCATCCTCTGTGAAATGAGCAAATTCCCCTAAATTATCTCTGAGGCCTCCCCAAAGCTCCTCTCTCTTCTAAGACCCCTCTCGGCTCTGACATCCCCTGTTCTAGGTTCCCTCCCAGCTCTGACATTCCCTGTTCTTAGACCCCAGCTCTGACATTTACTATTCTAAGCTCCCTCTCAGCTCGGACAGTTTGTGTTCTAAGGTCTGACTCTATTAACCCACTATTGCTCTTAATCCAGACCCTGCCTGAGCCTCAGTTCTATTCTCTGTAAAGCAAGGGAGCTGATGGGGATGGCCTCTAGGCTGCCTTCCTGTCCCAGGTCCTGTGCACAGAAGGCAGAGAGGGAAGGCAGTGGCCTCAGTCAGTTCCACCTTAAACCCTTTGCCAGCTGGGGCTGATGGGTGGGATTTCCTGCCTAGCCGGGTGGGCTCCAAGGCTGATTTCCTCCAGCCCAGTCCCTAACAGCACAGCTGCCTTATAAATGGCTCCAGCAGCCAATAGCAGGCTGAGCCAGGGTCAGCCCAGTTCTTTGCTCCAAGCTAAAACTGGGTTGCTGTGGGTGGGGCCACTACTGTCCCCAAAGCTTCCCATCACCAGAGGGAGGGCAGCCCCCCAATTTTGCCTTCTCTATGTCTCTGCCTGGGGTTCTGGCTCTCAGCTATGAGAGCCCCTCTAATCCGACTCATTCATTTTACAGAGGAGGAAGCTGAGGCCCAGAGAGGGGAAGAAATTTGCCCAAGGTCACCCAACTAATTAGTGTCAGGGTCAGGACTAGAAGCCAGGTGTCCTGGCTGTCACCCATGTCATTGGTTTTCCATTATCCTAAGCAATGAGGAAAGAGGGAGTGGCCCAGACAGAGCGCTGGAAAATCGAAGAAAAGATTTCTCTTAGGCAAAGCAAATTCAGAAGCTAACAGATAATTAATGAATATTAATGAATAATGAATGAAGTTAGAGGCAGATCTGGCCCTACTCTGACCTCAGTTTCTTCTTCTGTGAAACATGGGCTATGGACTCCATGGCCCCTTGTTGTGGAAAAAGCCCCAGGTTCAGTCCGGAGAAATTGGAGCTGGACTCCACCTCCAGCATTTCCTAACTGTGTGGCTATAGCCAACCACTCATTTCTGAGCCTCATTGTCTTCATCTGTAAAACAAAAGCAATAATCAGTGTACTCCCCTTCTCACAGGGCTTCAAACTATAAAATTCCCAAATTATCCCAGGGATATGTTCATTCAACACAATTCTGTGTAGCTCCTCTCCTCTGGAAGCTCCAGGGGTTCTCTATCATTGGCTCTAGGATGAACAACGACATTCTCTTCTGGCACTTTTGTATTTTTTTACCCAATTTTTATTTTCAATTCTGAATCTTCTTCCCCAATTCTTGAGCAGGCAAAAACCAACAAAACAAAAACCAAAACCCCAGTACTAAGAAATATGTACAGCCGTGTCAAATCAGTTCCCCACAAAGGGTGCAGTGCTCTGAAGGTCAATCCAGTTGGGTGTGTAGGTGGGGGGCAGTTATAGAGCAGAGGCAGAGATATACTGTCCCTACAAAGGACATTAGAAGTCATCTAGACCAGCCCCTTTCTTTTTACAAATGAAGAAACTGATTTTCGGAGAAGTTGTGAGCTGCCCAAGATCACTTGGGTGTCAGAGCCAAGTCTTCCAGCTCAAGCCCAAATCCAAGGAGCTGTCCACCGTGGCGTGGTGCCCTAGAACTCCCTGAGAAATCACCTGTTGGCTAAAATAACAACAACATTATCTGGAGACCATGAGGTGTACTACTGTTTCCAGAGGCTAAAAGGGAGCAGGGCTGGGATCCAACCCCAGGTCCCTGATGCCACATGCAGCTTTTCCCATGGTGCCATCGGCTGTCTGATCAGTTGTGCAATCATTCTTAGAGCATTGGGAGCACTCCTCACTCATGGCAAACCTTGCTGTTCAGAGCTCCATCAGAATCCTCATGGAATCATGGGATCTCAGAATTTGAAGATGCCAAGAGGTGGGGGTGGGCAGGTGGGCAACCTTTGATCTGTGTTTTGGGTCTCTTAGAATCCAAGAATGATTAAAACATTGGCTTTTGAGGAGAGGGATCTCCCAGGGTTGCCTCGTGTAGAGCTTCATGGATCAGACATAATTGGGTGGCTTTGTACATTTTCAGCACAAATCTGAACAGCTGTCTCTGGCACAATATCTCTATGCAGAATTATAAATCAAGATGGAATGTGTCTCATAAGAAAATAGGGAAGCGATTCAAAGACCTGTTTGTGGTGCTGAAATACAGGGGCTATTTCATCCCCTCCATAAGAGCTTAGCAGTTGCAAAATCCCTAAACAAACAGCTTTAGTTTTCTTGTTTATAGACTAAGGCCAAAAACACCAACCAACCAAACAACAACAACACATTAGGTTTTACCTTCTCCAATCGAGTATCTAGAGATATACACACCCAGACACATAAAGTGGTTAAACTAGTCCATGTCCCTAGGCCCTGGAGAATTTAATTCACTCCTTTTAGGAACTTCTGTCCTGGGGTGCAGAGAGTGGTGTGATAGTAAATGTTTAACAACCAAACCTCCAGAAAACAACAGAGGAAATTTTTAAGTTTAATCTGCATTATTGATATTTGATCCATTGCTTTATTAAGTCTAGATAATTAACACAATAAATCAAGCAGTGGGGGCAGCTCGGTGGTGCAGTGAATAGAGCTCTGGCTCTGGAGTCAGGAGGACCTGAGTTCAAATCCTGCCTCAGACACTTGACACACTTCCTAGCTGCGTGACTTTGGGCAAGTCATTAACCCCAATTGCCCTCCAAAAAGCTAAATGAATGAATCAAGCAAGCAAGCAAGAAGCATTGATTTGTAGCACTTGTCGATTTCGGAGATGGAGTTATCTCTGGCTCACCCCTGGGTCCAGTCCTTTTAGTTGGTAACTGAGTCAGTGAGTGTGAGCCCAATGTATTTGCTAGCTGTCCCCAGACGCTGCTCCACCTTCACATCCGTGCGGGCCATCTTGCCATCGGCCTGCCCCTAGAAGCATGTCCCCTTCAGTAATAGATCAACACCCCCATTGCTTCTGGATAAGGTCTGGTGCCAAGCTGGCGCCCTCTGGCTCCATTCACCATCCCAGTGACTTCCCAAACCAAACATCTCTCCCTGGTACATATCATCTTTATCTATTAGAATATAAGCTCTTTGAGGACAGGGACTGTCTTGCCTTTTGTATTTTTATTCTTGGTGCTTAGCCCTGTACCTTGCCCATGCTATGAGCCTGATGAATGCTTTTGGTTTTATTAATAATCTCAAGCACTCACATTACCTTGGACAAATTCTCCAGATTATCGACGTCTTTCCTAAGATGTCAGAGAAGATGGAAACTCATTTTTGGTCCGGAGATGTTGGTCTCCAAAGGGACTCAGATTTAGAATTCTTGGGTCCTTCTGGAGTCCGTGGGCACTGGGTAGTGCCTCTGAGTCCCAGCCCTAGCACTGACCTCACATCCCAGCTCTGTGCTCACCCCAGGAGAATGCAGCAGATTATTTCCAGATGCTGCCAGAGCCCTCTGCAGCAGCTGGAGGGGAGTTCCTTGTGGGAGCCACTTTCCTGGCAAGACGCCAATGAGCCCAGTGAGCTGGGCATCTGTCCCTCAGGCTCTGCTCCTCCTCTCTGCCTGCTCTGGTGATGGAGAGCAGACAGGGGCCCCTCAGCAACAGGAGGAACAACAACAGCTGGGCTTTCCATAGCACTTACGTGTTTGCAAAGCCTTGTACGTGTGATGCTTACAGTACTGCCCTTCCACAAATCAGGGTCTTCTCAAGACTTGTTTTCTTTAGCTAGTTTTGCCTGAACACACAAGTTTCTCCTGGCCACTAAGGGGAATAATAGCTCATGTCTTCCCTGACGTACCTTTCTTCATTCTCCTGGAAGCCCCCAGATCACTAAATGGACAAATATATTTGTGTATAATAAAGGTATTAGATTTATAGATGTATGTATAAATATGACTATATTTATGAAATATATAACTATATGAAAAATACAGGACAGCCTTTCTTCTTCCCCAAAGTATGTAAGCCACAGGAAGAACTCACACTAAATTAATAGTTGGTTGATATAAGTCTTTATTCCAGTGAATCTTACCTTCCCTTGCCCTGGGTAGGATGGGGGAGTGAGGTATCCATGGGGTTCTCCACACTCAGTGCCAGGTTTGTAGTTTCGACTTCCCCCTGGAGAGAAGCAAACTCCAGGTCCCTTGTAGTTCTCCATCAATGATTTCAGGAAATCCCACCTTCCACAGGAAGCCTTCCCCACACCCCCTTCTTTCCAGCGCCTTTCCTCTTTTCATTATTTCCTACTTATTGTACGCGTGCAGCTCATTTTGTATAGTCTTGTTTGCCAGTTGTCTTCCCCATTCAATTGTAAGCTCTTTGAGGGCAGGCCTTTTGCTTCTCTTTATATCTAAAGCGTTTAGTTTAGTGCCTGGCACATAGAAGACCTTTAATACACATTCATTGATTGATTGGTTGAATCAGGGATTCCAGTACAAAAGTGAGGCAGTCCCTGCCCTGGAGGAGCTGGTGTCCTAATAGAAGGGACCAGGGAAGAGAGTTTGTGACTGGGAGATTGTAAGCGAAGCCCCATCAGCTAGTTGTCCGATCTTTCCACTTGTAGCAATGATTGTGGTCATTGGATGACCATTTCTAGAGAAAGGAAGAAGGTAGGGAAGGCAGATGGCAAGATGTCCAAGATGGGTTGGCAAAGGTCCTCACCTCTACTGTAGTCTCTCTTCTCTCTTTAAGGACATCCAGCCTAAATCAGTCTCTCCCACCATGGATCTTGGTTCTGCCCTATAGGTCTCTCTCCCATATCACTGCCCTTCCAGACATTAAAGAGAGCTCCAATGTGCCAAGTAAGGGCAGTTAGATGATGCAGTGCATAGAGTGCCAAGTTTGCAGTCAGGAACTTCCTGAGTTCAAATCCATCCTCAGACACTTACTAACTGTGTGATCTATCTCTTCCTCTTCTACAGTCTGAATGGCCGCAGGTCTGTCTGCCTGCCTTTCTGTCTGTCCTCTCTCATAGGCCCAGCACTGAGGAATGCCCAAGATCCACCATCGCCCCCCAACACTGGCACTTAATCACTGCTCCTCAGTGAGGCATGCATGGGTGCTGGAGTTGCCTTATTCTTATTCATTCTTTTAACAGCTGACATTCAGAGGCTCATGTCTTGCCTCAGACATTTGCTTACTAGCTGTGTGACCCTGGATAAATCATTTCTTGGGATGTCAGAGCTGGAAGAGACTTCTGAGGCCTTCAAGTCCAAGCAGCTCATTGTGCAGATGCTCCAGGGAGGGTTAGGGACTCCATACTTGCAGATCTGCTCAGAGCCATCGTCCCCTTTCAGTCACAGCAGGTGTCATCATCATACTTTTACACATGAGGACACTGAGGTTCAGAGAAGGCTAGTATGTATGGTGGGGGGAGGGGGATGGAGGAGTAGGATTTGAACCCAGATCTTTTTAGTTCTGAGACCAAGGACAGTGGTATCACCCCTCCTTCCATCTATACATCATTTGCTTCTCTTGACAGTCCCCTGACATACAAGCTGGAGTTTTTATTATCCCCCATTTATAGGGGAAACAATCAGAAAGAGAAAATGTCCAAGAAAAGATTGGGGTGGTTTTTGTTGTTGCATAGTCTTTCAATCATGCCCAACTCGACATGACCCCATTGGAGGTTTCCTTGGCAGAGATACTGGAGGAGTTTGCCATTCCTTTCCTCAGCCCATTTTACAGATGAGGACACTGAGGCCAACAGGGCTAAGTGACTCGTCCAGGGTCACACAGCTAGTAAGTAAGTGTCTGAGGATGGATTTGAACTCAGGAAGTTCCCGACTGCAAACCTGGCGCTCTATGCACTGCATCATCTAACTGCCCTTACTTGGCACATTGGAACTTTCTTTAGTGTCTGGAAGGGCAGTGATATGGGAGAGAGACCTACAGGGCAGAACCAAGATCCATGGTGGGAGAGACCAATTTAGGCTGGATGTCCTAAAACACTTTCCCATAATGAGAGCTGCCCCAAGGGGGGATGAGTTGCTCCCAAGAAGTGGCTTCCTCCCTCCTAGAACTCCTCAGAGGCAGAGAAAAGGAGCACTCGTTGAATATGGGTCTGTTCCTTGCACCAGATTCTTGTCTTTTGACTCTGGGCATGTCTACTGGCTGTCGCCATACTTGGACTGCTCTTCCTCCTACTTCCTACCCTTCCATGAAGCCCCAGATGAAAAGCCGTCACCTTCCACAAGATGCCTTTCCTGATCCCCCTAATTCTCTCAATTATATCCATCATACAGAGCAGCTAGGTGGCGCAGTGCATAGAGCACCAGCCCTGGAGTCAGGAGGACCTGGGTTCAAATCCCACCTCAGACACTGGACACAAAAACTAGCTGTGTGACTTCGGGCAAGTCACTTATCCCCAATTGCCCCCCCCCCAAAAGCAAATAAAATAAAATAAAACAAAATAAAATAAAATTGCCTCCATTGCACTCTGTATTTAGTATGTTTGTCTGGACATGATGTCTCCCCTGCCAGACTGTGAGCTCCTTGAGAGCTAGGTCTGTCTTTGGTCTTTCTTTGCATCCCTACACTTTAGCCTAATACTAGTCACATAGCATTCACATAAATGCTTGTTGCTGACTTAACTTGACTTCTCAGATCTGGACTGGGCTCTCTTGCCTCAGAGGTCCCATCATGCTTGGCTGTTCTGTGATTCTGGGACTTCCAGAGTATGGTTAAGTCCCAATATTGGGGAAAGTTCATCAGTTCTGAGCCATAGGATGTGCTGACCCCGTGAAAACTGAAAGGGTTGGGAAGAAGTCACAGACTTGCCAACGAACCTGCTGGTCAACCATACACACAACTCGCAAGTGGCTGATCCCAGAACTCTCCACTTCCTCACACTTCCTGTTGTATATACCAATTAGTGGTTAAGGAGAGTCTAGACGGGCCTATGGACAGACAGTTTTGAGGGGCAGGATTGTGCCAGGGTTTGACTCTTCCCCTCACATTTCCTCTCATCTGTTTTATGGCTGCAGGTCACTGTAATTCATTTGTTATTAGTGATTCTGATAAAAGAAAATACTTCTAAAGGTCCTTGGTTTCCTGGGTATGGGGGCTCTTTCCACTGGCCACTCCACAACCTTAACCAGACCAGCACTTCTTTAGTGCCAATACTACTACAGTGCTAGGCATGATGCCAAGCTCTGGAGATGGAAATACAGAAAATACAGAAAAAGAAAGAGTCACAGTTTGTGGCAGGAAACTATTGGAACACCATTGTTCATAGAATCATAGGTCTAGAGCAAGAGGGGACCACAAAGACCATCTTGTCCAGTCCTTCCTTTTACAGATGAGAAAACTGAAGTCCAGGAAGGAAGGTTGAGAATCACTGGTCTAAAGGATGTCATCAAAGAAATATATGACTGAAAAAGAAAGTGACCAGCCTTGAGTGTGATAGGAGTTTTCCCTCCAAAAGGAGACCCTTTGGTCCCAGCAGTCAAACTGTTTTGGAACACTGAACATCACCAAGATCTGAAGGCATTAAATTTATTTTTTAAGCTCAACTTCTTGCATATCCAAGGCAAGGCCTCTGTTGCAAGATTGTATCTGACTTAGAGTTAGAAAGTCCTTGTAAAGTCCAATGACCAAACTGCAGTCTTCCAGAAACATAGGTGCTTCCTTTTCAGCAATTCCTAGGGGTATCAGAGTCTGGGTCTCCTTGGTTTTCTCAATCTCAAGATTCCTTTTGGACTCTTATAAAAATGGGTGGGGGTGGAGTGAATAAAAACCCCCCCAGCAACCCTAAATGGAGAATCTTTAAGGCACAAATCTATGCCTGGCTTCTTTGTTTCAAATTCCTGCCTTTATTATGTATGTGTGACCACCCACAAACGACAGCACCTAGTTCACTCTTTATCATTCAAACACCTCTTCTCCAGTTTTTCTAAAGTCATCATATTCCTCATTTTTCTGGAACAATAATAATCAATTGCATTCAATCCATGGTATATATAAATACACATGCCATGATATGTTCAGACATTATCCAACTGATGGGTACCCCCTAATCTTTGTTGCCAATTCTTTAGTTCCACAAAAGTCCTGCTGTAAATATTGTGGTTTAATGAGACCAGCCAATGAGATCCCAGTCCTTGGAGTATGTGCAAACTTACCCTTCCTGGTGGATCATAGAAACACCAAACAATATCTTATGTTGGATGCCAGGAAAACACATGGAATAGCTCCAAGTGGGTTTGGACCATGATGACTCAGTTAGTACTACATGATGATGGAAAGTCTTCTGGCTGGTTGATGAACCAGAAGGACTGATCCAGAAGTAAGCATGTGTACAAAAGGTGGTTCCGCTCTTTCTTTCTTGTCAGGTGTGAGGTGAGGAAGGTTACTATGAGCTATAGCGGGTTGGTGAAGGGCTCTGGTAACCTGGCCACTACGTGTACGGGAATGCTATCTGTGTTTCTTTTGTCTCTTTCGTGTTTACTTCTCCTGGATCTTAGATGGATGAAGTTGAGGATTCCCCTAAGAGCAGCAGAGAGTTAACTATGTGGTGGGTGCAAGCAGGCAGCAGCCTACTACAAATGAGGAATTGCACAAGAGAAGGGGTATAAAGAAATGTGCAAATGAAAAGAAGATGAAATGTTTTCCCTCAGAGCTTTGTGTATAAAAAGAGACTATGCCTCCAAGAACCAAGCTTTTTGGAATACAGAACACCAGCCAGGTCAGTGAATGGGTATCCAGAGAAGGAACTGACCAGTTTACCACCTCCTGAGCTTTGAAAGATCAGAAGAGCAGTTTGAGGTCTTGTCAGCAACTGAGTCAGTAACAGAGACCACAGGGGCAAGGAGCCGCCATAGTCAGGGAGGGTGAGGAGCTGATACAGCTGCTGAATGACCTTGACCCAGCCCGGCTTTAGATCCATCTGTCAGATGAGACCCTGTGTCTTCAAATGCAGTGGCCCTTCACTGACGCCTCACCCCAGAGTAAATTTGGTGGAAACCTCGTGTAGGAAGAAAAAGATTCCTCCAGGTAGAAGTGGTGAAAGACTTCTTGGTCCCACATGTTTCTCACTAGCTCTCTGCTTCAACTTGGAGCCCCTCTCCCCAAGGACTGAGCATTTGAGGGGGAGAGGATACGTCTGCTTTGGAGAGGAGGCTGTTTTGATGACTTCAGGCTCTGCTATACCTTCTTAGTAGATACCTTTTTGTAAAAGCTAAATTCTGTCTACAGGTTCATCCATATTAGGGAGCACATCGATTGGGGGGCCATGAGTGACAATATCAGAAACCCCAAACTCCCAGAGTTACCAGATGATAGAACCGAGGGGCATAGTGGTCAGCCATCTTCTGGACACTCAACACCTCTCCTGAGAGTGAGATGAGGGGGTTTCTGTAGTGGTAAATATGGGGCCCTACTTTGTGTCTTTGACCTCCTTGTGGTGTACGCCAGAAGAGGTGTCACTGGGTCAGGAGTTTGATAACTTTGCTGATAGATATAACAGCAGCTTGTTTTCCAGGAAAGTCGAGCCAATGCATAGCTCCATGGGCAGTGGGTATACCTGTCTACCTATAATCTCTCCCTTCTGGATTATTTCAGTCTTTTCTCATTTCTGTCTCCTTCTAAAGGTCCAGTTTAAGGGCCACAAGAGTGTCTGACTGGGGAGTGATCACTCAGTCCTTCTCAAGTATGGGGTTAAAGGGCCCAGAGGCACCCTGGGTAAGGAGAGCTCTCTTGGATTCCAGAACAAAGCCCTTACCTGAGCTAACCTTGTTACCAAGGAGTTAAACTTAACCAGGAAGGCAGTGTTTCAGCCTGGGCTCCCCAGGGAGGACCTTGCCACTGTCTCCACAACCCATAATGTCCAAGCTAGAAGATTTGTGATGTGCCTGTACATTTGACATCATACAAATGCCCCGTCTGCGCCTAGGCTACACACACCCTTAGGGCATCATAGATTTACAAGGAGGAGGATTCCTAGAGATCTTATTTTAGAGAGGAGGAAAGGAAGGTCGGGAAGGACAGACTGTCAAAGTGACACAAAGAATCAATGACAGAGTTGGAATTCAGCCCCCCGTTCTTGGTCTCCAAATCCCTCCTCGCTGATGACCACGCTCATTGGATCATAGATGGGGAGATGGAAGGAACCTCGGAGACCTAGTCTGACCCCTTCATTTTACAGAAGGCTCAGGGAGGTGAAGGGATTTGTCAAAGGCCCAACAGCTGTGACTGTGGAAGGCAGGACCTGAATCCAAGGCCTCTGGCTCCAAAGCTCCGCACTGAGGGCCTAGGGACAGACTCCGTGGGGTTGGGTTTGGGGGTGGAGGAAGAGGACCAGGGAGGCCACATAAGGGCGGGTGCCAAAAGAATGGGGGCAGCTGATCTGCCCTAGGCTTTAAGATCGGCACATTCTCCCTGGGGCCTCCGACAATTCCCTTTCACAGAGGAGGAAACTGAGGTCCAGAGAGGTTTTCTCAGCTAGGTGTCAGAGGCAGAACTGGAACCCATGACCCCACTGACTGCATTGGTCATTCTCGGCACTCCAGTGGCCCAGCCTGGGAGCAGGCGGGCTCTGCCCGGTACCCGGTACCAGGGTGCCCCGTACAGCGGTGCCGGGGCGCGCATGGAAGGAGCTGACAGGCAGCCCCGCAGCCGCTCGGCGCTGGGGCCTCGGCGCCACCTTAAGGGGCGCTGACATCAGACTGGGCCGGCCCGCCCCCCGCTCTCCCCCTCCCCCGTGGGTGGGATTTCCTGCGCCGCCGCCGCCGCGGGTCAGCTGCTCCCAGTCCCTCCCCGCGCCCGCCCCCCACCCCTCCCGCCTCCCCTCAGCCGTCCCCTCCCGCTCCCGCTCCCGCTTCCCCGGGCAGGTTCCACGGCCACTCGGCTCTCCTCCATCCCGTCCCGTCCCGTTCCGTCCCGGCCCGGCCGCTCCTGCTCTGCCCTGGCCGGCCCACGGCCACTCGCCGCCGCCGCCGCCGCCGCCGCCGCCGGGGCCGCTGCCAACCCCACCGGCTCCGGCTCGGGGTCCGAGGCCGCGTCTCAGGCCGAGCGGGCGGCCGGAGCGGGGCCGCGGCCCCCGGCCCACGGCGCCCAGCCCTGCGTGGCCGCCCCTGCCGCCGCCCGCGCCCGCCGGGGCCCGGAGGGATGTGGAAGCCACAGGATGCCCGGCCTCGGCACCGGAAAGAGGTTTAAGCCCACCAAGTACATCCCGGTCTCCACGGCCGCCGCCCTCCTGGTGGGCGCCTCTACGCTCTTCTTCGTCTTCACGTGAGTGCGCCCCGGGGGGCCGGAGGCGGGGGGGGGGGG
>CM053594.1:7098222-7120922 GCA_028646575.1 Pseudocheirus occidentalis | reverse complement strand
GGGGTGTCGGGGAGCGAGACCCCGACCAGGGGGCCCAAGGATCCGGGATATTGAAGCCGGAGTAGGGGAACCCCAAGCGGAGAGCTGGAGGTCGGAGGTCGGGGTCTCCTTCCCGCCCTGCCTGCATCCCTGCGTCCGCCTGATAGCCAGCGCCTCCTCCCCCCACTCCACCAGTCAGCCCCTCTCGGAGCTTCCCCCATCCCTGCCCCTGCCCGGTTCTCTGCGGACCAGGACTGGGCTGTGCTCTGCTTCCTCAAAAGAAAGGAGGGAAAGAGATAGCGGGAGGCCCGCAGGCTGTACCCTGGCTGAGCCGGGAGAGCGGGGGCCCTGGGGAGTGCCCAGATGGCCATAGGCTGGCGGCTACTGAGGACAGAGAACGGGACAGGGCCGGGCTGAGAGCCCTCCATCCTCTGCTTTGCCCTGACCCCTTGCTCTCTTCATACCGCCTCCCCTTTCATCCTGCCTTTTTCATGTGCAAGCGCTCCCCAACCCCTTGAGCTTCCTCCTCCTGTCCAGCCCCCCCCCCCGACCTCTTGCACGCCTCTACACTTAGGGTGCTCAGGGTGCCCTTCCCGCCTTCCTTGGGCTGACCACCCAGCTCTCTCTCCTCTCCTCATTCCCCTTCACTATTCCAGCCCAGCCATCCCCTCTAACCCTGACTCACCCCGGGTTTCTCCCTCCCCCGACGTCCCACCCCCTATCGCCAGGAGCAGTGCCCCGAACTGGGTGAGAGTCTCGGAGTGAGGTGCTGCTCACTCCTGCCAGCCCGGCCCGCCAAACCGGTACACAGCGCATGGACTCGGCTGATGGCGACTGCTGGGAGGGGGCTGTGTGTGTCTGGGTGAGGCTGCGGCTTGTGGGTCTGTCGGCTGGTCTCTGCTGGCCTGGGTCTGGGGGAGGAGTCCGGCTGCTACTGGGCTCATCTATGGGAAGGAAGGTCTTGGATGGCTGAAGCTGGGCCCCCGGGGCCTGCGGAGGGCAGCCTACAGATCCTGGAGGGTCTAGGCTCCCCAAACCCCTCCTGCCTGGCTTGCCTCGCCAGCCCCTGCCCGCCAGCCTCTGTTTGTGTTCTATAGGCAGTGTTTTGATGAAAACAAATTGCAGCGTTCAGATTTCCTGGGCAATACTTTCTCTTGCCATTGGTTCCTTCCGCCCCAAATGGGCCTGTCAGTCATAACTCAGTCTGATGAGGCTTGGGAGGCAAGGTTGGGGGATGGGGCCGGGAGGCTCTGGAGCCCCAGATTTGGAGTAGAAAGACTTGGGGTTCCATTCCTGGCTCGGTAACCTTGGGTGAGTCCTTTGTCTTCCCAGGAACCTCGGGTGACCTAAAATGAGAGGGCCTCTAGGTCTCCCTCTGGCCTTCCTACCTCTGACATCGTCTGCTCTAAGACTGCTTACATACAGTCTATTCCAAGGCCCCCCTGACTCTAGCCCTCTCTGCTCTTCCCTGACTGAGCCTCAGGCAAAGCATGATCTTCCCCTCAGAGGGAGGCCTAGTTGAGTCCTGGGTCTGGCCAGTTTAGGCCTGGAGCAGGGGGAGGTAGAGGAGAAGAAAGGGGAACTCAGAGAACCTTTCATTCTAGGCAAGGAACAGCCCCTTGTTCACCTCAGATTTACCTTCATGACAAGGTGGCATCCAGCCTGACTGAAGATGTCAACTGGCTAACCTGAGTTCACATCTCAGTTCTGCCACTTACTAAGTGTGACCTTGGGCAAGTCTGGGCCTCAGTTTCCTCACCTGTAAAATGGCCAAGGGGTTGAACAAGGGGGCTTCTTTGGTCCCTTCTGCCTCTCAAGTTCTTCCCCAGAGGTGGGCCACCCTGTCACCTGGCCCTGCCCATCAGTATGAGCCCCAGCAGCATTAGGAGAGTAAGGGTGCTGATTGAAAGGAGACCTGGGTTCACAGCCTGATTCTACCCCCAACTCTCTCTTGGATCCCTGGGCACTTCACTTCCATCTCCCAGTCCCAGGCTTACTTTTTCTTTCTGGAAAATGGTGCTAAATAGTCCTCCTACTTCCTACCTCATCAGGCTATTGTGTGAAAAGAGTTTCCCAACCTTTAGACACTAGAAAAATGGGCATTGTGGAATCACTGCTTTCCTCTATGTTTCCCTGTGACTTTGGGTCTCAGTTTCCTTATCTGTCAAATGAAGGGGATGGAATCTCTTATTCTTTATTTGTTATCACCCCGAGCAGGGAGCATTTTAAGCATTAATCCTAATTTAGAGATACTGCCTAGGATGCTCTGGTTTCCAAAGAGTGAAAGTTGAGGGTCACCCAAAGGCCGAGGGAGAGGCGCCTAGTGGGTGTGAGTAGGCTGTAGGCCGCTGTTATCCAAGAATTATGCAAGAGCAGTGTTGCGAAGGCTTGTCAGCAGAGGGATGTGGGACTGGAGAAGGAGGTTGGGGGGGGGGGCTGGCCGTGGAACTGGCGTTAAGGATAACAGATGCCCAGCTATCCGAATCATCAGCCTAATGTCAACGGAGTGAGTTGGGCAATTGGGAAGATTTGGGGGAGGCAAGAGTCACCCAGGACAGGATGGGAAGGCACCAGTTGAAGGAGGGGGTTGTCCTCCTCTGGGAAAGCTCTACATCTAACAATGATGTTCATAGTTGGTTCCTGACCTTTGAGTCAAAGAACACCTTTTAAAAAAATATAAACATTTCTTTGCCTTCCCTCTGAGCAGAGTTTTACTATTAAGACTTACTGACTGAAAAAATCCACAACCACACAAAATGCTATGAATTCAAGAATGAATTTCTATCTTCCCGATCGTGACAAAATTTCAGAGTCTCAGAGGCATCTGGCCCAACCTCTACTTGAAGAGGCCAGCAAGCAGACACCCAGCTGCTACCTGAAGGCCATCTATGTGCATTTTGAAAGGAAAAATATTTCTGAAGGAGGATGATGAGGGCAAACATTTTATATGGCCCCTTCTAGAGATGGTATCACTTGATGCTCATAAGAACCCTGGCGGTATTATGGTCTTCACTTTATAGTTGAAGAAAGAAACTGAAGCAGAAAGAGGTTTGCCTGGCTAATATTTGTGTGAGGATGGATTTGAACTCAGGTCTTCAGCACTAACTGCCTTGGGAACCCCAAAACCTAGAATCTAACAGCACCGATTTACTGTGTGACCTTAGAAAAGCCCTTTCCTTTCCTCCCTCTGAGCTGGGGATCACAATACCCACTCTTTCTATGGGGCCCAATGCTAGCAGAGGGTCTAGCCCAGAGCTGGTGCCTCATCACTGCTGGCGGATGGGTTTCTACAGGGTACAGAGGAGGGCACTGACTCAGCTACCACAAGGCCTGGCTTAAAGGCTCACCTCTGAGACTTACCAGTTGTATGTGCCCTTTTCTGCAAATTGAAGGGCTTTCTATAGACGGCTGTTGAGGTTCCTCCTAGGACTCAGAGCCATTGTTTTCAAAGCATTCAATTAAATATAAAACTCTATACAGATGTGAGAGCTATTAAGCCCCTCAGCAGATGACAGACAGACCCCTATTACAGATGGAGGGGGCGCCAAGCTTCATTGCAGATGGGAGACTTTAAACCCTGTTGCAGATGTGAGGGCTGTTAAGCCTCATTATAATAGGAAATTTTAAGCCCTATTATAAAAAGATATGAAGGACATTAAGTCTCTTTAGTGGAAAGGGTACCAGACTGGGAATCAGGAGACCTGGCTTCTCTGCTGCCCCACAAAAGGACAGTGGTGCCTTGGGCGAGGCCTTTGGGCCTCAGCTTCCCCATCTGTAGAATGAAGGAGTGAGGAGAGGGCAGAGTGTCACTCGGAGGGGTGAATCTGTAGTTTGGGGCATTTGGGGGAATTTATTTTCAGGGTGGCCTCTTTGCAGGTGATTTGGAAAGCGGGCAATTGATGGTGATTTTTGGCCCTCGCTCCTTAGCCACATCAGCTTTTCTGAGTCTCAGGACAACTCTGTGCAGAAGGAAATCTAGTGTTCTTGTCCACATTTGACTGATTAGGAAACTGAGCCCCAGAGGGGTATAGTAGAGAGAAAACTGGTTCTGAGTTCACATCCCACCTTTGACCCTTACTCTTCTTGTTGGGTAAGCCTTAAACTTTGGATGGCAGTTTCCTTCGGTGAGAGCATTGAGTTGAATGACCTTGAAGTTGGCTTCCAAATATATGATCCTTTGGCCTTCCCAGGATCACAAAGCCTTTATGTATCAGAGGTGAGATTTGAACACAGGGCTCACTCCATCTGATGACCTTATCTTGTTCCTTGTTCTTTCCAGCTCCCTGGATGAGATGTTTCCTGGGTCTCCTCAGGGGCCTTATTTCCTGGATGGGCCCTTGGGGTGCAGCCTGGGAGTTCCATTCCTAACCATCCAAGGCTATGGGTGGGCTTGGCCACCAGCTAGGCCCCACAGGCTGCAGGCATTAGTGTCTGGCCTAGGGCCATATTTTCTGCTTGAGGCTAGCCTGGGAGCCATGGGACTGGGGACTCTGGCCACCTCTCCAAGCCAAGGACACTTGGTTCTTTATGCAGCACCCCAACGGCTCCCTGAAATAGGGAAACCTGCCAGTTCATGATCATGGTAAGGGCAGATTTTTCACAAGGTCACTGTAATGCCAAGCAAAGGCAACTTCCAAGGTTCAGATTTACCGGCATAGCAAACCCCATTTATTCGGTGACAGATTAAGGCAAAACATTCACAGAACGGAGAAAATCAAAATACAGTGTAACTCATTCATTTAGCAAGTAAGTTCTCAATTCAACTGCAAAGCACCAAGGTCCAAGTATCCCACCCCTGACCTGTAGGCAAAGTAGCCCCCTCCTGGGCAGTACATTCATTTAGTCTCTTCTCAAATGGAGATTAGTTTCCAATCATAAGCAAAGTACATTCATTTGGTCAATCACAGAGCACAAAAACGTCAAAAGTTTCCCACCCCTGGATCACAACTGAATTACAGTAGCATCCATTAATGCCAAGCACTTTCTCAAAAGGGGCAAGAGAGAACAAAAGGCCATCTACCCTTAAACTACAACAAGGTTAAGATACCATCCCAGCATTGAGAACCCAAGGAGAGGTCCTGTCTTCATCTTGACTTGAGGCAAGTTCTCAGCAATCTCAGTTCCTGGGGAGGCAAGGCTCAATAAAGCTATAGCCAGTGTCCTCATCAAGTCACCCTCTGCCTGTAGAACAGTCCCAGAACCCCTGAAAACATCAGCAAGACCCTCTTCCAGGATTTCTGTAAACATACAACATGAAAATCCTCCGTCAGGGCTTCTGAACCAATAGCAAGGCTCCAGGACCTCTACAACAGTGGCACTGTCCTTCGCCAGCAGGTGAATCTGGCAAAACAACATCAAAACAGACAAACAAAATACCAGCATCACAGCCACGCCTCTTCAGTTCTTGGCATCTCTGGGTGGCAGTTCCCAAAAGTCCTGGGCAGCTCCAACAGGTCCTCAGCAGTCTTTCTCTCAGCAACTCAGGCTCCACGATACTGGACACTGCTCTCCAAAAGTCCTTCTGGCCTCCTCTCAGCTTAGGCCTCTCTCCCAATTCACGGCTCCTCCCAGTTCAGCCCTCTCTCTTCACGTCAACAAGTCCATCCCACAAGTGGGATTCACAAGCTCTGGGTTTTAACACTCAACCTGAAAACCAAGCCAACACAGGGGATCTTTAAATTCCATTACCATTACAGCCACACAGCCAGTGAGCAGTAACAGTGATAACTAACAATTATGTATTTGCAAAATGCTTTGTGTATTATTTAATCTTCCCCTCAGGTGCAGCCTATTCTCCTTTCAAAGCTGAGAAGGAGACAGAGGCTGTTTCTTGCCCAATGTCACATAGCTGGTGACTGAGGCTAGATTTGAACTCTGATCCTCTTAACTCTCCGAGTCCTGAGCTCTGTCCACGGCACTGAGCCACAGTCCTTAACATAGTTTCTTGGAGTCTGGGAGAATTCCAGCTTTCCGCATTTGTTCCCTTCTCTGGAAAGCCTCAGCTTTTTCCCCTATAGAGTTAGGGAGCTGGAGCAGAACCTACATGTCTCCATCCCTTCAGGCTCTGATCATTATTTATCTAATAAACATATGGGAGAGTTGGGTGCTGTCCCCCATATTTAATGCAGAGAAGGCTATGAGGTTCCAGCAAGATATAGCCCCAGTCTTCCAGGGGGGTATACCTGGCCAGGTTAATACCTCTAGGTCTGTGAGTTTGGCTGGATGGAAATCCCAGACCATCTATAATGGAGCAGATGGGTCTGAAGGGATTCCCTCCCTGGGTCTTGAAGAGGTTAAATGACTGAGCCAGGGCCATCTAACTAAGTGTCAGAAGCTGGATTTCCTTAGAGTTAAAACTACTCCCAAATGGGTTGGGCCAACTCGGGGCTCTGGGTATCCATACTAAGACAGGCAAAGAACCAGAGTCCCTGCTCTCTGTGGGGGAAGCAACTTGTAAGCATCCATGTCCAAACAAGACATATGCAGCGTAAATGGGAGGTCACCGCTGAGGGCAGGCACAGTGGCACAGGGCAGTGCATGTTGGGGCAATCTTCTTAGTGCTGTGTGGGCTGCACCCCAGCTCTCAAGCTCTGCTTGTCCTGTGTGCCTCCTTTTCGCCACGTTATCTTCCGCATTAGAATGAAAGCTCCCAGAGGGAAAGGATCTTTCTTTGTATTCCCCCCCCTACCCCGGCTCCTAGCTCTTAGACCAGGGGGAGGCACATAGTAGGTGGGAAGGCATGCTTGTAGATTAATTGATTGGTTGAGCCCAAGATTTCTGAAGGTCTTTCACCCTCCTCCACCACTCCCTGCTGCCCTCTTTGGGTACCTATGATATATAATAATTCAGTTCACTCCTGGAAGGCAGAAACGGAAACAAATAATTCTGTGAGGTCCCAGGAAGCAAGGAAATAAACTTTCATTAAATGCCTACTATGTGTCAGGCACTTTGTGAAGTGCATTTAGGGGTTACGTTGTTACTGTTTAAAAGGTGGAGGGAGGGCCTGGAGGAGGTGGCACCAGGGAGAGAGGGACGGGGAAGGCATCCAGCACTTCCAAGGTTGGCGAAGTGTAGAAGGAAGGGCCCTGGTTCAAATCCCGGCTCAGCCGCGTGCTCGTAGGATTATGGGTACACCTCTTGCCCACGGTTCCTCAGTTTACTCATCTGTAGAACTAAGGATGTTGAGCAAGTTCATTTCCAAGACTTTTCTGACTCTTCCTGAATTCTGATCCCAAGTCAACTCTTGCTTTCAAAGTGTTTCTGGTATAAACAGGAAAAATGTTGGTCACAAGGAAGCTGGTGAGGGAGAAAGGCCAAGCAGAAGCCCACAGACAAAGCCCTTCCCCTCTTGAGGCCTCTGTTTCTCCATCTGTAAAATGAAAGATTGGAATGGAGACTCTCTGAGGTCCCCCCCACCCCTAAGTTCTATGATCCTCAAGCCCAGGAAACCCTGCATTCAGGACCCCTTGGACCACGGGGAACAGGCTGGGGTTCTCAGAATGTCCAGCTGACTTCCAAGGGGTGTGTGTGTATGTGTGTGTGTGTGTGTGTGTGTGTGTGTGTATGAATACCTATACGCGTGTCTCTGTGTGCATGCATGTCCGTTTCTCTGTGTGTCTGTATGTGTCTATGTCTATTTCTGGGTGTCTGTGTTTGTGTTGAGGGGGGCCCTTCCCGGGCACTGGAGCACCACCTCAGCCATGTCTGGGCCGTGTCTCTAGGGTGTCAAAGCTGAGGCTTACCTTGGCCTTTAGATTGGAGAGTTGGGCAGGGCTCAGAGCCCCAGCAGGCGGCCTTGGCCTGGCCACCTAGTCCATACTCCTTGAATTAGTAGCAGGTGGCTGCCCCAGCCCTGGGCCCCCATGGATTCACCATGAGGCTCTTGGCTAGAAGGAGGAAGCAGAGAGAACTTGGGTTCAAATCCTTGCCTTGCTACCTTGTGTGACCTCCAGTGAGTCACTTCCTCCCCAGGGTCTCAGTTTCCCCATCAGTAAAGTGAGGGGATTGGATTGTTGTTCAGTCACGTCTGACGCTCTGTGACCTCATGCGGTTTTCTTGGAGTGCTTTGCCATTTCTTTTTTCTGGTGGTTTAAGGCAAACAGAGGTTTGGCTTGCTCAGTCATACATACTAGCTTTTACACAGCCAGAAAGTGTCTGGGTCTGGATTGGAACTCAAGTCTTCCTGACTCAAGGCCCAGCACTGTCTCTACTGAGTCATCTAGCTGCTTCAGGGGTAGGATTAGACAATCCCTTGAGCCCCTTCCAGCTTTGAATCAGTGATAAAGCATTCTAGAACACCACTATATAGAGAATAATAGCTTTGGCACCAACATCTGGGTTAGAGGAGGCTGTAGAAGGGTGTGAAAAGTGTGATACGGCCTTTTGAGTCAACCAGCAAATGTTTCAGGGCCTACTGTGTGCCAGGCACAGGGGAAAGAGGGGACGGAAGGAAGGAAGGAAGGAAAGAAGGAAGGAGGAAAGAGAAAGAATAAAGAGGGAAAGAAAGAAGGGAAGGAAAGAAGTCGGAGAGGAGAGAGGGAAGGAAGGAAGGAAAAAAGAAAGAAAGGGAGGAAGGAAGAAAGAGAGAGAAAGAGAAAGAAAGAAAGAAGGAAAGAAAGAAAGAAAGAAAGAAAGAAAGAAAGAAAGAAAGAAAGAAAGGCCCAGCTCTCCCAGAATCTACACTTTAATCCCTGGCACTTGCCAGATGTTTGTGGTGGATGTGGAAAGGTTGATTTGTGAGGGATTCTATCTGTTGAAACACATACATATAATACGTGACAATAGCACACGGCATAAATACACATCATCACAATACTGGCATTTCTGTAGAACTTTAAGGTCTCATTGGATCCTCCATCCACCCTGGGAGGTAGGTACCATTATTGTTCATACTTTATAGATAAGGAGACTGAGGTAGCCTGCCTTGCCCAAGGTCACATAATAATGGGCAGAGGCTGGATTGGAACTGAGGTCCAGGAACCTTCCAATCTAGGGCTCCATCTACCACTGTCTTCCAGTGGTTCTCTGAGCAGCTGCTGTTGGGGAGGGATCCTACCCCGGGGATGGGCCTCTGTGTCTTAGGAGGGAGGAGGCACGGGGTGGGGGTGGGGGGCTAAGAGAGATCCTTTGAGGATAGGTCTACCTTGAAGAAACCTGGGATGTGGAAAAGTATTGGAATGATGGTCTCCTACCCAGCTAGGTCCTGCCTGAGTCCTCTGATATATTAGCAAATGACCCTGAAAAGCAACTCTGTAGGGTCATCAATTACAAGCTGGAAAGGACTTTGGAGAAGGTCTGGTCCAGTCTCCTCCTGTTAGGAAAACCAAGGCTGGGAGCAGGGAGTGATTTGTTTAAGGTATTAAGCTAAAAATCAAAGCTAACTCAGGATTTGGACCCATGTTACCTGACTCTATGTTTAATACATTTCCCACTATATTCTACTACCAACTATTCCATAAAGCAGATTCAGAGTCAGAGGACCTGGGTTCGAATTCTGTCTCCGTTGCTTGCTGTGGGTTTGGTGATGACCTGATGAATCACTTCCCCTCCCCATGTCCCAGTCTCCTTCTCCTATAAAAGGAGGGAGTTGACATGGAGGACCTTGCAGTGCCTTTTGGCTCTTAACCTATAGTCCTTTACTGGAAGCCTCCTTGAAGCCTCCTTGTCCTGAGCTCAGGACTAGAATCAGGCTCTTATCATTGAGGGTGCCCCAGCCCCAATGTTTCTACTTGTCAGTCCTTTGATCAATCAGAAAGCACTTATTAGGGGCCCATGAGGTAACGGGTAAAGGGTATACACAGGCTCAGAGATCCCTTTTTCACAAGGACCTTATTACACCTTAGAGATGTCACTGTCTGTGTCTCAGCCTTCTCTTTCTAACTAGAGTGTGAACTCTAGCCACCCTCACCATACCCAACTGAGTAGATGCTTGATAAGGTTGAAACTGAGTTCTCCTGGCCAGATCTTGCAGCATCCCTCAGGACTCCCCTTCAGGTTCCTAGACTCTGAGCTGGGAGGGTCCATCTAGTCCAGCCCTTAATAAGCCTTCCTACTATGCTAACTGTCTTTTATGTTGTCAAGTGAATTCTGACTCAGTCATGTCCAACTCTCCATGACCCATTGGGGCTTTCCTTGGCAGAGATCCTGGACTGATTTGCCATTTCCTTCTCCAACTCATCTTACACGTGAGGAAACTGAGGCAAACAGGGTTAAGTGGCTTGCCCAGGGTCACACAGCTAGTAACTGTCTGAGCATGGATTTGAACTCAGGTCTTCTGAAATCCAAATCTGGTGCTCTGTCCATTGTACCACCTAGCTGCTCAGGTGTGAGTTGGACTCAGTAGACACTGAAGTGCCTTCTGACTGAAATTTTGTGGTTTTAAAAGCATCTAGAAATGAAAAACTCTACCTGCAGAAGCAAGTGGACTCAGTTCCAATTCCATCTCCTGCAGGAAGTAGACTCTTCCTGGTTCTCTCAATTCCTGCCCTACCCCCAACACTAGTGACTCCCCACTGTCATTGCCTTTCATCTACTCTTGATGGATAGAACCATGTACAGAATGAGGAGGTGATCAAGACAAAGTCCTTACCATGTCGAGCTATCCCAGGGTGCGATGGTAGTGAGCTCCTCATCCCTGGGAGGTAGTGAGTTTCCCAGCATTGAGGTCTCCACACAAAGGACTAATGACCAGCTGTTGAGTCTGTCCTCAAAGGGACCATCCTGCTCGACTGGCTTTGACTCTGAGATAGCCCTCTTCCAGCTCCAACATTCTATAATTCTGGGATTGGGTTCAATTGATACTTGAATTGGTGAGTGTTGTCAGCCTGGACCCACAAACCCTCTGGCACAATTACTGTAGTGAGTGGACCCAAATTTAAAAACCTGAAACAGCTGGGAATCACTAGGGAGGTTGGGAAGGAGTCAGCCTTACCTGTGTAGAAAGATTTCTATTTTCACCTTTTTTTTCCTGTGGTGCCATATGTAGATTTGGGATCTTTATCAGGAGTACCCAGGTATGGAAATTCTCTACAGGAGAGTGGGTCAGAAACACCTGTGTAGCTGATTGACTTAGAGATGTGCCTGGGAAGATTTGTAACTGTGATTCAGATACATTTAATGCCAGGAGGGGGCCAAGGTGAGAGCAAGGCCAGGTGCTCTGGGAAATCTGGAGAGATCACTGTCAGCTGGGGGCATCTGAGAAGGCTTCCTAGAGGAGGGGGCCCTCAGATGATTCTCTAAGGAAGAAGATTCCAATATTCCAACAGCTGGATAGAGGGAGCAAGTGCAGTCCAGGCATCAGGGGATTGCTATGTGTGACAGTCTGGGGAGTCAGGTTCTCTGAGGATTGGGGAGGGGTGCTTCCTGGGGTCTCTGGTATCTCACCATACACATCACAGCCTGCCCTGCTGGAGAAGAATTGTCTGAATTTCCCTATTGGTTTATGGTTTACAAATTGCTGTATGTACAGGGCCTCAGTTTCCCCCTCTGCAGTATCAAGGTTAGGACCAGATCAGGAAGTCTTAAACTTTTTTTGTGTCATGGACCCTTTGGCAGTCAGGTGAATCTTGGGGTCCCCTCCTCAGAATAGTGCTTTTAAAAGAATTCATAATCAAAAGATAATGCTGAATTTCAGTTAGAGGTCAGTGAATATGAAGCTGTAATTTTTTTCGCCATCCAAGCTGATGGCACCCTTGAAGGCCCTTGGACTCCAGGCTAAGAACACTGGGCTAGATGTTCTTAGGCCCCTGATTCTGGGATCCATTCCCAGGAATTTTGGATGACTGGGCATCTTTGTCCTCACAGTCATCCATTCCCAGGTGGGAAAGGAGACAAGGGAAGGTGAGGTCTGAGTCAGTAGTATATAGCAAGTGGCCGAAGTGAGGCTTTCGCCCCAGGCCTCTTGACTCCAGACCCAAGACCCTGTGGATAAGGCCATGTGGCAGCCTCCTCTCCAGCCTCCTTCCACCTGGATCCACAGGACTCTCTGGGATCAGCCAGGTCTGGGGTCTCCACCTGTGGCCACATGAACACTTGTTGGGATTCTCAGCTGGTGGCCTGGTATTATTCCTTGTCTAATCTGTGGGGGTGCCCTGGAGAAGAGGAGAGGGAAGGCAGACACCATAGCTGTCCTCAAGTATCTGAGGGGCTTCCTGGAAGAGGAGGGCTTAGCCCTAAGAGGCAGGACTAGGAGCAAGTAGGCGGAACTAGGTGGAGTGGGATGGGGAGGGTTACAGGGACGAAGATTTAAGCTGGAGGTCAAGGAGAACTTCCTCCCAGTTGGGGGGGACCAACCAAAAATAGAATGGGCTGCCCACAAAGGGGTGTTCTTCCTTGTACCAGATCATATAATCATAGGCTTCCAACTGGAAATGACCTAAGAGGCTCCCATTTTACAGATGAGGACACTGAGTCCAGGAAGTTAATGACTTGCTCACAGTCCCTCACGTGGTAAATGGAAGGGGCAGGATTTGAACTTCAACCAGTGGCTGGTGGCCCACTGATCAGGGACTTCACCAAGGGGGCTCTCACTCAGAAGCAGGCTGGACCAGCTGCCCTCTGAGAGACTGTAGCCACAGATTCTCAGACACTGATTATATACTGTTTGGTCTCAAGGTAGAGAGGATCTCCAAGGCCATCTGGGCAGACCCCTTCTTTCACAGAAGACACTGAGGGCTAGAGAATGAAGGAACGTGCCCAAGGTCACCCAAGTGAGGCAGGGTTTGAACCCAGCCTCTCTGACTTCCCAGTCAGAACTCCTTCCAGTGTGCTACTCACCCTCCCCCATTGGTCTGAAGGACACAGGAGCTTAGATTTGGAGCTGATAGAGAGGTCATCAGTGAGCCCCATTCTGAGAGCTACCTATGCCCTCAAATTAGGGAAGCAAATACGCACCCAGTAGCGTCTGGGCAGGGGCAGGTTGTGCCTGGTGCGGCTGGAGTCCAGCTTGGGGGAACTCTCTTGAAGAATAAGAGTAGGGTGGCAATCTGCCAAGAAATTTGCCCTTTTCCTTCCCACTTCTCCCTGTATGTGTCCCTCTCCCCCAAACCCCGTGCTCCTGGGCAGCCTCATCCTGCCCCATTGTGTTTTCACATTTGGGTCTGCCTTCCTTGGCTAGATCACTCTGCAGATCTTCCCTTCTCTTCCTCCTCCTCCTCCTCTCCGTCTCTGTCTCTGTCTCTGTCTCTGTATCTCATCTACCTCCCACCTCTCCCCTCCCTGCCTCATCTCTCTCTCCTTCCCCTCAGCATAGAAAAGTGTACTGGAGACTGCCTGTGGAATCAGAGGGCCTGGGTTCAAATCCTGCCTTCCCGGGCGATGTTGGGCAAGTCACTGACTCCCTGACCTTAGTTTCCTCACCTGTAAAATGAGCAGGGTGAGACCAGACAGTCTCTGAGTTCCCCTCTAGCTTTATATCTCTGATCCTGCTGCTCCTTTCTTTTCTCCTCTTCTGGACGCATCCCCCTCTCCTTTCTGTCCTCTCGATCCTCTCTCCTCTTCATTCTTCCCCCCCTTTCCCTCCTTTCTCCTCTCTTTCTTTCTCCCTTTCTTTCATCTCTTCTGTCTCCTCCTTCCTCTTCCCTTCCTCCATTGTCTTCTCTCTTTTTTCTTCTCTTTTGCCTGCTGTCTCCTCCTTCCTCTTTCTTCCTCACCCTTCGCTCTCTCTTTCTCCCTTTCTTTCTCCCCCTCCTCTGTCTCTTCCTTTTCTTCTCTTTCCCCCTCTCCCTCATAGCTTCTTCTGTCTCCTACTTTTCCTTCCTCTCTTTCTTCTCCACTCTTTCCCCCTCTTCCTCAAAATGGGCCACTCCCTCCCCCCTGCTCTCTGGAAGATCTCTGCTCTTAGGTAACTCTTAGCAATTTCTGCTTGAGTATTAGTGATTAAGGATGTTCCCATTTTCCAGACTGTTGGTGCCCTCTCCCCTCCCCCAAGGATAAGAAAGACTTGTGGGCGCTTGGGGCAAGGCACCTTGACCCAGAGGAATGTGCTTCTAACCAAGCCAGAGAGAAATGCACCACCACTAAGGCCAGTAGGACATGCTAAGAGCCTGAAGCGCCAGCTCCATAAACAGGTTGGAGTGTTAGCAGCGCATAACCACAAGATAAGCTATCCCTTACTGGCTGTGGGCTGGGCCACAGCAAGCTGGGCATCCATCCCACTGGGCTGTGGAAGGTAGTGGAGTGTGAGGACACAGAGAGAAGCCAGGAGGAGAGCCTTGGAATGTGGAAGAGCTGGCAGCCCTGGGAGGGATGAGAGTTGGGGTGTAGGCAAGGGGTTCGGGACCTTGGGTTCACCCTGGTTGGAGGCCCTTTGATTAGCTAACGAGCCTCATAGATGCTGTGCTTGCTGTTGGGGTAGGACCCAGTGCCAGAGCAGAGCCAGCCCAGGCCTCTCAGATGGTAAGTGGCCTTCCTTAGCGAAAGAGTGAGGCATGGGGCAGGGGTGGCTCCTGCCAGGTCCCTAATGTGCTGCCCCCCATGGCTCCTAGTTCTGCCTTCTAAGGCCAATCAGAATGAAGCTGATAGACCTTGCACACCTCCCTCTGAGCCTTAGTTCCCTTCTTTATCGACTGAGGCAGGATTTGAACCCAGGTCCTCTGTTCTATGCTGAGGGGGAGGAGAGGTGGGAGGCAGACAATGACACAGAGGCACTGAACTATGGCCTCAGGGGCCCTCACAGCTCAAGAGCCAGCATCCTGTACTCTGATGAGCTGGGGAATGTTTGTCCTGGATGGCAGGGACAGAAATGCTTTCTTCAGGCATTTGAAGGCAGGGATCTTGGGGATGAGGGACCAGATCTGTTCTCTAAGACCTCTGCGGGGCAGGGCTGGGAGTCACTGGGAGGCAGATACGGCCTCCATCTTTATTAGAGCTGGCCCAGAGCTAGCAAGGATCTGAAGTCGGATTCAGACACAGATCTGCTGGGCCAGTGGTTAGGGCACTGGACCTGGAGTCAAATGTAGCCTCAGACACTTGCTAGCTGTCTACCCCTGGGCTTTACCGCTGTCTGCCTCAATTTCCCTAACTGCAAAGCCAGGAAAATAAGAGCCCTACCTCCCAGTGTTGTTGGGAGGATCAGATGAGATGTCTGTAAAGCACTTAGCGTCCCATTACTGTTGGCATTCCTGGCCCAAGCCCATGGCTCCGGCAGATGCCCCAGGCTGCTTCTAGTGCGCACTGGACTAGGGTTCCTGATTTTGGCTTGGTTTGGGTCAGTTGCTCTGAGGGCCTTTTCTGCTCAGAGATGCTGGGCAGACTTTAGCCGGTGGGGGTGGGGTCCTGAAGGGAGCAGAACAGCTGAGAGCCAGCTTCCAGGACGGCACAGTACTGCGGTGTGTGTTTATAAAAAGGCCTGTGTGGACGGGCTTATTTTTGGAGTTGTAGAGACAGAATGTGTCCTTGGCAGCAGCTCTGGTGGGGACTTTGGAGGCACTGAGGCTGATGCTGGTGGGCTGGGGACTTGGTAGGGACAGGCCTGGGGTGGGGTACTTGGCTCCCCTGTCCAAGGACCTGATCATCAGGAGTCCCTGGTGGCAGGGAAGTCAACAAGCTGCCCTTCAGGAGTCAGCGATATGTTGCCTGATAGGTCTTTGGTTTTTAAAGAATCTTTATTAATGCCTGCCCAATGATTTTATCCTGCTAATTGTCCCCTCCCCCAAAAAAGTACCCAACAATGTTTTTTGTTACAAAGAATTCTAGTTAAGCCAACAATTCATTGTGTCTAACAAAGTATGCCCCATTATGCCCCCATGGTCCACCACCTCTCTGCTGAGAGAAGGAAGGTTGCCTTTGCCACCTGATCACACTTTGGAGATGCTCAGATTTCTCTTAATGGCTGGCCCTGAGGTATTATGGAGAAAGCGCTGGTTTTGAAGTTAGAGGATCTGAATTTGAATCTTTCCCCTGCTGTGAACTTGTTACATGGCCTGGATAAAGTCAGTTCCTCTTTCCAAGCCTCCATTAAGCGAGGCCCTTGGAGGAGCTGAAGGGCCCTCCCAGATCTGACATTCTGTGTTTTAAGGTTCTGCTGTCCCCGTTGGAATTCTCTCTTCTAAGGTCCTGTCCCTCCCTTTCCCCCCTCCCCAGTTGTAGCTTTCTGGGTTCTAAGACCCCTCCCAGCTCTGGCATTCTGTATTTCTGTGAACTCACACTGAGCGGTAATGGGGTCACTCCCCTGCTCCACAGTCCATAGTGACTCCCCATCGTCCAAATGACAAGGTCCAAGCCACGGGCAGGCAGGGGTTTTCCACTGATGTCGACTGCCCAGACTTGTTCAGTATCTGACTGTCTCCATCTGTAACAGGCTCAGCTTTTATGGGCCGTGACACATTTCAGGGACTGAATTACTAGAAGCTGCCCTCTCCCCCAAGCCCACACTTTACAGAGTGAGTATGGAGAGATTGAGTGACAGGGGAAGGCCCCAGAGCAGTCTGGGAGCCCTTTCTCTGTATTCCTTGCCTCTCTCTGACTGATCCTCCACAGGCCCAGCCACAGCCCTAGTCCCCTAATGAAGATTTCTGATGGTGGGTGGAGGGTGCGGTTGGGGGCGGGTTGGACCAGAGTGAGTCATAGCCATGAGACTGGAGAGATGCCTGGCAGGCTCGTGTTTGGAAAGTGGAGACAGCCCCGGAGAGGAAAAGGCTCCTAAGCTACAAGTCAGCTTTTGGTCCTTGCCTTCAGACCAAGTCCCTTCCTCTGGCTGGGCCTCAGGTTCCCCATTTATTACATGAAGGGGTTGGGGCCTGGTAGAACAGGAGAATGACAGACCATGGCCCAAGCGAGGCATCATGGCAAAGTCTCATGATATCTTCATGGACTGCATGAAAGAAGATAATAATCAGTCAATAAACATTCATTAGGCACCTACTGTATACTAGTTGCTGTGCTAAGTGCCAGGCTTGCCAGGATAACTAGTGACTAAGCTGGGCTTTGAACCCCAGATCCAGCAGCCGCACATAGGCGCTTCCTTCTAGTTCTGAGAGCCAGTCTATGGGGACCAGTGCTGGGCAAGGGGTCTGGGGGATTTGTTCTGAGACAGACCAAGGAAGGCCTAGAACTCACCATTTTAATAGAATTTGAAAGCTAAAAGGCAGATTAGAGAAGGGTCATTTAAAAGAAGAAACTGAGACCTTCAGAAGGGAGAGACTGACCCAGGGCAGTGCTCAGGCACTCGGACAACGTGCAAGGCCGGCCTGAGTGCAGGAAGCAGAGGAAGTAGATGGTGTCAGGCACCTGGATGGGGCTGATTCTGACCGGCGGGTGCCAACTTTGGTTCAGAGTTTCCTGGCTCCGAGGTCACGAAGAAATAATATTGAGCTTTGTTTGTGTACAATTGAAAGCACACAGACAGACAGACCTGCAGAGACAAACTTTTTTCCTGGAACTCAGCCCAGGCAGAAATTTCTTCTGTGGGTCCTTATAGGTGAGACTTTGGGTGACTGAGGAGACAGGATGGACTCTGTGGGGAAAATGCTGGGGAGCCCAAAGTGGGACATCTGGGCAGCCCCCCAGGGTGTGTCTCTTTGTCTGAAGTGGGGAAAGCAGGCAGGGAGGAGCAGGGGAACTTGTGAAGTGCTACCAACACAATTAGAACAGTTCCTTTGGCCTGAAGAGACACTTAGGCCTTCTCCAGCTTCCAAAAGGGGTCATGCTCCAGAATCTAGTTCTTAAGTGAATTGTTTGGAACTGGGAACTTGGTGTGTTTTCCTGGAGAGAATCTGGTGGGCAGGGCCCAGCCTGGGCTTGGTTAACCCCTGCTGTGCCTGAAATGCTGGTGCATTTTCAATGAATAGAGCATGTTAGGCAGAGAGAACCAGGAGGGCCCAGAGCTGGATGGGGCCTCACCAGGCCATCCAAGGAAGAAATCACCCAGTTCTCTGTGACTTAGGTTTGCCAAGGCCTTCCCTGGGAGGCAAGGTAGTACAAGTGCTGCTACCCCATTTGACAGTTAGGGAGAGGAAATATGGCTTGCCCTAAGGCACACATCTAGGGAGTGGCAGAGTTGAGATTTGAATCCATATCCAACCTTAGTCCAACCCATATCTGAACAGGCTTTGTGAGCAAAAAGGAAAAAAAAAAGAATGTTGGATATTGGAGAACTGCTTTATTGCAGGTGTTGGCACTTCAGGGAGCGCAGAAGAGAAGTTAGAGGGAGACGGAGATTTTAGGCAAGGTGAGACAAAAACGGGACTACATGGGCATGGCAGTCTCTAGTGGAGTGCCACGGGGATTACTGCTTGATCGCTTCTTACCAACAACTTGGATAAAGGAGTAAATGACACGCTTACTACTTTTGCCAATGACCAAAGCCAGGGGGCTAGGTAACATGTTGGGCAAAGCCATCGGAATCTGGAAAGGTCTGGAATGCAGAGATAAATACAATATGATGTAGTTTACTTGGGGTAAAGGCGTCTCATGCTCTGGGTCACCAAAAAGAAATTAAAGACTTAACTTCATAGAGATAGGAGTAGAACTTTCAGCCAGTAGTTTGTCTGAAAAAGATCTGGAGGGCTTAGTGTCTTCCAAGCTCAAAGCATGACATGGCAGTCAAGAGAGTTAGCTGGGTAGCTCTTGGGCTGCATAAAGTGAAGCTTGGTAGCTGGGATGAGGGGGTGAGTGTCCTGCCCTGCACAGACCACCTCTGGAATGTGGGGTACAGGTTGGGGGAGGAGGGGCACCACTGAGGGAGGTGGCTTAACTCATGAGGAACCCCCAAGCCATGTCATAGCTGAAGGAACTTGGGATGTTTAGTTTGAAGACGGGAGAAAGGGGGGGGTGTGTCAGGGAAAGGAATGGAAAAGAACCAGGGGGCGACGCTGAGAGCTAGCTTCTAGTAGCCCATGGGAGCAGCATGGGAACACCTCCCCTCGGCAGCAGAGGGTAGGATGTAGACTAATGGGGAAATAGTAGAGTCTGATTTCCATAGGAACAGCTGTTCCCGAGGGAACGGGCTACTCTGGGAGGTAGGGGGTACCCCTTCCTTGGAGGCCTTCAGATAGAGGCTGGCTGCCCACTCATCAGACATATTCTGAAGGGTTCCCTGAGTATGGCACCATCACCCTCTGTGCCTCTGAAATTCCCTGGGCTTGTAGAGTCTGGTTCTTATGGGGGTGTTCAAGTCTTCCTGGGGCTGAAGATGGTGGCCATTTCAGCAGGCAGCCAGGTCTGTTACGGGTGCTGGGCAACATTCCTTGTCCTCACGGACTTTGGGGAGGATGGGTACTTGTTGGTTGCCCCTCTAGCAGGAGCCAGAGCCTTATTCCTGGGCCATGTTCTGTGCTGGGTGGGAGGGGCTCCCCATCTCCACCTCCACCGGTGTTTCCATAACAACCTGCAGAGGCCTTGCAGGGGATGTGGGCACAGACAGCTCCATCTCCTCCCTAGCCTGGCATTCTGGCCCAGGGTTTGCCCGAGGTCTGCCCTAGCTCACCAAAGCTTTGTGCTTGTCTTATCTGAGCCCTGATCTCATGGACTTGGGCTGGGAGACAAAGCCCCAAAAGCCAGCTGTGTTTGTGCCTGAGGAAGATTCTCACACCTCCTGCCATGGGTACCTCTCCCTCTCCAAAATGACAGTTAGACCTCAGGCCTTGAGCTGGGGCATAAGAAGAGAGCATTTCCCACGGTTTCCATTGCCCTGGCCTAAAGTGAGGTGGGCCACTTTGTAATGTAGCAAGCTCCCTGTCCCTGGCGGTATCCAAGGAGAAGGGGAATGCCTGGCTACTCCACACACATCTGTGTCCCTGCTGGGGCACGAGCTCCTCGAGGGCAGAGACTGTCTTTGTCTTTCAGTGTACCTCCATTCCTTAGGATAGGTCCTGGAACTTAGTAGGTGCTTAATATTCATTAGCTATTGGGGAAGCTGGAAGGAGGATTTATCTGCATTCCTGAGTCCTGCATGAGGAGACCAGGTGCCATCTGGGCTCCTGTCTGGCTCTGAGATTCTCCGGTTTGGTGTGTGTGTCTTCTCTTCTGATAGAGTATCGCTTCCTGGAGGGCAGCTCCTGGTTCATTTTTGTCTGAATATTCCTAGCACCTCACATAGCAGGGGGTCAATAAACCCCCCCTATTTTGCCTTTTGGAGGGCAATTGGGGATAAGTGACTTGGCCAGAGTCGCACGGCTAGTAAGTGTGTCAAGTGTCTGAGGCCAGGTTTGAACTCAGGCTCTCCTGACTCCAGGGCCGGTGCTCTACTCACTGCGCCACCTAGTCACCCCAATAAACCCTTGATCAATGGATGAATTGACTGGTGATCTAAGTACTGAGGATACAAAGCAAGGTAAAAAATCAACCCCTGCCCACAGGGGGCTCACCTTCTAATGGGGAAGGCAGCATTCAAATAACAGTGTGAGAGAGAGTAGAGGGAAGGTAGCTTCTGAGGGAAGACTGGACTCGAACCCAGGACTTCCTGCCTCCAAGTCCAGTGCCCCTCCCTTCATGAGGGAGAACAAAATGAACCCCTGATTCAGAGTTGGAAGACCCTCATTCAGTCGCCAGCTTGTCCACTTGTACTAGTCCCCTTTAAGTGCTCACTAGCAGAGCCCTCCAAGAGAGAAAGGGAGCTGTCCAATGCAGAGGAAGAGGTCTTCTAGCAGAGGGCTAAGTGAGATGGTCTCCGAGGTCCCTTCCATTTCTGAGATCCTACATTCTATGGTATGAGATCTTTTACTTAAGAGAGATTGGGAGAAACTTCCTATAGAAGGTGGGACTGTAGTTGGGACTTGAAGGTAGCCAGGGAAACCAGGAGGCGGAGGAGATGGGAGAGAACATTCCAGGAACGGGGGACAGCCAGAGAAAATGCCCAGCGCTGAGGTAGAATGTCTAGTACCTGGAACAGCCAAGTCAGCACCTGGGTCCGAGAGAACGTGAGAAGGTAGAAAGGGGAAGAAGGTGGGAAAAGTAGCTGGGCTGGGGTATCCCCCATTAGATTGTGAGCTTTCTGAGGGCAGGGACTGTCTTTTGCCTCTTTTTCTATCCTGGGCACTTAGCCTGGCACACAGTAGGTGCTTAATAATAGCTCACTAATGGTTTCTTTGAAAAACCCAATCCTTGTTTGATCTTACCAAGCCTTCTATCTATCATCCCACACCTCTCCTCCCCCTCTCCTAAACTCTGCAGTCAGGCTCCTGATCTCACTCATCTGAAAGTGCTCTGCCCAAAGTTCCCGATGACTGTTGCATTGTCCTATCCAATGGCCTTCTCTCAGTCCTCACCCCTCTTAGCCTGCGGCTCTCCTCCTTTGGGTGTCTGCTGCTTCTCCTCCTTCTTGTCTGACCTTTCCTTTGCTGGCTCCTCATCCGGGTGACACCCACTGACCTTGGGCGTCCCCGCCACTCTGTCCTTAACCCCTCTTGGCCTTCCCCTCTGTGCTCTCTCACTGACCTCATCAGCTTTTCTGGGCTCAGTTGTCCTCAAAGTGGACAACTCCCAGATGTCTTGATTGGGCAAGTGTTTGCTTATAGGACATCTGGAACCCATATTCCATGGGCATCCCAGGCTCAGGAGTTAATATTTATAAATAAATGAGGTAACACTGGGAAGTACTGATGCATAGGAGTTCTCCCCACCCCAGCATGTCCAGAGAAGAACTCAGTTTCTTTTCCCCCAAACCCCTCTTCCTACCTTCCCTGCTACTGTCAAGGGTACCACCATCATCTTTGGACTTTCCACTCACACTCCCCTTTCTAGTGCCAATCTTGTTTCTCCCCCCTGCCCAGCATCTCTGTCTACACCCCCTTCTCTTCACTGATTCAGCACCACCCTGGCCCCACATCCCTGCACAAAGTGATTTCTCTAGAGCCTCTCAGGAGTCTGACATAAACTACTCAATAAACATTGGTGATTCCCATAGATAGAATTCTCACTCAGGTCCTCCTGACTCCAAGTCCAGCACTCTGTCCATTGTACTCCCTGGCTGCTCTCCTTAGGGTCAGCCAATCTGCCTGCTGCCCCTCACACTCTCCCCTCAGCTCCTATCCCCTCCATACCTTTTCCCAGGGGTCCTTCCTCACTCTCTACCCTGTGTGCCTCTCAGAATGCTGACGAAGGAACCACTTTTGGAGCCCTCCTGGCCAACGTGCTGGTGGCGTTTGCTTGAGATGCCTCTTGCTCATTTCCACCATTTGATGGAAGGTCCTCAAAGGCAGAACTTGCTTCTTTTTGTCTGTATCCTCAGCATCCTGCAGACGCTCAGTAGACGTTTGCTGACTGACAGAATCCTCCTCTGTAAAAATGGACTGGGCTGGCCCAGAAGGAAGAGCGGTGTCAAACTCAAATAGAAATGGGTCCCTGCAGGTCCCATATGGACTCAGGAGGCCTTAAGTTAACTGCTTATGCTTTATTGTATTTGGAAACTTTGTTAACTATTTCCCAGTTACATTGTAATCTGTTTACAAGGTGTGTTTGACACTTGGACCAGAAGCCTTTCATGTCCCTTCCAGCTCAAGCATCCTATGATCCTACAACTGGGTGAAGGTTCTCTGCCCCCCCCAGGGGAGCAGGCAGCTGGGGGGCAGCAGGAAGAAGAGGGGGAAGCTTGGAGGCCCCTCCCCCACCCCATCTCTGCTGTGCTCTCTGTTCACATCCCTAGTACCCCATGCAGAGCAGAGAGATAGCAGTGCTTAACACTGAGCACAGAAACACAGCACATGCAGAAAATGTAAGGGGCGGGGCACTTAGAACAGGGGATGTCAGGACTGGGGGGGGCTTATAACAGGGGATGTCAGGACTGG
>CM053594.1:7076713-7097722 GCA_028646575.1 Pseudocheirus occidentalis | reverse complement strand
TCAGCCATTCCCCAATTGATGGGCATCCCTTAAATTTCCAGTTTTTTGCCACCACAAAGAGAGCTGCAATAAATACTTTTGTACATATGGGACCCTTTCCCACTTCTGTGATCTCTTTGGGATACAATCCCAAAAGTTCTCCAGCTCATTTTGATGAGGAAACTGGAACAAACAGGGTTAAATTACTTGCCTGGGATCACACAGCTAGTAAGTATCTGAGGCTTGATTTGAACTCAGGTCTTTCTGATTCCAGGCTCAGCACTCTATCCACTATGCCATCTGACTGTCCTGTCTGTAGCTTGCTTTGTATATATTTGCATGTTGTCTCCCCCATTAGATTGTAAGTTCCTTGGGATCAGGGACTATATTTTGCCTCATATCTCTAGTACTTAACTGTACACAACAGGTGCTTAATAAATGTTTATTGCTTAGTGAATTGAAGTACAGATCTTTACATTTATTCTTCTCAAACTCCATTTTCCTAGATTGAGTATAGCAATCCAGCTCACCAAGGTGTTTTTCAATCCTGATTCATGAAGGTATGAGGAATAGACTTTGAAATCTTGGTGCCCTATAGATATAGGAGTTGGTGTCATTATTTTCTCTCCCTCAATATCTCTCTTTCCCTAACCTCTTCTCCAGGTCAAAGTTGGCTCTAAATTCTCTGCCCCTCTCCCGGACCTCCTGGGTGACTGGCTACATGGTACTCTGGACAGAATCCTGGTGACCTGATTCTGCAGCTCAGTAGGGGGGTGGGAAAGAGAATACTGGACGAGTCCCTTCTGCTCCCTGAGCCTCAGTTTCCTCCTCTGTAAAACAGAGGGGATAATCTCTATCTTGCTTCTCTCATGGGGATGTTGTCAGAATTAAATGAGATGATGGATGGGGCAATTACTAAGAAGTACTCCTATATGAAGAAGAATAAAGAAACCCATGCTACAGTGTGGATCATGGCTGACTGTGTTCTTTCTCCCTTCCAAGAAATGTGGATCCAATGGCATGTGTGCTCCTCCAGTGCCTTAACCCAAAGGAGATAGGAGGGAATTGGCAGTCCCAAAATGACTTAGGTGCGAACCTTGAGCAGGGTGCCTTTCTTGGATGTACCACGCACCATCTAATGTAGGTGGCTGCCTATTCTGCCAAGTCTTAAAGTCAGCTTGCCAAGGAGGGATGTGGGGGTAGATGTGATAAGATTCCTCTGTCATTTTGACATCCTTATTGCCAGGCCAGCTTTTGAACCAGATGATGGTTCTCCAGATAAAAGGGAGAGTTTGGACTCTTAGGGGATCAGCCCCCAATCTGACTGTCATTTGAATACAAGAGAGGGGAAGGAGAAAGGATATATGACTGAGCAACAGGTCATATGAAAACATTTCTGAGGTCTTGGTGACTTGGGATCTCCAGAGAAGTCAAGAAAGAGACACAGCAGCTCCAAGCCCCACCCACTTGCATCTGTGGTATCGTTAAGAGGGGCAGAGTGTTTAGTAATAAGAATGTGACAGTCCCCCTGTGCTCTGCCCTTTCAGACCCCTGTCTGGATTATGGGACCAAGAAAGAGGTATCTACCTCCCCAACACTGAGACGCTACCTACCTACAGTCATGGCCAGGGTTTTTATAGCTTCTTGGTGTTTGCAAGGCAAGGCACCTATGAGATCTCCTTTGGAGGCTGGCTAATGGTCCTTCATATGTACATGCTTGGACTCCACTGATGTTTTATCAGTGAGAGTGTCCAGATGAGACCAGTCAGAATGGGTAAGATCTCTTCCCTGTAATGGGATCCAATAGGACCTGGAGAGGGCTTAGCCTGGAAAAGAGACTTGTGAGAGCTGGCTTTAGCTATTTAAAGGGCTGCCGTGTGAAGGATTAGCTTTGTTCTACTTGGCTTCAAAGGCCAGAACCAGTAGTAGTAGTGGGGGGAGGGGCACAGAGGCTGACTGAGGCCGGATCGTCAGAAAACCTTCCAAACAATGGGAGCTGTTCAAAAGGTGAACTGGCTGCCCAGGAAGAAGTAGTGAGCTTCCTGTCACTGGAGAGCTGTTAGCAAAGACTGCGTGACCAACTTGTCCAAGTTGTTGGAGATGACGTTTCTTTTCTGGGTTACCAGATTGTAAACTGTCCTGACTGATTCCCTGAGACCAGTGCCCTGAATCCAGGACGTGCTTAATGCCGTATTGGTGGAAGTGTAGACCACCCCCTTAAAATACAAGAAGCATTTATTAAGCACCTACTGAGTGGCATTAGGGAGCCCTGTGGTCCTGGGGGCTTATTCTCTAGGAGAATAATATCCCCCAAAAGGTCCTTAAAATGGAGGATCACGGTCCTGGAGCTGGAGAGGACTTTAGAAGTCACCAAGCCCACCCCCTTCAGTTTATGGAGGAGCAAGCTGAGGCTCATAAAAGTGATGTAACTTTCTAACTGTGTGAACAAGTGTAGGAGGCAGGATTTGAACCCAGGTCTTCCTGACTCCAAGTCTAGTGTTCTAGCCCCGACAATCCCCTGCCTTGGTTAGATTCAGTTCAAATCTCTCCTTCTGTAGGAGCTCTTTCCCAGTTCTTGTAGCTGCTAGTGCCTTCCCTCTTTGACTATCAACCACTTAGACTGGGGAGGTCCTGTATGTTCTTCAGCACATACATGGAGTCTCTGTGTTATGTCCCCCTGTGATGTGCTTGAGGGCTGGACCTGGCTCTCACCAGTGTCTGTATCCCCTGTGCTTAATGTCTCCTGGTACAGAGCTGCGGTTTACTAATTGCTTTTTGACTGATAGATTGACTACATGAGGCCTTCCCTGATCCCTCTAGCTATGAGTGCCCCTCCCCTCAAATTATCTACTGATCTTTTTTTATCTGCTGGTCTCATCCAGGAGAATGTAGGCTCCCTGAAGGGGTTGTCTTGTTTGTGTCTGTTCTCAGGGCCTAGCAGGGTGACTGATTCCTAGGAGGGAAGGAAGGAAGGAAGGAAGGAAGGGAAGAGGGAGGGAGGGAGGAAGGAAGGAAGGAAGGGAAGGAGGAAGGAAGGAGTGAATTAATGAATGAGTGAATTAATGAACAAACTAATGAATTGGCACTCTAGCTTCCAAAATCTCAACATTGGCTTTATTTCCAGGACAGCTCCTGGTGCCAGTTGAGGTTTGGCACTTCCAAGACTCTCAGGCCCTCACAGCTCCTTCTCAGGATCTCTGTCTTCCCTGCCCCACCCCCCTCCCAGCACACACACACACACACACACACACACACACACACACACACACATCCCATGGCCTGATTGAGTCTTCCCTGAGCCCTCTCATGACTGCTGGGGGGCAGGGAGCATGATACAGTTGGCCAGGTGGGGGTGGGGATGGGGCACCTATTTTACATGTGAGGCCAGGCTTCTCAGTCCAGTATTGGGGAATTGGGTAGCAATGGCAGTCTTTGCCATCCTGGACTGTTTTCAGAATGTTTTCTCCAACAGGTTTGTAAGCTCCAGAAGGTAAGGACTGTGTGAGTGCCTATGTATGAGCTTTTGGGGGTGGAGGGGGTCCTGGATATCTTCTGGTGTAGTGGTCCCATTTTGTGGAGGAAGAAGTCAAGGCCCCTGAGAGGGGAAGGGACTCCCCAAGGTCACGTAGCTGCTTAGTGGCAGTCCCAGGAATCCAACCCCCAAACTAGGTTATTAAAAGAGAACTGAGGCCAATAACCTTGTTGTACATCTGGGGAAACTGAGGTCCAGAAGGGAGGTGGTGTCTTACCCAAGGTCACATAGGTAGTAAAATGTCAGAGGCAGGATTTGAACACAGATTTTTCTTGACTCTAAATCCAGAAATCTCTTTACTGTTTTTTTAAGACTCCTCTCAGCTCTGACATCCCCTGTTCTCAGGCCCCTCCCAGCCCTGACCTTCCCTGTTCTCAGGCCCCTTCCAGCCCTGACATCCCCTATTCTAAGTAAGGCCTCTTAGCTCCAGTGTTGGGCAATTGTGGGCTTCTAGGAGTAAGAAATGCCTCCCTGCCTCAGAGGTATGAATGGCCTGCCATTGGCTGACTCTGGAAGCTGGACAGCAGCATCCCAATCTTCATCTGGGTTCAGGCTTGTCAGGCTCCTGCTGCCTCCTGGGCCCAAGCCAGGGCTCCAGCGTCCAGGCCCGTCCTGTCTTTCGTGGGTGGCTCAGCTTGGAGGCCTTCCAGCTCTGCGGGGGCTGAGCTCTCGAGGTACCTGTCCAAGGCTATTGTTAGCTCCTCTGAAGCCTACCCCCTTGTCCCTCCCTCCCTCTGGGGCCTACTCCTGTTCCATGAGCAAGGAGAGACTCAGAGCTGGTTCTGAGATGCGCGAATGAGCCAGCCAGCCAGCGGTGCCCGCCATTGGCACCCTTAAAATAGCCTCTCACTTCCATCTAAAAATAACCAAATCCCCAAATGATGGAGTCTTACTATTAATAGAGCGTTCCTTTGCCCAGCCAGACTAGCTGATCCTGGATTCTCCTTTGCACCAGATCTTCCCTTTTGGATGGGCAAGAGGAGGGCTCTGCCACCGACTCACTGGGACTTGGGGTCTCTGAGCCTCAGTTTCTTCATCTGTCAATTAGTCAACTCTCCAAGACTCTTAAGGTCCAAAAGAGCTGCTGCTGTGCATCAGTGGAAGGAGTTCCCACACCAGGAATTCCCTCAACAATTCCCTGAAACAATTGCAGGCCCAGACCAAAAGATAATAATACTCTAAGTTTTACGAAGTGTTTGGCGAATCTTACTTCATTCAAGCTGCATAGCAACCTCATGAGGTAGGCATTATCTCCTGTTTTCAGAGCAGGAAACTGAGGCACACATCGATTTGTGCCTCACTGGGGCTCGCCAAGTCAGTGTCGCGGGAAGGATTTGATCTCTGGCCTTCATTTCAGGGGAGGCTGCCTTACCTCTGGGCCAGGTTGGCTCCAGGATCAGATGCCCTCTGTGGATAGGCTGGTTGAGCAGCCAGATCCTGGGCTTTCTGGAAGCAGCAGACGTGGATTGCAAAGAGGGGGCAGATTCTCCAGACCTGGGGGGAGTCAGGCAGCTCGGGGCAGGCTCACTGTATGCACCTGGCTTGGCCTTAGGTGAAGCCAAGCGTTGATAGCATGAGATTTCAGGGTTGCAGCCAACCATCTTAGACACAGAACCAAGAACGTTTCAGCCTCTCTTTTCCCCACCTTCACCCCACTACCAACGCCTTCTCACTCTCCCTCTGCTTCCTGCCAGATCCATCTTCCTTCCACCAAGACCTGGTCTGCTCCCTTCTCTTCTTCAGAGCCTTTGATAGCCCCCCCCCCAGTGTCTTCTGTGTCCAAAGAGTTACCTGACCTTCATGCAGTCACAGAATGCCAGGGCTGAAACCCGTACCCCTTCCCAATAACCCCCACAATTACATCCCCAACCAGGCATCGCCATCCAACCTTTGCTTGAAGACTTTCAGTGATGGTGGAACCCACAATCTCCATCCATTAAGGATGAAAACTGCACCTTCCGCAGGGAAGCCTTTCCCCACAATCCCCCTCAACCCTATGCTGTCCCTCTGCTGTCACCTCCATTTACCCGTTGTTCCATCCATGGATGTCCATCCCCTGTTAAATTGTAAGCTCCTTGAGGGCAAGGACTGTCTGTCACTTTTCTTTGAATCTTCAGTGCTTGGCACAGTGCGGGCGCATAGTAGGTTCTCACTAAATGTTTGTTGACTGACCGATTGATTTGCCTCTGCTGCTTCTACTTCCCACCCCCACCCCCACCCCCAAATAGAACAAAGCTAATCCCTCTTCTGAGGGAAGACCAGCTGTTTCCAGGAATTGGGCATTCAAAGGATGGGAAGAAAAAGGTCCATACTTGGAAGAGGAAGATGACTGGCACGGTGGGGAGAAACTGGAGGCAGAAAGTCCAATGAGGAGGCCAGTCAGGGCAAGAGGGGATGAGGGTCTGAGGGTCTGGACCAGAGTGGTGCCCTGGGCTGAATCAGACTTTTGGGATAGCTAAGGGCCTTGTCATTGGGCTCACCAGAGTTAGTGACTGACCCTGGGTGAACCCCAGGCCTCCTCCTGATCTCCTCTCAGACCAACTCTACCACTTTCCCCATCGTCCTGCTGGTGTCAACAGTGTTCCGCTCCCTGGGTTTTCAGGCCTGCTTCTCCAATGAGCCTGTGGAATGAGTCCAGGCTTGGAGCAACAGACTCCAGTTCTCTCTGTACCAGGCAGGGCTTGGATGATGGAGGGTGCTTTGAGATCCCTGTCCTCTAGTCTCCCCTTGGATGGTTTTGACTTGGAGAAATCTATCCGAGTTTGGTCTAAGACAGAGATCTTGCAGCCCCTGTGATCTAGCAGGAAGGGTGGGGAAAAGGGGAAGGGCCGAGGAATATAATGTCTATTATGTACCTGGCACCAGCTTCGAACTTTGACATTTTTGCCTGGCTTGATGCTCACAATCACCAGGGAGATAAGTACCATCATTAGCCTCCTCCGGGAAACCGAGGCAGACAGAGGTTAAGGGACTCACCCAGGGTCGCCCTGGTAGTCAGTATCTGAGACTGAATTTGAACTCAGGTCTTCCTGACTCCAGGTCTACTGCTCCCAATGTCTGCATTGACCAGAGGGGTTCTTTCCAATAGACCACAAGGAAGGTGAGGATTTGGGGGAAAATCACAGGATCTGTGCCTTCCTTGGCATGGAAAAGCCCCAAAGAGGACCCTTCCTCTCCTAACGTCCAGTACCAGCTATTCTGCACCTCAGTCTTAGAGAGATGACTTCGAGGTGGGGTAGCTTGGCAGGGTCACAGGTAGCCTGTGGGGTCATGGGCAGCCCGGGGGGGTCACGGACAGCCCAGAGGGTCATAGGCAGCTTGGCGGGGTCACCGGTAGCCCGAGGGAGTCACAGGCAGCCCGCTGGGTCACTGGCAGCCCAGCAGGGTCATGGGCAGCCCAGGGGTCATGGGCTCCCCAGCTGAGGTGGCCAGGCTCCACCCTCTCCAGGCCCCAGGCCTCTCTCAATCTTTTCACTGCTGTTGACACATCTTACTTCCTGCATCATTTCCCAATGATTCTTCTTCTACCCCCAACAAAAAACCAAGGGGTAGCGGGAAAGCTTGCTGGGGCCTTATGTTTATAGCTGTATAAAACTGGACTCCTCCAGCCCTCCCTCCCTCCATCGCTGGTTTCCCAAAGAAAGAATACTTTGTCACTCAATCCACTACCAACATGTGTTAAGCACTTACTGTATGCTGGGGACGGAAAGGCAAAAACACAGTCCAGGAACTCCAGGACACAGCACATTACAGGTTCAGTTAGTCAACGAGCATTTATTAAGTGCTCACTGCATACCGGGTGCTGCGCTAAGCCTTGGACATACAAAGAAAGGCCCTGCCCTCAAGGAGCATCTGGTTGACATGAATGGTTAATATGGGAAAGGTTCAAAGCGAATGCCAAGGGAGGTGGGGGAAACTCACACTGCCGGGGTGGATGAAGAGAGGCCTTTGGTAGGAGGTAACCCTGAGCAGAGGATCTGGCCAAGCTAAGTAGGGCACAGGCTGCCCCGAGAGGCTGCCCAGAAATGGACCCTAGAACCTGGCCAGCCCCATTCCCCTCTGCCAGGAAGGAGTCCAAGTCACGTTCCAGGGGAAACAAGCCTGAGGTTGAAATGGTTTCCCCTCCCAGGCCTCCCCTGAGACACAGCCTGGCCCTGTGGCCAAACACGATCTCTTTTGCTTGCACTGTTCCAGGTAGGACTCGAATTTTAGTACTTTGTCCACTAGGTTGGGCTCCCCCAGAGGCCTTGAAGGCCAGAACACAGAGCGAGGCAGCTCAGGGCAGGATGAGCCGCCTGTGGCTCTCTGTGGGGCAAGAGGCCAGAGCTCCCTGGCTCTCTGCCACCTCCTACACTCCAAAGGCACCTCCTCCAGAATCCTCACCCCCATTAGTCTGCCCCATCCTGACTCTTGAGTAAACTGGGAGGTGGTACAGCTGGTACAGAAGCTGGCCAGACCCATTGTCCTGAGGGCGGTGGGTGGTGCCATTGTCTGTTCAACCATTTTATTGAGGGCAGCGCGGTGTGTTGGGCATCTTGGAAGCACCTTCTTTGATTCTGCTTCTGTGACCTTGGGCAAGTTTGGTTAACCCCTTTTGGCCACTGTTTCTTCTTTATAAAAGGAAGGAATCGCACTAGACTAGGAATGGGGAACCTGCAACTTCGAGGCCGTATGTCTTTTCTGCCATTTAGATACAGCCAAAGAGCTGCCCTTGAGGGTCTAAAGGCACACATGTGGCCTTGAGACCTCAGGTTCCCCACTCCTCGACTAGACAGTCTCTAACATGATTTTAGGTCTAGGTCTAGGACCTCTAAGGAAAGTGTGTAATTTAATAGAAAGAACATTGCATTCTGGGTACTGAACTTGGAGGCACAGGACCTGAATTTGAATTCTGTCTTAGCCAGTTATGCCTGTTTGGCCTTGGGCAAGTTGCCCAAGTGTCCTCATGTGTCAAATGAGGGGGTTGGACCAAGTGGCCCCAACATCTCTTTCAGCTCTGTGTAGTCTTGGGTGCCAGCATTCAAAGACAAACACGCACGCACACACACACACACACACACACACACACACACACACACAGCGTGGGCCCTGATATCCTGATCTTTCATCAACCTGGCCCCTATGGTTTGGATTCCAGGGATAACCTCTGGTAATTATTCTCCCAGCAGCCCTGCCCTCCCCTGCCCTTCTGTTCATCCTGGGCCTTTCTCCTCCCTAGGACCACACCACCTAGTGAGTAGATAGTGTTGGACTTGAAATCATGAACTCCTGGGTTCAAATCCTACCTCATACCATGAGTGTGTGACCCTGAGCAGAGATGCTGGAGGGGTTTGCCATTTCTTCTTTGAGCTCCTCTTTACAGGGGAGGAAATCGAGGCAAACAGGGTTAAGTGACTTGCCCAGGATCACCCAGCTAGTAAGTGCCTGAGGCTGGATTTGAACTCAAGTCTTCCTGACTCCAGGCTTGGTGCTCTATCCACTATGGCGCCACCTAGTTGTCCCCCATCAATTTACAAAAACTATTTTATTTCATCCTCACAAGTGGTCTGGAAGGTCCTTGAAGTGATAGGGCTGGAATCTGAGCCCAGGTCCTTTGACTTCCAGCCCAGCAAATTTTCTACTGCTTCTTAACCCCATGTGATCCTGTTTTCTGCTTTTAGGTCTCTGTATTTACAAAGCTTTACTATTTCACGTTTTACCATTATTACAATTCTCACCCCATCTTGGCAAGGCTCCTCAAGGCTTCTTGGTGACGCAGGGGCTGGGGGCATAGTCAGCTGAGTGAGCCCCCCACATCTTGGAATCCAGCTGCAGAATCTATCCTTGCCTGGACTCCTCGGACCCGGCATTTGGTAAAGGTTAATGGTCTTGGCCTCCCTCGGCCTGCTGGGACACAGGAGCCTTTGTAGGAGCCACTGCCTAGCCCGCCTCATCTCAAAGGGCACAGCCTGGGGGGCAGTGGTGGCTGCCTCCCACTCTCTGCCCTTTAGCTAGGGAGCCAGTTAGGAGGGGACATAGGGGAAGGGACATCTGGTCAGAGCAAAGGGGAGGCCGGGGGTTTGAGAGGCCTGAGAGAGCCTGGAGCAGAGATAGCATCCCACTGAGCCCAGGGAAGGAGTGACCTCACTGCCAGGCTGGCTAGGAAATGAGGCACAGAAAAAGTCCATAGAAAAGGTTGGCCAGAGGCAGTGTGGTAGAGTAGGCAGGGTGCTGGACGGTTTGTCTGAGTACAGATTCCTATGTGGCCTCTGAGCAAGTACCTCCCTGGGATGCAGTTTATTCATCTCTAGAAGGGGGGAGATTAGACTCTGGTCTCTGAGGCTTCTTCCAGCTCCAGACCTAGTATCCTCTAAGCTTTTCTCACCAAGTCTGGGGATCTGAGATGCCTAAACACCTTCCCTTCCCTCCATAGCCAAGTCACCAAGAATTTTAATATTTGACCTTTTATTTTTATATCAAATTTATTTTCCAATATAGTCCTTCTTCGTTCAGCCAACCTTCTCAGGGAGCAAAGAATAAAAAAGAAAGAGAAAAAAGGCAGTTCAGCAAACAGTGATTGATACATTAACTGAGTGTGGCAATATAATTGCATTATTCAACAGCCAAAGGTTTCACCTCTACCAAGAAGGGAAGGAGGTACATTTACTTATCTCTTGATAAGACATTACAGGTAGTCAGGAAGTTAGGCCTCATACACCTAGCTGTGTGACCTTGGGAAAGTCACGTACCATTTTATCTGCCTCAGTTGCCTCAATTGTAAAATGTGATAATAATTGCACCAACCAGTGTTGTAAGGATCAAATGAGATTCAATTTATGAAACACTTAGCAGAGAATACAGTAGAAGCTTAATACATGTGTGTTCCCTTCTGTTTTTTTCCCTTTTTTAGGAGGAGTGAAGGCAGGGCAGTTGGGGTTAAGTGACTTGCCCAAGGTCACATGGCTAGTAAGTGTTAAGTGTCTGAGGCTGGATTTGAACTCAGGTCCACTTGACTCCAGGGCTGGTGCTCTGTTCACTGCGCTGGTGGCCCCACATTCCCTTCTTTCTTAACTAAAGCCAAGTTGTTTATTTGTTTAATATTTATACAATGTTTCAGTTTGCTGTTCTTCCCATTTACATTGTTGCAGCCCTTCAGGTAGATCTCTTAATTTGGCTTTCTTTCCTCTGCACCAGTTTATAAACATCTTCCCACGCCTCTCTGAATTCTTTAATCAATAAATTACTTATTAAAATCTACTATGTGTCAGGTACTTCGCTAAACCCTATAGATACAAAAAAGGGGAAAAACCAATCCCTGCCTCAAGGAGCTTATGATCTATCGGGGAGACAAATGCAAACAAACAGATTTAAAACAAGCTGTAGACAGGATATGTAGGAACTAAGGAAGGGAAGGCACTGAAATTAGGAGCTGCTGGAGAGGACTTCCTGTAAGAGGCGGAATGTTAGTTGGAACTTAAGGAAACCAGGGAGGTCAGTAGTTGGAGCCAAGGAGGGAGAGCATTTCAGGCTTGAAGGAAGGCCACCTCAATGCAGAACTGCCAGAGGACCAGGGTAACTGGGTGCTGGTGGAGCAGTGTGTGTGGGAATGAACGGGGAGAAGGCTGTAAGCCGTGTACTTAGAGAGCTTCCAGGGCCCCCAAGATTCTTCACATATCCAGTATCCGTGATAGGGAAGATTTGAACCCAGGTCTTGCTGCCTTCCACGTTGCCTCTCTATCCACCACCAGGGGCTACCTCTGAGAAGAGGGGGAAGAGGAAGATTCCGCTTGAGTTGGGGGTGGAGCTTACTTTGGGCATGCCATTTCCTTGGAACATATCCAGATGGCCATGAACCCAATGCTTATTTCTTTGCTCTAGGTGAAACTTTATAGATATCTCAAAATAACATCCGTGAGCTCTTTGGATATTACAGCAGGCTTCCCTTACTGTTATCATCATTTGACAGATGAGGAAACTGAGGCACAGAGAAATGACTTCCTTTAGATCATAAAGGTCAAGGCAGGATTCCATGCCTGGTCTCAGGGCTCTGGGTTTCTGGCTTCTTTCCCTCCTTAGGCTGAAGAAGATCTCTTTATTTGATTAGTGATTATGTGAGGAGGTGGATGAAGGGCCCCTGGAACTGATAGTAATCAGGAAGCCTCCTGATTGGCTGGGAGTGAACTTGGCATTGTGGCATGGGTGATTGAGCTTGGTACAGGGTACCAAGTACCTGGCACAAACGACCGCTTAAATGCTTGTTGATTGATTGATGGAGAAAGGTGAATCTGAAACCTGGGGGCAGGATGGATGGAAGCCTGGCCCACGAGTTCTGGAGCATTGTTGACTTAGTATACATCCTGCCCTGGAAATCAGAAGACATGGCAGTTCTACCTCTGATTTGCTGTGTGACCCTTTACCTCTCTGGGCCTCAGTTTCCCCATCTGTAAAGTGACAGGGGTTGGGCTCGATAACTAGGACTTTCTCTGAGTCTCTGGACCAAGGTGGTGGTTTTTTAGCTCCTGAGCCTTAGAAGATCAGAATAGCCAAGGACCAGTGTGGCTTTGTCCCAGGACACCCTGTCGGGGGGTGGGCATGCTTTTCCCCCATAGTGACCACGAACCATGCATAAATGCTCTCCTGTGGTGGGTGGCTGCCATCTGCAGGATTTTGCTACTTTGGCGCCTCTCTGAGACCCACCTTCCCTTTCTTGGGGCTCTCAACTATGCCCCAACAGCAGCAAGAGTGGACTCTTCTCTTGCTTAGCTGGGGCTCAGATCATGATGGCTCACTCATCCGCAGAATCTCAAAGGAGGAAGAGAAGTCTGGGACCTTCTGGTCCAAATCATTCTTTTTTTTTTTTTTTTTTTTTTTGGAGGGAGAAAGGCAGGGCAATCAGGGTTAAGTGACTTGCCCAATGTCACACAGCTAATAAGTATTAAGTGTCTGAGGCCAGATTTGAACTCAGGTCCTCCTGACTCCAGGGCTGGTGCTCTATTCACTGTGCCACCTGTCCACCCCCAACCCATTCTTGACCAGGAATCCTTCTGCCAGTGCCCAACATTTGGGCATCTAGCCTTGAATCGAAGTGCTTTAGGGAGGCATTCCCACCTTTCAACATTTCTCACTGTTGGGAGGTTTTCCCTTGGGCCCAAATCTGCCTCCCACATTCTCTCCCCTCCCCTTTGTTGTCCAGCAAAACAAGGCAAATCTATCTCCCCAAGGACAACCCTGCCAATCAGTAAACTACAACTACTATATCCCTTCTAGTCTTCTCTTTTCCAGACTAAACATCCCAGGGACCGTGACCTCAAAGCCCACTAGTTGCACTCCTCTGGACCTTCAATGATGGCACCTATAACTGACATTACTACATATATGGGTTGACGTGAGCAAAGGACTGGGGGACGCAGTTCAGGAAACTATGGTCCCGTCTTTCAATGCATCCTAAGGCCCCACTCACTAGGGTTTTGTCACTTTATGGACACATGGTGAACTTATAGCCCACTGCCATTGAGAGTGAAAGCTTAGTATAGTGAGTAGGGCCTTGGAGTCAGGCCTGGGGTCAGATCTTGCTTCAGACTCTTACTAGCTGGTCATTTAACTGCTGTGCCTCAGTTTCTTCATCTGTAAAATGAGAGGAGGGGTAGATTCAGTGATCTCCTTGGTTCCTTCCAGCTCTCAACTTATGTTCCTGTGGTTTTTGTGGACCGGGTGTGCCCCCTGTCCCATGATGAAATGGCTTCTACTCTTTACCAAGCCTCTCTTTTCTGGCTGACCAGACATATTCCCTTTGGGAACTAATACTTGCTTTCAAAGCTTTGTTAGCTAGGCTGTGCCCTGGGTTCTTCCTGGCACCAAAATATCCCACTTTCTGATGGAAAAAGACTTTTCTTGTGTTCTCTCTCCTTTCCTCCCCACTTCTTGGCCACCGGCTCAAAGGGATGACTCATCTTTCTTATACACGCTTCTTGGCCTCCTTGGCTACTGTCTGCCCCATCAGTCATCACATGGGCTAGACACACGGAGTAGCTGGAAAGCCTCACTCTTAAGGACTCCTTCTGCAGAGAAATGGGCCACTCGTGAGCATGTGGCTCCTCACCACTTGGTACTTCAGTATCCCTATCTGTACAATGGGATAATAGCATCTACTTCACAGGATTGTTATGAGCGTCTGATGAGTTACTGTATGAAAGCCATCGAGATACTGAATAACTTTGTGCTGGTGGAGATTTTCATCACAGATAGGAGATTGGGACAGCGGGAAATGAGAAGTGTGGAGGTGATAGGTGGAGCTAGAACCTCATAGATGCAGAGCTGCCGAGGATCTCAGAGGCCCTCTAGTCCAAGCCCCTTCAATCTACAGATGAGGAAACTGAGACCCATCGAGGTAAAATGACTCACCCAAGGTCACTCAAACCCAGGCCCTTTGGCTCAAAGGCTGGTGTTCTTTCTGCCGTACCATGGTGCTTTTCTTTTTTCTTTTTCTTTTTTTGGAGGGCAGTTGGGGTTAAGTGACTTGCCCAAGGTCACACGGCTAGTTTTTTGTGTTAAGTGTCTGAGGTCGGATTTGAACTCAGGTACTCCTGACTCCAGGGCCGGTGCTCTACTCACTGCGCCACCTAGCCGCCCCCCATGGTGCTTTTCTGATGCAGTTTGGGGAAGGGTAGATGGTGACAAAGGCAGCTGGTGGGGGTAATGTCATTTTCTAAAGCACAGGGCTGATTCTGTCACTCCCCCACTCCATAAGCTGCTGTGACTCCCTGTTACCTGTGGCATCAAATGCAGATACTCTCTGGATTTTAAACCCTTCCAGCCAGGCTCCCACCTCCCTTTGCATCCTTATTACACCTGATTCCTCTTGACGCACTCTACGGTCAGGGCCCACTGCCCTTCTTGGTGTTTCCTACATATACATACCATCTCTCATCTCCGTGGCCCCCGTGCCTGGAAGGGCCAACCTGCTCCCCTCTCTGCCTCAGAGAATCCTTCATTTGCTTCAAAGCTCAGTCAAGCATCACCTCCATGAGGCCCCTCCTTCTACCTGCTAGAACTACACCTGTCCTCCCTCCAAACACAGAAGCAGGAATTTACCTGCAGTAGGTTGGGCACCTATCTCTATGTACACGCTATTCCTCTGGAAGACTGTAAGCTTCTTGAGGGCAGGGGACTCTTTATGTCAATGTCCAGTCCTTGGCACGGACCTGGTATGTGTTGAATGCTTGTTGGTTGATGGCAATGGACAGAGGCAGTGGTTGGAGGTGGCGGTAACGGCCATTATGGCCATCAGAGCAGGAGGATGGGGAGAAGGGAGATGGGATGAGGAAGCAGACGAGGAATGAAGCATGATGGGAAGGTTAGGGAGGATGCTGAGGGTGGGGGCAGAGATGGCGGCCTCCAGGATATCATGCCCAGGGCTGGTCATGCAGCATCTCATAGCACAAAGGACTGAGGGAAGACTCTTCCACCCTGTGATGTGGGCATCGGTTGGGGCTGTCCTGTTGCCTTTGGGGGTATGGGGCTGTGGTCTTGGTGGGCAAGACTGATCTCGGTGAGGGTAAGATAATAGAATCGGGCCAAGTGCCGAGAGATGGAGAAGCAGTTTGTAGCGGGAAAAAAGCCCTTGATTTGGAGTCCGAGGACCTTGGTTCCAATGCTGGCTCTGCTGTCTACTACCTGCATGACCCTGGGGTGTTTACCTAGCCTCTTTGGGCCTCAGTTTCTTCCTTTGTAAAAAGAAAGGTTTGGCCTCTGAGGTTCCTTCCCTCCAGCTCTAGCTCTTCCGATCCTTCTTCGGATCCAGCGGGAGGAGCTGGTTCCCTGCTGCTGCTTGGCCCTGGGGCTGGTGCTCTCCAGCTGTTTGCCTCCCGCCCACCTTCTGTGGACAGCCCTTTCCCATCAGTTCTTTGTCATGGGGCATGTGGTGGCCCCGGCTGGCTGGGGGAGGAGAGGAAGGGTGGAGCAGGGTAAGGGGGGGGAGTGTTTTTGGGTGGCGGTGGAGCTCCAAGAAAGTGAGGGGATCCCTCTCCCATCTCTCTCCTGGAATGTTGATCGGTGTGTCTGGCAGAATGAAAGCGGCAATTCTGCCTTATTGTTCTCTCCTGGGGCAGATTGACCCTGTTACTCTGAACCAGAAGGAAACACGGTCTTTCTGACCACCCCACTCTTAATTGAATGATGCTATCATTTCCTGTGTTTCTGGAGTCAAGGGGCCAGGGATTCTCCTTGGGCTTTCTCATCTCGGGTCATGCAGTGGAGGCCTCATAGACTCTCTGAATCGGGAGGGACCCAGAGTCCATCAAGTCTGACCCCCAGAGAAAAAAAATAAAGGCCAGAGAGACCATTTTACAGATAAGGTCACTGAGGCCCAGAGAGATGAAGAGAGTGGCCCATGGTCACACAGCTGTCTTCCTAACTCTCAGAGCCCTTCACTTGGATCAGAGGAGCTCCATTCGAATCCTGCCCTCCCTCAATGACCTTGGGTAATTTGTTCAGCCTCTCTGAGGGGGAGTTTGGGGGCTTGGACCAGATGGTCGCTGAGGTCCCTGCTATCTCTCACCACCTTATGCACCTGGAGCTGAGCAGGATTTCCTTCCAAGATTCCCTGACCAGTGGGCATCTGGTGTTGGCTGGAACGTGGACCTCCTGAGGCAGCTCCTTTTACTTTGGGACGATTTTGATTTGGGGGAAGATTTCCTGATTTATCTTGTTCTTCTCCCTGACTTATGACCACTGTGCATGGAGCTGGGCACACACATAGCGGTAAAGTCCAGATTTGAACCCAGATCAGAGATCTGAGATCACTGGTTCCAGTTTCTTCATTTTACAGAGAAGGAAACTGAGGACCAGGGGGAGCTCAAGAGAAAGGGTCCAGGGCAGATTTTTGCTTATGCAAAGGAACACCTCCCAACAATGAGCTCAGGCCGTGACTAGATACAACTGGCCGCTTCAGAAGAATGGCAGAGGGGCAGCTAGGGGGTGCAGTGAAGAGAACACTGGCCTTGGAGTCAGGGGGACCTGAGTTCAAATCTGACCTCAGACACTTAACAACTACTAGCTGTGTGACCTTGGGCAAGTCACTTAACCACCATTGCCCTGCTGTCCTCCCTCCTTTGGATCCTCCAGGGGACGCAGGGATGCCCAGTGTAGCAACTGGAGTCAGAAAGAACTGAGTTCCAATCCTGCTGCTCTCGCATGCTGGCTGTGTGGCCAGCCACTCTCTCACTGCCTGCCGCAGTCTCCCCAGCACCTCCCTCCCTCCCAGGGCTGTTGTGAGGACAGATGAGATAATATTTGTAAAGTATTAGCACGGGGCCGAGCACACAGTAGGTGCTTTACCTGCATTAGCTGTGAGTTGTTCCTCCTATCGTTATCTAGTGTTATCACCGCTCTTTTGGTTGAAGTACGGGAGGGATTCTCCGAGGCAGAGAAGAGATGTCACTATTTACTAGTCATGTGATTGTCACTGTTATTAATCACCAGTCACTGTGCTCCGTGCCACAGCCAGCCCTGCCCTCAAGGGCCTTGCACTCTGATCTCCTCTAGCACAGGGAAGGCATTCGTGACTAGGAAGTCCCAAGGATGGTGAGAAAAGTCGTCTGGCGGGCCACGGATGAGCCACGACCTAGTAGTCTGATTATATCTCCCAGAGAAAGCAGCAGGAAGAGAGGGAGAGAGGGAGACCCAGCAACGGGAAAACAGCCCTGCTTGGTCATAGAGGGAGGTGTCCCCAGTCTGGATCCTCCAGGGCTGTCAGGGATTGCTGCTCAGATACAGATGAGGCTGGATGTCATCAGAGGCCCTGCGCATGTCTGCCTAGCTCACCTTTGGTGCCCGGCCTGAGATGAGAAAGACAGACAAACAGCTGGATCCTTGCCTTGGAGAACCCAGGCAAGCCTAATGTCCCCCAGTGAGAAGCGGGGTCCAAAGACTCAGGTTCTAGTCCAGGCTTTGACACCCGCTAGCTCTGGGCCTTTGAGGAAGTGACTTCCTCTCTGAACTTGAGTCTCTTCCTTTGTGAAATGAGTGCTTTGGCCCATGTGCCTTCTTGTCCCCTCTTATGCACTCTACATTTGGTCCCACCCTCTCCTCCCTCTGCATCAGCCACTTTGGCGGGGCTCCTGCTTTCTCTTTCCTGTTCCCTCTATGTACGACCCTGAGAATTGGCTGGCTTTGGAAGCGCCACTGATCTTGGCATTTCTGGTCTCTCTGCAGGTGCCCCTGGTTAACCAGAGCCATCTCCCCAGCTGTCCCTGTCTACAATGGGATCGTGTTCCTTTTTGTGTTGGCCAACTTCAGCATGGCTACCTTCATGGACCCCGGTGTCTTCCCTCGAGGTAACAGTGGAGGGTGGTGGCCACCACATGCAGGGCGGCCACTGGCTCCATCACCTCTGTCCCACGGGGGAAGTGGGAGGTACCTGGGCACCAGCTAGGGGTGAGGAGCAGAGCTGGCAATGGGAGACAAAACCAGAGGCAGCTTCAACGGGTGGTACCTTCAGAGTTGGGTTTGAACTCAGTTCGTCTGACTCCATAGTTAAGGTTCTTCCTGCTAAACCGAGGAAGAGTATTTACTGTAAAAGGAGACCTCAGGGCTTAGAGCCAGGCAGAGCCAGAGGCGGAGCCCACAGCTACCACAGGGAAAGGGAGGAAGGTGGAGGAGGCGTCTGGGGCATCTCCATTCTGGTGGACACAGGGAATGTTCACATGTAGGACTTTCACACTGCCCTGTGTTCTTTGAGGCTGGCCCTCCCCCATCTCTCCCATCCCTCTTCTCTCTGGACTTCAGCATTACCCCCTTACCCCCCCCCCCACCCTGGGCTAGATGACAGAACACAGTGAAAAGAGCTTTAGATTTGGAGTCGGGAGCTCACTCCTTCCTTCTCTGTAAAATGAGGGAATTGAATTGGGTGATCTCAGATCTCTGACTTGAGTTCAAATCCTGGCTTTAACACTATGCGCGTGACCTGGGGCCTTCTCCCCCATTGGACCTCACTTTTGTCTTTGGTCAAAGGGACAAGGAAGTTGGACAAGGTGTTCTCCAAAGTCCCCCAACAGTTAAGACTTGGACCAGCTGGGCTCTGAACTGGCACCAAGATGAGGGGGGTCCCTGGGCACCCTCATCTACTGAGGCACACCCAGGGGGCCGGAGTCTCCCTCATCTTTCTGGACGGGCACTAACTTTCCTCTTTGGCTTTGCCTCTGGGGGATGCACAGCGGATGAGGACGAGGACAAGGAGGACGACTTCCGGGCTCCACTCTACAAGAACGTGGAAATCAAAGGGATTCAAGTACGGATGAAATGGTGCGGCACCTGCCACTTCTACCGGCCCCCACGCTGTTCTCACTGCAGCGTCTGTGACAACTGTGTTGAGGTGACCACCGCCATCCCAGGAAGCAGAGGGACTGGGCTGAGGGTTGGAGGAGGCCACAACCAGGGGTCCTGGGGAGGCCGCAACCAGGGGTCCTAGAGATAGACCAAGGGCCAGGGGAGGCCACAACCAGGGGTCCTGGGGATGGGCTGGGGGTTGGAGGAGGCCACAACCAGGGGTCCTAAGGGATAGACCGAGGGCCAGGGGAGGCCACAACCAGGGGTCCTGGGGATGGGCTGGGGGTTGGAGGAGGCCACAACCAGGGGTCCTAAGGGATAGACCGAGGACCAGGGGAGGCCACAACCAGGGGGCCTGGGGATGGGCTGGGGGTTGGAGGAGGCCACAACCAGGGGTCCTAAGGGATAGACCGAGGGCCAGGGGAGGCCACAACCAGGGGGCCTGGGGATGGGATGGGCGTTGGAGGAGGCCACAACCAAGGGTCTTGAGGATAGACCGAGGGCCAGGGAGGCCACAACCAGGGGGCCTGGGGCTGGGCTTGAGCTATGGAGACTGACTTCTGAGTTGGGAGAAGCATGGGAACATGGAAGCTGAGTATGGGCTGGTGGGAAGAGCTGAAAGGAGCCCCTGTGTTGGGCCGTGTGTTAAGACAACTGAATTTTGAGTCAGAGGACCTGGCTTTAAATCCAGCCCTGTCCTGTTGGGCACGTCCCCTTCTCTGAGCCTCTGTTTCTTCCTCCAGCAGTCGGACAAAATGACCACTAAGGTCCCTGTCAGCTCCCAGTCTATGGTCCAAGGTCATATAGTCTCATCCTATAGAGAAGGAGATTTGGACTTATCCAAAGAAAGTGGCCTACATTTAGCTGCTTGGCTTGTTTGGAATGCACTCCTCATTCCAAAGGCTTCTTCATTCAACAAAAAACATTCATTAAGTGACTACTTTGCAAATGTCTTTGGCACTGGGCACCAGGGTGGGCCCTGCTGTGTATGTGGCAGCAGCGCCCTAGGACATCTTGGTGACCTCCCAAGACGCCATCGAGTCCAACCTTTTAAACACTGTGAGAATCAGTGCCCTGAACAACACACCAGACTTTCCTTCCTCTGTTAGATTGTAAGCTCCTTGAGGGCAGGGACTTATTTTGCCTTTTGTTAGTATCTCCAGGGCTTAGCACACAGTACCTGGCACATAGGAGGGACTCAGTAAGTGCATATTGATCGACTCATGGAGCCCCCACTGGAAAACTTCCAATGTTAAACTATTGCCATGTTACAAGCTGCCTCATTCCTTTGGGAACAGCCCTTATCTCTTACAGAAAATCCCAGATTGCCTCCCTAGAACCTGCGTGAATTGGTCCCAGCATTATCCTTGTGGAGGTGTTGAATCCCTCCCAGATGATATTTCAGTCTTTCTGAAGAGAGATGTTAGGTCTTCCCTGAACCGTCTCTTAGACAAATGTCCTTAGTTCCATCAGCCTTTCCTCAATGCTGTCGGTGGCTCTCCCATTTGTCAGGGTCTGTCCTAAAATATGACACCCACAGCTGAGCATCAGCCTTGACTACCAGGCAGACAGAGGTCAATGGGATAACTACCTTGTGTATTCCGGTCACTGGACTCTCCCACTTATTCATTCATTATTTCGACGACCATAATTTGGGCAGAGGCGGCAATACTTCGGCTGAGGCAGGCTGCAGTGCAGTCTTGGAGAGCTGCTAACCTCAAGTCAACAGATGTAGGTCCAGATCTTATGGCTTCTACTTTCTGTAACGTTGGGTAGGACCTTTTCCCTCACGGGGTCCCAGCTTCCTCATCTGTTAAATGAGAAAGCTGCATTCAATCATCTCTTAAGCACCCCTTCCTGCTCTAAAATTCTCTGTTCTCAGACTACCCTCTCTCCTCTTGCTCTCACTTTCTCCATTCTCAGACTCCTCCCAGCCCTGACATCCCCTGTTCTCAGACCCCTCCCAGCCCTGACATCCCCTTGTTCTCAGACACCCCCAGCCCTGACATTCTCTGTTCTGAGGCCCCTCCCAGCCCTGATATCCCCTTGTTCTCAGACACCCCCAGCCCTGACATCCCCTGTTCTCAGACCCCTCCCAGCCCTGACATCCCCTGTTCTCAGACCCCTCCCAGCCCTGACATCCCCTTGTTCTCAGACACCCCCAGCCCTGACATCCCCTGTTCTCAGACCCCTCC
>CM053594.1:7048560-7076213 GCA_028646575.1 Pseudocheirus occidentalis | reverse complement strand
CCCCTCCCAGCCCTGACATCCCCTGTTCTCAGACCCCTCCCAGCCCTGACATCCCCTGTTCTCAGACCCCTCCCAGCCCTGACATCCCCTGTTCTCAGACCCCTCCCAGCCCTGACATCCCCTGTCCTCAGACACTCCCAGCCCTGACATCCCCTGTTCTGAGGCCCCTCCCAGCTCTGACGGTTTCATTCTATCTTCTAAGGTCTTTCCAGTTGCAGTATATTATGGTTCCAGGTATTAGAGCTCTAGATCAACTGACTTGAGCCCTGAGGTCCCAGTAGACTCTGGTAGGGGGGCACTAACTTCAATAAGCTGCCTCTTTATCCTGGGCCAGAGAAGTCAGAGCCAGCAGAGAGTCCTGTGCCCAGGGGCTGGCTCTCCCAGGGAACTCTGGACAACATTACAGCAAGGCTTGGCTATGAACCAAGAGAGGGGCTTTACTCCCTTCCGTGCTCTTCTCTGGGACTGCTGATCCGATGCTAAGTTTCTCAAGTCAAGTAGGAGGGTGAGGGCCCCCCAAAACAGGGTAATGTCCAAATCTCACTGCCTACAGGACATTTCTACTCACTATCCTTGGCCTTCTGAAACTTAGCATGTCCCAGACTGAACTCATTATCATTCCCCAAACCCTGCCCCTCTTCCAAACTTCCCTCTTACTGTTGAAGGTACCACCCTCCTCCTCCTCACCCAGGCTGGTAACCTTAGGGCCATCCTTCATTCCCCATCCTTACACCCTATCTTTTCATTTCTAGCTTCATAGTACATACCTGTCTGTTCCCACAGCTGCTGCCTGACAGACACCCTCATCACTTCTGGCCCAGTCTATTGTCATTGTTCAGTCATGTCTAACTCTTTGTGGCCCCAGGTCCTTCTGTCCTCCACTATCTCCCCAAGTCTGTCCAAACTCATATTCATTTTTCCATGACACTCTCTATTCATCTCATCCTCTGCCACTGCCTTTTCCTTTCGGCTTCAATCTTTCCCCACATCAAGGTCTTTTCCCCAAAGTATTTCACCTTCAGCTTTAGTGTTTGGTCTTCCGGTGAATAACCTGAATCAGTGTCTTTAAGTATTTGTTACTGATCTGATCATGTCTGAGGGACTCCCGAAAGTCTTCTCCAGCACCACAGTGTCAAAGTGTGGATTCTGTGGTGCTCAGCTTTCCTTATAGTCCACCTCTCACAGTCATGCATTGCTACTGGAAAAGCTGTAGCTTTGAGTATTACAGACCTTTGTGGACAAGGTGAAGTCTCTGCTTTCTAGTCTTCTGTCCAGATTTGCCATAGCTTTCCTTCCAAGGAGCAATTTCATGGCTGTAGTCACAGTGTCTAGTGTTCTTCGAGCCCAAGAGGATAAAATCTGATACTTCTTCCATCTCTTCTTCCTCTGTTTTCCAGGAAGTGATGGGACCAGTTGTTAAGATGTTAATTTTTTAGATATTAAATTTCAAGCCAGCTTTTTACATTCTTGTCTTTTACCCTTATCAAGGGGCTTCTTAATTCCTCTCTGCTTTTTGCCATCAGAGTGGTATTGTCTGCACATTTCAGATTGTTGATATTTCTCCCAGAAACCTTAACTCCAGTTTTTCGATTCATGTAGCTTGCATGTACTTTGAATAGTAGTTAAATAAATAAGGCAACAATATACAACCTCATCATACCCCTTTCCCCATCTTAAACCAATCAGTTGTTCCATGTTTGGTTCTAACTGTTGCTTCTTGGCCAACATACAGGTTCCTCAGGAGACAGGTAAGATGACCCGGTTCTCTCATCTCTTTGAGAACTTGCCACATTTTGTTGCAATCCACACAGTTGAAGGCTTTAGTGTAGTCAATGAAGAAGAGCTAGATGTTTTTCTGGAGCTCCCTTGTTTTCTCCGTAATCCTTTGAATGTTGGCAATTTGGTCTCTAGTTCCTCTGCCTCTTTAAAAACCAGCCTGCTCTCCTGGTAATTCTCATTTGATGTATTGCTGAGGCCTCATTTGCAGAATCTTACGCACAACCTTGCTAGCATGTGAAATGAGCACAATTGTTAGATAATTTGAACATTCCTTGGCATTGCCTTTCTTTAGGATTGGGACATAAACTGATCTTTTCCACGCCAGTGGCCACTGTTGAATGTTCCAAATTTGCTGCATATTGAATGCAGCACTTTAACAGCATCATCTTTAAGGGGGTTAAATGGCTCAGCTATTAGGTAGATACTGCTCTTTTGGGATAAGATGAGGAAACAGAGGCTGAGAGAGGCACAGGCCAGCTGGGAAGCAGAAAAGGCAGGATTTGAACCCAGGCCTTCCTGATTCCAAATTCTAGATTCCAGCACTTCCCAGGTCTGCCTTTCAAACAGAGACCTCTTCAGCCCTCCTAGAGCCTGAGGCTCATGGCCTGAGGCCTGAGAGGGAGCTGGTCAGTTAGAGGAGGAGTCACCATGGTTAGCCATGTCTGACTGGCTTCTCTCTCTCTCTCTCTCTCTCTCTCTCTTTCTCTCTCTCTCCTTTCTGTTCTCTGTTTTCTTCTCTCTTTTTCTCCCTTTTTCTCTCTTCCTCTTCTGTTCTTCTCTTTCTCCCTCCTTTCTTTCTCTCTGTCTTTCTTCTTCTCTTTCCTCTCTCTTTCTCCCCTCCCTCTCTCTCCTTTTTTCTCTTCTTTCTGTCTCTCTGTCTCTCTCTGTCTCTGTCTCTCTGTGTCTCTGTCTCTGTCTGTCTGTCTCTCTCTTTCTCTTTCCCCCACAGGACTTTGACCATCACTGCCCCTGGGTCAACAATTGCATTGGGAGACGCAACTACAGATACTTTTTCCTCTTTCTGCTGTCCCTCAGTGCACACATGGTTGGCGTCTTTGCCTTTGGGATGGTCTTTGTCCTCCACCACCCTGACCAGCTGGGGGCAGCCCACACAGCCATCACGTATCCTTCCTGCCTTACTTCTTTCTCTTCTCTCTCCCTTCCTTTTCCCTTCCTTTTCCTCCTTCTCTGTCCTCCTTCCTCTCCTTTGCCATCCCTTCTTTCCTTCTTCCTCTCTCCTCCTTCCTCCCTTCCAAAACTTTCTCCTTTTCTCTACCTTCCTTTCCTCCTTCCCATCCTCATTTCCTTCCTTCTTTCCTTTGTTTCCTCCACCTCTTTCCTTCTCCTTCCTTTTGCCCTCTTCTTCCTCCTTCTCTTCCTCCTTCAGTTCCCTTTTTCCTTCCTCTCATTTGTCCCCACTCTTTCCTTGTCTTTCCCAGGAGGGTGGGGAGTTGGTCAAAGATAACTGTGAGACACTGGCCTCTAAGCACTTTGGAGAAGACGACTCTTCCCCATAGGTCATTGCATCTGGTAATGGGTTCAGTAATCTGATTTCCCTCCCTGCCCCCAGTGGGTGCTAGGAGGGACTGGCTCCCAGCCCAAGGATAGTAAGGGGAGCTGCCTGTCAGGCTCCTGGTTTTGGGTGTTTCCCAAGGGTTCCTTCCTCCCCCACCGGCATTTACCTTAACACTTCCCAGAATGGCCGTCATGTGTGTGGCCGGCCTCTTCTTCATTCCTGTCATTGGCCTCACTGGCTTCCACATTGTCCTGGTGGCCCGGGGTCGTACCACCAATGAGCAGGTAGGGACTCAGCCTTGCAGTAACCAGGGAAGGGGGGGGGGTTCCAAAGGCAGGAACAGGGAGGAGTATGGACCGAGGTCAGGTTAAGGGGGTGGGGGTAAAGCAGCCTGGTCCAGTGGAAATGACCCTGCATCTGGAGGCTCTTAGGAGCTGGGTGATCATGGGACAAGTTTCCCCCATCTCCACCCTCATCTCTTGGCCTATTTGTAAAATGGTGATAATAGTCTTTGCACATTTTCCCTCAAGGGGTTGTTATTAGGAAAGCACTTTGCAGATCTTTCTGCGGCATCAAAGTATTAGATAAACGGGCGTGATGCTGGTGGGGAGTTATCTGGTAGAGAAGCCTGATTGGATGGTCATGCTATGGGCTCTCCTCTCTGAGTCTCAGCTTCCCTATCTGCCAAAAGGATGTAAAAAACCCAAGTTTGCCACAGGTTTCCCCTTCCAGTTTGCGAACTTGCCACCCTGGTCTCTGGGGATCCTCAAAGAGGCCCCTGCTCCCCCATGTCACTCTTCATCATCAGAGACCCCTCGTTTCGGAGTCAGAGGAATGGGAAGCAAATCTCACCTCTGAGGCTCCTTTCATGAGTGACCCTGAGGGGCAGCTTAGCATATCACCATGCAAGAGCCTTCTCTTGTTGGGAGAGAGTCAGACCAGTTAAGCTCCGAGGTCTTCCCCACGTTGGGCTCTGGCCTCCCTCCAATGGCAATCAGTGTTGCTGCTTGCATTTCTTGATGCCCGAAGCTTCTTGTTCTCAAATGAGTGAATACTCATTTGAGCTTCCTAAAAGCCCCGGGAGGGAGGTGCCATTTTACAGATGAGGAGACCACCTGAGTCTCAGAGAAATGAAGTGACAGACTCAGGTCTAATGGGTGGGGGGGTGTGCGGTGAATCTTTTTACAGGTGACAGGCAAGTTCCGTGGAGGCGTTAACCCATTCACTCGAGGATGCTATGGGAATGTGGAGCATGTACTGTGTAGTCCACTGGCACCTAGGTAAGGTGGAGCTCTGTGTGCTGGGGAGGGAGGGAAGCCAAGGCACCCTGTGGGTGAAGGAAATCTCTGGACCCTCACTGTTGGTGGCTGGCAGTTCTGTGCCTTCTAAAGAACACTGGATTTAGCATTTGAGGACCCAGTTTCAAATTCTGGTTCTGCCACTTACTAATTAATCTAGGGGGGAAGCATTGACTCTAGAGCCAGGGGACCTGGGTTCAAACCCTGTGTGTGATTCTTACTGCCTGTGTGACCCTAGGCAAGCTACTTCTCCCTTGGTCTCAATCTTCTTATCTGTATAATGGAGAGGGTGGGCTCAGTGGTAGCATTAGTGCCATAAGTGAGTGAAGTTTTTAGCTCTGGACAAATCCCTTTCCTCCTCTGGGCTTTAGTTCCCCACATCTATAAAATTAGAGTACTGGACTAGCTAATGATTCTATAATCACATCACAAGATTTTCAAGCTAGAAGGGACCTCAGTGGCCAGACTGTCCAACCTGGACTGAAAAAAACATCCCCACTATAACACAACCAGCAAGTGGTTCTCCCACCATGGTAGATGACCCTCAAACTTGCCACCCTCTTGGGGTGGCCCATGGCACTCACTCTTGGACACCTCTGATTTTTAGGAAGGCGTTCTGAGGTTCCTTCCAGCTCAAAGTCCTAGGAAGATGCCTTGCCGCTATCTCTGCCTGAGGTCAGGTGTCCATGGTCTTGGAGGCTCTCAGTCAGTGAAGGGCCAATCTATGGCCCAAGAGTGCTGTCCCTGGTCAGTGGTCAGTGGCCAGCTTACCTTGGGGCTTCTGTGGTCACAGACAGGTGCAGAGATAGACCACAACCACATGGAAACATAGCACACGTTTTAATCACACACACAAGTGGAACTGTGTTGCACGCTGGCCCATATGCACAGGCTCACATCCTACTGCACAAATGCACCTTCACCTATGGAATCCTAGACCCCCACGTGCACCCACCATCCACTCATACCTTCCTCCACAGGCCTGTCTTAGTAATAAGCTCTTGGACTTCCTTCCTGGCCTTAGCCTTGACCTGGCTATTGATCTCCACACAGAGAGACCTTACCAGACAAGCCAGGGAAGACTAATGATAGATCCCTGTGCCTGTGGGTGCAGTAAGAGCTTGGCTGTTGCTGGGCCTGAATTCCTGTTTCCCTCCCACCCCCAACTCCCCATCACATCTCTCTCCACGGCCTTCCACTCTTCTTTCACCTGCTCTGCTCTGGCCTGAGTCATCTCTCCTCCGGGATCAGCCTTGGCCTTCAGGTGCTCTTCCTCTTCCCTCTTAGGCTGGGATCCAGTGGAGCTGCTGGGAAGGGGGTCTCCAGAGCCCCCCAGCTCCATCCTCCTGGCACATGTGGAAGGTTTCCTTCCTGGCCATGAGGCCCACTCTCGAAGAGACTAATCAGAAAGTCTCAGCTGGCCCATGTCTCCACCTGCCATCCCCTCCCTTTTTTCCTGGTTTTCCCCTCCTGTTTCATTCTTTCTTGCTCCTCCCTCCTCTCCCTACCTCTTCCTGCTCTTTCCTCTCTTCCTCTTCTCAGCCACTTTCTTCCTTTTCTTCCTTTCTCTTCTGATTTCCTGCCTTTGTTCTCTTCTTAAAGTAGAAGAAGCCCTACAGTTAGAATTATGCCACATCCATTTGTATCCCAGCTCTACTTTCTAGGCTTGGTTAAGTCTTGGCCTAAGATTCTTACCTTTGGAGAGAGAAAGGGAGGAAGATGGCAACCTGAAAGGGACCCCAAAGACCATCCAAGACCAAGCCCTCCATTTTTTAGATAAGAATGATGGAAGCAGCCCACTGGAATGGAAAGAATATAGAACTCTCAGGTCGTGAGATCTGAGTTCAGATCCTGGCTCTGCTGCTTACTACCTGTGTGTCCCTGGGCAAGTCCTTGAGCCCTCCCTGTAAGGTGATGGGCTTGCCCTAGGAGAGGTTCACTCCAGGTCTGATGCTAAAGTTCTAGGTTCCTGAAGCCCCTTTCAGCTCTAAGTCCTATGAACCCAACATACCCTTCCTCCCTAACTGGGCACAATTCTCCTTGGTCCATCCCCACTAAAGATGGGGGCAGGTAGGTGCCATTCCCATCAGTCTGCTATCTGACCCCTCCAGGTATGTGGCAGAGCCCAAGCTGAGGCTGGCTGTGAGTGTGAAGCCCCCATTTCTGCGACCTGATCTCTCCGACAGGCAGGTCTCTGTGAAGGTCAGTGACAATGGAATCCAGGCCACCTTGAGCCGCAGCAAGGTGAGGCAGGGTCCAGGCCTGTCCCCCTGGGCCTATGTGTGGGAGCTCATACTAACTAGTATGGAAAAGGAAGTGACTTGGGAGCCCATGACCTGGGTTTCAGTCTTGTGTGATCTTGGGCAGGGGACTTTCCATTCTGTGGAGCTCAGTTGTCTGGTCTGTAAAATAGGTGCAAATCATTATAGCTTACTTTCTTCAAGGGGCTGCTATGAGCTTCCCCTAGGATAATGGTGTGCACATATTCCTCTTCTTTTGAGACTGGGAGTGGACACCAGAGAAGCTGGGGGCAGAGCAAGCCCACATTGGGGAGGGGAGGGGGTAGAAGATGGTAGCACTCACACCCAAAGCCAAGGGATGTCAGGTAAGGATGGAATGCCCAGGGAGAGGGGAGCCTTCCCAGGTGACCCCAGCCTCTTGGGCTTCTTAGTGGGGAAGGCAAAGGACTGAGCAGTCTGGCTGTGGCCTCTGACCACTAACTCTCTGATTCAGTCCAAGATTAGCCTGGGAGGGCTGGACGAAAAGTCCCTGGATCTGCAACCTCCCCTGCCCCCCAAGGGAGAGCCTGGCAAGTACACTGAGCTTCAGGGAAGCAGTGATGGTGAGTAAGGCTGGGTAGCCCCTTTCTGGGCCAGAGCTAGGCAACTCTTTGGGAGACATGATAGACACCAAGGAAGGGAGAGGGGAAGAACAAGGGAGGAAGAGGGAGGAAGAGAGAAGGAAAGGAAAAGAAGGGAGGGAGGGGGGAGGAAGGAGGGGAAAGGTAAAGAAGAAGAGGAGAGAGAAAGGAAGGAGAGGAAGAGATGGAGAGGGAGGGAAAGAGGAAGGGGAGAAAGGGAGAAGTAGAGGGGAGAAGAGAGAGGAAGAAAGGAAGACTAAAGGGTAAGGGAGGAAGGGAGCCAATTGCCTAGGGAGAGCCTACAGGGTGACAAGATCAGTATTTGAGAAACTGGGGGCCAGGGCACGCTTAGGCTGTCCAGTCCTGAAGTCCCTTCTGAGCAGTTCAAGCCTCAAGGCAGGCTCCCCCAGATACTGCCCTCCTCTGCCCTGCAGGGCTTTGCATGTTGGTACTCCCTTCAGGCCCCACCTCGTGGAGGCACACAAGGATTCCTGACCTTAGTGGGTGAGTCTGTCTGTCTTTCTCCCCAGAGGGTGGTCTGTCCCCTAAGTTGACCAGCCCCCCAACTCCTGCCATGTACAAGTATCGGCCTGGCTTCACCAATAATTCCAAGATTCACTACCATGCCACTGCTGACCAGGTGAGGAATTGCTCAGACTTTTTGGGACTCCCCCCCTCAGAGGGACGTGTTGGGCTGCAGAGGCTGGGATCATCTCTGCCATCTCCTCATAGCACTTTGCTTTGATCTTTCAGAATCATACACAGAACATCAGAGCTTGAAAGACCCCTTAGAATATGGAATGTCAGAGCTGGGAGAGACCTTGGAATAGGGCATGCCAGACCTGGGGTCTTAGAACAGGGGATGTCGTCAGGCCTGGGAGGGACCTTGGAACAGAACATAGAGTATGGGAATTGAGAGGCTCCTCCAAGTCTGGTCATTTCCTCTTATAGATAGGAGCTGAGGCCACCAGGGAGGAGAGGTAAACAGGGTCACCAGTGTTTGAAGTGGCTGAGACAAGATCTCAGCCCCTTCCAGTGGCTGTGCCGTCTCTGCTGGGAAGCAGTCACTTTCTGAGCCTTCCTGTGTGTGTGGGGAGGGGGGAGACCAGGCTTGGGCTCTGAGCCCCTCTTACTGTTCCGTAGATCACTCTACAGGATGGCAGCCTGGGAGAGGACGATGACAGGACCCTGGACTACCAGTCCGAGCCCAACCTGGATCTTCCCGACTACCACCGGGGCGCCCTGCACAAGACCTATCAGTCGTCCCCACTCCACATGGATTCCTACGCCGCCAACTCGAGATCCCTGAGCCTCAAGTCTGCCAGCAGGCAGGGGACAGACCAAGTCGCCCTCCATCCTCTGAAGCCGGAAGGAGCCCCCCCAACTCCCTACAAGACCATCTTTTCTCCCAACTCCCTGTCTAACCGCAACAGCAGCCTCTCCTACGACAGCCTGTTGAACCCCATGTCTCCAGCTGGACGCAAGTGCCCGGCGCACTCGATGGTCAGCTCAGCGGGCTACCACTCACCCTACCTGTCAGCCAAGATGTGCCACTTGCGTGGGGGGGAGCTGCAGCGCCCCGGGCCCCGCAGCTTCAGCCCCGTTCTGGGCGGGGGTGGACCCGGCTCGCACCCCCGGGACCCTTCTCCCGTGCGCTATGACAACCTCTCCAAGACCATCATGGCTTCCATCCAGGAGCGCAAAGAGCTGGAGGAGCGAGAGAAGCTCCTGCACTCGCACCCGGACTCAGTGTTCGGTGACTCTGGCGTCTACGACACCCCCAGCTCCTACAGCCTCCAGCAGGTCAGCACGCTGTCGTCGGACGACCCCCGCAGCCTGGCACTGGCCTGTGGCTCCCGGGAGAACCTGACATCGGCCAGCGGTGGCTTTGGCGCCCGGAGCCCCCTGCTACAGTCATCTCTGTCCTCCCTCTCGGGCGTCATGGCCCGTGCCCCGAGGACTTCCACCACCTCCCTTCAGGCCGACTTGGCCAACAATAACGTTCAGAGCCACCAGACGCTGCAAGGCCGGGGGCCCGGGGGGCCCTACATGTCCCCGGGCCACCAAGTTCCGCCTTCCCCCTCTGGGATGCCCAGGTCGCCTTCCTATGGAGGCCCCAAGGCCGTCTCATTTATTAATACTGTGGAAATCACAGAGCCGCCCCCTCTAGGAGTTCAAAGGTAAGTGCTGCCTGGGGTCCTCATCGAGGGCTCTCTTCTCTGCTGCCTCTCCAGTGGCCCCATCCCCCAAGACCCGGCTTTGGCTTTGTAGCGACCCTCAGCTCCCTGGAGTAGGGGGGAAGAAGCAATGCTCTGGGAAACTGGCCTGGGGCACCCTGGCCCTCTGGCCATCCGAGGCCCAGTGCCTTGGTTTAAGGTGTTCTTCAAGCTCCTGACCTGCCTGCCTCAGGACCCTGAGGATCTGGTCCTTCTGGGCCTGGAGCCTTGTGCCTTCCTGGGGCACAGCTGAGTCCTATCAATCTGTGCCCCGCCCTCCCTGCTGCTGTCTTAGCCTCCCTGGGGCTCATTGCTTCCCCCTCCTTTTCTGTATGCGCTCTGCTACCTCCTCCAGGCCACATAACTGCTGTGTCTGGGATCTCTTCACCACAGAAGGGAAGACTTAGAAGTAATACCAAAGGGTGGGACCAGCCAGGTTGGTAAAAGATTCCCCTAGGCCAGGCCGGACAGCTCAGCAAACTCACTCTGCTATCCCACAGTGCTCCAAGTCTCTGGTCCCATTCCCAGACACTGCCATGATCATCCAGGCCTTGGCCAAGCCCAGACAGAGCCCGAAAAGAAAACTCTTCTCTTGGTGTCGGGCCATCTCTTCTCTTTAGCAAAACCTTTCTGGGAGAGGAAGCCTGAGTTCCAGTTCTGCTCTGACACTCACTGACTGTGTGACCCTGGGCAAGCAACTTCACCCCTTAGTGCTGCAGGAACCTCCCTAAGATGGTCAGTTTCAGGGCAGGTGCCTGCCGACTTTGGGAGAGGGAGTTTCCCCAACGAGAAGGCAATGTATATGTCTCTATAAATAGGAGACTCCTGGGCAGGAAATGTCTTTTCCAGATGAAATCCTAAGTTGGTTTCCTCCGTGCCTCCCCAGATAAGTGTAATGGAACCTATCCCTCTTGATCTGATCACCTCAGTCACACACATACCCTCTCTCTCCCTCCTCTCTCTCTCTCTCTCTCTCTCTCTCTCTCTCTCCCTCTTCCTCTCTCTCTCTCTTTCTCTCTCATTCTCTGTCCCTCCTCTCTCTCTCTCCCTCCTCTCTCTCTCTCTCTCTCTCTCTCTCACACACACACACACACACACAACTTGCACACACAATACACTCTTGCACACATACACACAGACAACACACACACATTGTTTTCTCTGCCTCTGGCTCTTGCTCACACACGTGCACAAACACATTCTCTCACACATGCACATCTTTCTTTTTCCCCAGGCAGGGCCCTTCCCACCCCTTTCTGTCCTGCCTCTTTCCATAGCTGAAGCCAATCTCAGAAAGACACAGTCTGCTGGGATTCTGTCAGCTGGTCCTTGGAGGGGGGACCCAGACTCGAGCATGACTCAGCACTTAACTTTTCACCCCTTTTCCCACTCATCAATTTCAATTCAATAAACATTTATCAGGCACCTACTGTGTGCCAAGTATTGTGCTAAATGCTGGGCATCCAAGAGACAAAACGTGGTACCTGATCTCAAGGCGTTTACAATCTAAAGGAGATAATACACACACAGACATATTTACAAAGCAAATTATAATCAGGATAAATAGATAATGAGCAGAAGGAAGGCACTGGAGTTAAGGGGGCTTGGGGAAGGCTTCCTGGAGGAAGTGGGATTTTAGTCGGGACTTAAGGAAGCTGGGGAGGTCAGTGGTCAGAGTGCCGCAGGGAGAACATTCCAGCCTGAGAAAATGTCCAGAGCCAAGAGATGGAGCGTCTCGTATGTGGAACAGCCCAGAGAAAGTATAAGGTGTAAAGAGACTGGAAAAGTAGGAGAGCTGAGTTATCAGGGGCTTTGAAGGCCAACCAAAGCATTTTTGTATTTGCTCCAAGAGGCCATAGGGAACCACTGGAGTTTACTGAGTAGGGGGTGACTTGGTCAGATCTTTGCTGGAGGGAGGTCTCTTTGGAGGCTGAATGGAGGCTGGACTGGAGTGGGGAGAGACCTGAGGCAGGCAGACCCTTCCTCCTCCCCCAGCAGCTATGGTAATAGTCTAGGGGGGAGGTGATGAGGGTCTGCACCAGGGTGGGGGCAGGGTCAGTAGACAAAAGGGGACATATTTGAGAGGTGTGCTGCCTGCTGCAAAAGTGACATCAACAGGCCTTGGCAGCACTTGGACATGGGGGCTGAAAGAAAGGGCAAAGTCCAGAATGACCTGGGTTGGGAGCCTGAGGGCCTGGGAGGAAGCTGATGTCTGGTGCCCTCAAAAGTAATAGGTAAGGTAGGAGGGGGAGGGGATTTGGGGGAAAGATGATGAGTTCTGCTTGGGGCGCATTGAGTGTAAGGTGTTTCTTGGACATTCAGCTGGAGACTTGAGACTGGAGGTTGGGGCAGGCCAGGTAGATTTGAGAATCATCAGTACAAATGGTCATTAAATGCAAGGAAGCTGATGAGATCACCCAGAGAAGGGGCACAGAGGGAGAAGAGAAGAGGGACAGGAATGGAGCCCTGAAGGACACCTTCAGAGGGTGTGATCTGGAGGAAGGACCAGCAAAGAACACTGAGAAGGAGCAGTCTGGGAGGAAGGAGGAAAACCAGGAGAGAGAGAAGAGAAGATCCAGGAGGAGAGAGTGATGGACAGTGTCCGAGGCTGCAGGGGGCCCAACGAGCATAAGGATGGAGAAGAGACAGCTAGACCACTGGGCAGGTTGGGTGGAATGAGATCAGAAGCTGGATTAGAAGACGTTAATGAGGGAGGAGAGAAAATGCAGGCCCCCGCTGAAGATGGCCTTTTCCAGTTGGTGGGCAAAAGACATAAAGGGTGATAGTGAGAATGGAGGGATCAGGGGAATTTTTTTTTCCAGGATGGTGGAGACTTGGGAAGGTTTGTAGGTAGTAGTGACGGAGTGGATGTGACAGAAAGGGGAGGCAATCTGTTAGAGATGGTACGGAATGGGACTGGTCAGGAGTGAGGCCATTTCATCATGGGACATAAAGGGTAAAGGAGGGGGGCAGGAGGCGTCTGAATATTAGGAGATGAGGAGGAAGGCTCTAGAAATGATTGAATGATATGGAAAAGTCCCAGAAGCCCAGAGCCAGAGACCTGAATGTCTGACCTATTCCCGGAGAGTTTTCTCTACAATATCCCTGACAAGAAGGCACCCAGCCTCTGCTTGGAGACCTCTGTTGATGGAGACTTCACTACCTCCTGAGGCAGGCTTATTCATCTGGGACAAATCTCCTTATCAGGCACTTTTTGTGTAGTGCCCATCACCCTGAAATTCCCTCCTCCCCACACTGTGCCCCACATTGCTCCTAATTCTGTCCTCTGGGGCCAGGCAGAATAAAGCTATTCTTCATCCCACCAGAAGGTCCTTGAAGATTAGAATCACATCTCTACCTGTCTTCCTTCATGGACAACCACTTATCCTCTCCAGAGCCTCAGGTTCCCCCCCAGTATAATAAGAGGGGATGGATTATACGACCTCCATGTAAGATGATTCTCTTCTTGGGGCTAACCATTCCCAGCTCCTTTGAGTTGAGATGTGATCTTTTCCCTTCTCTGTCCTGGCCATCCTCCTTTGGACAGTGCCCAGCACATAATGAATGCTAGTTGATCAATTGACTTTGGGCATATCCAGCTCACCACTGTCTGGCCTACATAATGAGAAGACTTCTCATTCAATGACGAGTTGGAGGAGTGGGCAGGCGTCGGAGCATCAGAAGGGAAGGATGGTCATAGAGAAGAGAGCTCCAGCTCATTCTACAAGACTCTGGAGGCCAAGACCATGAGCCATGAGGGGAGGTGCAGGCAAGAAACTCTGGGCTCAACCTAAAGAAAACTTCCTAACAATTGGAGCTATCCTGCTGGGAAGTGGGCTGCTAGGGCATGCTGGGAGTCAAGGAAGCCTTGAGTTCAAATCCCACCATAGACAATTACTAGCTCTGTGGAACTCCAATGGACAAGACCCTCCACTCCTTCAACCTGTTTCCTTTACTTGTCAGGTGGAGTTAATAAGGGCATCTACATTCTGCCAAGGCTGTTATAGGGAATAGATTAGATAATGTATGTCCAGTGCTAGTCAGAGGGTAGCTAGTGTGACTAATAATTTTTTACTCACTGGAGTGAAATTAGTACCTGCCTAGGATTATAGTCTCAGAGCTGGAAATGACCCCACAGAGCCTTCATTGTTGTTCAGTCATATCTGACTCTTCCTGACCCCATTTAGGATTTTCTTGGCAGAGATAGGGGAGTGGTCGGCCATTCATTTGGCTCCGATTCATTTTACAGATGAGGAAACTGAGGCAGACAGGGTGAAGTGACTTACCCAGGGTCATACAGCTAGGAAGCATCTGAGGCCAGATTTGAACTCAGGAAGGAGATTCTTAAGCTTTAGACCTAATCCAGCCTTCTTATTTTGCAGATGAGGGATCTTAGGCCAAAGGGAGTTGGAAGACTTTCCCAAAATCGCATGGGCAGTTAAGTGTCTGAGGCAGGATTTGCACTCATGTCCTCTGACTCCAAGGCCATCTGAGTCTAGTCATTCATTATAGAGTCTTGCCCTGGGACTGGGGAAGTGGGGCCCTCTGACTCTCTCCTCGGGGCTGGGGGAATATGGCCCGGAAACCCCGGGGCACTTCCACTGCCCAGCCCTTGTGGCTGGCTACCTGAGACTTTGAGCTCACCTGCCTTCCCAAGCTCCTGGGCTGCCCCGTGGCTATTCACTTGTGTGTCCATAGTGCCCTCTAGTGTTTGAGAAAGGAAGAGCACTTCTAGGCTTGAGCAGGAGGGAATTTGACAGCCAGCCTGGTGACAGGGATCCAGACCTGCTCCCACCCCTACTTTACAGACGCTCTTGTGTGGCCAGACTGGAGGCAGGTCTTCTCCCCAAAGAGCCTATGTTCTCTCCCCTTTATCACCCCTTCCTTACGGCAGCCGGCCCGGTCACTCCTTAGATGAGGAGGGAGGCCAAGAGAGCCTTGAGCAAGGTCCCAGAGCGAGTCAGCAGCAAAGACGCGATTGGAACTATGGGATTTAGAAGTGGGGAGGGTCCCCGAGAGCCTCGAGAGATCTCGAGGGCCTCTAACCCAACTCTCATTTTATAGACCCCGAGAAAGGAAGGAATTTCCCCAAGACCGCCAGCTCTTAGGTGGCAGACCCAGGATTGGAAGCCAGGCCCCCTCACTCCAAACCCAGTGCTCTTCACCCCCCTCCCTGCATCCAGGCCCCCCAGCTTCTTTTCTCTCACCTCATAACATCTTTTCCACTAAAGTTCAACAAAACTCTTCTTCCATTGCTGGCTCGCCCTTGGGACTTTGAGAGGCAGCAGACTCCGGGGCACAGTCTGTGGGCATGATGACGGCATCCCCCCCCCCCCTTCTCCCTACTCTGGAATTCTGTCCAGGGAAGAAAAGTGCCTTCCATAAATTCCCCCAAGGGGGAGGGTTGAGATGTTAATGATGCAGGAGAAACATCAGCTTCTCAGAAGGAAATAGGAATCTGGGCTCTGGGGGTGGAGAGGAGGCCGGCCTATCCCACTGGATCCCAGCAGTGTGTGGTCCTTGTCAGTGTCCTTTCCCCTGCCCCGTCTCGTCCCCTTGATTGTCCTCGTGGCTCCTGGCCATGTCAGCAGAGGTGTCCCATCCCAGAGCCCTAAGGGAGAGGAGTGAGAAGGAGGGGGTGGCTAGGTCTGTCCCTGTGGCCTTGGCTGCTAAAATGTTGTCAAGCCCTTGTGTGTTCACGTGTGTGTGTGTGTGTGTGTATGTGTGTGTGTTTCTTTTCCCACAGGGAGCACGTGCTGCTGAAGACCCCTCAGAGTATTCTAAACGGACAGTCTAAAGGCCTTCCCAGATTGGGGCCTGTGGCCAGCACCCAGGGGGTCCCTGGAAGCCCTACCAGGCACACAAATGTTAAGAAGGTGTCTGGAGTAGGTGGGACCACATATGAAATTTCAGTGTGAAGAGAGAGCCTCGTCCTATCCTGGTCTTGTGACCTTTGGCACCCTGAAGATGGAAAACCAAGGAGATACCACCTGGGGGGTTGCCTGTTACTTTTCCTGTCTTTCTCCTACCGTCTTCAACCTCTTCCCCCTCCCACCACCCCCAAGGGAATGGAACAGTCTTGAGAATTGACTGGCTTGGGAGTGTCAGGAGAGGAGGCTTTCTTGGGTGGTATGGGGTGTCACTCCATTCTGGAAGATGGTCTGGTCTGGGCACCATTTTGACATCCTGTGCCAGATCTAGTTTCCCAGGATGCACAGCAGGCCTAGACATCACACATTTGTCTCTGGGAGAGCTGGTGGGCCTCTCAGCCAACATGAGCTTGTGGTGGCCGGTGGAGGCCCACATTTACTAATGCTGCTCTGAAAATGGGTCCAAACAAAAACCTTTTTCATCCAGTGAATGTGTGTCTGTGTCCCTGGGTTCTGCAGTCCTCTCCCTAACAGCCTCGTGGGATGATTGTGGCTATCGGTGGATGGGTGTAGATGAGAAAAAGATGGACCACAGGAAGACCCCAAGTCTAAGAAGTCAGCTTGTCCAGATGCATGGGACCTCCCAAAAGAGATGGCTTAACTTATGGCCCCGTGTCTCTCCTTGTTCTCCAGCTCAGTTTCCATTGAAGCAATACCTCGATGCCACCACTTGGTCTGAGGAATGAGTGTAACGCCGTGAGGCTAAGCACCCTATCCTATGGGATCACCTGGCTGGGTAGTGCAAGTTGCCTGGGGTTCCACCATATCCCAGGAGCTGGTTTTCCTACCTGGCTGAGACTCCCCTTTCTTTCTCTGTTCACACAAGACTTTTTTCCACTTTGGACTGAACTCATCAACTTTACTCTGAATTTTTCCAGGCAGAGCACACATACCTCATTAGGCTTGACCACAAAGATGGGGAGTTGGGTGATTCCATTAAAGATCCAAAGGAAATTTCTTTTGTTCCCATCAACGCTCTTGGAGAGAGAGGAGTGAGCATAAACACCCCTGTGCTCAGTTGACCAACGTGTGAGAAAGAAGGAACATCCCTCACTGAAACTATGCAGAAACTGCTTGTCAAGTATGTGCGCTAGATCCCACCTGAGTGTGTGCCCCCTAGTCCTGCTGGCACCCCCGTCTAGCTCTTCGCACCAGGTCATTGTGGGAGCCAGAGTTGCCATGTAGAAAGCTGAGGGGACAGAGGCACTTTCCCAATGATGATGAGAACACCTATCCACCTTGTGCTGGAGACCCTTCCTCTATCTTCCTAAGGACCTTGGCCCCTTGTCTTGACAGTGAGAAGTGAAGAGAAATGAAGGATGTGAAAGACACTGCCATATATCTCCTACTCTTGACTCTGGGGTAAATGGTGGTCTGAAGAGTGTAGGCTGGTTCAGCTTGAGTGAAGTCCTGCTGGGGTCATGCCTCAGCCCATGAGGTCCCTAGAATTCTCTGTGGTCTGACTGGCATGAAGATGCCAGCTAATGGTCTCAACCTTCCTGGAGCTGATAGCCTTGGTGGACACGTGCCTGATACCAACATCTACAAAAGGACCCAAAGTTGTAGTATCTAGAACCCTTGGCCACGAACCATTGGCAGGCACCCAGCTGCTCCAGTGAATCCCCCTGGGCTTGGCACATAAAACACTCCCAACTTCCTGTTGCTATTAACGAGTTGCCTTTTCCCCAGCCTTGGTCATTATTATATTTAGCTTCACAAGCTTTCCCTCCTTCCTTCTCTCCCCCTCCCTCTCTCTTTCTTCCTCCAAGACTTCCAAACACCTCCATTTCTCAGCTTTGAGAAGGGGGAGAATGATGTTCCCCTCTGTATTTGCCGAATCCTTCTGTGCCATGTGTGACAAGAGGGGTGTGTGTGTATTTTTCCAGGATGAGCACCAATAATTTGGGTCTCTAATCCCTCTGTGCGTGAATTTCCTCCCCTTCCCCCCCCCCACCAAGCAAATGATTCTGTTGTCTCTGTTCTCTGGTCTTCTAGAATCCGTCATTTGTCCATACCTTGTATTAACTGTATAATGTGGTGGGGGGATAACTGTGCTTATGGCTGTGGGGACATGTTGTTACTTGAAGCCTTAATTCTCCATGTTTCTATTCCTGGGTGGGTTGATGAAAATGGAAACCATTAGTTAACTAACCTTGGGAATCATAGTCTCGTGTGGATAAAGTAGAGTGGTTCCACCCCCTTATCTCCACTCTGACCTCTCTAGGCCCCCATCAGAAATGAGAACCCCAGGGCCCACTTTCTGCCATTGAAAACTGTTAGGTTACAAATAGGTCAGATCAAGAGTTTGGGCCAAAGAGGTGCTCAGATTTACCCCAATAAGAAGCACATTCTCATCACCACTTCTGTTGGGCTATTTTATTTTTATCTTTAGTTTTATATGATTTTAGTTTAAAAAGAGAGAGAAAGAGAGAGAGAGAGAGAGAGAGAGAGAGAGAGAGAAGAGAGAGGGAGAGAGAGAGAGAGAGAGAGAGAGAGAGAGAGAGAGAGAGAGAGAGCACATCTAATCCATGCACTGTCTGAGTGAACCTTTGGGGTGCCCTCATCGAGGCTAGAGGACTAACATCCTCTTTTATGTCACCAAAGGACCTAAAGTTGCAGTATCTAGAACCCTTGGTCATGAACCATTGGTAGGCACCCAGATGCTCCAGCAAATCCCCGCTAGCTTAGCATATGAAATACCCCCAACTTCTGTTGCTACTAATGAGTTGCCTTTTCCCCCAGCCTTCTTTTTTACTAGATTTAGCTTTTTAGCTTTATAAACTTTTCTTCCTTTTCTCTCTCTCTGTCTTTCTCTGTCTCTGTCTGTCTCTGCCTCTCCCTCTCTTCCTCTCTTCCCCCCTCCCTGCCTCTCTCTCTCCCTTTCTCTTCCCCTCTCTCTCTCTCTCTTTCTCTCTCTCTCTTTCTCTCTCTCCCTCTCTCTCTCTCTCTCTTTTTCTCTCTCTCTTTCTCTCTCTCTCTCCCTCTCTCTCTCTCTCTCTCTCTCTCTCTCCCTCTCTCTCCCTCTCTCCCTCTCTTCCCCCCTCCCTGCCTCTCTCTCTTTCTCTTCCTCTCTCTTCCCCTTCTCTCTCCAGTTGACCAAAGGGTAAAACACCCCCCCCCAGTTGTATTTCTGTAATGGGGACTGGGAATAAGGATATTCATCCCTACCCAAGATGGCAGCCAGGTCCATGACCTACCCCTTCTCCCACCCCTGGAACAGAAGTGTTTGAGAGTCCCTTGGATGGAAGCCCAGTTATCAGGCTTGAGGAGTCACTGAGCTTGAAGGGCCAGGCCTTTGAGATCACCTAATCTAACCCTGCAGACACTTGGCAGTTTTTGTCTGCTGCCCGTCCCCGGCCTCGTTTCTTTCTCTGTCAAATGAGGGTTTGAATTAGATCATCTCAGAAGTCTCTTCACATGCTCAGTCCTGTTGTCCTTCAGAACCCTTCTTTCCTCATACGAATGAAGGAGCGGAGGCCCAGAGAAGCCCAGCTCCAGAGATGTCCAATGTCCCTCCAGCACCCTGGGCAACAGAGTGGACTCTGCCTCTGTGGTGCTTGGAAGGGCGTCTCACTGGGAAACCCGAGGGGCCCTGTAGCCAGATCCCCCCCACAGTGAACCTCAGTTTCCCTATGTATAACATGAGAGGATTTAACCAAATGGTCTCTGAGATACCTGTTAATTCTCAGATTCTGTTATTCTTGAATGGCCCAACTGAACTGTTTGTCTTCTTCTAGTCCATAACTTTTAAGAAAGAAATGTTTCCATGTCATAGAGGTACTTGGCAGAGCATCAGGACCTGTGCCACACTCTGCCAAGACAGACCCTACTTTTCGTAGGACTTTTAAAATACTGGGTGATCCCTGGATGCAGGCACGTACAGATCAGAGCTCTATAGTCGGAGTGGACTTTGGACGTTCTATAACCCCTCTTTTTACAAGCAGGGAAACTGAGGCCCAGAGAAGGTCACAGAAGCAGTAGAGCGAGAGTTTGAATCCAGGTCCTTTGCCTCCTGTTGCAGAAATATTTCCACTCCATTGGTTACTTCAACCCACTGGGAAGACTATTGCAGAGGGAGGACTGAGTGAAGGCAGACAAGAAAAAGGTCTCTGTGAGCCTCATACCCTGAGGGAGGGTCAGGACTAAGGGAAGACTGAAGGGGCGTGTGTGCGTGTGTGTCTGTGTCTGCATGTGACAGACAGAGAAGGGGGAAGGAGAGGAGTGAGAGAGAAAGAATCCCCTGTGGTCCCCAGTTGTCCTGACCACTGCCAGTGAGGCTTTGGTGGGCTGGTGGACTCCACCCTGCTGGCATTTCGTCCTTGGGAAGAGCCAGGGCAGAGAGATGAGTGACTCCACAGAAAGGATTAGGTTTTGGTCTGGGAGACCCTATCTCCCCAGGCAGAAGAAGAAAGGGGGAAGTGGGTATCATTCCAGTAAGCCAAGGAAGTGGAGACCCCTAGAGATTCTCCCTAGGACTTCCAATTCTCCCATACTATGGGATGTGTGCTACCTGGTAAGCTGGTCTCCTCAGTGAGCTTCATGGAAGAGGTCACAGAACTCATAGAGAAGACTCCAGGCTGAGGACAGGAAGGGACGTTAGATTGAATCTGCTGTGCTAGCAGGGGGGGCGGGGGGAAGTGAGGGTCTGAGAGAGGAATGGATTCCCCAGCCAGGCTGGGTTAGAGGGTGGATGGAATCTCCTTTCTCAGTAATGAGATCTCAGAGCCCTTGGGCTGGAGTTGCTCCACAGATGTCTTACTGTAATGGTGGCCCAAACCAGAACTTTATTGGTGACTGAGAGAAGAAATATCCCTTCCTGCCAGGTGAGGATGGTCCAGTGTGCTGTCTGAGGGCTGAGTCTGATGAGGGAGTGGACAGGCTGTGCATTCACAGCTTATGCTATATGGGGACCTAGATATGTTAGGACGAAATGTTGTCATTGGAGGGAGCCTAGAACACAGAACAGGAATTCAGAACTCATAGGAATCTGAGAACCTAGGATGTCCAGGCTAGAAGGAACCTTAGAACTGAGGATGTCAGAGCTGGAGGTGGGTCTTAGACTAGAAAGAATGCCAGAGTACAGACAAGCCCTAGAACAGGGCTTCTCAACCTTTATTGTATCATGGACCCCTTTGGTAGTCGGCTGAAGCTTGTGGGCCTCTTCTCAGAATAATGTGGGTTGCTTACATTAATCATTTTTTAAACTATTTTTGCTTATTTTGTCAATATTTCTCAATGACATGTAAAATTTTTTTAACGATGATTTTTTTTAAATTGAATTCCAAGTTTTCTCCTTCCCTCCCCCTCCTCCCTCCTTGAGAAGGCAATTTGTTTTCGGTTACATAGATGAGATCATGCAAAACCTGTTTTCATGTTAGCCATACCTACATTCATAATTGAGGGAAACATTACATTTAGTTAGAGATGAGTGAAAATAAAGATGTAATTTTCTTTTCTTATCCAGGTTCACAGACTCCCCTGAAATCTGTCCATAGGCCCCATGGGAGTCCATGGACCCAGACTTAGAGCCCTTAGTTAAAACTTAAAACAGGGGATATCAGGGCTTGGAGGGGCCTGAGAACAGGGAATATCAGGGCTGGGAGGGGCCTGAGGACAGGGGATGTCAGGGCTGGGAGGGGCCTGAGAACAGGGGATGTCAGGGCTGGGAGGGGCCTTAGAGATTCTCTAGTGCAATCCTTTCATTTTACAGAGAACCTAAAAGATCTAAGACCCTAGGAAATCAAGTGACTTGTCCCAGGTGGCAAAGGCTGTGCCAGCAGGCATTTGACTCCCCGTCCAGGGCCTTCCTTGCTGCCTCTGGGCAGTGGTGGCAGGCCACCTGATGGCCTGCTCCCTTGCCTGACTTGCCTCTCCTCCGTTTCTGTCTCCGTTTCTCTTCCTGCTGCGGCCTCCCCTCAGGGGGCGGATCGGAGCCTGCAGCCGAGGATGCGGGAGCAGCGGGCGGCTGAACCCCAGGAGCAGCCTCCACCTTTGCCGGTACCACTGCGCTAGCTCAGCCCTCCGCCCCCCGTGGAGCCCCACAGCCTCTGGCTACTGCCCCCCTGTTGGGGTGCCCCAGCTGGCTGCTGTATGCCGCTTGCACTCAGCCGCGTCTACCCTTTTCCCAAGCCTCTCTTGGCCAGAGCGGGATGCCAAGTAGGGAGAGACTGCCGGTGCCCCTCATCCAGAAGGCCAAGCTCCTTTCACAGGACTCACTCAGGATGCGGCCCCCTGAGGACTTTGGGGAGCCAGGGAGAAAGAACTCAGATTCCAGGGGGCAGCTGCCTCCCACTAGGGTAAGGGGGTGGGAACAGTCGGGAAAATGTGGCCCTAGTTCATGCTGCCCTAGCTGTGATGACTATCAGACACAAATGTGTTTCCTTCTTTGAGCCCCTGCCCCTTAAGGAGAGCCAAGTGTTAGTCTGGACCTTTTGGCAAAGATGCCCAGATCCCCAGTATTGGGTGTTCATCTGCTCTAGGAGGCCACTCAGTGACCAACAGAGGGTGGGGTGGTGCCTGGGATACCTGCCACACTGTTAGAATGGGACCAAACCTCCTGCCTGGAATAATCAGCCCCCAGATAGCCAGAATGCTCCCCCACCAGAAGTTCAAAAGTCATCCTAATTCAAATCAGAGCCCTGAGTAGTTTCTCCTGTGTCAAGAATCCCCTTTCTCCAAGGTTGTCAGTAGCACTGGGTGGGCGGGGAGGAGGAAGCAGAAGATGGGGAAGAGATGTGAGTTGGAAGGTTTGTGAATCACCTTTTGGGGAATGATGCCCAGGAGCTGTTTGTAGTAGCTGTGGTTCTCCCCAGGGCTTGAGTCCTTCCTCTGAAACAGACCTGACTCAGTTCTGACTTGGAGATGATGGAGGAGCCAAGGAGGAAGATGGCCATCAGGAAGCTGTGCCCTCCCTCCTCTATGCTTCCTGGTTCCTAGCTCTGCTTTCCCTAATGGTGTTTGTCCTTAGATGCTGTGGTGCTCAGAAGTGACAGCTTGAGAATTTCCCCATTCCCTCCACCAATAGAGGTCACCTAATTCACAGCTCCTGCCACCATGGTTGCACCTGGGTGGAGGCTATGCCCTCTCCCTTCACCACATGAATCAAACCATAGCACTTTAAATCTCCTTTCCCTTGCTCTAGGTTTTTGGCTTCAGGTAATTTAAGAGGGTTCAGGTTGCATGGGGGTAGGGATGAGGAGGGGGTGGATCCCAAGCGGGGATTGCACTGAGGGCCCACCAGCCTGAAGGATGACTGTACAAAGTACCCAGGAAGCCCTGCTTGCCAATGGCCGTTCCCTCACCCCCAGCCCGCAGACCATGGCTGCCCTATCTTCCCTCTCCACCAGGGCGTGCACGCATGTTGCCTTAACCCCCCCACCATCCCTGCTGCCCACTTCCCACTCCAGAGCCTGGCTGTTCATTTGGCCCACTGTCCTGTCTTGTGTCTGTACAGAGCCAAATCCCAGCAGTCCTTGTAACTATGAGAAGCCAACATCTCAGGCCTGGGCACCAATCTGGGCCTGGGGGTGGGGAGGCTAGAGGTCCTCCTGAGAGCCAGAAGCAGCCAGGCTGGGGCTCTCCAATCCTTCTTCCCAGAGAGCACCACCACACCTTTCCCCACCCCTACCCCCCACGCTGCTATGTTTCCGATAAAGAAACAACCCTGACTTTCTTCCTTTCTCATGCTAATTTCAATGTTGTACAAACCAATACCCTATAGATGCCTAGAAAAATAAATGTATTTATCTGCTCCCCAGGATCATGGGCACAGTAGGGAGGAAAATTTGCCACAGTCCTCCCTTGGTTGAGATATTCTCTTCTGAACCATTGGTTCTGGAGGGCATCCTGGTCCAAGTGTGGTGTAGAGGGCATGTGGGTCCTGGGTGTTCCCGGAGGGAGTGGAGGGGGGGTCAACCTTGGGAGCTTTCGACTGCCTGGATGCCCTTTGCCAAGCCTGGGGGTGTGAGGTTCTAGGTTTGGGTTGTTCCCAGAGTGCCGAGCAAGGGACCAACCTCTGGAACGCCAGCAAGCGGGGGCACGTTGGGTTTGCATGAGTTTATTTAACTGCCTTGAGGAAGAATGAGCAACAAATCTATTTATTTTCAATTGTACTGAAGCACAGAATGACATTTTCAGACCCTGTAACCCCCGACTATGGAATATAAAGTATATATTACGGTCGCCTAACTGTATTTCTTCGAGTTTTTGAAAAACAAAACAAAATTACGATAGATTGTTCTACAATGGTATTTTTTCCATTTAAGTCCCTGAATAAATTTTTGGTGTTTTATCTCCATGGCTCCTGTTTTTATACTTGGTCTAAAACCCCTAGTCACTGACTGGCCCTGAAGGAGAGAAATCAGAGGACCCAAGTTCAGGCAGAATTTGTCAGAGCTTATCATCCTGAGTTCTTGGAGGTAGTAACAACAATACCAAGTGGATACTGAAAGGCCTGAAACACTAAGCTTCTTTGAAAGGAGGAAGGAAGGGAGGAAGGAAGGAAGGGAGGAAGGAAGGAAGGAAGGAAGGGAGGGAGAGAGGGAAGGAAGGAAGGAAGGAAGGAAGGAAGGAAGGAAGGAAGGAAAGGATGATTATATTCCCTTTTTATGGTTGAAGAGCCTGAGGCAGACAGCCATTAAGTGGCTTGCTTAGAGTCACATAGCTGGTAAGTATCTGAGGCTGGATTTGAACTCAGGTCTTCCTGACCTGAGTTTTAACATGGAATCAGGCTCTGAGAGAGGTAGGGATTGACAACCCCTTCTGAAGTGGACCAGGTAAGTCTCCCTTCTGGGCTGGTATTTTGGAGGTAGTGAAAGCCTGGTGTTTTCATGGCCCTCTTGTTCTCCATTCATGAATAAATATGTTAACCTGGGCCCATGGCCAACGCTCTCCCCATCTAGTAGGTCCCAATTTACATCCGTGGTCCACTGCAAACTTGATAGTTATAATTCCAGTTTTCTCTTCCATGGGTTGGGGATAATAGTTGTTAATAATAACTCCTCAAAAACCTAAGTAATGGTATACGACCTGAGAAGGGGGAGGTTTGGGTGCAATTAACAAGTAGGGGATGCATGCTGGGGTGATTTTCTGCAGCAATATCGTGTCTCTCTGGTGGTTGAGAAGGTTTGGCAGGAACCCTGAAACATCAGCCAGCTGGGTTCTGGCAATACCATGAAGTGGGTGCAAGCCTGTCTAGTGTGATGTAACTACTGCCCTGAATCTAAGAAATAAACCTAGTGGCATCAGGTTTCAGATTGGCTTTGCTCAGAATCCTTAGGAAATTCAGCTTGATATGAAGGACAGTGGATGCTCCTATCCCAAGATGTTATTCAGTCACTTCTGTGGTATCCAACTCTTCAAGACCCCATTTGGGGTTTTCTTGTTAAAGATACTCACGTGGTCGGCCATTTCCTTCTCTAGCTCATTTTGCAGGTGAAGAAATGGAGGCAGAGTTAAGTGACTTGCCCAGGGTCACACAGCTAGTACGTGTCTGAGGTTAGATCTGAACTCAGGTCTTCCTGACTCCAGGCCCAGTGCTCTGTCTGCTGCACCACCCAGATGCCCAAGCCAACCCACCTTGGAACAATCAGAAATACTACCACCTCACCTCCCGGACATGCTTTGGTGAGGATGAGGAGACCACTAATGTGGACCAACCATGAAATAGTTGGATGGGAAATGAATTGAAGATATAGATGCTTTAATTATATGCCAGAGCTACAAAGTAACCGAGCACAAAGCAGGTCTAGTCAGTTACAACAAGGACCTAAGGATGGTTTTTTGTCAATGACAACCTCCCACCTCCTCAAAGAGCAACATGTTGAAGTTGACATGGGGCAATCATAAGAAATAATTTTGTTCCTAAATCCAGATTAGAGAAAATAGTAGAAATTGAGCAATGACTTAAATCTGAAAAGGTGAAGGCTAGAGGACTTGAAAGTATTCTAATCTATACTTAAAACTCCAAAAGTGTCACTTTATGATGAGACAGATGACAATAGTAATGCCAACATCTCCAGTGATTTTGAAAAAGAGATGGGCATACTTGGAAAGGAATTCTTAAAAATCCTTTTTTACTTTGATCGAACAAATCCAACTACTAGACCAAATATCCCCAAATAGAGTGATTTTTTATAATTTTAAAATAATTCTTATCTGCTCTGAAAGACAGTGTAGCCTAGTGGACAGGACCCAACTTTGAAGCCAGGACGACCTGGGTTTAAGTGTGTCTTCTATATATACTGGCTGTGGGGCCCTAGGCAAGTCTCTTAACGTCTTGGTGTTCCAGGTAACTCTATAACTATAAATTACAGAGAAAGTGTCAACGTACAAGGGCAGAGAGAGTTTCATCACTAGACAATTCTCTATACCAGTGAAATCACAGGTCCATTCCCTAACCCTGCAACCATCATGAATGATAGTATTCTCCAACAGTATTAGAGATTATAAAAAATGTTCCAGAACTTGCACACAACTGTATGTTGCAGCTGTTACACTGTGGCAGGGGTCACAAGAGGTAAGGCAGAGCTGTCTAGGAATCCTCCTAAAGGCATACATCAAACACTACCATGGCAAGAGAGACTTGAGAAAACTACGGAAGTCCCATGTCTGATTAGTATGGGCCATAGAAACTTGAGCACTGTATCACCTGATTAAAGACAATGAAGAAGAAATATGTTATGGAATCTGGAAAATAAATTAAATCAGCCGTTTTGATATTCTTAATTAACAACTAAAAGCAAAAGTGAAATGGTTAAGGGGATACAAGGATTTGGCGGTTATTCAGCAAGCCGCCTGAAAGAATGGCAAACTTTATACTTCACCTTTGACTCTGTTTTGCACTCATGACTATGTTATATATTGTGGATTATGTTAGAAGATATGCAAGCATTGATTGTGTTGGTGCAAAGGCTTTCAGTTTTGTGTAGTCAAGGCTACCTATTTTATCTTTTGTAATTGCTTTTATTTCTTGTTTCCTTTAAGACACATTGCCTACATAGCTGAGAAAAAGTAGATGATCTCTCTCTTTTCTAATTTTTTTAATGATAAGATCTTTATTATTAAGGCTTACATCCATTTAGAATATATTGTGGACTATGGTCTAAGAAAAGTGAAGATATACAAGAACAGTGAGAGAATCAGAGAGTTAGAGATCCGCATGGAATTTATCTCTTTTTAAAATATGCCAGTAGCATAATACTACCCAAAACAATTGATATAAAACACAGCATCTTCTAGGAAAGTGATTTGGATCCTGCTACGCAGTTCTGCTCCACTTTAAATCCATCATCACTGTTGAAAAGAACTGTATGATTCTTAAATTATTTATTTATTTTCTTTTAGTTTACAACATTCCATTCCACAAGCTTTTTTAAAGGTATTTATTTATTTTACATTTTGGAGGGGGGAAAGGCAGGGCAATTGGGGTTAAGTGACTTGCCCAAGGTCACATGGCTAGCAAAGTGTTAAGCAAAGTGAGGCAGAATTTGAACTCAGGTCTTCCTGACTCCAAGGCTGGTGCTCTATTCACTGCACCATCTACTTGCCCCAATTTCACAAGCTTTTGGGTTCCATATTTTCTCCTCTCTCTCTCCTCCCCCTTCCCTGCCCCCAACGCGGCATGCAATCTGATATAAATTCTACAAATATCTTCACATTAAACATTAGTCAAGTTGTAAAGAAGGATTATAACCTATGGAATGAACAATGAGAAAAGAATAAGTTTGATTTTAAAATAAGAAAAGGTACTTTACCAAAGCATCATGTTAATTGCTTGATGTACAGGAATGGCACAAGTTATACTGATGTGGTTTGGGAGCCAAAAAAACCCAAAAAAACAAAAAACCGAGTCCCATCTGGACCGCCAAATAAAGAGGTTAATAAGTACTGGGGGTCTGAGGGATATCATATAATCCCTCAGACAGGTCGTTGTCTGGAAAGAATTTCAAAAGGCCCCAAGCTGGCTTTTAGAACGTTATAAAGTTTACTGATATGCTGGCTTAGTAGCTGGCAGGAGAAAGTGGGGGGGGACCTGCAAAGTGCAGGGATCTAGGG
>CM053594.1:7007406-7048060 GCA_028646575.1 Pseudocheirus occidentalis | reverse complement strand
TCTCTCTCTCTCTCTCTCTCTCTCTCTCTCTCTCTCCCTCCCTTCTTCCCTCTCTCCCCCCCTCTCTCCACATAGGGTATCACACTCCTACCTGGGGTGCTTTCCCCAAAGGAAATATAAATTTTCATCTGTGAAACTTCTTCTCCTTGTTTTCATTTTTCTCTCTTAAAGACTAGCCTTAACCCCAAATCACTCTGGTCCCAGACCAAGCCCTTCTCAGTTACTGTTTGGGCCCTGAATGGCTCAGAATGAAGATAAATAACAATTGTCTCTGTTCTCACCAGAAACCCTGGGGGTCTTCCCCTCCCAGATCTATTTTTTTTGGTAAAGAGTCCATTCTTTGCCTCATTTTTATTAAGCCTTAATCACTGTATGGGTGCTTTCTCAAACAGAGACCCGTTAAAGACCTTAGCTTGACAAGGCCAACCTTCCCCAGCACGTCCTGGGTCATCCCCCCATTCATCCTGATCTAAATCTGGACACTGACTCCAGAGGAGAAGGCGCAGCTGGTGACTTTGCACAGCCCTGCCTCACCTTGTGACCCCATGGACCATCCCATGGCTGGGCCCTTCTCTGCTATTCCTTGAAGTCTGTCCAGGTTCGTGTTTGGTGTTTCCATGATACCGTCTATTCATCTCATCCTCAATGCCTAATTGCTTTGTATTTCAACCAGTGGAAAACTTCGCTCCCAACACTGACAAATTACTGTCTTGTCTAATCTTACTTCTCTCATCTCACAGTTGTGAAACTGAGTTTTGTTTTAACCTAGAGAGGGGAATCTTATATCTCTCTCTATCACGTTTCATCTCATTAGACTCATCCCAACATTCTAGGTAGCTGATAATGGAGTGTAGCTGCAGGCAGGCAGTGCCGTGATGGGCACCCTCGACTGATGGAAAGGACTTGAATCCGAGCTCCCCTGCTCCTCCTCCCTCCCCTCCTCTCTTCAGCTGTTAAGATACACACCGGGGTGTCCCCAGATTTTCTGCCCTTTGATTGGATGTCACACTTTGGGCTCTCCAGAATCTCTTCCCATAGAGTTCCAGCGCATCTCATGAGGCTCCACTGACCACTCTGTTCTCTGTCATTCTGAGTCTTTCACATAAGGACCCGCACAAGAAATTCCAGGAAACAAGTCTGTCTCTGCAGATCTGTCTGTCTGCTTTCTCTTATTAGCCTAGCAAAGCTGCAGAACTCACACTTCCCTTTGGTCTCTGCTTCCAGGAATCTTGGAGGCCCCCAGTAGTGGGAAGCAGCTCCCTCCAGCTGCCTGACAACAGCTCCTCCATCTTGTTCCTTTATTCAGGTGATGCCCTGCCTTTCACTCACTCATTCACTCATTCACTCATTCAATCATTCATTCATTCATTCATTCATTCATTCATTCATTCATTCTTTTGTCCATTCATCTAGTTATTTTCTTATTTAGGCAAGCAAGTCAGTGCTAGATTTGGAGTAAGGAAGCCAAGGTTCAAATCCTGCCTCTGACACTTACTAGCTGTGTGACTCTGGCTGATTCACTTAACCTCTCCCTTTCCTTATCTCAGCCTCATGTTATCTCCTGTATCTCAGTTTTCTTATCTGTTAGATGGGTACAAGGACAGCACCTCCCTCAGAGGGTTGTGGGAGTAGGAGGATTGATGAGATAGAAAGTGTTCTATAAACCTTAAGGAATCACATAAATTCTAGCTATCATTCCCTGTTGTTAGTGGCACTTTCTCTGTCATTTTGTACATGTTATGTTGGTGTGGAAGAGGTTGAATTGACTGATAGGGGCCACAAAAGGGTCATGCGCCTGTGGGATGCCCTGGAAAAGTTTGTGGCTCCAGGGACAAGTGTAACTCAACATTTGGTCACATCAGAGGTGACAAACTGCCCAGCTGCCTCCAGCCACGTGGTAACCCAATAATTAAAGAACTTTGCACTGAAAGCTCTGGGTGCTCCCTTAGGCCTCCCCCCCCCCACTACCCCTAGGGTGCAGGGGGCCATATCTACTAAAAGAGGCAACTTCTGTCTGGCTCCTTCTTTCTTCCGCCCTCTGGTTGGTACCATGTAATGCCAAAACTTCCAGTGAGGGCTGGGGGAGGGCTGATCCTTCTCTACTCTAGCATCATGGAAATCCCACCCTCATGGCAGCTAATGTAAACAGATTCAACCAGATAAACTTTCACCAAAGTCAGTCCCTGTCTGCCTTTTCCATTTTTATGTTTACTCTGTAGGTAAACAGTCTTAGGTAAATGAGTAGTGATCTTGAGGTAAATGGGTAGTGATCTTGAGATGAATGTGTCCAGGCTTGGAAGTAACTTAGTGTGAGAGTCCTAGGTTAATTTAGTGCAGGAGGGGATTTCTTCATTAGAGAAAATGACCATTGAAAAGAAGATTACTCTGAACCTGGCCCATTATACTAGATGATAGGTATTGGGAGTTAGGTGGACAGTGCAGAGATGAGGTGAAATATAAAATAAAGAATTAGCAACCTCACAAACTGCTTTACATTCTGATATGGTTAAGTATCTGCCTTCTAGCAGATTGTAACAACAGTTCTAAGTTAAATTAATGAATCCTGTTTTAAATTAGTTTTTGTCAAATGCAAACTTGTGAATGTTTTGTAATTAGCATTCCTTTTGTGTGTAAGAATAAAATAACTATCCTATCGTATTCCTATTATACATTGGGTGGCTTTTTATTCTCAACTTTGGCAAAAGCACAGACATGAACCTAAATATAAGCTTTAAAAAATTTGTCTTCAGGGTACCAGAGTTGTAGTTTAAGTAGCCAAGGAATGTCCAAAAAAAAAAAAAAAAAAAAGGAAGACCAGTCCACTTACCCTTCACAGATGTCTCAAGACTGAATTCAATCCAAATAGTATGCCTGGGTCCAAAATGGATATGACTCTAACTAGAAAAAGGATTCGATACAGTGTCCCAACTCTTTTGGATGCAGCAATGGTGCCTTAGTGCTCGAGTGAAAAGAATATGGTATTTGACACTGGAAAACTTGGAATTTAATGCAGGTTCTGGTACTTACTGGATGTGTGACATTGGGCAAATGACTTCCCTTTTCTGAAGTTCAGTTTCCTCTTCTTTAAAATGAAGGTTTAGGGGCGGCAAGGTGGTGCAATGAATAGAGCACTGGTCTTGGAATCAAGAAGACCTGAGTTCAAATCCAGCCTCAGACACTTGGCATATACTAGCTGTGTGACCTTGGGCAAGTCACTTAACCCCAATTGCCCTGCCCTCCCCTCTCCAAAAAAAAAAAAAAAAAGCAAAAAAATTAATAAATAAAATGAAGGTTTGGACTCGAATTCTAAGATGCCTTCCCATTTTTAATTTCTGTTAAAATTGTATTTTTAATTGATTTTGTTTTTAATATCTATTTCTAAATGTATTCTTCTCCTCTCCCTTAGTCATTGAGCCAGCCCTTGTAAAAAATATTTTGAAAGATGGGGGAGAAAGCAACGCAGCAAAACTAACCAACTTATTACTAACATCTGGCAGCATATTCAGTATTCTACACTTGTAGTCCCCTCCTGCAATGAAAGGGAGGAGATTCAGTAAGCATTACATTCTATGCAGATAGTGAGCTCTATGGCTTCAATATATTCCTGGGAACCTGGGAGGTACAACAGATAGAGGAGTGGGCCTGGAGGCAGGAAGACCTGAGTTCAAATTCAGCCTCAGACACTTAGTAGCTGCATGACCCTGGACAAGTCACTTAACCTCTGCTTGCCTCAGTTTCCCCAGCTGTAAATTTAGGATACTAACAGCATCATGGAATTGTTGCCCTAACTCACAGATTTTTTTATGAGGAGCCAAGGAGATGATAAAGAGCTTAGTGCAGTTCCTGGCTCACAGTAGGCATTTAATTTCGTAGGCATTTTTCCCATCTCTCCCTTTTCCCTCCTGCAGAGAAGAAAGACAAGGATCTTTCTCCAACTCTGCAGCTTCCTCGGGATTGATGCCCCTCTCTCGCTAAAACTATACTGGCAGATTCAGGAGCTGTCCAAGTTGAAGGAGACTTCAGAGATCTGTAATCCGAGGCAGACCCGAAATGGGAACCTCCTCCACATCAGCCTTCACAAATGATCAGTTAGTGCCCATTTAAATACCCTCAGTAACAGGCAGCTCACCATGGCCTCGAGCAGACCGGTCCGCCCGGGGACTGCTATACTCATCAGGAAATCTTTCTCATATCAAACATTCTCTTTCCTGAATACTTCTACCCATTCCTCCTGGTTTCACCATCTAGGACCAAGGAGAACCCTGTTTGCCCTCTTTTTGACAGTCCTTTAAACACCTGAACTCAGCATTCGTTCCCTGCCCTCCTCCAATCTTCCCCCTCTAACCCCGCCCCCCAAGCCTTCTCTCCTCCAGGCTAAATATCCCTGGTTCCTTCCCATGCGGACAAGGAAGATCATCAAAGCCTTGGTCACCACATGGAGCTGATCTAGATAGGCCTATTTTTAAATGGATATCTTTTGTTTTACTCTCACGTTCAAGTCCTAATTTCCCATCTCCCACCCAGAGGACTCTACCTTATGTAAGCTATATGTGTTTTTGCTGGCTAAAGATAAAGACGGCTTGGCAGGCACATGGGGCAGGAGTAGATATCTGATCTGGAATCTGGCCCAGTCCTCTACAAGAAAGACTGATTTCTGTCTTGAAAAGGAACAATAGGAAAGCTTACTCCTCCCCTCCCCTACCTCCAATAGGAGTGTTGGGTTAGAATTATTTCTATTTACCAGACCCTGAATATTGATAGTCTAGGGATACAATTTGCTATTCGGTCATTCTTCAGTCATATTCAATTCTTTGTAATCCCATTTGGGGTTTCTTGGCAAAGATCATTTTACAGATGAGAAAATCAGGGCAAACAGGTTAAGTGACTCGCCCAGGGTCACCCAGCTAGTGTCTGAGATTACATTTGAACTCAGGAAGATGAGTCCTCCTGACTTCAGGCCTGGATCGCTATATCTACTGTGCCACCTAGTGGCCAATCTTCCAAAGTTCACACTTGTATTGTAAGGATGCTTTGCTTAAGTTTGAACATCTGCCAAGGGGAAAGAAGAGCCTGAAAAAGATCGGGAAGGTCCAAAATGAGACGAAGATGTTGACAAAGATACAGAGGAAGATGAAGAAACAAAGAAAAAATCTCCCAACAGCAAAGGTGAATCAGAAATAACTCACCATTGGAATCCTGTGTGTTCAGTGGAGAGAGAAAATGTGAGTCACAATTGTTCTCTTTGGGGAGGCTTGGGATTTTGTTTTTGTTTTTTTCACACATTCCTTCTCATTGTAAAAATTTTCAGGATTATGAGTCACAGGAAGAAGCAGGTTTTGTTTGTCTTTGTTTGGGTTTTTATTTTAGTCAAATTAGAAAAAAAACCACTTCTCATAAATACAAATGTGTACTACCTAACTATCTGATGTAAAAGTCTGTCACACATAGAAACATTTTTAGAAATTCCTTCCCCTTAAAATTCCATGCCTCCCTTCTTTGAACCTTCTACCACACACAAGCCTCAGTTTCACGGAGCTGTCCCTGAGACAAATTGCCCCAGACTTTGGTAACAGTGGGGTTACGTTTATAATAAAGAATTAAAAAGAAAGGAAAAAAACAGTTTGGGGGGGGTTAAAAAAAACCTAATCAATTCAGCAACAAAGCCTAGTGCTCTGGTCTGAGTTCCACACCCGGAGTCCCCAACCTCTTCTTCAGAGCTCACAGACCAGGCTTTTCACTCTCTGTATCCAGGCACCAGGCAGTGAGCTAGGCTAAGCACTTCCTGGTTTTTTCTAGGAAACTGTCTGTTGACATGATACTGTTAAAAACAAAACAAAACAAACACACAAAACCCCTCTGCTTTGGGGAGACCTCTTTGGGATCCATAAGGCTTATGGGTGACAGGATATCCTTTCCATTTTCTTTTCCAGAGCCTCCAGATATGGACTTTCCCAGGTCCCCATGGTATATCAGGGACCTCCTGATTTGTCCTTGGAGCATCTCTGTTTATGGTCTCAGAGATGGATAATGTGCCTGAACAGCCACCTGCCCCTCCCTATCAAACCCAGGACTCTTCCTTACGTTACTCAGCAGCCTTGGTACCTGAAGTGCAAAAAAGCCCCAACCATCCCATTCACTTATCTGAGAAGAGTCCCAAGAGCTTGGCAAGAACAGGATGTGTCCAGATGGCAACATCTGGCAAGACTTCACTGAACCACTGTCCTTATGGTGACTTCACCATGAACTTCTGTTCCCTTGCTCCATCCTGGGCCAGGATTTCTCCTTAGGTAGAATAAACTCCTTTGTGTAAGCTCCTATTAGAAGGCCTATGGCTTTAGAAAATATTATTCACTTGTAATTGTATTTATTAATCGTAAAAGAGTAGATTTAAAACATTAGTTTTATGCAAAGTATCAAATTCACTTTCTATTTTAGTTTTTATTTGCTCTAATAAACATATTTTATATTATAATAATATAATTCATATTACATTATGTAAGATATAATGTAATTTCTATTATAATAAAACAGTAAACTTATACAATTAACATATTGATTTTATTCATGATTAACATAGAAACCAATCTTAAACACAAAACAATGTAGCGTACACATATGGATATTTGTAACATTAAACAATACGAATGTATTGGATGGAATGTTTTGTCTTCCTTGACACCATTACTCATTACATCGTAAGCTCCTTGAGGGCAGGAACTCTTTTTGCCTCCTTCTGAATCCCCAGCACTTAGCACAGTGCCTGGCTCTTTGTAAGCACTTAGATGTTGAGGGATTTTGGATGACTTCCCTCTTTTCCTTTTTCAATCTGATCCTCTCACTACACCTTCCCTATCAGTTGCTTTCTGCCCTTTGTTCTGGAAGAGGACCGTGACATCAGGGAGGTGATGCCAAGACATTCGAGTGAATTGGATTTAACTGAGGGAGGGCTGTGCAGTTACCAGCCTCACTGTCTCCTCTGGAGCATCTGGGTCCAGTGGTGAGATACAGATCAGGATGACTGGTCGTGGCTCTCCCCCATCGAGTGAATTAGAAACAACTGTAACAACATAAGTCCTTCAATACGTACGTATGTGTATGATCCAGCAAAACAAATTCCCACCTTGGCCACATCTGCAAATGTCTCTCTCTGCAACTGAGGTTCATGGTCTTGCTGGCAGGAGGTGAGGGGCCTGTTCCATCTTCATTCTTTTGGACACATGCTTTCTCACTGCATTCATCAGAGTCTGCTGTCTTTCCAAGTTCCCTTGTTCTGTGGTTCTAGGCTCTGCTGCTTTTTGGGCCAACCTGGCCCTTTTGTCAAAGCCTCCAAGTCCCACAGAAGCCGCAATGGACCCTAATTAGCATTTTTCTTTCTTTTTTAAAAAAACTAAATGATTTATTTTTAGTTTTCAACAATCACTTCCATAAGTTTTAAATTTTCTCCCCCTCTCTTTTCCTTCCTTCCCCAACACGGCTTGCTATCTGATATGGGCTCAATGCATATACATTTCTATTAAACACATTTTCACATTAGTTATGCTGTGTAGAATTATAATGAATAGGAGAAACTGTGTACAGTGTTCTGGTTCTGCTCACTTCACTCAGCATCAGTTCATATAAGTCTTTCCAGGTTTCTCTGATGCTCCTCATTTCTTACAGCACAATAGTATCCCATTCCATTCATAGACCACAGCTTGTCTGGTCACTCTTTAATTGATGAAGATCCACTTGACTTCCAGTTCTTGGCCCCCACAAAAAGAGCTGCTATAAATATTTCTGTACATCTGGATCCTTTCCCCATTTTTCTGATCTCTCTGGGACACAGCCCTAGGAGTGGTATTGCTGAGTTAAGAGGTATGCACATATTCGTAGCCCTTTGGGCATAGTCCAGATTGCTCTCCAGGATGCAAGCTCACAGCTCTAACAGCTTTCAGTCAGAAGATCTGACGGCCAATGACCCAGGCAATAAGGCACCATATAGATGTGCTTTGCAAAAAAGTAGCTCATTTGACTCTCACAACAACCCTGGAAGGTAGGTGTTATTATGGTCCGCAATTTAACAAATGAAGAACCTGAGGCAGTCAAGTTAAGTGACTGTGGTCATAGCTAAGGACTGAGGCAGGATTTGGACTCAGGACTTTCTGACTCCTACTCCAGGCTGATAACCACGAGGCCACCTAGATGCCTACATTGAAGGACTTCACCCTGCCAAGCTTAAGAATTTACTATACTCAGGGCGGCTAGGTGGTGCAGTGGCCCTGGAGTCAGGAGGCCCTGAGTTCAAATCCAGCCTCAGACACTTACTGGCTGTGTGACCTTGGGCAAGTCACTTAACCACAGTTGCCCTGCCCTCCCCCTCCAAAAAAAATTTTACTACACTCACTCAGGCTGCCTTTTTCTTAGGAGTTTATTATCTGAGCCATCCTCCCTTCCTCCCACTAGAAATGTATACAACCAGCAGGCGTCACCATCTGGCAAAGTTTGGAAGTTTTAGGATGAAACTGGAAAGAGAGACTTGTGTTCTCGCCTCCCTCCAATCACCTCTCTGGCCTCCAACTGGTCAGCCCAAGAGACGCAACCTTCCCTTGGTCCACCTGGAAGCCTCAGTCACTTGAGTCATTTGGCTCACCGAGGTTCATTCCCTGGTTCATTCATGGTCCTAAGTCACTTAGCTCATCAGCCTCTGCTACTCGGATCAGACTCAAAGAACCGAGATGACTAAAATCTTAAAATCCTTCTCAGTCATATCTGATTCTTCTGGCGTTTTCTCGGCCAAGATATTGGAACAGTTTGCCATGTTCTTCCGCAGCTCATTTTACAGATGAGGAACGCAAGGTCAACAGGATTAAGCGACTTCTCCGAATCACACAGCTAGTAAGTATCTAAGACCAAGAAGTTCCCGACTCCAGCCTGGGTTTTGTGCACTATGGCGCCACCTAGCCGCCGCATCTTAGAATTCTACAAACAGACTGTTTTAGAGACAAAGTATTTGAGCACCTTGGAGACAAAGTATCAGAACATCTTAGAGACAGTTTCAGATTCATAGTGACCAAAGCTCTTTGGTTGTTACAAAGTAGGTAGAAATAGTATTTTTAAGGCAACAATGTTTTAGACTCTTAGAAATACTGAATCAGAGTGGGGCAAGCCCCAAACTTCTCTGGACCACAGTGTCTTAATCTGCAAAATGGGGATAATAACCCTTAAAATAATCTCAGATAATTCTTCATAGGACTTAAAGCTAGAAAAGACCTTAGCACATAATCCAACTGTCTCATTTTAAAGAGTAGGAAACAGAGGTCCAGACCTAAGGTTATATGGTTAGGTAGAGATAGAATTTGAAGCTTCCTATACTGGGGGGTTCTTGGAATGGCCCGGGGGAAATGACTTGTCCAAAGTCGTGGTGTGTGTGTGTGAGAGAGAGACAGAGAGAGAGAGAAAGAGAGAGAGAGAGAGAGAGAGAGAGAGAGAGAGAGAGAGAGAGAGAGAGAGAGAGAGAGAGAGAGAGAGAGAGAAGAATTCTAGCTTCCCAGACCAGGGCTCTCTCTCTCTCCAGTCTCTTGGGACCTCCCTGAGGGGGTTAATAGGAGATTAGCTATGTGGATCTATGTCTCTCTGTTTTCCAAGGGAAACAGCTTATGTCTCAATACCTATACTTAGCCCTTCTGACCTCTGGGGACAATCCTTGTCTTGGAAAACCCCAAATCATAGGTTTCACGTCCCTCTTGCTCCATCTGCCATTCCACCTTCATGGGGTGTTTGGGTTTTATTTTAGAGTGGGGAGGGGAAGATATAAAAGGAAGAGAAGCTTAACTTCATGGAGGGAAAAAAGTGTCTCAGTCTAAAGGCCTCAAGGTGAAAGAGATGGAGGGACACGAGGGTGAGCTGGCAACACATCCCCTTTGTCAGAGCAGGGTCCCAGCATCTGCAGTGTATGCCTCAAGCTGAGGATGAAAATCAACATTCCTCTTTAGAAAAACATCTTCACATATCCCAGGTAACAGCAGCAGTCTCCAGGGTCTTTAGAATCAGTCCAGGAAAATAAAATCTACTGGCAAGGCAATTAAAAGTAAGCATGTTCCCTGTTATCCCAGGAGCTCACTGACAGCCACCCAGCTGGCACCCCTCCCCTCCCCCTACCCCCTCCTGGGCTCCAGATCACCACGTATTGTGGCTAAGGTGCTCAGTCATGTCTGACTCTTGGGAACCCCGTGGACATAGGACACCAGGTCCTTCCACCCTTCACAATCTCCCCAAGTCTATCCAGGTTCCCTTTCATTGTTCCCATGATGCTCTCTAGCTATCTCTGGCTCTGCCGTCCCCTTCTCCTTTTGCTCTCAATCTTTCCTAACATCAGAGTCTTTTCTACTGAGTCCCATCTTCTCACTAGCTGGCCAAAGTATTTTAGCTTAAGCTTCAGTATTTGACCTTCCCGTGAACAGCCTGAAGCAATGTCCATAAATAATTGACCGATTTGATCTCCTTCATGTCCAAAGTCTTCAAGTCTTGTCTAGCACCTGGGGGGGGGGGGGGCAAAGGTCCTGCCTCAGGTGTGTTTAATAACACTTTTGTTCATAACAGTTGCTGATGGCCTTGTGGGAGGGGGAAGATTCCATGCCTGTTGTTCCTAAATGAGCAGGCTATATTCAGAAGCAGCTAGAAGTACCCTCCATTGGCAGAACACCAAAAGGAAAACAGCTTTATCAAGCCTTCCTGAGTCTGGGCTCAGGGCTTCCAGAGGCCTTATGGCCTAAGTTTCTGAGTCTTCATCTAAAACAGTGGTTCTCAAACTTCCTAATGCTGGGACTCTTTAATACTTGTATGTGGGTGTGTCTGCATGTGGGCGGACCCACCTGGAGACAAATAGAGGAGCAGTGTCTCTGTTCCTAAGACCATCTAAGACCATCGGAAATATGTGTTTTCCAATGGTCTTAGGCGACCCCTGTGACCCCTGTGAAAAGGTTGTTTGACTCCCAAAGGAGAACCGCTGATCTAAAGTCTAGCCCTGCTAGATCCATGAATTAAACCTCAGCTGCTTAATTCTGTTATGATGTCTACAGAGGTTCATGGCAGAACTAGATTAAGATGTGACTGGGAAATATTTAACAAAAGAAATTAAAATGCAATAAACATGGAAAACCATATATTAACATTAACTGTGACTCTACAGCCCACCAGGAGCCTTATGTACAGTTTACTGGCCCCCATTTCTATTTGTGTTTGTCACCCCTAGTCTGAGGCAGCTGAACCTGACCAAATCTCCTAGACCAGCGGTTCCCAACCTGTGGGTTCTGTTCAATTTGTAACAATGAAATCCATCCTGCAGATCAGATGTTTACATTACAATTCATAACAGTAGCAAAATGACAGTTATGAAGTGGCAACAAAAATAATTTTATGGTTGGGGGTCACCACATGAATTAAAGGGTTGCAGCATTAGGAAGGTTGAGAACCGCTGCCCTAGACTCATAATATTTAAGTGTGGAGATAGATTAAATTCTAGCCTGGTGCCCCCTTTCTTTGAGGAGGACATCTCAGTTCTAAGAGTCTGCTCCCCCCAAACTGCTGTTCCCCCTCTTGGCAGGAATGAGTTCAAATCTGCCCTCAGACACTCATCAGTTGTGTGATCCCGGGCAAGTCACTTAACCTCCGGACAAGGGAATGATAAACCACTCCAGTACTCCTGCCAAGAAAACCCCATGGACAGCATTGGTGTGCTATGGGCCACAAGGTCACAAAGAATCAGACATGATGAACACCAACCTCCACCGGTCTTCATCCCTTTATGCATTTCCAGGGTAAGTGGCTATGGGGCTACCCCGTACTGCACTCTGCCTCTCCTGTATTGCCTGGGTTCAGGGCAGCCTAGATGCTGCCTGAAAATTGCCCAGGTCTGGGAGGGCTTGTAACGCTCTGGCCAGCCTCTAAAAGTTGAATTCTAAGCGGTTTGTTGCTTTTCTCGATCCAGCGCGGGAGTGAAGTGCCGCAGCCGGCTGAGTATTCTCTGTGCGTTCCCGTGGAGGACGCAGCAGCATCAGGTTATCCTATGGCGAGGACAATTTGAGGAAGGAGGCAGTGACTGGGGGTAGAATGGGGGCTTAGAGAAGATTCTGATTCGAATCCCCACCCCCAGACAGTGAGCTTCTGCGGACAAAGCATCCAGGAGGGAGTGGAGAGTGTGCTCAGGGCACAGAAAGGCATCCACTTTTGAAAGGTCCTTTTGGTTGTGGAGTGACCACTGTGACCACAAGGAATTACTGCGGAATAGGACCAGGTTAGGGATTGTGGCGCCACCTGGTGGTAGTATGTAAATTCCTCAGCTTGGCTCCAAAAGCTCTCTTCAGTCTGGTTACATCTATGCTTCCAGGCCCATTTCATACTCTGTCTCTTCATACAGTCTCTGTCCCAGTCAAACCAAACTACTAGCAGTTCTCATATCTCATGTGCCAATGCCTATCTCTGGGTCTTTGCACAAAATGGCACATCTGGAAGGTATTCCTAGATTTTGCATCAGAAGGGACATTAGAGGTTGCTGTTCAGTTGACAAATGGGGAGACTACAGTCCAGCACGTTATGAGGTATATCATGGGAATTGTTGCCATGTGCGGCTTGGAAATGGCAGAATGGACATCTCTAGTCCCTTATTCCCCCACCCTTCTCCAAGGGAGATGTTCATTCCTGCCAAGAGGGGGAACAGGAAGTTGGGAAGGGGCAGACTTTTAGAACTCAGATGCTCTCCTCAAAGAAAGGGGGCACCAGGCTTTAGAATTTAATCTATCTCCTCACTTAGATATTATTAGTCAAGGGCAGTGGTTCTCAACCTTCCTAATGCCATGACCCTTTAATACAGATTCTCATGTTATGGTGACCCCCAACCATAAAATTATTTTTGTTGCTACTTCATAACTGTAATTTTGCTACTGTTACGAATTGTAATGTAAATATCTGATATGCAGGATGTGTTTTCATTCAATACATCAATATGTATCAATACATGCATATATGTATCAATACATATCAATTGAATGTATCAATACATTCAATACAATATGTTCAACACAAATTGAACATAACCCACAGGTTGAGAACCGCTGCTCTAGGGGATTTGGTCAGGTTCAATCTAACTTTTGATCACCATTTCACTAAATGGGGGGAAGGAGGACCCCAAGCTTTATATTCAAGGCTTGACCCCACAATGAACACATGTCACAAGCAGGAAAGAAACCCCTTTATCCAAATCATAGCAAAGGAGAAATCAGAGAAAGTATCTACAGGAGAGTATGTGTGAGACAATACAGAGGGAAGGAGCTCTCCCAGTGGGAATGAGATCACTCTGCTCAGCCAAAAGATGATCCTGGCTCTCACCCAAGGGGAAGCTCCCTGACATCTCTAGAGTAGCCTGCTGCAGCCAAGGGCATGATGGAGAATGAGAGCTCCATTCATGTCCTCAGTCATTTCCTTCAGTAGCTTGAAGTGGGATTAGCCTTTTCTGTCTTCTCTCTCAAAGCAGGAAGCCAGGAGCACCAGAAACAGACTGGGTAGGAATGAAACCTGCAACTATCTCACTCTCACCAACCCTGCCCTGCCCCTCCTGCAAAGCAGGACATTCATCTCTTCCAATAAGGAGAGAGTTCCATGCCAAGGAGCAGCAAAGTGGTAGAGTGGGTAGACTCAGTTTCCTGAGTTCAAATCCAACCTCAGACATGTACAAGCTGTTTGACCCTGGGCAAGTCATTTACCCCTGTTGGCCTCAGTTTCCTCCTCTGTAAAATGAACTGGAGAAGGAAATGGCAAACCACTCCAGTATCTTTTCCAAGAAAAGCCCAAATTGGGTCACAAAACGTTGGACATGACTGAACGACGACCCATACCAATGACTCACCTGTGGAATGCATGGAAGGGAAGGACAATGGGATATTCATAATATGAAGCATAAAGGCTTTTGAAAAATAAAATCAATGTATTCAGAATAAAAAAAATCCAAAACTGGAATTTTGAATGAATGAATGAGCATTCATTAAATGCCAACGCTGTGTGATGGACACAAATGGAAAAAGCAAGAGAGTGTCTGTCCCCAAGGCCCACCCACTCTAGCTTGGGGAGATAGCACAGCTGAGCATTCAGCTACGGGGGAGACAGAAAGATCCAGAAGGTCCCAGGATCTGGAAAGGCCCCAGGGTCTTCAGGATACATCGACAGGTCCGATGACAGTGTCCAGGGGTCTGAAGGGCCAAGTAGCCAAGCACATGCTAAGACTCAGAGGGCCTTGGGATTCCATTGCAGGGAGGATGGCAAGACCTTGTGATCCTTCATCTTAAAGTTTATAGTTGACAGCTACCAGCTTGTCTAACTGGTGTGAGCAGTCATGTCCATTCTTTAGGGTGGGCAGGGGGAGGGGAAGGGGCTTGACTTACCACCATTGGGAGGCAGGGAGCCAAGGAACTGACCTCAGGAACTGAGTGGTGTGTGGATTCTGCATCCCCTTCCACACAGGTGGGGATTGGGTGGGACATCTAGAAGAAAGGAGAAGGGATTGGAAGGAAAGCTGGGGAAGAAGGGGCCACACTGTACTTGCCTTAACACCCAGAGGAGATCTGAATGGCTTGAGCCCAGGATGCTAGAAGGGGATGGAGAAGTGGATACCATGCTTCTGTTGGCACTTTGAATAGGGTTAGGCAGCTTTAGTAAGGGGGGAGGGAGGAATGAAGAAAAGGAGAAACATGCTAGCATTCCATTTCTAAATAAGAGTCTGACATGTCACATTTATAGAGAATTGACACAAATATAAAAAATTAACAACCATTCCCAAGAGGACAAGTGGTCAAAGGCCATGACAAAAAATTTTTCAAAAGAAGACATACAAAGTATCAATAACCACTTGAAAAAATATTCCAAATCACGAATAACAAAATACAAATTTTAAATCCCTGAGCTATCACCTCATAGGCATCTAGCAAGCAAAAGATACTGAACACCTCATACCCATCAGAAATACCAAATGCTGGAGGGGATGAGGAAAAACAGATACATTAATCAGCTGTTGGAGGAGTAGTGAGGGGCTCCAACCATCCTGAAGAACAAGCTGGAACCAGGCTCAGAAAGTTATGAAACTGTGCATACCATGTGATCCATCAATGCCACTTTAGGTCTGGAGCCCAAGAAGATTGAAGGAAAAGAAAAAAGACTTATAAGTAAAAATATATATATACGAAAATTAAGAATACAAAGTATAAAGGCTTTTCAAAAATAAAATCAACGTATTCAGAATCAGAGGATGAAAGACTGGGATTCTGAATGAATGAGAAAGCGTTTATTATTTGTAGCAACTCTGTGGTGGCAAAGAATGAGAAATTGGAGAAGAATTAGAGACGCTCATCAAGCGGGGAGTGGCTGAACAAGCTGTGTATGATTGCGATTGGATACTATTGTGGCATAAGAGACGACAAGGGGACGTGGTTTCAGAAAAAACACAGCAAGACCAATGTGAACGGATGCAAAGTGAAGCGAGAAGAACCAGGAGATCGCCGTGTACAGCAACAGCAACGTGGTAATGATGATCAACTATGAATCAACTATGACTGTCATCAACATAATGATCCAAGGCAATTCCAAAAGATTCGTGATGAAAGAATGGCGTCCACCTTGAGAGAGAGCCGATGAGCTCTGAGTGAGAGCTGAATCGTGATTTTCTCACTTTTTTTTGGATGACGCAGTGAACGTGGGAATGTGTTTTGTGTGATTTCACATGTACGACTGATGCCGTATTGTTTTCCTTCTCAGGGAGTGAGGGAAGGTTGGGAGGGATGGAGAGAATCTGGAACTCAAAATCGAAAAAGAAAACAATGTTTAAAAATGAATTAGTAATAATAAAAACAGAAAGAGAAAGGAGAAAAATATATCCACTAATGGGGAATCCATTCATGAAGTCTGGAGAAGGATCACCGAAGAAAGTCAAAGGTGGTTAGCGATAAAGGAGAGGGGGAAAAAGGCAGGATGGGTAGCTGGATGAGGCAGAAGGACCAAAGGAAGATTTTCTTAGGACTGAGAAACCTGAGGACATTTGTAGGCAGATGGGAAAAAGCCAGGGGAAAGGGAGATGGTGAAGGTACAAAAGAAAAAGAGGAGTATGTCCGCAGGTAGATTAAGAGAATGTAAGCTCCCTGAAGGCAAGGACTGTCCTGCTTTTGCATTGGTGTCTCTGGTGCCTAAGATGGTGCCCAGAATATGGGAGGTGCTTTATAAATGTTGTTGATAGATGGACCTCATGTGTGTTAGAATGTGATGTGGTCCAAAAGAGATCTGAACATTCCTCAGTGAACGCATTCAAGTCAACAAATATTTACTATGTGCTTACCATATGCCTACTACTGGATAAGCATTACCGACAGTGGAAAAAAATGCAAGACAGCATCTGCTCTCAAGGAGTTATAAGTCTTTTGTGGAAGCCAAAATTTGTAGATGAGACAATATGAAACAAATAGAAAAGCAAAAGATAATATATTATGACTTAGTGTTGCACAAAACCTTGATCCTGAGGTGGTCCTTGCAGAACGACTATGGGGTACAAGAACTGGAGGGTGGAAAGGGGTGTGGCTGAGCTCTGCCAAAACAAAGCAAAGCCTGTCACAGTCAAATTGGTTGGCTGATGAGCCATTATCCTTCATTCTCAAAGAAGAGAAAGAAGCCCCAAGGCATCACTATGTCAGGGTCAAGGTATAGGGTGTCTGGCTGTGGCTGATCAGACCAATCTGAGCTCAGGATGCTCCACCACAGGTCGGGCACAATAATCCAAATAAACGTTTGGGGTGAATTCTCTAAATTTGTGCGTCTTATGTTTCTTTCCCCCTACTGCAATTCTGCTTTGCCCACAGACTACAGAACCTTCTTTGATATGGACACGCCATGCTGGGTGGTCCTGTGCTAGCGTTTCCCATGTCTTACAATTGATTCCAAAATTTTTCAGAGAGACCTTGAGAGCGTCCTTGTATGGCTTCTTTGGACCTCCATGTGAGTGCCTACCTTTCATGAGTTCTCCATAAAATAGTCTTCTAGGCAAATGTACATTTGGCATTCGAACAATGTGGCCAGCCCATCAGGGTTGTACTCTCTGCATCCAATGCATCCCAAGGCATCACTGGGTGTCTTGGCTTTTGTCTTGTTAGTGGTCTGTAGTGACTGGAAACAAGAATGAGACTGACTACTTTATGCAGCTCTGCCTCACTTAAATCCAATTTATCCTCGAGTCCAAAGTTATCATTCATACTTTTTTACCTACCTTGGAGTCCTGTGGCAATGGGCAAGTGCTGAAGCAGCAGGTGTGGAAACCCTGGGTGCTCTGGTTACAACCCTGCACACAGGGGGCCCAGCCATAGGGCTGCCTTCTCACTTTAAGCAGCAGTGGGATTTGGCAGCCCCCGGGTGTCTGAGCAGCCTTTTAAGGACCACACTGCTCACGTCCTGCTCTGAGGAAGGGCCCCCTAATTTTTGTGACTCCTCTCTCATGGTTCTCTTCCTGCCTGTTCGCCTACTTTTCCTTCTCGGTCTCCCTTGCTCTTTACTGCCCATACCATGTCTCCTTGGGGGTACTCTGAGGCTCTCTCCTGGGCACTCTTATCTCTCTCAGTGACCTCATCAGATCCCATGGCTTAAATGATCTGCCAGCTCCGTGTATCTAACTGCCTGATCCTAGTGTCCCTCCTGAACTCCCACTGCCCACCACTAAGTGGTTGTCTCAATCCATCCAAAACCTACCTCTCCACTCTTATTACACCTCAACCCCCACCTTTTGCTTACACCACAATCGAACCGAATCGGTCTTCTTACCATTCCTCACAGACTCATGATGAAAAATGCTGTCCAGAGCCAGAGGAAAAGCTAATGGAGTCTGAGTGAGCTCAAGGCAGACTAGACTGGGATTTCAGTTGGGACTTAATGGAAGCCAGGGAAGTCAGTAGGTAAAGATGGGGAGGGAAGGCACCCCAGGCCTGGAGGACAGTAAGAGAAAAAGCCTGGAGTCAAGAGACAGAATGTTTGAGGAGCCACAAGGCCAGTGTCACTGAATGGAAGAGTACAGGGTAGGGGACCAGATGATGAAGGGCTTTGGGCTAAACAGAAGATTTTGCATTTGCTCCTGGAGGCCGCAGGAAGCCACTGGAATTGGTTGGGTATCAAGGTGACATGATCAGACCTTTGCTTTAGGGAAATCCCTTTGGTAACTAAACTGAGGATGGATCCGAGCAGGGAGAGGCTTGGGGCAGGCAGACCCCCTAGCAGCTAATGCAATTCTTCAGGTGTGAGGTGACAGAGGTCTGTACCAGAGTGGGAGCAGTCAGAGGAAAGAAGAGGGATGGTGAGGGAATACTAGAAAGACTGATAAAAAGAGAAAAACAGGGGAAACTGAGTCCCAGAGAGGATAGATGAATGGCCCAAAGTCAGACAGATACTGTATGGCAAAGTCAAATTTAAACCCAGGTCCACTGACTTTAAATCCAGCCGTCTTTTGACTGCAACATGCCTCCCTAAATGTTCATTCCTTCCTTCCTTCCTACCTACAGTCTCTACCATTTCTATCATTAAAAAGTTCTAACTGAAGAGGCCGCTAGGTGGTACTGTACTCAGTGCTAGGTCTAGAGTCAGGAAGACTTGAGTTCAAATTTAACCTCAAACACTTCCTTGCTGTATGACCCTGGGCAAGTCACTTTACCTCTGTTGCCTCTGTTTCCTCAACTGTAAAACCTGCTAGGGTTGTTGTGTGGATTGTGTTGTGAGATAATGTTTGCAAAGTGCCTGGCATGTAACAGATGCCTTGTTTGTCATTTAAAGCTCTTTACAATCTGCTCTTTATTCTATCTTTATAGAATTTCAACACTGTAATACCCAGAACTCTGTTGTCCAGACACATATACACATCACTTTGCCTTTACACTGGCGGATCCCTGATGCTCTCTCTCCTCTTCACCTTTTCAACTCCCTGGTTCCCTTTAAGACCCAGTGCCTTTCCCCCGCCTTTTTGGAGAGGCAACTGGAGTTAAGTGACTTGCTCAGGGTCACACAGCTAGTAAGGGTCTGAGGTGGAATTTGAACTCAGATCCTCTCAGCTCCAGGGCCGGTGCTCTAGGTACAGAGCCACCTAGTTGTCCCCTAGGGCCTTCCCTTCTAAGGCTACTTTCTATCCACCGTGGATTTACATAAGCATGTTATCTGTCCCCTTAGGCTGGAGGCTCCTCTTTTTTTGACTCCCTAAAGCTCAGTGCTTGGGACATTGTAAGTGCTTAAGAATAAAATGTTTGTTGATGGGTATTTCTAAAGCTCACATCTACCATGTTTGCTTCTCTGCTCAGGAAACTCCAGTTACTCCCTACTCTCTCTGGGACCAACCATAAGGTTATGAAGAGCTGGCCTCCTCCCATTGGTCCAGTCTTTTACACATTACTCTCCTCCACACACTCTGGGGTCTGGTTATATTTGCCTACTTACACTTCCTCACTACATCTCTGATCTCCGTGCTTTTGCATTGGCTGTGCCCCATGCCTGAAATATTCTCCCTCCCCACCTCTACCTCTTAGAAAACCTGGATTCCTCCAAAACTCAGCTGAAATACAACTCTCTGCAGGAGATCTTTCCACACCCCTTGCCCATTATCACCTTTCCCTTTAAAGCAGTTTACTTCTCATCTATCCTGCTTTTATTTTGTATACAGTATATACACTTCCATTAGAACATAAGCTCCCTGAGGACAGGGACTGTTTTTGCACTTACAAAAAATATCCCTAGTACTGAGCACAGTTCCTGGTACTCAGTAGGCACTTAGTAAATTAATTGAGATAGTAGTTGATTTTAGACCAATATGACTGTCAGAATCTTCTACCTCGGCACTGAGCTGAGTTAAAGTTCCCTTTAAAACCCACTAGAATAAGTATGGCTCAATGGATGGAGCTCTGGGCTTGGAGTCAGGCAGACTCATCTTCCTGAGCTCAAATCCTGCTCCAGATACTCACTAGTTGTGTGACCCCGGGCAAGTCACTGAATCCAGTTTGCCTCAGTTTCCTCATCTGTAAGATAATCTGGAGAAGGAAATCACTCCAGTATCTTTGGCAAGAAGACCCCAAATGGAGTCATGAAGAGCTGGACGTGACTGAAACAACTGAGCAACAACAAATTATTATTAGTTACTATTATCATTCTGAGTCTATGTTCCCTCTCTTGGAAAATGTAATAATTGACCTCACTTCACAAGGTTGTTTTGAGGACCAATTTCAAACCTTTTTTAAAAAATGAACTCTGGATAGGGTGGTATAAATGTAAGGTTCTGTTATAATTTCTTCTATCTTTTTGAGTTGGACAGTCATTTTTTCTTTATAAAGGAGACAGGATACAGGACTAAAATACCTAAATACCTAAAATGTATTCAGTCTTGGAGACCTTATTATGCAAAGCACTTGTTTAGTTATTTTCAGGTGTGTCCAGCTCTCTGGGTCTCCATTTGCGGTTTTCTTGGCAAAAGATACTGGAGGAATCTGCTGTTTTCTTCTCCAACTCATTTTAAAGATGAGAAAACAGAGGTAAACAGGATTAAGTGCCTGGAGAGACTTATACAAACTGATGCTGAGTGAGGGGAGCAGAACCAGGAGAACATTGTACGCAATCACAGAAAATCACAGATAATCTGTCATGACCGCCTTGGACAGCCTGGGCTCCTCTCAGAAATGCAAGGTTAGAAGACAGCTCCAAAAGACTCGTGATGGAAAGGAAATCCATATCCAGAGAGAGAATTGCAGAGTCTGAATGCAGATTGAAGCAAACTACCTGCTCTCTTTCTTTTTTGTTTTGTTCCTTCTTTCTTGTTCATTCCATTGGTTATAATTCTTCTTTACAACTTGACTAATGTTTAATGTGAAGGTATATGAAAAAATGCTTTAAATTGTTGATTAGAGAAATGCAAATTAAAACAACTTTCAGATATCATCTCATACCTATCAGATCGGCTAAAACGATAGAAGGGAAAATGATAAATGTTGGAAGGGCTGTGGAAAAATTGGGACATTAATACCCTGTGGTACCATGAACTGACCCAACCATTTTGGAGAGCAATCTAGAATTATGCCCAAAGAATTATAATAATACATATTATATATAATTGTTATATATTATAATCACAATGTATTATTATATATAAATATATAATATATTCAGAATATAAATAAATTATATATTTATAAATAAATTATACATATCCCCAACCCAAGCAGCCAGCTGCCAAGATGGACATTTCTGTGGAAGAATCATCCCAGGAAAGATTCACAAGACACGCTTGACTGTGTTACCAAGCTGGGAGAAACCTGGGAAGCAGGTGACAGCTTAGACACACCAGATAGTGAAGAGAAACCTTATGAATGTAATCATTGTGGAAAGGTCTTCTGTCAGAGGACAGAACTAATTAATCATCAAAAAATCCATACAGGAGATAAACCTTTTGAATGCAGTGTCTGTGTGAAGGCCTTTTGTCAGAGCACATGCCTCACTTGACATCAGAGAATTCACACTGGTGAGAAGCTTTATGAATGTAACAAGTGTGGAAAGGCCTTCCATAGGAGGACAGGACTTAATGAACATCAAAAAATTCACACTGGAGAGAAACCTTATAAATGTAATGCATGTTGAAGGGCCTTTCACTAGAGCACAGGACTTCTTCACTATCAGGCAGTTCACACTGGGGAGAAATCTTATGAATGTAATATATATGTAGGTTGGCTTTCTTTGAGAGAAAGTCATTTGCTCAGCATCAAAGGATTCATACTGGAGAGAAATATTTTGAGTGTAATGCATGTGGAACAGCCTTCTTCAAAAGGAAATCCCTTACACAACACCAGTGAATTCATACTGGAAAGAAACCCTATGAAAGTAATGAGTGTGGGAAGGCCGTCTTCTGCAAGACAGATCTTATGCAAACGTCTCACCAGATAACTCACACTGGAGAGAAACCTTATAAACGTAACAGATACAGTAAGGCCTTCTCTTAGAAGTCAGGACTTATTCAACATGAGACAATTCATACTGGAGAGAAGCCCTACAAATGTAATCAGTGTGCAAAGGTCTTCCAGCAGAGCACACATCTTATTCAACACCAGAGTGTTCATACTGAACAGAAGCCTTATGAGTGTCATGAATGTTGGAAAGTCCTTCTCTTGGAAGACAAGACTTACTCAACATGAGAGAATTCATACTTGACAGAAACTTTAGGAATGAGATATGTATGGGAAGGCCTTTTGTAGGGGTGCATTACCTTTTCAACATCATAATTCATATGGCAGAGAAACCTTCTGGTTTTGGAATGACTTTCAAGAACAAAAAACTCAGTTGATATCAGAGGATTTATACCAGAATGAAATCTTATGGATATAAAGTCAGAAGTATTTGAGCCAAAGTACATCCATGTTTCATTAAAAAATTTAGAATTTATACTAAAAGAAAATCTTGTAGGTGAAGCTGTCCTGGACTTCTGGCTATTCTACACTTTCTCCCTCTCCTTAAGCCCCCAATCTTCTCCCCTCCCATAGTTACAGAAGATGACATAGATGATTCCCTGGGAACATTGTTGATATCACAAATGCTCACTCAGTTCCTTGACTCTAAACTCCTGAGAATCATCCCAATTTCTCTTTCTTCTTTCTGGTCAGAGAGGCAGAGACATAAGACTAAAGACTCTGCGTGTGCCCTTCATCCCATTCCCCCCTGCTTACTCCAGGCCCTTCCTCTAGCACAAATCCCTTCTTCCTGGCACTTTTCATCTCTCACTCGCTATTGGCTCTTTATCATCTGGTTACAAATATGGGCTAGTCTTCTTTTATGTTTTTGGGTTTTTCCCCAATGTTGGGAATATAGTGAATACTTAATAGCCTCGGTTCCCTCTAGGTGTTTGAACAAGAGGGGATAGTAGAATAGTATCCTTCCTCTCCCTCACCTGACTCTTTCCAGGACTGTCCTGAGATGTGTCAGGAATATGAGGTGACTTCCCATTATTCAGTAGAACTAGACCACTTAGAGTGGTCATATTGATTGTATCAAAGAACATGGCATTCTATTTATTTTATTAGGACAGACTCTTCTTGTTTGAAACTGACTCCTTTCACTGAGAAAGCTCCCAAGAAGGCATTCTGTCATGCTTAAGGATAAGACTGATACAGAGCCTTCAGCCCTAGCAAGAGAGCAGAGGATTTACAAGCCCTCCCCCTTTCTCTTCCCTTCCTTACAGTAGCAGAAAGCATAATGAGCAAAAAGACCATCACTGACCTTCTGAGGGGGCAGAATGTGGAATGTAAAAGACAGGGATTGCCTCCTGCCTTTCAGGGTCAGCTGATGAGGAGCAGGCCTGGGTCTTCATATATAATCCCACTTGATGAGAGATAGTTGGTGGGGGACTTTAAGATACATCTTCCAGAAGCACTTTGGCTCCTTCCATTTTCTTCTGTTTGAGTAAAAGAACAAGAACTTGGCTCATTCTCCTGAATGGCCAGAGGAGCAGAGTGCTCTCTGTTCTCTTCCCCTTGCTCTCTGATGGGCTATGAAGGACTTGCCTGGCAAGTCTGGTGTGTCTGGAACAGTTATCCATCGATCTGGAACCTCTTCAGAAATAATTGCGTGTCATATTTCAGATTATTGTTAATGAGTTTAATCTCATCATGATGGGATCACTTTTGATAAGGAGGTTTTCTTCTGAGCTAGAAATTTCCCCTCCTGGTTCGCCATTAAATCCCTCCTTCATGCAAAATGGGGTCTTTATTGAGATTCCACGGAGACTGGGCAGTACCAGAAGTCCCAGAGAATGCTGGGCCTCAGTGGGTTTGCTGTGGGCTGGCTTATTAATGGTGCTAATACAAATAAAACAAGAAGATAATCAGAGTAACAATTAACTTAGCTCTTTCACTTCTGCAAAGAGCTTCACAAATACCTTTCATCGTCACAACCCGACATTCTGAGATGGATCAGAGAGAGATGGGGCCCTGCTGAGGACCGTAGAGCAGTACTGAGTGTCTGAGCTAAGGCTAGAGCCCAAGCGCTTTCTTCTTCCAGTGCCCCGTCCTCCAGGCTTGTGCCATACTGCTTAATCTAAGCCACCGACCTGGGCCACTTAGGGATAAACACACCTCTTCATTACCTTATGTCCTCATTACTTTGTGAGCTCCTTTGAGGGAAGGATAATTGCCATAGAAAGTACCGGTCCACCTAGATATCATAAAAGAGCTCGAGCATCTGGATCTGATAAACTCTAGCAGGGTCTGTTAACTCTTTTCTGTCCTGTACCCCTTTGGCAGTCCGGTGAAGCCTATGGACCACTTTTCCGAATAATGAGTCCCAGACACAGAGTCAGGAACATCTGAGTTCAAATCCCATCTAAGGTACATCCTAGCTGTGCGACCCTGGGCAAGCCACTTAACCTCTGTCTGCCTCTGTTTTCAACTGTAAAATGGACATGATAGTAGCACCTACTCTCCAGGGTTTGGGGGGAGAATAAATGAACAGACACAGGGTGCTTTGCAAACTTTACAGCACTACATAAATGTCAGCTACTATTGTTATAAAATAAAAGAGAATTTCAGTTATCAAAACGTTTTTTGCAAACAAGCGCATGGACCTTTGGTTAAGAATACAAGCTCTAGGACCAAAAGAACTCTCAGACGTCATTAGGAGGGAGACACTGTCTTTGATCGTTAGGAAGTCACTAGGAAAAGGAAACTGTACGTACCACCACGAGACTGGGAAGGGCAAGCGTCCCAGGTTGCAAAACAAGCAATACAATGGATTTTGAAAACCGTTGGTGGATGAGCTTGGCTTCCCATGCAGATTCTAGAATGTAGCATTAAAGGGGTGCTCAGTACTAACACCTAGGAGTAGAAGGGTGATCCCAACCAGCATGGCTAGAACGAGTCACGTGGGAGTAGCTATTTGTCCTTTGACATGCGGTGCAAGACTGCTTCTCCCTGTCCTGAGGAGGCCAGCGGAATCACACCTAGGGGAACATCGGGAGGACATTGCCTAAGGCACTGGCAGTTATGAACTGCCCCTCTGCCACACATCATACACTAGTATTACTTTGTGCACTTAAAAGCGTTCGGAGGCGTCTCCAGACTGCCAAGGGGGTCTGTGACGGGCAGCCAGTGAGAATCTGGGAAAGTCATTTAAATCTCAGGTGCTTTGCTTCCCCAAAGGGTTTCCATCTTCCCAGCTGCGCTGCCGCTGCCTCCTAAGGTCCTGGACCCCTGCGCCTGCTCTGCCCGATGTTCCAGACACTTGTGGGGCTGCGGCCGGGTCTGCCCATGTAACCTCAGGACCCTGGCCCCGCTGTCCACCCGCGACTGACCCCTTAGCATTTCTAGCCCTAGAAAGCAGACTGATCTAGACGTTCCTGTAGGTATGTCCCGCCCCCGGCACACAGCTGGCACTTAATAAATGCTCATTCCTTCCGAAGCACGTATACGCAGAATAAATGCAAAGATGCGCGACAGGGAAGACGGTCGGGGTCGAGAGCGCTGGAAAGGCTTCATGGCGGGGCTGGAACCGTGTCTGGGGGAAATGGGGTTTAAAAGTGCGCTAGGGCTGGAAAGAAGCCGGGGGCAGAGGCTGGCAGACACGGGACGGAGGCGGGAGAAGGCCCTTAACGCCCACGTGGAGGCCGCAGTAGGTGGTCTCCCGGTCCCTAGGGACTTGGCCAGGTCATCCGAAGGCAAATTGCGCATGCTCACAAATCTGGAGCCGCTGAACTAGGTTTCCCAGAAGGCTTTGCCAGCCAGAAGGAAGTGATTTGCTCCTGGACACGCCCCTTCCGTTTTACATAACTTCCTTCCCTAGCCTCCTTGTTGGCACCGGAAGTCAGCCACTTCCGGATCTCGCATCCTTCTCGACTATCTGGATTCCTCTCCGGCCTCTCCGTGGTGCGGGCTCCGGGACGGACTAAGGGCCGACCCCGCTGGAGAGCGAGGTACGTCCCGGCACGGCCTCGGGCGCCGTGTTTCCCGGTCTCCTTCCGCTATATGGAGTGGCGTGGGGGGTGGGGAGGGTAAAGGCAGGCGGGACGGCGTGCCCGCGGCCCTCGGCTGGTCTCCTCTCCCATTGGACAGCGCGGGGGGCGGGCTGAACGCCTTATCCAGTCACAAGTGGCCGCTCTTCACGCTCTCAGTCCGGGCTACAGGGGCTCCTTTGTAACTGACGCCTGCGAGGCTGAGGGGAAGGGGGCGGGGGGCCGGGGCGCGGGGCCCGGAGGCCCGAGGCGTCTGCTCAGGGTCCCGAAGACCCCGGCCGTGACCTGGCCCCCTCTTCGCAGTCAGCCTCAGAGCACTTAGTAATCACCTACTGTGTACCAGGCCCTGGGCTGTCAGGATACAAGGAAAGGCGGGAGTCAGGTCCTGCCCTGGAGGAGCTCACATCCAAAAACACTCCTGCCCAAATGATACAGAATGAGTGAAGCATTTATTGAGTGCCAGCTGTGTGAAGAGCCAGGTTTTCAGTGCTAGAGAGAGACACCACACAGCCCCATGGGGAGGCAGCAGGCAGGCGCTCCTGTACAGACAGGACACAGACAGGGGCGGGTGGTGAGGGGGACTCCGGAAAGCGGGGTGTTAGCTGGCCCTTGGGGGCAGCTGGTGTCCCTGCTTGGACCACCCAGGAGGGCAGACAGATGGAAGGAAAGGAGCAGCCAGGCTCGAGTCTCCGCCTTTTGGCTGATGCTGCTGACCTGCATCGTTCTAGAAGTAAATCAGAAGCTGTGCCGAAGGTTCTGCAAGCAGGGGTTGGACCAGCTGCCCCTCCGCCTTCTGTGCTCCTAGCTCCGGGCCCTGGATTGGAGTGTGGAGCCGATGGCGCATTCCCATGTGAGCTGATGGGCATTCCAGTCTGCTCCCCTCCATAGTGGCCACAGCGCTGCGCTCCGGGCTCCACTCTCTGCCTGCCCGCTTCTCCCTTGTGCCCCTCCCTCGGGCTCTGCCCAGCGCCTTCCCTCTCTCCTCCTTCCCCCGCTCCCTTCTGCAGTCTCATCACCCACCTGTCCACTGCACCTGTACTAGCTCCTCCTCCAGTCCTTCCCTCTCTTTCACCCCCCTTCCCCCTACCACACGGGCCATTTCTGCCCTCTTTGCCCCACCGTGCTCACCCGCCTGTCTTCATTCTCTCTTTTCCCCCTCTTCTCCCTCCTTTTTCTGTATTCTCCAGAGACCCTCTGGCACCCTTTCCATCTCTTAGATGCCGTGTTTCCATCTCTCTTACTCATGTTATGTCCTCATTACTTTGAGGGAGGGATAATTGCCATAGAAAGTATTGGAGATATCTTAAAAGAGCTCAAGCATCTGGATCTGATGAACTCTAGCAGGGTCTGTTAACTCTTTTCTGTCCTGTACCCTTTTGGCAGTCTGGTGAAGCCTGTGGACCACTTTTCAGAATAATGAGTCCCAGACACAGAGTCAGGAAGATCTGAGTTCAAATCCCATCTAAGGTACATCCTGGCTGTGTGACCCTGGGCAAGCCACTTAGCCTCTGCCTGCCTCAGTGTTTTCAACTGTAAAATGGGCATGATAGAAGCACCTACTCTCCAGGGTTTGGGGAGGATAAAATAACAGACACAGGGTGCTTTGCAGACTTTACAGCACGACATAAATGTCAGCTGCTGTTATAAAAGAGAATTACAGTTACCAAGCTAGGAAGACCTCATCTCAACATCAAATACATTGAGATTTTTACATCTGAAATATTTGTAGGAGAGGGCAAGGACCCCTCATAGGAGGTGGCTGTGCTTTGAAGGAGGCTCCAGATGCTGTGAAGCCCAGGTAAGGATTTGTCCCAGAAGGAACCACTAGAATGTTTTTAGATGGGATTGATGTGGTCGTCCCTGTGCTCTAGAAAGGTCACTGTGGCAAGTGTTTGGAGCATGGGGTAGAGGAGGAGAGAGACTGGCCCAGGAAATAGGTGACTGCAGCGTCTAGCAGAAGTGAGGAAGGACTGCAGTAGGGTGGGACTGCTGTGGCTGGGAAGGAGGGGAGCTGCTGCCACAGTAGGATCTAGACTTAGAGCAGTGGGTGGGCAGGCAGGTGGGGGGAGGACTGGCATCCTATGGTGGTGCCTGGGGAAGGGCCTCGATGGCATCTCTTCCTTTGGTCCCTCTCTTGTCTTCTCTCCATGTTGCCATGACCTGTGTGGAGCCTCTCATTCTGTGCTGTTCTATGAGGCTCCCTCCCACCTGCTCCTGTGCTCCTTCCCCCAGAGTACAAGGTAGGAGCCTCCCTCACCTGCTCCCAGGTATTCTGAGCACTCGTGACATCCTGTTGTGGAAGGCTGGTCTCTCTTTGGCTGCTTCAGGCTGTGCAGACTTGATTCCCATCATTGTGCATTACCAGTCTAAGCTGTAGCCAGGGGCTGTCAGGTGTGACTTCTGTGATGTACCCAGAGACCTTCCCACTATTTCAGACCCAGGGGCTCCCTCTTCTTGAATTAGACGTTTGGGGCAGCTAGGTGGCGCAGTGGACAGAGAGCACTAGCCCTAGAATCAGGAGGACCAGAGTTCAGCTCTAGCCTCAGACCCATGACACTTAACTCTGTGACCCTGGGCAAGTCATTTAACCCTGATTTTCTCTCTCTCTCTCTCTCTCTCTCTCTCTCTCTCTCTCTCTCTCTCACTCTCACTCTCTCTCTCACTCTTTCTCACTCACACACACACACACACACACACACACACACACACGCACACGCAAACTGATAAGCTAGATGCTTTGGCCATCTGTCTCAGGCATACCCCGCGGGTACCCTCTCCCCGTGCAGCCCCCACTGATCGGTGCTCTCCCTCCACGGGCTGTCTGCTGCCTACTTGGTGCGCGTTCTGTTGCTCCACAGAAAGATGAATTTCTTGAAACCAGGACCTGGATCCTTTCAGTCCTTGGCTCTCCAGTGCTTATCAAGTTAATTGTTATGGAATTGAGTTAAATTCTGGGAACAGCTCCTGGGCTCCTGTGTGCCTATCTGTGCCTCAGCAGCTCAGGGTGTGGGCTCTTAAAGACCAGGTCCGGGGTGTGGACGCCTCCAGGAAGGCTCCGTGCTGCTCACTGTCTCCCTTTTCTCCTTAGCGCCAGCTGCTGAGAAGTCTGCCCAAGTGAACACCATGGCTCCTGTGCTCCTGCCCTCCAGGGATCTCCAAGTATGTGCCAGTTTCCTGAAGTAACATCTTAGATCTTTTACTTCTCCTAGAACCCAATAAACTTGGTCTTTCAAAAAAATCAGATTTAGTCTAGTCCCCCATATTTTATTGTTTTTCTTCTTAAAAAAAATATTTTTGGGTTTTTTGAGCATCACGTCAATTCCCCGCATCTCCCTTTACTCCACACCCATCCTTCATTCTGAGAAAGAGAGCCTGTTAAAGCCCAGCAGTCAGAGCCTGGGTGAGCCTGGCAGTGTGCCCTGTCATCTCTAGGGATCCTCTGGAGTTGTGGTTCCGCACTGATTAGTCTGAATTAAGCTAAGTGACTTGCTCAAGGTCACACAACTAGTTAAGTGTCAAGTGAGGCCAGATTTGAACTCAGGTCCTACTGACTCTAGGGCTGGTGCTCTATTCACTGCACCACCTAGCCGCCCCAAGGAGTTGACCACAACTATAGAGTGAATGAAAGTATTCCCTGCTCTTAAGGGTGGGTTAGAGTGGCCGTTTCTTTCCCCAGCTTTTTTTTTTTTTTACAGATGAGGAAACTGAGACAAACAAGGTATATTGCCAGGGGAGACGACAGTACTGGTGTCCAGATTGACCTAGTGGGAGGGTGGTGAGGCTCCCCACATTCCTGCTTTTTCCATTATTTCCCTTGGGATGCTTAACCTTTTTTTCTCCAGATGAATTTTATTATTTTCTGCAGATCTGCAAATCAGGATGATGATAAAGTTCTATGTTTGGCTTCCAGAAATTACCTTCACTAGGTTAGAGAAGACGTAGTGAAACAGCAAATCCTCAGGAAATAGAAATAGGGGTTTCAGAGGACTTCAAATGAATGAGTAAATCTATAAATCATATATGAAATGCAATATATGAATATAGATTATGATAAATATGTAAATAAATAGGAGTGAAGTTTGATGTGACAGTCAGAAAAGCCATCTGTCCTCTGCTGCCTTCAGAGCCTCCCATCTGGAAGGAGAGACAGATTTCACCCCTGGCTGCCCTGGTTTTGTCTGAGAAGCGCACAGTCATCACACAGTTCTTAAAGTGGACCCTGCCCACAAGAAGGCAGCCAGAGCAGTGTGAGATTAAAAGATCCTTCAGAGGAACTGAATTTTTTTAGTCCTGGAGAAGGGAAGATCACAGTCTCCAGATATTTAAATGGCAGTCATTTAAAAGAGGTAGCTGGGTGGTACAGTGAATGGAACACTAGGTTTAGAATCTGAATTCAAATACAGCCTCAGACACTTCCTAGCTGTGTGACCCTGGGCAAGTCACTTCACTCTGTTTGCCTCAGTTTCTTCATTTGGAAAATGAACTGGAAAAGGAAATGGCAAACCACTCTAGTATCTCTGCTGAGAAAAGCCCAGATGGGGTCATGAAGAGTCAGATAGGACTCAACAACAGCAACATATGGAAGGCTTAGGCTTGTAATGTCCGGTTCCTGGAGACAGACCTAGCCACAATGGGGGGGGAAGCTACCAACAGTGAGATTTAGGTTCAATAAAAAATGAAATTTCTAAAAGCTAGAGCTTTCTGAAAGTCGAGTGGGCAGCTTTGTGTGCATCTTTCTTGGAGGGCTTCACACTGGACTTTGGGGGATTCTTTGGTTTGGGTTGGACTTGGCCTCTGAGGGTCCTTCTACATATTAGATTGAGTGATTTCTGTTAAAAACCAGCTCTACTCAGCTTCCCATGTATTTGCCATTTCAGGAACTGGTGACATTCAAGGATGTGGCCGTGGAATTCACCCCGGAGGAGTGGGGGCATCTGCACTCTTTTCAGAAAGCTCTGTACAGGGATGTGATGCTGGAGAACTACAGGAACCTGGTCTGCCTAGGTAAGAACAATGTCCCCCTGGGCTTCATGTTCTTCCCATTGGAGAGATTTTGCTTCATTAATAGCTAGCACTTATGTAGCACTATTTGTATAGGTTTTCAAAGCACTTAATAAATGTTATCTCATTTAATCCTGGGAGATGGGGGCTGTTATCCACGTTTTTACGATGAGGGAGGCTAGGCAAGCAGATGTGAAGTAACGTCTCCAGGCTTGCACAGGTGGTATCTAGATGAGAACTCAGGTTTTCCGGACTTCAGGCCCAGAGGTCTCTGCCTTCTGGCACCCCATTACATACTGTAGGGTTCTCTAGTAAAGGATATTTCTTATCTTGCAGAAAACAAATATGGTTCATTCTTTTGTGAACATAGGATAGAAAACTGGTTAATGTACTTTGTGTGTATCATTGGAGGGTGGCAGCTCGGGCTCCTGCCTTTCACTCTGTGATCTGGCAACTCCAGGATTCTTCTCTTGAAGATATGAAATGTCCCTTTCATCTGAGCCAATGTTCTTCCTCTCCTGGTGAAGGGCATCTTACCTTACAAGGTCCTTGTGTCATTCTCTAAACCAGTGGTTCTCAACCTCCCTAATGCCGTGACCCTTTAATACTCCTGTGTGGGTGTATCAGCATGTGGGCGAACCCCCCTGGAGACAGAGGAGCAGTGTCTTGGTTCCTAGGACCATCGGAAATAGTGTTTTCCGATGGTCTTAGGCGATCCCTGTGACCCCTGTGAAAGGGTCATTTGACCCCCAAAGGGGTCGTGACCCACAGGTTGAGAACCACTGCTCTAGACCTTCCTAAAATAGCCTTTTGTTTCCAAAAAGATACTGGTCACATCCTGAGCAGAGTTAATGCATTTCCTCTTTCCATTAATAGGACTGGCAGTTTCCAAACCACGTGTGATTTACCAGTTAGAGCAAGGGAAAGTACCTTGGATGCCAGAGGGCGATATCTTGAGAGCCCCCTATCCAGGTAAGTGCATGAGACCTCAGTATTCCCAACACTGGGAATGTTGGGCAGGAAGATCTCCTTCCAGACTCCCTCTGCCTGGGAAGATATGCAGCAGCTGCCCCTGGTGAGCTGGTTCGGGTTATCTGCACTGAAAGGGAAGACTTTCTGACACCCTCCCTGCACATCCCCCCCGCCATGTGACCCTCAGTTCTCAGATATTAAGAGTGTCTCTAGGAAGTGTGAGCTTGCTCTTTTCCAGCTTACTCTGTCTGCTCTCTCAACAGTCATTCTGTTTCCCATCCTTATTCATTCAATATCCTTTTTTTAATGTGTGCCTTAACACAAAATACACATTTTGCATGTATTGTTTATGACAAAGCTATCCTATTGGCTTACATGCCACATTCTGATTAGTTTCTTAGTGAACACTTTAAAAGGATTTGCTGTAATAATGTGTTCCACATAATGTGTGAAATGTTAAGGACTTTAAACACCAAATTAAGTAACTTGGATGTAATTTTAGAGAATTAGAGAGAACTCCAGGAATTTTTTGAGCAGGGGAATGAAATGGTCTGACTTGTGCTTAAAAAATATTACTCTGATAATGTGGGGCATATGGAAGGAAGAGAAGAGACTGGTGGAATTGAGACCGATTAAGAGACCATCTCCAGGTAGTCCTGGTGAGAAGTGATGAGACCCTAAACTAGAGTAGCAGCCATATGAGCCAATATATTGTGGGAGTAGAATCAACAAGACTTCACAAGTGATTAGAGGGAGAGTTAGGTGTTTGGATGGCACTCAGGTTGGGCACTTTGGTAATTTGAAGGATAGAAGTATCCTTGACTTAGGGATAGGAAAGTTAGGGGAAAAAATAGATTATGGTATTCAGTTTCTTTCATTTGGAAAATGTATCTGTTTCACAAGGTTATTTTAAGGATAATTATTTTTATAAACTATAGTTGACTAAACAAACATACAGCAGAATATTAGTTTGACAACAGTTTTGTTTAATGGAGGAGAGAGAACACAAGCCCAAGTGTCAGGTAGAAGAAACAGAAGATATTTACTTCTTTAAAATTTTCTTTCAGATTGGGATACTATACCTGAAACCACAGAGTCAGCTCCAAAGATGGACATCTCTCTGGAAGAATCATTTCAAGAAAAATTTGCAAGAAGTAGTCTCTTTCTTTCCAGGTTTGGAGAAGCCTGGGAATGTAATGCCAACTTAGAAGAGGAACAGGGAAGTGAGGAGAAACAGTCAAGGCAAATTAAAAATGCCCCAAAGAAAGCTCCCCAAAAAGGGACAGGACATGCATATAATAAATGTAATAGAGACTTCTGTCTAGGACCAATCCTTTTCACCCATCATAGATTATCTGTTGAAAAGAACCTCCATCAGTGTGATGTTCAGAAAAAGAACTGTAGATTCTTTTCACACTTGAATAAGTGTAATAGCATCTGCTCAAAGAAGATGTTTTCTAAGTTTAATGAATGCGAGAAATTCTTTAGTTATAATTCAAACCTTAATGACAGCCATAGAATACATCCTGAAATGAAACCATTTGGAGGTGATGAATGTAAGAAGGCCTTCCCCAATAGCATGAACTTTCCTCAGCATCAAAGAATTTCTACTGCAAAGAATCCTAATGAATGTAATGTATGTGGAAAGGTCTTTAGTCAGAAGACAGGACTTACTCGACATCAAAGAATTCACACTGGAGAGAAACCATATGAATGTAATGAGTGTGGAAAGGCATTCAGTCGGAAGACAGGACTTACTGAACACCAAAAAATTCACAATGGAGAGAAACCTTATAAATGTAATGAATGTGGAAAGGCATTCCGGCAGAGAATACGCCTTATTGAACATCAGAGAATCCATACAGGAGAGAAACCTTATGAATGTAAGTCATGTGGAAAGGCCTTCCGGTGGAGCTCAGAACTTACTCGTCATCAGAGAGTTCATACAGGAGTGAAACCTTATAAATGTAGTGAATGTGGGAAGACCTTCTGCAGGAGGACAGGACTTACTCAACACCAGAGAATTCATACTGGAGAGAAACCTTACATGTGTAAAGAATGTGGGAATGCCTTCCGTCAGAGAATACGCCTTATTGAACATCAGAGAATTCATACTGGAGAGAAACCTTATAAGTGTAAGGAATGTGGGAAGGCCTTTGCCAGGACCACAGAACTTACTCAACATCAGAAAATTCATACTGGAGAAAAACCTTATGAATGTAATCTATGTGGAAAGGCCTTCCGATGGACCACAGAACTTAATGAACATGAAAGAGTTCATACTGGAGAGAAACCTTTTCAGTGTAAAGAATGTGAGAAGACCTTCCGCCAGAGAAGAAGTCTTATTCAGCACCAGAGAATTCACACCGGAGAGAAACCTTATAATTGTAATGAATGTGGGAAGGCCTTTCGATGGAGCACAGACCTTACTGAACATCAGAGGATTCACACTGGAGAGAAACCGTATACATGTAAAGAATGTGGGAAAGCCTTCCGTCAGAGAGCACCACTTGCTCAACATCAGAGAATTCACACCGGAGAGAAGCCTTATAATTGTATAGAATGTGGACAGGCTTTCCGATGGAGAACAGGACTTACTGAACATCAGAGAACTCATAGTGGAGAGAAATCTTATAATTGTAAGGAGTGTGGAAAGGTTTTCCGCCAAAGAACACGTCTTGCTCAACATCAGAGAATTCATACTGGAGAAAAAACATATAAATGTCATGAATGTGGGAAAGCCTTCCACCGAGGCACACACCTTACTCAGCATCAGAGAATTCACACTGGAGAGAAACCTTATAAATGTAAAGAATGTGGGAAGGCCTTCCGCCATAGAACACCTCTTGCCAAACATCAGAAAATTCATACTGGAGAGAAACCTTATGAATGTAATGAATGTGGGGAATCCTTTTGCCAAAACAGAGAGCTTAGAAAACATCAGATAATTCATACTGGAGAGAAAACTTGGGAATGAGGAAAGGGCTTCCTAGATTAGCTGATTGCTTAACTAACATGAGTGGGTTCATACTATAGGAAACTCAATGTAATGAATGTGGGAAGTTCTTCCTTGATAGAATAATAGGAATCATATTGGAGAGAAACTTTGTGAATGCAATAATTTTGCATTTAAGTAGCATGAGCAAGATGTGAGCCAAAGCACATGTTCATTTAATATTAAAGAATATAAAAGGAAATTCCTATAAATGAAGCAAATTCCTGTCTCATTTCTCAGTGGCTATACCAAACCTTTTTCTCCTTAAGACCACAGATATCTCCTTAAATATTATGAAGACAATATACAGTCTTGTTTAGCTCATAGCAAAGGTATTTATTAAGATGACTGATAAGAACAGCAGCTATAAAACCCTCGCAACAATCTAGGGCACACTCACAAAACTACAGAATGTTTGTGGGAAGAGTGACTAACTTGGGAGTGTGATAGGAATGAGGTGTACATGTAAGGAAACACTTGTGGCCAAGACCACTCGTGCCCCTTGGCTAGCAAAGACTAGAGGCCCTTTTCTTTTAATTTGTCTTTTGGAGGGGGAAAGGCGAGGCAATCTGGGTTAAGTAACTTACCCAGGGTCACACAGCTAATAAGTGTGTCAAGTGTATGAGGTTAGATTTGAACTTGGGTCCTCTGGATTCCAGGGTGGGTGCTCTATTCCCTGTGCCACCTAGCTGCCCTGGTCCTTTCCTTTTAGAGACCTTTCCATAGCTCAAATCTTGATTGCCAAGGTCAGTATAATATATTCTTTACTGAGAAAATTATGGCAATTTTATAGTTGTTCACTCCCTTAACTCCCAATCCTCCAAAGTGCCCACAGCTGTCACTCCAAACTGTTTTCTAGTCAGAAAAATATGTAGGTTTTGCTAAGGCAAAATCTTTGGCCTCTGTTCTCAATCTTAACCTTTCCTTACTATTCCAGAACCTTATGCTAGTACACATGCTCTCACAATCTCTGTCTCTGTCTGTCTGTCTCTGTCTCTCTCTCTCTTTCTCTCTTTCTCCTTCTTTCTGTCTCACATGCACACGTGCGCACACACATCCTGTCCCTTCAATCTTTACTCTCTACTGGCTTTCTAACTATGCACAAACATACCAGTTCTCCCAGTACCAAAGCAGAAACAAAGCCATCATTTTCATGCAGCTGTACTTTTTCTGTAGTTGCCATCCTATATATCTTCTACTCTTCCAAACTTCTCTTAAAATTTTCTTATGCACTTTATATCTAATTCCTCACCACCACCACCTCCACAATGCCTTGTGGTCTGTATTTTTCACAACCTCTCTTAAAAGTTGGCATGGACTTCCTAATCACAATATTCAAAAAACCCTTTCCTTCTGAAGTCTTAAGACATTATTAATTGCTAACCTTTTGCATGCTCTCTCCTTGTCTTCTGAGACGTTGCGCTTACTTGATTCTCATGTGATTTTATATGCTGGGTTTTTCCCCCTTTACTGGTTATTTTCATGTCCCCTAGCCCTTTAAGGGGGCTGTTCCCCCAAGGTTTAACCCTTGGCCTTAGTTCCTTTTACTACTCTTCCCCATTGGATCTGTTATTGCACTTCCATTTAGGGGAAGGGCCTAGACCAGGCTTTCCTCATTCTCTAGACTTCACCACAATTCCCCCAAGTTGGCATCTCCTTCCCCTCTGCCCACTTTTCAACCTTTTTTTCCCCACCTTCCCTTCTGTATGTTATGTTCCTAAATTAGAATGCAAGCTCACAACGAGGGACCTTTTCTGTTTGCTGTGCTTGTATCCTCAGGGGTTATACACAGTGCCTGGCACATGGTAAGTAACAGATGCTCATTAGCTGGCTGAGAAAAAGATTGTCAAAGATGTCAGGGGACAAAGTGGGGAAATCCAGCGTAAAGAAGGGGCAGCTTCAGCAAAACCTTTTTCTCCCTGGCTACAGTTTTACAGAAAACCTTCCTTCACCAGCTTCAGCTTTATTTGGACTTTCTTAGAGGAGAGAAGCAAACACTCCAGAGGCAGATTGAGGCTGGATATTTGGAATGCCTTACTAACAATTCAAACAAGACCTTCCTCTCCTTGGAGGTCTCCTAATAAGCACAGTCTAGATTGGGGCTTCTTACACTTTTCCACTCTTGCCCCTTTTTCAGGTCTCAGCAGCATTTATTGGCTTTGCGTGGTGTTACAGCGTGTTCTTTGTGTTCAGAAGCAAGGCTGTAGTGACATTATGCAAGGCAGCAGGGACAGCCGCTGTCAGAAACACCTTGGACTCATCATGCATTTGATTCCGAATTAATTTTTGGTTGTTCCACATTCAGAAGCCTTTTGTTGTGAAATTTTTCATGACCCCATATGGGGTCAAGACCACAGTTTAAGAAGCGCTTTTCTAGCTGACAAATTTGTCAAGTGTGTGGAAGCAGGTGTTCCTTTTTACCCATGGGTTGGATTAGATGGCTGCTGAAATCCCTTTCTATCTAATTCAGGAATGATTTCTATATCAGTAATGATTTTCTGTTAAAATATAATCTTTTTTTTTTTAGTAATGTAATTCAGTGTTTGCCATATCCAGTGCCTGCCTCCCTGTTCTAAACCTGAAGAAAGTACTTATGATGCATAGGTATGAAGCTCTTATATAGTGTACAAATCTTGACCTTATTCATTATTCTTTAATGTTTTATTGTTTATTTATTTTGCTTTTTGGAAGAGGGAAGGTGGGGCAGTTGAGGTTAAGTGACTTGCCCAAGGTCACACAACTGGTGTTTTAAGTGTCTGACGCTGGATTTGAACTCAGGTCCTCCTGACTCCAGGTCCGGTGCGCCATTCATTGTGCCACCTAGCCGCCCTCTCATTCATTATTCTTGATCCATGTTTCCTGTATTTTTCTCTTTTTTTCTTGACTTAAGTACTTTATTTTTTATTAATATAAGCATTTTAACAAAAGCAATATGATTTTTTTGGTAAAATTTTTTTGTTAAACTTAATTACAAAATGAGAAAAGAAAAAACAAACATTGCCATGTATACAGCAGACCATAAGAGGGGATTCAATATAAAAAATTCCATTCCAAGGAAACCTAGGTAACAAATACTATACACTATTTTCAGAGCTGCCCAGCTTTTCTTTGCTTCCTTGTTGTTTTTTCATTTCTCTGCTGTGCTCTCTTTACTTTTCCCCTCCTCTCCCACCCTAAAGAAGGTATAATTAAGTATGGAGATATGTGTGTATGCATGTATATACAAACATGCATACATATACGTGGATATATATATAGGTATCAAAACATACATACACATGTACACATATATGTAGACCATAATATGCTTTATTTTCTTCTGTTTTTCTGAAGGTATATAGTATAAGTCCAAGTCTTTCCATGTTTTTCTAAATCAACTAACTCATCATTTCCTATTCCACAGCAATATTCCAACCCAATCACAGCCTGAGAGATTGACTATGGAGCTCCCTCTCCCTGCTCCACCCCACCCTATTTTCTGCATTCTTTCTGTTCTTTGCTACATAGGTTTTATTTATGCAAAAACATTTTCATTTAAAATAATCAAAATTATCCTTTTTACACATAATGTTTTTGCCTTATGATATAGTTTAAGGTCTGATACTGCTGAATCTACTTCCTTGACATCTTTCTTCCCCTCGTTTCTTTGAAGTTTCTGACTTTTTGTTCTTCCAAATGAACTTTTGCTATTATTTTTTTTCTAACTCAGTAAATTAAATTTTTTTTAGCAATTTAATTGGGATGACCTTGAATTAAAAAATTTGATAAAACTGTCATTTAAAAAATTATATTAATGAACAATAAATATTACTTCAGTTACTTAGATCTGAGTTTATTTGCATAAAAAGTTTTATATTTATGTTCATAGAGTCCTGGTGTCCATTTTGGCATGTATATGCTCAGGTATTTTATACTGTTTAGATATTTTAAAATAATATTGAATAACATTGCTGACACATTGTGTAGTTTCTCTGTTTTTCACTTTTGATTAAATCTATTTTAAGTTTAACTTTGTCTGAAATCTTGATTACTATTCCTGCTTTTTTTTTACATACTAAATTCTACTCTCACCATTTATTTTATCTTTGTGTTTTTTAGATGTTTTTAAAAAATGTTTCCTGAAATCCTGAATTCAAATTTTTAATCTGCTATCAATTTCCATTTTATGGGTAAATTGTCCCATTTACAGTCTAAGCTTTTACTTTTATTTTCCTCCTTCCTATTTTTCCTCACTGTCCTTCACCCTATTTACCCTATCCCTCCTCACTTCTCTGCTTTACTTTTCTACCTGCTATCCTAACCTCCTATTCCTTAATCTATCCAACCTTCTAAGGGTCCCTCCCTTTCCTCTCCCCATACTTTATCCCCTTGCTCTTTTATTTCTTTTGAATTTAGAAGATTTATACTCTTCTGGATATATAGGTTGTTCCCCCTTTAATGTGCTCCCAATGAGAGTAAGGTTCCCACCTTCCCTTAGCTTTTTCTGTATCAGTTTTTCCTTTTATGCCTCATTTGTATAAGAGAATTACTCCTTTTTATCTCTCCCTACACAGTTTTATTTTTTTAGAATCCCCCCATCATACTCAGCTCAGCACATACCTTTCTTTCAAACTACCCAAATTATGATGACAATCACAAGAGTACTGCTAATATTTTCACTACAAAGTAAACAATTTGACCTTATTGAATCCCTTATAATTGGTCTTTAATGTTTACCTTATATTTCTCCTGGATGTTTTATGTTGAATTTTCCCTTAAGTTCTTTGGGGGGGGGGGGATTGTCACAAAAACCTGAAAATCTTTTGAGTTTATTAAATATTTCTTTTTTTCCCCATTCAGGATTGTACTTAACTTTGATGGATAAGTTACCCTTGGTTGTAACCCCAGTTCTTTCACTCTATGGAATATAGTTCCAAGACCCATGGTTCTTCAAGGTAGTAGCTGCTAGGTTTTGCGTAATCTTTACTGTAACTCCACGATATTTAAGTTGTTTTTTTTTTTTTCTTGTTGCTTCCAATATTTTCTCCTTAACCTGGGAGCTTTGAAACTTGGCTATGCTATTCCTGTAAGTTTTCCTTTGGGCATCTTTTAGGTGGTGATCTGTGGGGGTTTCTCTTCTTTACTTTGCTTTCTTGTTCTAGAACTTTAGGACAATTTTCCTTGATAATTTTTTGTGATGTTGTACCAAGATTGTTTTATAGTAATTTTCAGGTATCTGACTTCTTCAATTATTTGTCTTCGATCTGTTCTCCAGATCAGTTGTTTTTCTGATGAGGTCTTTCACATTCTCTTCTATTTTTTTCATTCTTTTGATTTTGTCTTATTTCTAGGTGTCTTAGAATGTCATTAGCTTCCCCTTGCCCAATTCCAATTTTCAAGGAATTATTTTCTTCCTTAAGTTTTTATTTTCTATTTCCAGTTCATTAACTTTCTTTTCATTATTTTCTTGGATTGCTCTTATTTTTTTTTTTCTAATTTTTCCTCCATCTCTCTTATTTGATTTAAAAAGTCCTCTTTGGGGTGGCTAGGTGGCGCAGTGAATAGAGCACCGGCCCTGGAGTCAGGAGTACCTGAGTTCAAATCCGGCTTCAGACACTTAATACAAAAAACTAGCTGTGTGACCTTGGGCAAGTCACTTAACCCCAACTGCCCTCCAAAAAACAACAAAAAAAAAA
>CM053594.1:6955238-7006906 GCA_028646575.1 Pseudocheirus occidentalis | reverse complement strand
TTTCTCCTTAATTTTCTTTTTGGCAGCTATTACTGTAATCAAGTTGAAGTCCTGAGGTATGGAAAACGTAACCCCACACCTCAGGCCCTTCTTATGGTTATTTTCTGAGGTCTTTCCCAACCTTGGGCTCTCCTCTCCACACTCTCCATTCCTAAGCCACAGCTAGGGCCCCCAGCCACACTTTCCCACAAATTATCTTGTTCCCTATGGTGGCTGCCAACTACAGCTGTCTTCTCTGCCTGTCCTGCAAGTGCCCACAGCCAGCAGGGTCTCTGACCCTCAGTACTGCACTCACCAGGTGTGTGCTAGCTCCTTCTCCCTGCAGACACAGCCCAGGACTTGTCTGGTCAGCACAGCTATCCTTGGTGTACCTAGACTGTGGAAGGTCCTTCAATCAGGACCATTAGTCGTCAGACCCCCACATTGTAAGACAAAAGTTTCTAAGGGGGAAGCTTCCTCCCAGCCCAGATGCCCCAGGGCTTGTTGTTTGTCCCTGGAGGTTGAGTTTTTCCTGGGGTCTTCTCAAATTATCTTAGGACAATTGCTTTATGCCATGTTTGTTTCTGCTGCTCTGAACTGATGTTCTGTCTTTTTTGTGGAGGAAATTTGGAGAGCCAAAAGTTTTCTGACCTACTCCACCATCTTCCAAGAATCCTCCCTGTATTTTTAAAAATATCCCCTATTTTCAAATTTTCATTGAAATCACTGAGTATCCAAGGATATGTTGAATTATTTTGGAGAAAATTTTTGAGTTCTTCATAGAATTTCTGTGCCTCTTCCTTCTCTTCAATGGATATTGGTGTATAAGCTACAATTATTCAGTTATTTAAATGTTGGCCTTTCTTGTGTATATATTCATTATTTAATATATTACAGTATTATACACATGCACACGCACACACACACACACACACACACACACAATACTGCCATACAAGATGAACAGATTCGTAGGAGATAGTGCTTCTGGTCCTTTGACATACAATGGTACCAACTCTGCCAACTCCTTTTATTTGCCTATTAATGCAGAGCCATCTTTCTGTTAGGCTATAACTTCTTTAGTATGACTTCATTTATAGTGGGAATCCTAAACTTAATACTATTCAGTTCCTCTGGTATTATGATCATTCATAGGTCATTATTAAATAAAAGCTATCGAGACACTCAGAGTGCCAACAGTTAATTTAATGCTTATGAACTATCTTAAAAATTGATTCCTAGCATGGTCTTCCCCTTTCCTACTCTACCATTATCACTACAGAAGCAGAAAGGGGAAATACAGGATTGAAGACCATTTAAATTAGTACTATTATAGGTTGTTGTGACCAAAGAATTTAGTTTTTAAAAATAATTTTTCATTTTCAACATTCACTTCCCTAAGATTATGAGTTTTAAATTTAGCCCTGTTTGCCCAGTTTCTCATTTGTAAAATGCATCTTGCCGAGAAAACCCCAGATTGGGTAACAAGAGTTGGGCATGGCTGAATATACATTAGAGCATTGGTTCATTACTCAAAGCCTTTCCTTATATTCCCTGCCAGAACTTTAAATTCACTCTCATAGTCTTCAAGAATCCAAAGTCAAGCCGTCCCCACACACAATGAGGCATCAGAATTAAAAAACGGGTGACAACTGGAGGAGATAATACTTTGCAGAAGATCACGTTTTTACCATCAAGCAACTGTCTAAAAATATGAGAGAACATAGGACCCTACTGGTATCACTGTTTAATGATCAAAAACATTTGATTCAATAGAACAAAATAATACTTTACAGACTGCTCTAACAATGTGTCTCCCATTGATAGAGCACAATTATTGGTGACTTTTGGAAAGATATGTCTGCAAGTAACCTTGGCACGGTGTTTGGTGACATCAAGTGATGTGTAAATTCGGGAGATGTTTCCTTGCCAAAGGTGGTCTCAACTGTTATGGAAGAGGTACAACAGAGTTCAAGTTGAAGTGGGATTCTCTAGAGATGGTGAAGTCTTCCGGCTTGTTTTAATCTTCTCCTAGAACAGAGGTCAGCAAAATACAGCCCAGGGCCTGTTTTTGTACTGCCTGTGAGCTAAGAATTTTTTTTTTACATTGCAAAATAAAATAAGTCTTTACATCTTTTACATTTTAAAGTAAAAGAATACTTTATTTTTTAAATGTAAAAAAAATTTTTTTTTAGCACACTGGACCATATAAAAATACAAAACATAGTTTGCTATGTTAGAACATTAAAGAGTCTCTTTAATGAGATCCACAGTCACTTAGGAGAGATTGACCTACCTCTTCACACTGGAAGAAAATAACAGGATGAAGAAAGGTGATTTTGAGACTATGACATGCAGTCAGACAACCTGTATCCAGGAGAATACTAAGAGTTTAGGGAAATGGGAAATGAATTGGTCTCAGGATTTAGCAGGAGCAGAGTGGGTTCTGGGACATCACACAGTTCCTGTAATGACCCCAAACTTCTCCCTGAAATCTGGAGACCCATCTTTTAAATATCAGTGATCTCTTGGCAGTGTTGTATGGATGCAAGTCATGGAAAACTACAGCTGAAAAACTAAAAAGTATCTGAGCTCAGAGGAAAGGCATTGTATTAAGGGGGATAGGAAAAGGTTTCAGAGAGAGGGTAGGATTTTATCTCAGATTTGAAAAGAAATCAGGAAGCAAGAATGTGGAGGAAAAGAATTACAATTGGTGAAAATACAGTCATGAAGTAGATGGGGTGAGGACAACAAAAGATAATGAGTTCAAGTTTAGACAGGTTTGAGATGTATATGGGTCATCCAATTCAATGGAGAGAAGACAGGTGGAGAGATGGGTCAAATGAGACAGCTACCACACCATCTTCTGGCAATCCATGAGGTCTCACAAAGAAGTCCCAGGGGCTTGGTCAAAACCCCAGAGGTACTTACTGGTGAAGGTTATAAGTGGCAAAGTCTCTGCAGATCAACCGCTTAAGGGCAAAAATGTTTTCAACTGGGGTCTGTGGATCCAAGATTTAAAGTCCCACTTAAGGTCCCAACACAGCAGTGTTGACATTCTAGGGTCAAGCCTCAGGACCCCTTCTTTCTTTAGTTGGCCTGGAGTAGATTTTAGGTGTGGGAATGAAAGTCTTTTAATATGCCAACGTCTGAAAGCTATTGCAACTTAACACATTTACAAAATAGGTATAAGTAGTCTGTTTCTTTATTTTGTCCTCTTTCTAAAGACCCTATAACTAGGTTTTATAATTCCAAGGCAGAGACTCCGGAATATATCGATCGGGTTAGAATAACTGTCCACAGATTCCATAGTAACCAGTCATTCATTATCAGTAATCACAGTATTACCTTGCTTCCACTTTCCTTCTTGTCATTAGAGATAAGCCTACTCCCCAAGAAAGCTGACTCCACTTCCTGAACCCTTCTGTGATCTCATCCTGTTGTATTCCAGCATCCATCCTCTCTTATGCATCTTGAATTTAATCTCTACCGGCTTCTTCACATCTGCCCATGAACATGATGAGACAGTCTCCTCAAAACTCCAACATCAGCTCCTGATATTCTGAAGTCTGGCAGGGGGTGAAGTCGGGTGGAGGACAGTATCAGTAAGACTCCCTCCCCACACTGGAGTCCTCTGTGTAGGAAAATTGTTCATGCAGCTTTACATTTGCATATACCAACTTATAATTTTCTTTCTTAATAAAACATCTAAAGCTTCTGAAAATTCAAAATCTTCTTCCCAGCTAATCCCATGATATGCTCTCCATCTAGTACTCTTGTCTGGAACTGCTGGTCCCACCCTTATGATTCTGGGATACGATTGGTAAGCAAGTCTCCTTATCTTGTTCAGTCTTAGGCCCTTTGGGTCCTTTCAAAGCCATTTCCATGCTATATACCACAACTTCCTATTATACCCCTAGCTCTGAGAACTACAATCAGATCAGTACTACCATTTAAAGACAATGCTATCTCTAAGGCAGCGGTTCTCAACCTCTGGGTCACAACCCCTTTGGTAGTCCAATGACCCTTTCACAGGGTTACAGGGGTCACTTAAGACCATCAGAAAACATATTTCCAATGGTCTTAGGAACCGAGACACGGCTCCTCTACCCAACTCCAGGTGGGTCCGTCCACATGCAGATACACCCAGATATGAGTATTAAAGGGTCATGGCATTAGGAAGGTTGAGAACCACTGGTCTAAGGACTTGGCCATTGGTTGTCTTATTACACCAATTACCATTTTCTCTGGCTTCTCTGTCCAAGACATTCCTCCCTGTCCTCTTCATATATATGTATATGTGTGTGTACACACACATACACATACATTTGTGTGTACATGTGTGCTGCTCTAGAATATGTGTGTAAGAGGTGTGTATGTGTATATATATTTGTATATATAGATATATGTATATATAGTTTTCCCCATCAGACTGTAAGCTCCCATGAGGATAAGGACTATCTCTCTTCCTTGTATTAATATCTCCAGCATTCAGCACAGTGCTAGGCAGAGAGCAAGCAGTTAATATTTCCCATTCATCCCAAAGCCAATTTTCTATCAAAAGTCAATAATAATAAATTATTACTGGTTCGGGTTCAAAGGTCACAAAATTTTTGTGTTCCTACACACTCTTCTGTGTGTGATGTTTTCTTTTTTCAGACAGAATAAAATGGTATCCATGGCGGGGAGGGAGGAGGGAGGAGAAAATTTGGAATTCAAGGGATTGTGGAACTCAAATGTTATAAACTAAAAGTAAGTAAATTTAATGTGAAAAACAAAAGAATAAAATGCTATAAACTATCCAGGCGTAAAATACGAGGAGCTGGCCTGCTCTCACAGAACTCTCACTGATGGTTAGGTTTACCCAATTCTTCTGTATTTTTTCCAAATCCATAGTTTTACTCTTAACACAATAATAGTAGGATTACACCACCTAAAAGATTCAGCCAAAGAATCAGGGCCAGTCTCCCCAAATTTCTGGTAGTGGTTTGGGTTTGGGCGAATGGGAGATTGCTCCAGTGGAGCTGCCACGGATTTAAAGACATGGTCATAAATTATACCTTGATATGGTTTAATCCAATCAAATACCTTTTCCATTCTTGGCCTACAGGGCAGGATGACATACTGAAAATGTGAACGATTTTCTATTACGTTTGTTGTTGTTGTGTTTGTCCTTTGTTCTTGAAGAGGATCATGACATTGGGGAATGACGACATGACTTGCAGTTGACTTGGATTTGAGTGAAAGAGGGCTGTTGCAAGGTCACCCACCTCACTTTCTCCTCCAGAGCCTCTGGGTCCAGTGGCCTGATATTCATCAGAGTGGATGACCCAGGATGCAATGGGAGACCCTGGCCCTTTTATGCTAAGATCTTTTCATGTTCTCCCTTTGAGTGAGGTAAAACCCAGTCAGTGAATAGGCCTCTTTAAGAAGTTAATCAAGGGGTGGCCCCTTCAATAAGGAGCCTTCAAAAAATCAAACTGGGAGTAGAAGACCCTCAGGGTGCCTGGCCAAAAGTTTACCAAAACTCTTTCGGCTCACCAACTCCATCTCGGTCACAAGGACAGGGATGAAGGGTGAGAATGCTCTCTGCTCTGGGTACATTTATGTACCATTTCCACAGGATCCCCAGTTTAATAAAGGTGTGTTTAAGCATTGTCTTCACTAGGTTACTTCATTCAGCACATAAAAGTTAAAATTCATTCTTTTCACAATTTGGAAATCCACATAAAATATCTCAACTGATTTAACTTACATTTAGTTTCTCCTGTTTGTTCCAATGCAACAAAATCTCAAGAACAGAAGGAATAGGTTTCCTTCCCTCCTCATTTTCTGTCCCCTCTCCCCACTTGGCCAGAGCAGGAAGGAAAAAGATAATTGTATTTACAGCATCCAACCAGACTGAAGTTTCCTTACTGAAGGTTTCAGAAAATCACAGGAAGACTTATACGAACTGCTGTAGAGTGAAATGAGCAGAACCAAAACATTGTACATAGTAACAGCAACATTGTAATGATGCAGCTGTGGAGGATTTGGCTGCTCTGATCAACACGATGATCCGAGACAATTCTAAAGGACTCATAATGGAAAATGCTACCTAGTTCCAGAGAGAGATGTAAGGGATTCTGAGGGCAGATTAAAATACACTTTTTTTCACTTTTTCTTTTAATTTTTGTGACATGGCTAATATGAAAATGTCTTTCATGGATTAACATGTATAATTATATTGCTTGCCTTATCAGGGTGCTGGAGGGAGAAAATGTGGAACTCAAAATTTGAAAAAAGAAAAAGTTAAAAATAAAACATTTTTAAAAAGAGGTTTCCTCACTGAAAAAAAAAACTCTTCCTTCTTAAATGATTTTAAATGAAGAAGAGGCAGTCTCCTCATTAAACAGGTTTTGATTTACTACTCAACTTTGATTTACAACTCAACTAAAAACAGCTAACTGCAGCTAACTTTGCTAAATAACTTTTCTCCATGCAGAGAGACAATGAGGCAGCTGCCATTACTTTTGTGGCAAAATTTGGGTTAAATCTGGGAAGTCTTTCCTGGAAAGGTTGCCTCTAAGGCTTGTGGTTCTCCCCCCAGGTTCACCTCCCCTAGCAAGACTCTCTACTACCTCCCTATGCATTAACTGCCTCTCTCCATAATTCAATATCCATCTGTCTGTTCACTGCAATCAAGTTTTAGGGTACAGAAAGTGGGTCCATTACCATCCTTTATTCATCCCATCCCCATATTCCAGCTCCACTCACCACCTGAAGCCTCCTAGAGGGCAATTCCTGCCTCTGACTGAAGCCAAGCTGTGGGCCAGCCAACACCATTGCTTTCTCTACCACTGGGGAGGTGAGGGTGGGAGGAGGGCAAAAGCTTTACTGTGACTTTAAGTGATAAAACCCTAAAGAAATAGGAAACCATCATTGTTTTAATAGTTTAAATCTGTACCAAGACTTCTGAAACACGCTGCATATCTCTGGTAACCTAGGAGGGATGGTTTCTATACTTTTCTCTCCTCTTTAGTCTGACCAATAAGGAAGGGACAGTGCTGATGACCCCGTCAACTGCACCAAGTGTACATCAGTGTGGGGTTCAATTTCAGTATCATGGGGAGCACTGTGGCCGTAAGAAAACAAAACACTGAAGGTAGTTTTTCAAGTAGCAGAGACTATAAGGGAGGGGAAGCTTGTGTTTCTAATTCTAGGCAGTGGGGCCTGGTAACATCTCTGAGGAGCAGACTGGCTGCATGTGGAACTCCCCGCACCATGGGTTTGATCTAGCTAGAAATCTTGCTGAGTGACAGAAACACAGAAACAAGCACTTATGAAGTATTTGTGTGCCAGGCACTGTGTCAAGCTCTCTACAACAACCTCATCTGATTCTCACAACAACACTGGGAGGTAGGTGCTGTCATTTTCATTTTACAGTAAACTGAGGCAGAGGTGAAGTGATTTACCCAGAGTTATGCCAAGAGTAAATGAGACTGATTTGAAGTCAGTTCTTCCTGACTCTAGACCCAGAGCTCTCTCCACTGTGATGCCACCTAGCTGTGCCTCCACCCTGGAACAGTACTCTTATTTTTTTGGAGAGCAACTGGAGTTAAGTAACTTGCCCATGGCACAGTACTTTTATAGGAAATTTACTTCACTGTCAGAAAACCAACTCAGTAACTCGATATTTTCCAACACATCGCCTAGTGGGTTAGCACTTTGGTATTGGACAACACATAAGGACAAATAAGGGATTCTGCTGCCTGGGTTCTGGGAAAGGCCACTACATGTCTGAAACCCAGAGAGATCTTTTTGTTTAACTTGTCTTTATCTAAATATGCTATCTTAAATATTTATATAAATATATTTATTTATAAGTATACATATTTATATATGTTTATATAAATATACTATTCCATCTGGTACATAATTAGAGCTATTGTGGGATGGGTTTTCTCATGAGGAAGTGGCCTCCCCCTCATTGGACATCTTCAAGAAAAGCCTAGATGAGCACTTGATAGGCATGTTGAAGAGGGGCAGCTTCTTCAGTTATGAGTTAGATGGCCCCCAAGTTCCTTTCCACTGAGATCCTGTTATTGTCTGATGGTTATTAACTTCATAAGGCTTTATATTCATAGGTTTTTTAATAGTCTCACAATGATTAGGTTCCTTATTCCCACAGAAAGCCTTCCCATGTTCTTTACATTCATAAGGTTTCTTTCCAGTATGAATCCTTTGATGTTGAGATAGTTCCTTTCTCTGATGGAAGGCCTTCCCACATTCATTACATTTATGAGGCTTCTCTTTAGTGTGAACTTTACGATGTTGTGTAAGATGTTTTCTCTGACGAAAAGCCTTTCTGCATTCATTACACTGATAAGGTTTCTCTCCAGTATGAATTTTCTGATGTTGAATAAGGTGTGCACTCTGGCAGAAGGCCTTTCCACATTCATTACATTTATAAGGCTTCTCTCCAGTGTGAATTCTCTGATGTTGAGTAAGATGTGTGCCCCTGCGGAATGCCTTCCCACATTCATTACATTTATAAGGTTTCTCTCCAGTGTGAATTTTCTGATGTTGCCAAAGTTGTGTGCTCTCCCAGAAGACCTTCCCACATTCATTACATTCATGACTTTTCTTTCCATTGTGAATCCTCTGATGTTGAGTAAGTTCTCTTTTCCGGAGGAAGGTCTTCCCACATTCTTCACATTTATAAGGTTTCTCTTCACTATGAATTTGTAGATGGTAGGCAAATCCAGACCTCTGAGTAAAGTCCTTCCCACATTCGTTGCATTTATAAGGTTTCTCTTTAGTGTGAATTCTATGATGCTGTATAAGGTATATTCTCTGACGAAAAGCCTTTCCGCATTCGTTACACTGATAAGGTTTCTCTCCAGTATGAATTTTCTGATGTTTAATAAGTGTTGTGCTCTGGCAGAAGGCTTTCCCACATTCATTACATTTATAAGGCTTCTCTCCAGTGTGAATTCTATGATGCTGAGTAAGATGTGTGCCCCGATGGAATGCCTTCCCACATTCATTACATTTATAAGGTTTCTCTTTAGTGTGAACTCTATGATGTTCTGTAAGATGTACTCTCTGACGAAAAGCCTTTCCACATTCATTACACTGATAAGGTTTCTCTCCAGTATGAATTTTCTTATGGTGAATAAGTGTTGTGCTCTGGCAGAAGGCCTTCCCACATTCATTACATTTATAAGGTTTTTCTCCAGTATGTATTCTCTGATGTTCAGTAAGTTTTGTTTTACAGCGGAAAGATTTCCCACATGTATTACATTCATAAGGTTTCTCTCCAATGTGAATTCTCTGATGCTGAATAAGGCATATGCTTTGGTGGAAGCTCTTCCCACATTCATTACATTTATAAGGTTTTTCTCCAGTATGAATTCTCTGATATTGATTAAGTACTTGGCCCTTGAAGATCTTCCCACATTCATTACATTTATAAGGTTTCCTTCCAGTACGAACCCTGTAAGAAGAAACAAATGATGACTGCTGGTAGGTTTTCCCACATTTTTTGAATTTATAATTTTTTTCTCCAGCATATAGCATACCTGAATTATCGCTGATGGATAATTCAATTATATTGACTTAGGTTAGATTTCCTGAAGCTTTTTCACTTCACTGAAGTGAAGCTGTATTACACTTATGGAGACTCTTTTTAAAAAAATTCTGTGTTGTGAAAAAGGGACTGGTTCTAGATTGAATTTTTTGTCACAATGAATGAATTCATGGCCTTTTTTTTTTCCTCATTAGGAATTTTCCACTAGGGGATTTTTACTTGCCTAGAATGTTTCTTCTCCTTTTCCTCCTGCTTCTTTAACCTGGAATGACATTCATGGCCTTCTCCTAATTTGGAGACACAGGTATCATCCTTTGTGAGTTTTTCTTGGGATGACTGTTCCAAAAATATGTATGGCTTTAGAGCCAAATACTTGGTTTCAGTTCCAGTCTTCCACTCTGAAACAAAGTAAAATATGTAATGCTTCATATACATTACATGCAGTCTTATCTTCTGTCTCCCCCATCAAAAGACTGTCAAGCTGAGGGGAAAGAGGGAGAAAAGAAGAGAGGGAAGGATGGAGGGAGGGAGGGAGAGAGGGAGGGATGGAAAGAGAGGGAGAGAGAGAAAAAGAGAGAGGAAGAGAGAGAGGGGGAGAAAGAGAGGGAGAGAGAAAGAGAGAGGGAGAGACAGAGAGAGAGGGGAGGGAGGGAGAGAGGAAGGGAGGGAAGGAGGGAGACAGAGAGAAAAAGGAGAAAAGGAGGGGGAGGGGGAGAGGGAAAGGGAGAGAGAGAGAGAGAGAGAATGAGCGAGCACAGAATACTATACGGTAAAATTAAAATTTTGGGGGAGTGGAATGGATTTCTTTCAGAATTCTTTATGGAAAGTTGAATTTGTAAAATGTGAATTTCTGTAAAGCTATAACAGTCTGTACCCAAAGAATGGGTCACTGTGATTACAGAACCACAGGTGGTAGTCTACAAAACAATGCAAAGAATGGGAGACTGCCCCAGAACTATATAAAGGGCGAACACTCGCTGCTAACTTCTATAAAAAGGAAGAGAATAGAGTCTGCAGACTACTAGTCAGCAAGTTTGATATTAATTCCCAGCAAAATTCTAGAATGTATCATTAGAGGGATGATTAGACACCTTCTAGAAAAGGAAGCAGTGATCTCAAAGAGGCAGCCCAGCCTCACTGAGAAGTCATCACACCAACAAGATTTACAATCAAAGGATAGGAACAGTTTTAAAAAGAGGAATGACAAATTATCCACAAACATTCTTCAAATTGAATAACAGGAGAAATGCAAATTAAGACAATAGCTGTTTTACTTGATGATCGCTAAATTGATAACAACAGGGAAAAATGAAAATAGTTAAATTTGCAGGGGATATGGGAAGACAGGTACAATAATAAGCTATTGGTCATCCTGGGAATCAAGTAAATTGTTCTAGATAACAATTTGGAGTTTTTCAAAAAGTTACTAAAATGGTCACGATAACTGTTACCATCCTTGAGTTTACTTATGAACAGACGCTGCTGGAAATTAATTTTCCAGTACCAATTCCTAATGCAAAATGGAACACAGGTGGGACCCAGGTCAATGACAGCTACATTACCCACCAGGATGATTCGTGGGCACACCCACATCCTAGCAGCCATACTTGCCGAGTCCTCTTCTTGCTCTTCAGTTGGAAATGTCTTCATTCTATCCCCAATAGTCATCTCCCCAAAGACAGGGCAGTATTTCTTACTATCCAGGGGTGTCAGGACCTCTGTTATTCTCAAAGTATCTAAGGTACGTACAGATAATGTTCTTCCCTTTGCATCAATATTCACCAAATCTGATATTATGTAAAAACTGTAAATCTCTAACTGGAGCGGTATTTTTCATAATGCCTAGTCTCAGCAGTTCAAGAATGAAGAAAAGAAATAAATTTTTTTTAAGTCAATGGCTAGCTAAGAAAATGGCTTCTGAGAGTGGGATTTGGACTTTCACTCCTTAAAATACAAGCATGACAGCGTCCTGGCCACAGACTGAGCACAGCAAAGGCTGGTAAGTATATATTTGCAAATCTAAAGTAAAAGGTTTTAAAACAAAGTGGGAGAGAAGGAGGGACACCCACCCATGCAGATCCCTCCAGTGAACTGCCGCAGAAAGCAGCATTACAGCAAGGAAAGAGACAGACGTAAATGGGAGGATCTTTCCCATTCATTAATAGGCCTGTGAGACCTGCCTGAGACACATGAGTCTATGGTAGGAGAAGCTTGTCAAAGGTGGGGAGCAGGTAGGGTGGAACAGAGCCTAGAGGAAACTGGTCAGAGCAGTTAGAGCTGAGGAAGAGATAGGAAGCAGGCAGAGAGCTTTGAGTGTTCGTGTGTGGGAAGGTCCTACCAAGGGGAAAGCTTGGGTACAGCAGTGCCCCATGCATGGTTATTGTATATAGATTTCTTTGTTGCTATGATGGACTCAACCTTCTGGTGTTTGAATGAATGTTTTGGTTCTGTCTTCCATGTGGAGATCCAGTTATATTTTGCGATTCAGAATTATGCTGGCATATTTATAGCCGCTGTAGGTGTTGTGAATGTCACATTGGTGCTACAACAGGTGAGGCCCCCAGCTCACAAATGACAAAATCCAAGAGAGGCACCAATAGTCAAACCCACGGCCTCCAGTGCCAACACAGTTATGCCCAAATGGAGGCAACACACAAGAGGAATGAACCAAAGGACCCAATGCAAGGAGGCCATATTTGGCCACAAAGGCATCACCGAAATTTACTGGGATGAACCTTATGGACTGTTAATGGTTCGTGATGGATTTGCCTTATTCAAAAGAAACAAGAGACCTAAAAGGGGGCTGGCTTTGTATATTAAGACATCATACCTCTATGAGTAGATCCATCTTCAAGGGGTGGAAACTTAGTGAAGAGTACTGGGGTAAAGATGATAATTGGCAAGTGTCTGAGGGGTTGTCAGGCGGAGGAGGGAGCGGGTGGGGGGGGGGCAGACCCAGGAGCAGTGGGTGCCAGGTGCCAAAAGTTGAGGCCCACTGAGGCATGAGGTCAGGAAATGCTTCTCAACAAACCGAGCTGTCCCAGAGTGGGATGAGCTGCCTAGATATCACCAGGATACATGTGAAAGATGACCACATGAACAAGAACACCATAGTGCACCATGGGAGAAGGGTGAAAGAAACCTTTCCTGACAGATCTTGGATTAGACCAATTTATGAAAACCATGCGATTGTGGATAAAAGTTGGAACTACAATCAATGGATCAGATTTCCCCAGGGTCACCCAGCTCTGCACACCATCTCTCACCTCCATAAGTGTTATTCTATGCTGAGACATAGAACCCCCCACTTCCTTTAAGGCTCAGCTCCTACAAAAGGAGGTGTTTCTTGATCATCCTATGGGCTGTTAGTACCATCTCCATCCTCTTCAAGGGATCATACTTATGTGTCCTTCTTTACATGGTGGAACCTTCCTGCCTCCCACAAACCTCAGGGCTTCTTCACTTTCTTTCTGTATCCCCAGTGCCTAGTAAAGTGACTTCCCTATATCAGCTGCTCAATAAATTCTTCTCATATTGGATTGGATTAGAAAAACCCAGTCAACAAACAGAAGAAATGACAAGTTTTAGCACCAGAAAAAACCAATACATACAGAAAGAAAAGACTGGGGGAAATTTTGTGCTATAAAGATGCTTGCAAAGCCCGTGAAGGTTAGACAAAGACAATCAAGCAAACAGGCATTTGTGGCCATTAGTCTGTTAAATTACCAACTTTTAAAAAGGCAGCAGAGAAGAGATGAAAGTCTTCTATTAGGGAAAGAAAAGGAAGCATTAGGGGCCGCTAGGTGGCACAGTGAACAGAACACCAGTCCTGGAATTAGGAGAACCCGAGTTCAAATCCAGCCTTAGACACTTAACACTCACTAGCCACGTGACCTTGGACAAGTCACTTAACCCCAAATGCCCTGCCCTCTCCCCTCCAAAAAAAAAAAAAGAAGCAAGAAATCTGGAAACCATGCAAGAACCAAAATGGCAAAGCACACAGACATAATGTCTGAGACCCCACAAGAGCAAAAGGGAGCAATGAAAAGGACAGGTACATGTGGGCTGAAGGAGGGACTGAAAACTGAGGACATCTGGGGCACCAAAATTCCTTTTATGAAATACAAACGGATGTGAAGCTTAATAAATTACACGAATGTTAATATTAAAATTAATGTCAATATATTAGATAAATTAATGTAGTTTATACTAATGCTAAATAGTAAAGGTGCAGTATTAACACATTAATAATATATTAAGATAAGTTATGCTAATGCTTGATATTAAAGTTAAAAACGAATCACTAAGATAACTGTTCCTAATAGGAATTTTTTTCCCTGAAGAAGTTCAGAGAGTGACTCAATGGCCCAAGGGAGTGTGGGCTGGAGGACCATCAAAGAAAAGAGGAAAGGAAAGGCCTGTTTCTTTAAGAGGGAACCTCTTGTCCCAAGACTAAAAGAACATTCTAAGTGAAGGGATGCTGGCCAAGTGCTTATCTGAGGTGCTGGGTGATTTCTATGAGGGTGCTGAGCTCAGACGGTGCCTTGGGGGGCTCTCCATGGAGTTCCCTGATTCCCATGAAAACAGCTGAGGTTTGGGGAGTTTAGTCTCATTCCCATGGCCTTCTTCCCTGACTCACCTGGCTCCTCTATGCAGGGGCTGCTTAGGGTCTCTTCCTCAAGGTTCCAAGGGGCCTGGCCTTGCTCCAGCTGGCTGATCACATGTGGTTTGGAAATCCCAAACCCTGCTGGACAGAAATGGGAAAACAGAGCCAGCTAAGAATGCAATTCAAGGGGCGGCTAGGTGGCGCAGTGAATAGAGCGCCGGCCCTGGAGTCAGGAGTACCTGAGTTCAAATCCGGCCTCAGACACTTAACACACACACACACACACACACACACACACGCCATGTGACCTTGGGCAAGTCACTTAACCCCAACTGCCCTCCAAAAAAAAAAAAGAAAAAAAAAGAATGCAATTCAAGGCCCCTCTTTTGGACTGGGAGTCGGGGTAAAGTAGGAGGCAGACATGTTGTGAAGGCCTACAAAGTACAAGAATGAGCCCCTGAAGAAAGCTCAGTGGAAATGTGTCATAGAGCTGATAGGAAATTAGGACTGAGAGGCCAAGGAGTATAAGTACCTTTAATGGGGGGCTCTCACCCCTGTCTGAGTGTCTGAAACTTAGGGAGCCCTTCTTCAAAGAACATTTTTAAATGCATAAAATAATTATAAAGAAGCCAATTCTGGTGAAATACATTGATCAAAAACTGAAAAAAAAAAAGAAGTTCATAGACCCCATGTTAAGAATCCCTTCTATAAAACCTTCAGGGAGTTAGCCTGGTGTTTTAGGGGAGAATTTTTGACTCGAAAAGAAGAGAAAGCAGGAAGGAAAGTACAAACTTGTGGCCAACACAGACTGCAGATTTCCAAGTATAGAAACCATAGACCTTCCACCAGGAAATGGAGAAGGACCCTTGTACTGGAGCACAAGGGGTTATCTGGAGTCTCTGCTCTCTGCTTGCCAAGACGGGGACAGCCACACACCCATGGGGTCCCCAGCACACAGGCAGGAAGGAAGCTAGACTCCTCTACTGGGCAGATGTGGAGGCCCAGGGGCAGCCGTCCTCACCCAGGTAGACCAGGTTCTGGAAGTTCTCCAGCATCACCTCATGGTAAAGCTCCCTCTGAGCAGGGCCTAGGAGCCCCCACTCCTCCAGGGTAAAATCCACAGCCACATCCTGGAATGTCACCAACTCCTAAAATGACAGACACACAAGTATATAACCTAGGACTCCTTCAGCCATTTCCCAATGAATGGGCATCCCTCAATTTCCAAGCCTTTGCCACCACAAAAAGAGCTGTTATGGATATTTCTGTACAAACAGATCTCTTTGTTGAGGTCACGCCGTCCTCCTAGTCTCCCAGACTCCCCACCCCGGGGTCACCCTGGCCTCCCTCTCTCTCACCCCCCACATCACCCCCTCTTCTCCTCTGACAGTGCCCCCACTGTGGTGCAGACCCTCATCACCTCACCCCTAGATTACTGCAGGCACCTCATGTGCCTCCCCGCTCCAACCCAATTCACCCAGCAGTGGTCTTCCTAAAGCACAGGAAGGAGCACGTCACCCCCTCCTCCTACGCCATAAATTCCAGTGGACACCTAAAGCTCTTCGGAAGTGAGCCCCCTCCTACATCTCCAATCCTGCGTCCCCAGCCTCCTGGCTTTTCCACAAAGAGGACCCTCCCCCTCTCAGCTCCTGGCTCTTCCTCCTACGCTCTGACCACCAACACCCCCCACCCCATCCCCAGCTTCCTTCACGTCCCAACTCAAAGCCCACCTTCTACAGGAAGCCTTCCCAGCCCCTCTTAATCCCCGTGTTTCCCCTCGGTTAATGATTTCTTACTCGCGTACACCGCTTACTTGAAGAGATGAGTTTGCCTCTTGTCCCCCTCATTAGATTGGAAGCTCCTTGAGAGCAAGGCCTGTCTTCTGCCTCTGTCTGTGTCCCTGGTACTCAGCACTGTGGCTGGCACACAGCAGGCATTTAGTAAATGTTTACTGGCTGATCTTTTCAATCTTGTCAACATTCGCTGCTGTGGTTTTATTTACATTTCTTCTGTGTCCCTTAAGGATCAGCCATAGCCCTAAGCACATGCTGGGCCTGCACATATGGCCGTGGGCATGGAAAGGAGAGAGGCACAGGTGAGGCAGAGAGAAGGTCCCCAGGTGAGGAGGCGGGAGTGAGCAATCTCCAGCCCAGGCCTGGACTTCTAACCCTGGCTCCACACCTCACCAAGTGGCCAACAGGAAGCCCCTTCCCGTCTTAAGGCGGCGATTTCCTCTTCTACAAAGGAGGTCGCTGGACCAAGTGACTTCTGAGACCCCATCCAGCCCTTCATCTCTGAGTCACCAGCAGCCCCAGTGTCTTGGGTCACAAGATATTGCACCGAAATGTGTCCACACTCAGAAGTCACTTCAAAAATAAGTTAACTCCAACTCACCTGTTGGGCCCTGGGAATCAGGTAGGCAGGCGCCATTTCCTCCTAAATACAGCCCTGTGTGGAGAAGGGCAGACACCCCAGAAGACCAAGCTGGGGAAGAAAAGGCAACAATGAGCAGGGCCTGGGAAGCCCCCACATCTCCAGGACTGGGTGGAATCAGAGGAGCCTCAGCAGTGTGGGGGTCAGCTCGGCAAACACAGACCAAGCACAGCGCCCTGTGTGGTGGCACAGTAACCGCAGCCCCACGTCTGGATCTGCCCCTGGAACTACCTGTGTGACCACAGGCCAGTCACTTAGCTGCCCGAGGCCCCGGCTACCTCATCCGTCAGTTGGGTATAAGTCTATTTCTTGTAAGATAGATAAGAAAATCCATGGCGATCTGAGGAGGGAGCAAATCCTGACAGTTACTGGGTCAGGAAAGCACATCTGTGATGAGCCTGGGTTCAGATGCTGCCTCTGACACCTCCTCCACCTTCCACCCTGTGTGTGGCTGTACTGCTGGCCTCGGCCCCCTCTCCTCCTCTCTTCCCAAGGAGGCTGCCGTCATCTCAGGGCACCGTATCTATCAGCCACACATCCAGCCTTCGTCTGCTGACTTGCTATTGCCACCCCGACCTCCAACCAAACATCTAAAGCAAAGCCGTCTCCACAGGCCCCCTAGCTTGTCCCGGCCCCTGATTTCCTGATTTCTCGTGAGGAGATCCTGACTGCTCTCTTGAACCTCATTCAATCCATGAGCAAATCTCATCAATCCGACTGTCCAAGGAACTCTCATGTTTGTCTCCTCACTGCACTCACAGGGCAATGAGTTCAGGGGTGAGCTCACCACTTGCTTCCACACCCCCTCCTTTGGTCCACTGACCACCCAATACTGTCCATACTGCTATTCCTAAAGCATCCCCCTCTTCTGAAAACTCCCTACTGCTTCTGGCGTAAAATATATCCTCCTCCATCAGCCCCTGAGGGCCTTTCATGCCGTCCACCATCATCTCTACTCTGGATCTTCACACCGACCATTTGTGCCCAACCTGTGCCTCAGCCTCCCGAGCATCCCAGACCCAGACACGGTGATGTCATTTTGGGCCTCTGTGAGCAAGTACAGCCAAACGAGGCCCTTCACTAGCTAAGCCACGCTTTCTTTCTAGAATGATCGCCCTTGACACTCCGTGCGCACTCTAAATCTAGACAAAAAGGCCCCTGTACACAAAGGCCCATCTTCCACCTCTGCCTAGAATGCCCTCACCCTCCCCTCTGCTCCTCTCAAGGTTCAGCTCCAGGGTCACCTTGGGACTCAGGCTCTCCCCCCCAAAGTACTTTGTATACGTTGTTGTCCCATCACCCTGTCCTGTTCCACACCCTTCTCAGACAACACGAAGACGTTGAGGGACAGATTATTTTTCGTCTTTGCATTCACAGGACCTAAGACTGGAAAGGCCAGAGCTTGCAGAGAGCGTTCAGTGAGGATAAACAGAAACGGGCAGGACAAAGAGGAAGGGGAAAGGAGAGAAACCGGAGAAGCACAAAATGTGAACCCTCAAAAGGATGTGAGCTGTGCTGGTCTGAGAGTCAAGAAATTCTGGCATCAAATTCAGTGTCCGGCATCTCAGAGCCAAGGGCAGGTCCTTCACCTCAATTTGCTCCTCCATAGAATGGGACACCTACTGTGAGAATGGAACAAGATAACAACTGCTATCTGGGCAGCTCTCTGCAAGTGCTTCTATGCCCTGTTGCAGGGCAGCCACCACCCCCATCTGTGCATCTGGGTCAGCCGGTGAAGAAGCCAAGAAAGGCAGGGAAGGGCTGGAAAAGGAAAATAACTAACTCTAAGACCAGGAAGGACCTAAGAGGCTGCAAAGGGTGGGAAGGAAGAGGAAAGAAAAGGGTAGAAGGAAAGATGAAGGGAAGGAAGAGAAGAAACAGGAGAGAAGGGGAGACCAGGACAAAGAAAACGATAGCAGTTTATAGATGGCTTCACATTTGATACTCAGAAGTTTGGGTTATAAGTACAACAGTCATCCCCATTTTACACTTGAGAAAACTGAGGCAGAGTTAAGAGACTTGCCCAGGGTCACACCCCTAGGAAGTGTCTGAGGTCACATCTGAACCCAGGCCTTCTGGACAACCAGAAGGCTGCCTTCTGGCAGCTGCCATCTCCCCCCTCATCCTCCACTCAGGCCTCCTCTCAAACCCCCAGAACTACCCATTCCCTGGAAAGTGCTTTCTTTGCTTTTCTTTCCTTTTCCTGGCTTGCTAATTTCATTGATTTAGGGACCTCACCTCCACCCAATCCCCAGGAAATGCAGGTGGATAAGCCCAGGGCAAGCAGAACGTCCAGCTCCAATCATTTTACCCCTGCTCCATGCCTGGTATTTCTCTGTGTACCCCGTGCATCCACTCTGCTGAGTACTGCCCAGGGTGGGGTACACAGCAGGCACTTAATAAATGTTTGTGGGCTGCCGGAGTGAGTGCCTAAAGGCTCTGCAGAGTGAGGTTACAAGCTCAAGGCCTAGCACGTGGCCGGCTTTAAAAGGCCAGAGGAATTGACAAAAGGTAGGAGTGGGAGAGGGAGAAAGCCTGGAATTGGGTGGGGGTGGGGCAAGGAAGTATCGACCGCTTCTGATTGGACGCAAGCTCTAACCCCACCCCCTCACCGTCCAAGGGCGGGTGAGTTCACAAAGGGCGTGGCAATCATTGGACTGAGCATCAGCCTGGCTCTTTCCAGCTCAGAATGAGAATCATAGCTGCCCAGGGGGCGGTGGGCCCTCTGATTGGGTCTCAGCCCTGACTCGACCCTCCCACTCTGCCCAATAGAGTGCCGATGAGGGAAGAAGCGCTGCGATCATCTGGGGAGGAATGAGAGAGAACAGAAGCGGAGTGGAGACTGCCCAAGTGGCTGCGGAGCCTCTGATTGGGCCACAGACGTAATACCGCCCCCGCTTTATCCAATGGCTATTCGATTCAAGTAGAGGGCGTGGCGATCAGACTGACTTGGGGAAGTGCGCATGCGCATCAGCTCTTTCTTCTGCTCGCCCTCAGAAAAGCGGAGAGGAGGAGGAGAAGCCTGGAAGCCGAAGGTTCGCCTTCTCCCTTACCCCACACACCTGCGCCCGCCGGGCCTACCTCCTTCTCCTCTCTCCCGGGCCTGGCTAGTCCCCGGGCTCCACGCTCGGCTGCAGGCCCCAGTGAAGCCCTGGTGATCACCGGGAAGGAAATTGCACGTGGAAGGGGCGGTCTTTCCGGACGTCACGTGGTGATATTCCCCCCCACCCCCGGCCCTCTTGGGCCGCAGTGACTCCTGGGAGATGTAGTTCAGTGACTTCGTCGGAACTGCCACAAAGTGTTCCCTAACCTCAGCATCTAAGCTTGGGGTTCTTTGCCTTCTCTGTGGAATGGACTCCCCCACCCTTGCTGCGGTTTAGTGACTCCTGTGGTTGCTTATTTTTAAATACACAAAACAATGCAGAGGAGTACAAAGGAAATCATTTATATTGAAATAATACTTAATTTCCCCCCCCCCCCCATATAAATTCATGAGACTAAGGGAAAGGTGTCCTAGGGCCAGGGGGAGGGTGGGGGGCGGGGTCCCTGGCTCTCAGGTTAGTAACACCTGAGCCTCGCCCCCCGCCCCCCGCATGGTGTTTAGTGAGGCAGTCAGTAAGCATTTATTAATGTGCCAGGCATGGAACAGGTGCTGGGGTTAGGAAGAAAGGCAAAAGACAGTCACTGCCCCTAAGGAGCTCAGTCTAAGAGGGAGCGTACGTGCAGACGAGCTTTGTGCGAAATAACGTAATATATGGAGGCAATCGGCCGAGGGGAAGGGATTGGGAAGGCTTCCAGGAGGACGGATTTCGGCTGGTCTATAAGGAAATCCGGGGCAAGGATCAGGAAAACCTGGTAAAAATGTGAGAAGCGCGGGGTCTTTGGTTTGAGGAACAGCGGAGGAGTGAGTGTCCCCGGGATCAAAGACCAGTGAGGCGTGGGCTTCAGAGGTCAGCAGGAGTCAGCAGAGGTCAGAGGTGATGGAGCTGATGGGTATACAATTCTAGCTTGTACTGAGTGCGGGCTGACATGGTTGGGGGGCACTTTGGGGGATCCCTTTGGTGGCTGAATGAGGGTGGGGAGAGACTCGAGGCAGGCAGACCCCCAGCAGCCCATGGGAGTAGTCCTGCAGATGATGAAGACGGACACCAGGGTCAGTGCAGTGTCGGAGGAATGGAGGGGGATTATGGAAGAGATGGTGCAAAGGTGAAAATGGCAGGCCTTGGATATGGGGGTGAATAGTAGTGGAGAGGTGAGGCCCTCATCTGGGCTGGGAGCCTGGGGGACTGGGATAGTGTGTGGCTCTCAACGAAGCAGGGAAGTTTGGGGGGGGGAGGGTTTGAGGGGAAAGACGGCTCCCTTTTGGACCAGGCCAGTTTATCTTCGGGGCAGCCAGTTCGAGATGTCTTAGAGGCGACTGGAGATGGAAGATGAGGTCAGCAGAGACTGGGGCAGGAAAGGTAGATCTGAGAAACAAGCATCGAGATGGTTATTACATCTGTGGGAGCCAATGAGAAGACGGAGTGAAGCAGGGAGAAGAGGAGAGGGGCCGGGACAGAACCCTGAGGGACGTCTATGGTTAGAGGGCGTGATCTGGAGGAGGCTTCAACCAAGGAGACCGGGGCACCCTCAGACAGGCAGGAGGAGCAGGAGAGAGGGGTGTACTGAAAACCAGAGAGAAGACAATATCGAGGAGAAAAGAGGATGAATAGTGAGACAGAGTTTCTGGTTAATTAATAATCAATTTACTAATTAGACTAGTAAGTAGTCAATAAATTGATGGTCAGTGGTTTTTCTTGTAACCAAAATCCCTAAGGGAGATCCTGAAACTCCTGAAAGGGAACTCCCCTGACAAGTGAAACCCAACCCTGTTTGGTGGGTATTTAATGAGGAAGTGGGCGAAGAGTCTTCAGCTCCCCAAACTGAGAACGTGGCTTGATGCAGACTCAGCAGCCTCTAGGCATCTGGGCAGAGGGAAGCCATCTCCAGCCTGACCTTTCTGGCTGATTTTCTCCTCCATGAGCTGGGTTACCCTAAACTCTAATGGAAGGGACCAAGGAGAGGGGGTTCCTCCTCCAAGATAAGGCTCTCCCAGACTGGATTCTGTCTATACCCTAAATAGAAATTAGTTCTCCTAGTTGGCTGGGGTCCCACCCAAAGTTAAGAAGCATGTGCCTTGAGGGCTAGGAGCCATCTCATCAATTAGCCATGCTCTACAGAGAGCCACCTCTTCAGGGGTTTAGTTTTAACAGAAATAGAAGGGAAAGAGTGGATCACAAATGAATAATTAGTTATTAATAGAATAGTGTAATGTTAATTACTTTCAGTAGTATCACAGGCTGCAGAGAGGTCAAGGAGAATGAGGATTGAGAAAAGGCCATTGGATTTGCCAACTAAAAGATCATTGACAGCCTTGGCCAAGGCATGTTTAGGAGGCTCTCTTGGCCATTTAAGATTTCTGGAACTGCAAGGCCCTAACTCCCTTGCCTTTTTTTGTGAAGTGACATAGCTTTTCATAGGACCAGAATCTAGAACTGGAAGGCACCTCACTGGGTCTGGAGTTCAACACTTAACTGTGAGAGAAGTGATTTAGTGGCTCCCTATTTTATTCCAATCAGTACTAATCAATTTAGTGTGATTCCACATGGGTAATGATTGCTAGCAAATATTAGTGATATACCCATCTAGTAATATACATTTATTCAGTCTAGTCACCTAATACTAGTACAGGAATTAGAGATTAACACATATTTGACATATATCTAGGATTGATTAGATAGGATAGACTTATCAGGATCCAAGACCACTCCACTCTTTTTACTATTACGGAAAACCTCAGGAATCTAGTCCAATTCTCTTAGAAGTTCCTCTGGGAATTTCCACTCCTGGTTAGGGATGCCCACAGGAGAGATGGGCTCAGGCATAGGAGGATAATAAGGAAATTCATTTATTGAAGACCCTACTCTATTCCAATCAGTATCGATCAGTTTTAGATAATTATAAGTTCTGTATAGTTGACCCTAGAGCTTCCACCTGCAGATAGTAAGATCGCTTGTGTAATTATAGGAAGCTGGCTAGAGCTCTCCGCCCTCATTTTTCCTTTTCATGGATATCAAGCCTAGTGTGGCAGAAGTGACTCTACGTGGAAATTTCCCTAAAATTATTTTTGCATCTCTCGACCATTCTCTCTCCTCCAACGTGAGCAGGTGTCCCTCTTATGACCACTTAGTCAGTGGAGATACTCCTTGCTACACCCAATTCATGACCCTGTTTACGGATCACTTGCTTATTTTAGTCTATGTATCAGTAAGCGCCAACAAGATATTCACAGCGCCGATAGTGACCATGAATATGCCAGCATAATACTGAATTGCAAAATATAATAGACTCTCCATATAGAAGACAGAAGCAAAACACCAGAAAACCAAGTCCATCAGAGCAACAAAGAAGTTAATACACCATAACACAGCCGGGGACAACGACATTGCAAAGCCTTCCCACACACACCCCCAAGCTTAGCTGTCTCCTTGCCTGTGTCCATTTTCTCTCCCAGCTCTAACTGCTCAGACTCCCAGCTTCCTGCTCTACCCGTTCAGCAAACTCCTCCCACCACAGACTTTATGTGATTTCATTTGGTCTCTTACTGGGCAGGGAAGATCTTCAAATTACCGTTACCATTACAGCATCATATGTCAGTCAGTGGAATTATTCTGTATCTAGTAAAGCTGTTCTTGAATGTTTAAATATCTAATTCCATAAAAATAGGACCTTGTAAGGAGGAGACATTTCAGAGCATAAGGAAGATCTAAGGTACACTTCATTAGAAGGGACCATGGACCCTTTAATAAAGTGCCATTGAGGCAACACTCTGCCTCAGTTTCTCTTCTTGTAGTTTTGTCCCCCACAGTAAGTGGGGACACTATCCCCATTGCGCCGTGTTCCTTGGCCACATCCTATCTAGTAGCTGATGAGCCAGGAATTTCAGGATTTGGAGACAAGGGTGGACTCCACATCAGGGGGTGACTAAAGAAAGAGTTATTAAGCTGTGTGAAATTTGCTTTGAGAAGACGAAGTGTTCAGGAGATTGTTTTGGCCAAAGTACGGCACTTCCGATTACCTAGAAAGTTACAGAATTCTATCGAGTAATCTCCCCAAACCAGTTTAGGGCCGATGGAATATCGATGCTGCTAAATCCTTCATCTTCACAATATTGAAACTTTTCCATTTTACTCAGTCTCCGTTTTTCTGTCTAGACAAATGGAGCTTTTCTTTAAGCAGAAGCTAGGGAGGGAGCTTTTGCTAGAGCATACCTATTTCTCTGTGGATCTGAAAATTAGATTTTTTTTCTGACTAAGAAATTTCAAAGAGAAAACAGAATCCATAAAGAAGATGACAGAAAAATTGTTGATATAATGATAGAAAATGAAATGATCCTAGTCATGTCAGAGTTCCAGTAATACCCTTGTGTTCCTACTCTTAAGATATTTATTCTCTCCATTAGGTGCAGCTGAACCATGCCCTAGGGTTGCCTGCCACAGGATCGTACCTAGTAAAGAGACCTAGATCAAACTGAACCTCAGCTCCTAATATCCTTGCCCCCCTTCCATTGGAATTCATGGCATGAAGGGCAAAACAGCCAGAATGAAGTGGTTGTCTTTGCTCAGACTGCCAAGGGTGGCTGGCATAGCATGGCCAGGTCTTACTACTTAATGTGATTCCCTCCCCCTTTCCTCCTGAAAGTGGAAGAACCTTTTTGTGTGGGTCTGCTGGGGGAACCCTGTCAACTTGATTAAAAATGCTTCATTGCTCCACTCAAGAGTCTGATTTATTTCAGAACCTGACAAGAATAAGAATCAGAGCACAATTACTAACACTAGAAAACAGGTCAGTTTGGCGGCTGTACCTTCTTTCCTTTTCACATTAGAGAAACCAAGGACAGAACAAGGAGGCCGTTCTTCTGCTTGGTAAAGGGGCTGTGCTTCTTGTGAACCCATAGCCAACGAGTATTCTACTTCTGCCTTTTCCTTCGGCATGGTCGTCCAAAAGAAACAGGCTGTGAAAAGTAAACTTTCAAAAAATCTTAAGACAAATCTCTCTTTTTTCTCTGTTCCCAATAAGATTGCTCAAATGAAAGGCAGATACAGAAAACAATCAGAAAAGAAGATTCAAAAACTCATTGGAAACCCAATTTGTATCAAAAGAATAATTACTTTCTTTCATTTCTGAAATGATCATTTGGATAGCTTTATAAAGTATTTTGATGAGCTTATGGGTACTAGCAAACTTTACAGAATTTAATGAAAATAAAAAATTCATGGATCAGTTATTCCATACAGGATTCTTTAAAATGACTAGGGATTGATTTATGTTCAGGAGAGGTTCAGTGAAATAGGGATTCAGGAAGTGTTTAAAGTTAAAAACTTAGGAAATAGTACAGAAGAAACTAGAATAAAATGCTTGTGACCTTAAATAATTCTACAGCTCAGAATTTTAAAAAAACATTTGCTAAGCCCAAAGACATTTTAATCAGCCAGTCTCTAAAGCTTGAAGTTTTGGGATATCAATCTGTGAAATAGTGTAGAATAAAAGTATACTTAAAATGCACTTAAAATTGGGACAAGTTTATTACACAAAGGAATGTTTATTACTAGAAGGCAGAAAAAGGATGTTTTAGACCATCTTCAGAAATGAATAAAAGTGTAGTTTAGTGCTTAAAACAACCAACCTGAAGGCACTAAGCAAGTCCTGATTGGGACTCCCAATGGAAGGTGAATCCCAAAGTGCTCCCAGAAGAAGAAAAGCATATTTTGAGATTTGGAAGAAACTGAAGAGAAGTGAAATTTAATGATACTACTTCAGTTTAAATCAATTTGATTAGGTAAATTAAAAACAGTAAGATGTGTGTTGAAATTAGTGGAAATTCTAAAATTCAAAATTCTATTCTGGTGGAACTATAATTAGTAAAGCTGTAAGTTAGGGTACAAATTATTGAGGATAAGATTAAGCATAGAACATAGGAATAAATTATGTGTATGCACACCTGCTAGAAGGTGCTCAGGTTACCAAAGGCCAAGTTAAAATGAGTGAATGGTTTATATAAGTATAAGAATACTATAGTTTGGAGAGGCCAGAGTAGAACCTGTCAATTATTTTAGAAGAAATAAACATTTTAAAACAAATTTTTATCAGTTGGAAGTGTACCACGTCATAAAAATAAACCACAGTGCTCTGGAATCAGAATAAATGAATTTTGGGAATTTGGGAATTTGGTGGTACAGTAAATAGAGCACCGGCCCTGGAGTCAGGAGTACCTGAGTTCAGATCCATCCTCAGACACTTAACACAAAAAACTACTGTGTGACCTTGGGCAAGTCACTTAATCCCAACTGCCCTCCAAAAAAAAAGAATAAATGAACTTAGCTTTGAGCAATTAGAAAGAAAATAGAGAATTAAGTAGTACAATTCCTGTTAACTCTATATGAGTCAAAACTGTGTTTTAATAAAAAATAATAGGAACTTTATTAAAAGAAGAAACAAATAAAAATATCTTTCTAATTCAAATCATCAAATACTATATTAAAGCATGAGCACATTGATGATATTCGGCCCTGAAATTTGAAATCTTGGCAATTAATAGACCTTGTGAAAGTTGAGATCTTAAAATATACTTAAAATTAACATTTAAAATTATCACCATTTGGTGATAAATACTTATTAAAATGGTGATAAATAATAATTATACAACCATATTTCATTTAAGTGAATTAAAACTTAAATTAGTGTCATTAAGGATTTCTGTTAAATCATTTGGAAACTTAACTCCTCTTTAAAAAAAAAATCTAAATAACCTAGTAGCCTACAGTATTAGAAAACCTAAAAACTTTGTAAAAGAAAGAGCCAATTAAAAACAAGGATCATTTATAGTCAATAGCACCAAACTGGAAGCTACTTTGATAATAGAGACCCTTTAAAGTACCCAGATCTGCAGAGTTCATGTGCTGTAGCTGGGCTCTGGCTAATCCCCTTGGTCACTGCTAAACGAGCTCCCTTGTGGAACAGCTAGATGAATGCTTTTCCAGCACAAAGGAAGTTCATCTTGGGAAGGTGCTAAATGATCAGCAATGGGGAACTAGGAGGGACCTAAAACCCAAGTTAGCTCATTGAAGGTTTATTTGCCTGTCCCTTGTAAAAACTAGAAGCCTGAAAGAAATTGCATTGAGTCTTGCATTTGTAAGCGCTGAAAAACCAAAAAACTGCATGAGAAAGTAAGAAAAAATAAGAATAAGGAGAAAGTTAAAGAGTGGAAGTCTGCACTGACAGTGTGACTTCAGGGTTTGAAAGTAAAGGGTGTGGGAGTTTGGAAAAGGAGATTTCAGAGAGGGTCTTAATCCCACTGAAATAAAAAAGATTTGAGCAATTGCTAAAGCAAAGCCCCTTTGATAGTTACAGCATGTCTCCCTTCTTCCATCCATCCATCTATCTCTCCCTCCCCCTCTCTCTCTCTTCCTCTCTCCCTCCCTCCCTCTCTCTTTCTCTCTCTTTCCCCCTTTCTCCCCTCCCTCCCTCTCTTCCTCCCTCTCTCCCTCCCCCCTCTGTCTCCCTTTCTTCTTCTCTCCCTCCCTCTCTCTCCCTCTCCCTCCCTCTCTCTCTATCCTTAGATAAACACACATATATGTATTGATAATCTTTTAATATCACATTTTAGCTAAAGTCTGATTTAATCAAACAAACTGCTCTGATTAAAAATGCCTTTCCCTGTGTCTGTAACTTCAAAGACCAGAGGTGAGATTCCCCTTATCTTGGGACTTACTCCACATGGGAGCAAAACAGACCTCCTGAGACCATAAAATGTAAATCGACCCTGCTCTGGTCCCTTGTCAATTTGCATTTACAACCAAGGGACTCTGTATCACATATAGGTGGTAACAAATGGAAGTCATAAAGTTTTGTGACACAGTCATCCTGAACTGGGATGGTTCTGAAATGTACAAAGAGTCTTATGGCTCCTCTGTTTGTCAGTCAGGACTTTAGTCCTGCAGTCCTTGAGCAAGTAATGCTACCCTTAAGGGAATAATAAGGAATAAATAATGAAATTTTTATGTTACTGTTTGTTTAATCAAACTTTTAAAAGGTTGACAGTATACGTATATATAAAAGAAGTGTTTCATAAAATACATATTAGCTAATCGATTGATAGAGAAAGATTATCTCTTGCTCTGGTTTAAATAGTTATGCTAACAGATTAATAATTTGGCTAAAACAGGTTTAGCATCTTATGAACTGGATGGCTCAAAGGTAGAAAGACAGTTCAGTGCATTAGTTTCCCTCTAGGCTAGCCTTGTACAGAGAAAGACTTTCGTCTTGCTATATAAACTGCCTTATGAGTTACCAAATAGTTCAAGTAATAACTGAAAAATTGCAGACTAAACATTTGAAAGCACTGCTGAAAACAAGCCTTTGAAATTCTTTAAAACATTTTTAAGACCTAGAAAAACCCTGGCATGTGGTGAGGGGTTGTAGCACAAATGCACTATTTACAGCGCTCACGGTCATGATCAAGACCATGACTATAAGTATCCCATGGTGTTTGACCACAAAAAATACCAAACTCTCCAGATAGAGGACAGAACTAAAACATTTATTTAGACACCAGAAACCCAGTCCCAAAACCAGTAAGCCGATTCCATCATAGTACCAAAGATATTCAGAAGCCACAATAACTCTGAGAGCCACAGCATCCTTCAGTCTTACCACAAACCAATACGAGATCAGTATTTACTTACAAACCTCTCTATCTCCTTGCCTGAGCTTCCTCTCTCCCACATCTGCTAGCTTTCACTACCAGCTTCCCTTGGGCTCTGCTTCCCTTCAGCAAATTCCCTCCATCACAGGCTCTGTGGGATTACATTCAGTCTGTTAGGGGGCAGAGTTTACTTTCAAAGCAGGGGAGGTCTTCTAAACTCCCCCCTAGGTCTATGAAGGGGCAGGGAAGATCTTCAGGTTTCCATTGCTATTACAGTGGTATATGCGGCTACCAGAATGTGACTGTTATGAAAATACCAGGGGGGACAAGAAATTAAGATGACTTCCTAGGAACCGATAAGTTTGACGTGCATTTAGCTAAATGAATATCCCCTGGTTGGTAATAAGTTTTATGTACAGGCTATCTGTTGTGCAGAAATCTTTCCTTGGGTTATGAAGGCTAAGAAAGCTGTTAGATCATCAACATATCTGTGACCATCATCTGAAAAACAACAGTTAACGAGGCATTTTGTTTTAAACTAAGAAAATAATGAAAGCAGGGGCAGCAGTGGCTGTGGAGGCTGTAAAATACTTACTGGTGGGAGAAAAGCAGGGTAAAGTCCTCCGGAGAGAGCTTGGTCTGGGAGCTTCCTGGGGACTTTCTGCTCAGCCTGGTTCTGCGATCTTGCCGATCTTGCCGGCCCTGCTGACCGTGTGCTGTGAACACCAAAGCCCAGCAGTCTGAGGAATGCACTAGGGCCCCTCCCAGCCAAGGAAGGACATCCAGGAGTTAATTGTACTGAAGTTGCATTTGGGAACCAGCTTTTCACTGGATATGAGCTGGTGGTGAAAAACAGAAAGCTGAAGCCGGGAGGCTGGGCATGTCTCTTGGGGCTGGGTGACTGAGGAAGGGAAGTCACTCACTGCAATGTAGAGCCTCCAGCCACCGGGTACACTTTCATAAAGGGGGGTGGGGGAGGTCACTGTGATGTGGATGCAGAGGGGCTCTAAGGGTTAAAAATAATACTAAGAGTTGCTTCCTCAGTACCATGGGAGGCCCTCTTGAGCCTGAGAGTGGCCTAAAGTAAACTTTCACCTTGTCCTGGACCAGAAACTTCCTTGTCATCCCCATCCTGGGTCATGAAATTTCCTGTCTCCCTTATCCTGTGTCATCCATCTTCCTCATCCTGTCCCTAAATCTCCAACCCCCATTAGAGACCCTCCAATTACACCATCAGCCTACAGACTGATGTAGATAAGTATACATACAGTATATACAGAGCATATATACAAGTCTGGTCCTGTCCTGTAGCAATGCCTTTGTTTAGCTCCTTGCTAAGGCTCAGGCCCACATGCTTTTGCATTAATAAAGCTCCCTTTGGCTAAAGAGAAGGTCTGATTGAATTCTTTCAAAACTGAACCACCTCTCCCTGTTTTGCCTTTGTCATTTTGGCGCTGAAATCCAGGAGTCCAAGCATTAATTGGATTCTGATGACCTTCTCCTAGCCACTGGGAGAACAGCTTAGCACCCTTTTCTTTGTTCTCTTCCCCAGACCTTTCTGCTCCTACTGTCTCCTTAGCAGTGAGACTCTTGGAGTGCTCAGGCACTGCCAGAGGCGTCTGAAGCCCCACTGACTTCTGGGAGGTCAGTCGGATTGTGGACCCTTGTATAAGGGCATGCCCTTGTGCTGGGGCAGTCACACTGGTTTTCTCCCCTCTGTCCTGAGACGCTAGGATGAGTGGTGAGAGGGTGCTAGAAGGGAAATCCGGAGTGATCTTAAGGAAAAGAGCCCAGTGTTCCATTGTAACACACCTGGCCTCAAAGTAATATAGAAAGGTGAATTGTGAAGGGGATTTCTAAACAAAACAAGCTTAGTAAGAAATTTGGTCTCCAAAACCTAAAGAAAAGGCACCTTGCTCTGCTTGAGTGAACTTTTGCCCTGTGTTGTTCCTTCCCCTCCCCCATGGGACTTTGGGGAGGTGGGCCTCTGCGCCTGGTTTTTGGGGGAATCTCTGCACCCCGGTTTCTAGGTCTCTGTACCCTGTGTTAACTTAAAACTTTATATGCATTTCCTAGTCTTTTCTTGGGCCTTAGAAATGAAAATGTTACCACTAGTGATTATGAATCTAGATCTGATTTGCTCAACCCTGTGTAAAGTCTTCTGTGTAGCAGAGTTCCCACTAGGTTCTTAAAGGCCTGGTAAACTTTGTTATTGTGATAAGGTCAGTTGAATTGGGAATGTTCATGTCTTAAGAAAAAAACAACTGAACTTTCTCCCCAAGGTAAACACCTTTTGATATTTAGGAATTTGTGATTATTGAGAATTTTGGTTTTGTGGCACTTTGGGATTTGTGATGCTTAAAGGTGGTTTTGATAAATCCCAGTTTTTAAGGTTTCCATCTAATTCATTTTATGAAAGTTTAGTGATTATTTCCTTTAACATCAGGATAAACTGTAAGCTTTTTTTGGGAAGGGAAATCCTTTTTACAAAGGAATGTTTTGCAAAATCTTTTTGCATGATCTTAAAGGCCTACTAAATTTTCATTTGCAAGCTAATTTGTTGCAGTAATTTGATACTGCTAACAATTATATCAAAACCTGCTGTGAATTTTGTAAATTTCACTCCTACCTTTGTTGTTACCTTAAACAGGTGCTTCAGGTGTCCTAAGCAAGGGCTCTAGTCTCTGAGTGTCGGTCTGAAAGGTTCAATGCCTCACTCTAAATTTTAAGGGATGGACATAGAAGCAAAAAGTCAGAACAACTTTTAAAAAACCAGATTAGCAGATTCTATGGTTTTGCAAGGTTTTTGTGATTGATCTTTAAGGAGGTTTGAAACATCTCCACCCCTGGTCACTCCCTTCCCCACGTCCTCTCCTTGAGTGGAGAGGGTATCTCAGTAGGACTGCAAACAGCCCTGCAGTTTCTCTATGAACTCCTCTCATCCCAGATCCCACACCTACAAACTCACCTTCCCCAGTTGGCAAAGGAAGGATGGGCAAGGAACATCTGCTGCCACAAGGGCCTCACTGGTAACGGCGCTGAGCCCCTCCCACCAAAAGCCTTCCATGAGGTAAGAAGCCAGCAGCCATCTGCACTGGGTAAGACTGTCCATCCTTCTTTTGACTATAGTTTATGAAAATTATAAGATCATTGGTTATATTTTAATATTAAAACCTAAAGCTGGTATTTGATCACTCTGTGTGTTGTGTGCGCGCGCACACGCACACTCAAGGCTAGTAAAAAACACAGCCCATAGCAGCTCTATCCTATGTGGTGGAAAAGGCAGCACCCATTCAGGGGTCCTTCTCCATCTTCCTGATTTTATAAGATTGCCAAAGAGCTTGTTTGGGTTATGGAGTTCCTAAACAGGGAACGTGGCATGCTGAAAATTTGCAAGTATATAGAAATGATCTCTAATGTGGCTTTTGCATGAGGACAAGTTTAAATTTGAAATGTGAGTCCTGGTAAAATTTTAATTATATGAACTGTGTTTTGAGTTGTCTGATGAATCATAAAAATACATCATTAGTCAACAGCCAATAATCCACCATCTGAGAGAAATGCAACAAGGTACTCAGAGAATGTGACTGTTACAGGTGTAACTTTACTTGCTCTTATGTTTGGTCTGTGTCTGGAAAAACTGAGAGGACGATCCTAGCCTCAGCTTAGGTTGGGATCCTGGCTCAGTTTCCCCATTGTGTTCCTCTGAAAAAGAATGTTTCTCGTCTGACTATTCCTGAGTCTGGCTATGAGGTGGAATTGATAGTGCATGGTTGGAAAACTGTGACGTTTTATCTAATCATGTCCTTGCCTTTCCTTTTAATGGCAAATTTCTGTAATCAGAGCAAGTGGTAGTGAAAGATATGGGAGCACAATGCACATGTGTGAAATTTTGCTATTTTTCAATTCTGAATGTGTAGTTATTCTATACTCCAGTTGGGTAAAATTGCATAGCCATGTGAAAGATTAAATCCCTGGAAAAGAACATTCTTTCCAAATAATACAGGAATAATTAAACAAAGGGAAAAGAAGTTTGTGAAACAAAGGTACAAACACAATGTTGAATCATTATCCCATAGACTAAGGTGAGATACATCCAAGCTCCTATAATACAGTGTGTGTTTAGAATCTAGGCTATTCAACTGCAGATTATATTCCTTTTTATGTATTAAAGAACTTGGTAAATGGGTGTTTGGCCTAGTCATCTGCCTGTCACTAGATATATGTCTGTATGGAATAAGGTCCTTAAATTTTTCAAATGGATGTTAGAATAATTGGCTATTGGTAACAACTGATTAAGGGACCTAACTGTTATTCTATTAATTACTGGAACTAGATCAGAAATGTCTTCTGTTTGAGGAAAAGAATTTCTGTGCAAATTTCTTAAAGGGATGCAACTTACGGAATACTTTTGTATTAATGGAAAAGTCAACTTCATTCAAAGTTTGTTACTATTATGGAAATAATGCCTGTTTATACTGTGTGTTCTATGGTACAAACATGTTTTATTGGTAGGCACAGGTTTGGAATTAATTAATTATGAATCCTCCCAAGTCTTTTATAACTGGAGTAAAAGTCAGTCTCTTATAAGTAATTTCATCTGTATAAACTATTGAACTCAAGGGTAGAAAGCTTCTACCTGCAAAGTGTTGTTACTTATATTTACACGCATGGAGCTGGATCCTCAATAGCACCTGATCCTCCTAAAGGAATTGGAATCAGAGTAGAAACTTCTGAGAAAATAACAAAATCAGACAATCCTGTATGTCACAAGTAAATAAGAACATCTTGGGGCTCTCTTGGCTTCCTCTGTTCTCTATTTTGGCCCTGCATTATTAACTTGTCTGTCAGATTTGTGTCTCCTAGACTATCAGCTGGCCACCTGAGATGGTCATGCAACAAGGGTATGTGTTCCACATTCTCTTCATCTCCTGCCCACGCCCACTCAGGCAGGGACAGCTCCTTTGTCCCTCTCCCAAAAGCATTTGAGTGGATGGTGAGGCAGACACAAGTGCTGAGGCAGGTGAAGCAAGCAGAAGTGAGATAAGATGTAGGGTGTGCCCAGCCAGAAAGGTGATCAGAGGAGACTGTGCATTGAACCCCACACTGTGGGGACCTGCCCGTGTACCTTCTAGCTATGCTGTGTTCTGGGCCCCACCTTGAACCACTTCTGTTTCTAGCCCACAGATTCCTGATTCCCACCCTGTGCCCAGGGTTAGGCCTGTTTCCTTGGGACTAGAAGTCTAATGCCTTCATTCAAACAGGGCACTCTGTGGAGCAGGGCAGAGTACATGATGGCTGGGTGTGTCAGCATCATTCCCAGGATACTAGCTTACTCCCCCCAGCTCTCCCCTATTCCCTGAAGACCCTGCATAGAATTTATCCTTTGAGCACTCAAAGGATATTACAGGCAGCCTCTTGGATGCAAGACCTCTACTCCAGCCTGATCTCTCCCCCTACCTCCTCCTGGGGTCATGGTTCCTCTCCCTTTGTTCCCCCATTCTGACCCATTATTAATCATGCTACTTGCTCTTATACTTGGTCCTTGCTTGTTTAACCTCCTGGTTTGTTTTGTGTCTTTTCGCTTACAGAAATTCCACTTTCAGATTTTAGAATACCAACCCCTCCCCTTGGTGTCCTGACTCTCACCATCCTGCACTGCATTCTGTACCCCACACTGACCCACCTTCCTCAACCAATTCTGGGGCCCTCGAATAGACTCTTCACCCCTCTATAGCAAGAAGCAGCTACTGGAGACAATGACCTTCATCCTTTTTTACCTGAAAGAATTCTCCTACCCAGTGGTTAAGTGGGGAAATGATATGGATACAAAAGTCCCCTAAGGGATAATATTAAGGGTTGCTTTTCTAGTAGAAATGATGTGGATGCCAGGGCCTCTAAGGGTTAAAAATAGTATTAAGAGTTGCTTCCTCAGTACCATGGGAGGCCTTCCTGACCCTGAGAGTGGCCTAAAGTAAACTTTCCCCTTGTCCTGGACCAGAAACTTCCTTGTCTCCCCCCCATCCTGGGTCATGAAATTTCCTGTCTCCCTTATCCTGTGTCATTCATCTTCCTCATCCTGTCCCTAAATCTCCAACCCCCATTAGAGACCCTCCAATTACATCATCAGCCTACAGACTGTGTAGCTTTCTGACTATAGAAGTGTGGTCCTTGTCCTCTCTCAATGGCTTTGTTTAGCTTTTTGCTAAGTCTCAGGCCCACATGCTTTTCCATCAATAAAGCTCCCTTTAGCTAAAGAGAAGGTCTGGGGGTGGCTAGGTGGCACAGTGAACAGAGCACTGACCCTGGAGTCAGGAGGACCTGAGTTCAAATCTGGCCTCAGATATTTAACACAAAAACTAGCCATGTGACCTTGGTCAAGTCACTTAACCCCAAATGCCCTACCTTCCCCCTTCAAACGGAAATAATTTTTTTTTTAAAGAGAAGGTCTGATTGAATTCTTTCAAAACTGAACCAGCTCACATGACTCTGATTGCATTGGCTGTGGCACACAAGGACTAACAGACTCAGTTAAGCAAGGATGAGTTGCTGCAGACGCCAGCCCAGTGGTAATCTGCATGACAGTCACTTGTCCAACTTGTGTAGCCACCTCTGCTGGTGATTATCTGTTAGCTTGCACCCCTTTTCGAGCACTTTCAGAAAACTATTATTGCTATGTCCAAGGCAGCCTTAACTAAGGCTGAACCATTCCCTAGTTCTGAAGTCACAGCTCTCTCTCAGGCCACAGCTTTAACCAAGGACATCATGTCCAGGTATGGCCCACTCACCTACAAGGACTCTGCTGGAAGGTTTCCACATGTATTCTAGAAATGGCCCAATGTTCTCCCCTTGACTTTATCTGCAAACCAAAGGGGGAATGATGGTGGTGAGATAAAATTCTAGATGAGATTTTGAAGATACAAAAAAAAAAACCAATCTAGTCCTAAGCTGCAATTTGAGAAATTCTGTGTTTGAGGGAATGTCTCTTGGGACTTTAATTTGCTGCTCTTCTAACTCTTGAATTCATGTATGAGTGTCTGACCCATCATACGTCTGCTAGTCCATCGTTCAAGGGAAGCGCCATGTGCCCCTGCAGCCTGAGAACTGCCACACGTGGATGTGTGTCCTTGGGGAAATTGAGAGACTGACCATGTGAAGGTGAAGGCAGGATTGATTCTCTTGACCTACCCCCATCTTGATAACCAAAACATTTCCCCACACGGTTATTTCTAAGGCTGGCTATGACATCCTGTCATACAACTGGCTACTTGAAATCACACAGAATTAACGCTGCTACATCTCTGCCTTTCTCTTCACATACCAAATCCTACTAGTAAGAGCAAGTAGAAATAAGAGGAACTCTATTGGTGATTTTTTATTAAATAAAACAATAATATATGCTAGTATAGTGAGAATCATTTGAATTGTCTTTTGAATCACAAATAATAGAGACCATGAAGCCCTATAATTGGGGGTTATTTAGTTTATAAGAGCTCCTTCACCTGGAGGAGAGGCATCTACCTGAAAGTCAATGTGGTTTCAGAAAGGGCCAAGAACCGTTCATTTTGTGTTTGCTGTCTGACAGCGCCAGGAGAAATGCCAGGAGCAGAACAGAAGGCTGTCTGTACACAATGTTTATAGGCCTGACCAAGGCTTCCGATACTGTCAGTCAAGAGGGCTTTTGGAAAATCATGTCAAAACTTGGTTGCCAGAGAAGTTCGTAAGCGTGGTACCTCACTTTCATGACAATATGCTTGCCCAGGTAGCTAATGGGCAATGCTCTTGAGCTTTCCCAGTCACCAGTGGCATGAAATGTGGCTGTCTGCTTGCTCCCATGCCTTTTAGCTTGATGTTTTCAACCATTCTGTCAAAATCCTTCAGTGAGTACTAGCATGGGATCCAGGTCAGCTGCCTCACTGATGGTCAATTCTTCAACTTGGAAAGTCTACAAGCCAAGACCAAAGTGGAAGGAGTGTTGGAGCATGACCTTCTGTTTGCTGATGATTGTGCACTCAATGCAGCCTCTGAGGCTGAGATGCAACAAAGCCTGGATCAATTCTCTGCTGCTTGTGCTCATTTTGGCCTAACAACAAACAGCAAGAAAACACAGGGGCTCCATCAGCCACCACCACACCATACCAACCGTCAGTTCTTACAAATGGAGAAGGTTTGGATGCTGTGGATAAGTTCCCCTACCTTGGCAGTGTACTTTCCTGGGATCTGCACATTGAGAATGAGGTTGACACACACATTGCCAGAGGTAGCTCAGTGTTTGGGAGGTTCTGCAGGAAAGTGTGAGAGAAAAGAGGTATTAGACTGACTACCAAACTGAAGGTCTACAGAGCCATTGTGCTGATCTCATTGTTGTATGCCTTTGAAATCTGGACAGTCTACCAGCACCAGGCCAGGAAACTGAATCACTTCCACTTGAATTGTCTTAGGAAGATTCTGAAGGTACCAGACACTGACGGCATTACTTGAACTAAACTGCCAAGCATTCAAACTCTGCTGCAGAGAGCACAACTCTAATGGGCTGGTCACATTGTTTGAATAACAAGCATGCTTGCCAAAAAGACTTTTATGGAGATCTCAGGGCAAGTGTTCACATGGTGGTCAGAAGCAATACAAGGATGCTCTTCAGTTCTCTCTGAAGAACTTCAGAAGTGACTGTATGACATGGGAGACCCTGGCACTGGGCCACTCAGCACGGCGTGCCCACATCAGAGAAGGTGCCACGCTCTATGAACAAAGCAGAATTGAAACAGTTCAAAGGAAACACAGGATGTGCAAATTTAGAAAATCCACCCCAAACGTTCACACCAACTCTTGTGCCCGACCTGTGGGAGAGCATTCTGAACTTTTACTGGTCTGATCAGCCACAGTTGGACACACTGAAACTCCACTCTAGCATAGTGATGTCACTTTGGTCCTGTTCAGGTTGTTGTGTTTGTTAGTCCTGTTTTCCAAGAGGATCATGGGCATCAGGGAAATGATGACATGACTTGCGGTTGACTTTGATTTGAACAAGGTCACCAGCCTCACTGGTTCCTCCAGAGCCTTCTGGGTCCAGTGACTAGATATTCATTAGGATGACTAGAGATGACCCAGTTTGCAATGGGAGACCCTGGCCCTTTCTTGTACTCACTTAGAATGAGATAATGCCCATTCAGTGAATGGACCTCTTTAAGAAAAAGGAAAGCAGAAAAATTAAGGGGAAGACACTCAGCGTTGCTAGTCCAAAGAGAAAGTTAGCAGCAACATTCACTCTAAGCCAGGAGGGTCCAAAATACAGCCCATAAGTGGAGCTTGGGCAGGGACCTTTTGGTCCTGGTCAAGAAAGAAGGTCAACAAGCAAACAAGAAAACATTCGCACTCCCACAAGTGGCTTTTCAAATCACCATCTTCATAGTCTGGAAAGGCATTAGCACAAACACAGTTCAACAAAGATCCAATTAACAAAAAGTGACAATATACAAAGGCCAAAAGAAATCACATAAGACAAATAAGGCTTTACTGGTTGAAATTCTGGGTTAACTCAAAAGATGCAGGCCTAATTATTAGAAGCTAATGTTCTTCAAATACCTCCCTCTACTTGCAGGGCTGACGAGATCTTCAGACTCTATACAGATGAGAACATCTTAAAAAGATTCTTGCTATTCAAAATTCACAATCAAAACATTATGATTTTCTATTGCATTTCCAAGTAAATAGTTTTAAACAATTTACATCAATCTTTCAACAACTGATTCTACAACGATTTAACTTATAGCCTAAAAGGATCCAGATTTAGAAAAGATTTAGTACTTTATCAATATTTCTAATATAATGAATTATTAAATTAATGTTAGGCACTTTTGTTATCTACAATACAGATTGGTAAACTGAGGTAACCAGCTTAAAAATCACACAATTAACAAATTTTCAGATCCATGCATTTTCCTAACACTTTTTCTCTTTTTTTTTTTTTGGAGGGCGGTTGGGGTTAAGTGACTTGCCCAAGGTCACACAGCTAGTTTTTGTGTAAAGTGTCTGAGGCCCGATTTGAACTCAGGTCCTCCTGACTCCAGGGCCGGTGCTCTCTATTCACTGTGCCACCTAGCTGCCATCTAGCCACCCCCTAACACTTTCTCTGAATGCCAAATAGTAGAATAAATTCTGATTTGTCATAAGCATCTCATTAGGAGAGACACATTTCACTTAAAATCATACCAGAATAAATTCAATTACACTTGGATCTATTTTCCAAATGGTATTACTCAGAATTTCCATTTATAATCTCAATTATTTAGCACAGGGATAGGGAACCTACAGCCTCAAGGCCACATGTGGCCTTCTAGATCCTCAAGTGTGGCCCTTTGACTGAATCTAAAATTCACAGAACAAATCCCCTTAATAAAAGAATTTGTTCTCTAAAACGTGGATTCAGCCAAAAAGTCCTCATGCAAGGATCTAGAAGGCCACGTGCGGCCTTGAGGCTACAGGTTCCCCACCCCTGATATTTTAGCATTTTGTTTTTCAAAAGTGCCATTTATTTAAGTGTTCATACTATGGGGCCCACTATTTCCAGCTGATGATGATGATGCACTGCCAAAGGTTTTTAAAAGTGACAGTCTGATATTAAGTTCTGATCCACCCCAATTATTTCCAACAGGGAAGTTTGCTTAAAAGCACTCTAATTTAGTTCAAAGCTGGGATTCATAATTATTGATTGTTCAAGATCTCAGAAAGAATCCTGTGAGGGTCTGGGAAACACTTGCAGGTTGCAGGTGGTTGTGGGGAGGCACAGGGAGAGTCGAGGCTCTGGAGGAGTCTGGGTCACGTGGAGTTTGGGGCGTGCTGGACTCTCCGGGTCTCTCAGGGGCTGTGGGGAGCAGCAGGGCTTAGGGTTCTCCTGCGTGTGGAAACCAGATTTTCCAGATAGCGGTCTCCTTACCCTGGGGCCAGGTGAAGCCCTTGTAACTGCAACTTCCCACCCCCACATTTGGCTATATCCTGCACCTTGCAGCTGGGCCCTGTTTATCATGTGTGGTACGTGACTCTGGATGATTATATAAGACTCAGGTTTGGGGGCAGAAAAGGTCGGTCTTGAAATGTTGCCGTTAGGCTTTCCCAGTGGAAAGGACTCAATAAACTTTTGAGACTCTTCTGTTCTTGAGAAGATGCTGGCACCTTCTGCTTGAGGCAAGTATAAGTAACCGGTTGCCCAGGCTAGAGTTGTCATCAGGGAAAGTGACTCCAACAGACCTATTGTCAGGGTGAGAGGACCTGACAGAACCCATTGCTTACCCCTGTGTTCCCAGCTCCCTATACTTTTTCCCTATTTATTTCCAAATCAGTCTGTGCTTTTTGATCACTATTGTTCCCACTAAAATAAACACACAGAGTTTCACACAATCTTCCCACCTGAGCAAATTCAAAATTTCCCTCAAACCTTTCTTTCAACATAATCAAACCTTCTTTTCCTTGTTACACATCTTCCATGGTCTGAAAATACATTTATTACGTTCATATTTTTTTCACTCCCTAAATTCTCCTACTTATTCCAATAGTATTATATGTATGTGTATATGAATATATACATATATATGTATATACACATATATAATAGTAGTCCAATAGTATTTCAGACAATTATTCTCCAATCTTTACTTCACTAAGTTTCTCCTTTATAATTTAGCATACATAGGATGAGGTGTAGGCTCTGGGACCCCTCTTTTGAGCTCTTCTTGAATCTTTGACGTACATGCTCTGGGAAACCCCTTGAAGTCTGATTGAATCTTCCCATTGCATTGACCTCATTAACTCCACTTGAAATCCCTCCCCAAACTCATTAAGACCCTCCCCAGGCTCCTCCTCTGAACCACCCCTAGATTCTTCTGTATATAAGACCCCATCTTTGCTCCATCTTTGTGAGAGCACCATAGGATAGCTTAGCACAGACTTTCTCTGTGTGAGAGCGCCATGAAATGGCGTAGCAGAGACCTGCTCTGTGAGAGCGCCGTAGAATGACCCAGCAGAGCCTGGCTCCTTAAGAGTCTACCCCATATGGTGAACTTGAACTTTCAATAAACTTTACTTTTTCTGTGGCTGAGAAGACTTGAGTGGAATTCTTTCAGTAGGACCCTGCATGTTGGTATTTTGGGGTCTCGGGCAGCCCTAACTCTCTTTGGGTATACCTCTTCACATAGAGATGACTTGCTCAAAAAAGTTTTACTCACTATAGTTGTAATTGTACTTTGTCAGTAGTTTATTTAAAATACTTAAACTCTATAGAATTATTGCCAATTTTTTTATCCTCTAAGACAGTGGTTCTCAACCTGTGGGTTATGTTCAATTTGTAACAATGAAAACACATCCTGCATATCAGATATTTACATTACGATTCATAACAGTAGCAAAATTACAGTTATGAAGTAGCAACAAAAATGATTTTATGGTTGGGGGTCACCACAACATGAGGAACTGTATTAAAGGGCTGCAGCATTAGGAAGGTTGAGAACCACTACTCTAAGAGATGGAAGCACCACAAATTCTTTCAATTTCTATTCTACCTTCTGGTTCTAGAATATCAGGGCAGTTTTCCTTGATGACTTCTTGAAATATAATGTCTAGGCTCTTTTTTAGATTATGGTTTTCAGGAAGTCCAATAATTTTTAAATTCATGCTCCTGCATTTATTTTCCAGGTCAGTGGTTTTTCGTTGTCTTTTTTTTTTTTTTTTTGGAGGGGGGAAGGCAGGGCAGTTGGGGTTAAGTGACTTGCCCAAGGTCACACAGCTACTAAGTGTTAAGCATCTGAGACCGGATTTGAACTCCAGGTCTTCCTGACTCCTTCACTGCGCCACCTAGTGGCCCCCAGTGGTATCCCAGCCTTGTCTGTGCCTGCATGGCCCACCATCCTCCACTCCCAGCCTACTATGACAGACCCCTCCCATCAATCTTCCAGGCTGTCTTGGGCTGGAGACTTGTTTCACTCCATCATTCTGTAGGTTCTATAGCTCTAGAATTTGTTTAGAGTAATTTTTATAGGTATTTGGTGGAGTCTGGGGGAGACCTCAAGCAATTCCCTGGTTTTACTCCATCATCTTGGCTCTGCCCCACCAGCACCACAAATTCTTAAAGATGCTATTTAGCAATTATAAAAATCTTTGACAGCTTAACACAAACGTGGTCTATTCAAATGACATTTAAGTTCCAGTATATTATTCATAAAAGTAACACAAAGAATTTATCCAGATAAAATTTTATTCCCATCCCAATTGTTTCCTTAAATATGTTTCTATTTTATGGGCAAGAATCAAGACAGTTCTTAAGATACATATTTACATTACATAATTTACATTAAATTACCCATTAAATGGGTAAGTTGCCGTTTCATAACTTGTTGGCGGGACCAGCTCAAAAAACTCAGACTCCGACCACCTCCAGTCCAAGTAACGACAAGAAGTGGGCTGGGCTCCAAGAGGAATCAGCAACATAGTAAGACAAGTCAGGTAAATGTATAGTGTAATGATGCTTCCACAATAGAAATTATGAATATTAAAAAGGCAGGAGGGTTTGTCAAGGGATTAGGTAATAGGGGAAAGGTCCCAGCTTCAGTGGCACTGTGTATGTGATTATCTATAATGCATACAGAAAAACCCAAAGGGGGGGCATTTATATATGAGAATATATTATAATAAGCCTCTCTATATTATAAATTTACTCTAGGTCAGTTCTTCATTATCACTGTGCAGGCACTCTCTTAGGGGAAACCCCTTTTATGTTTTAGTGGTCAAATATTCCTGGCTGTGCTGCTTCTGATTGGCTAGCTATTGTGGTCCTGGTTGGTCAAGACGGATAGTTTTTGTGGTCCTTTTTTGCGCTAAATGATTGTGGTTGAGTGCATGGACACACCTGTTTAAATGTGAGAATCGGATCTGGGGGCAGTGGCTAGCTAGGGGCAGTGGCTGTTCTGAGTCTGGAAGCAGTGGCTGTCATTCCATCATATGAACACACCTGCTGTTCTATGGAGAAATATGAGTTGAGGGCTGCACCTTTTGCTCTGGTGAGGCAGTAAGGGATATATGAGGAGGTTAGGCTATTGGGGGAGGGGTAGTGACTAGGTAGGAGCAGTGGGCCTGTGATTGACTCTGGGTGCCTGTAGTGTAGTTAAAACCAGATTGTGGGGTTAAATCAGGACATGCCTGCTGTGCAGGAGGCCCATAAGGAAGTTAGAATATTGGGGCTGGGGGCTGCTTTATTAGGATTCAATCAAGTAGGAGTCTCATATACTTTACAGCAAAATTTCTAATTTCAAACCAGGACATTTCTGAATTAATTTCTGCTTCACTTTAATTTGTAAAACTCCCAAGTATCCAATTAGATTTTCTAATTAAATCGTATTTAGTTTTTGTCAGGAAGCAGGAAAGAGCTAACATTTAAAATGTGAGCTTCAGCTTTTTTTTTTTTAAACCTCACTGTTATTCCCTACATGCTTCTCTCTAATAGAAAAGTGACCTTCCTTTCTTGGCCATAAAACACCTTCCCCTTCCACTCCCAGAGTTTCTTTAGAGTTCAGGAATGTAAGGAGAGACTTATTCAGAAGGCTTAAAAAAATGAAAGTAGATCAGAAAACACAGGGAGGTTTTTCTTTCTACATTCCTTGTTCACCATATTCTAAAAGCCATCTTAATAAAACGGCACAGACAGACCATGTGCAGTGACAGTTATAGACACGGAAACAGAGAGTCATGAGAGATAGGGGCCCCCATTTCGTCACTGGCCAGGTTGAGTTACTAGCCTAATCAATTACCCCAGGGTCAATTTCTATTAAGCGTCACTGACAGTTTTTGCATATTGCCTTCCTCACTTTGGTTGCCTGAGACCGGATCATGTAACACACACAAATCATTTATGTTCTATAATTTCGTAACCCCCTAAAGACCCTGTACACTAAGAAGCCACACAGTGGCACGTCACTTGGGCCCTCAGCTCCCTGGAAGGGGATCTGGCCATCCATCAATCTGAAAGAAGAACACGGCGCACGGACATGAGTCTTACAGACACATGACCTCTACATGGCTTTCTTGAGCATGCGCACAAGCTTTTCGTCGAAACTACATTTCCCAGAATGCCCTGCCGTCCCAGTGGAAGGCGGGGAGTCTGCCTCACGTGACTACGGTTCCTCCCGGAAGTCGAGCATTTCTGGCACGCTCCAGGCTTCCGTAGTTCGCTGATGCCTGGAGCGAGGGCACTTGGGGCTGTGGAACCCCTTCTCCTTTAACTGGGAGGTGGAGATTGAGATAGAGGGAGTGGGAGAAGCCACGGGCGCTAAGCTTCTCTACGTTCTTCCTTCTTGAGGTGCCCCTGAGGAGAAGGTGAGTTGCTGTCTCCTAGTGGAGGGTCTGCGTCTGCGCAGTCATTTCCCCCCCTCCCATTTCCTCCTCGGCCCCACCCTGGGGCACGCAGGGAGGCGTGCACGGCGGGCCACGTGTCCTGGCGCATGCGTAGTTCCCGTGCCCTTTCGGCTAGCTGCGCCTCCTTTCCCTGGTGGTGAATTTACTTTTGGGGTCCTCTTGGTGCCAGTTAGGTTTTCGACTTCTAAGATTGAGCCCCATGTTGTTGTCGCTCAGGCGTCGTCCTCTTGCTCCTCCTCCTCTCCCCTCACTTACTGCCCCCTTCCTCCCCCCGCCCCCCCTCCTATCGCCCTCGTTGCCCGTTTCCGGTCCTCCTCTCCCACATTGGGCACCTTCGAGGAGGCAGGAGGCTGGGCCAGTGGAAGGCGGCAGTGCGAAGGAGGATTGAGGAAGCCTTGTCAGAGGGGGGATTTTAGTCGCTCGGAGGAAATCCCGGAGGCAGGGATGAGGAGGAAGCTATTCCAGGCACGGTGGGTAAAGTGTAAGAACCTGCAAGGCAAGGTGGGGCTCATTTTAAGGATATTATATTTGGTATTAGAGGCACTAGGAACCCCTTGGGTATCCAGGTGGAGCAGTGAACAGAGTGCTAGGCTTAGAATCGGGAACACTCATCTTCATGAGTCAAATCTGGCCTCAGACATGTACCGGTGGGGTGACCCTGGGCAAGTCACTTAACCCTGCCTCAGTTTCCTCATCTGGAAAGTGAGCTGGAGAAGGCAATGGCAAACCTCTCCAGGGTCTCTCCAAGAAAACCCCAAATGAGACCGTGAAGAGTCAGGCACAACTGAAGCAATGAAGTTTCCTGCATAGGGAGATGACAGGGTCAGACCTAATCTTTATGAAGATAAAACCATTAAGCTGCTGTGCTGTGTGGGTAAATGGAGGTGAGATGTGATGAGGGTATAAACCTGGGTGCAGGGAATTAGGCTTGGCAGGTGATGTGGGTGAGGGGCAGGGAACTTCTGGGGGGCTGCGGGCAGGTGCAGTAGGGCTGTCTTCCGTCTCTTCCACCCTCCATCTCTTTTACTTGATCCACACAGCCCCCGACTCTGGCTGCGGCCATCCTCATGTGTTACTCCTACAGCCATTCTTGCTTTCTGACTGATCTACCAGCTTCTGGCTTCCCATCCAGACAGTCTTTGGAGAACTTGTAAAATATCCTTACCAAGACCTGGGAATGAATCTATAATTGTACTCACAGATATTTAGCGGCTCGCTGGGACAAAGTACAGTTTTCTCAGCCTGCTGTTCAAGGCCCCTTTTCCTGGCTCCCCTCAATCTATCCAGTTCTAATCTGCATCATATCCATTGGACCCCAAACTAACCCAGGAATGTTATTCTGGGTTTTTTTCATCAACATATTCCCAGAAAGAGTTTTAGACTATATACAGACCTAAATGACTAGCTCTCTCCTAAGGGAGGCATTTTGTCTCCTTGAGTGTATTTCTTTAGGCCACACGAATCCCCATTATCCAAAGCCCCTCCCTGATATACTTTCATCACCTTGGACTCTGAAAATTCTTATTTTCTTTCAAGGCCCTTCTCAGAACCAATTCCTCTGGGACACTTTTCCTGATACTGCTTTACCCTCCTCTCTCCCAGCACCAACAGGACATAGTTCTCTTTCTTACATTTGTATGAGGCATATCAGGTGTATGCTAGTGCCAGCTACAGCCAGGGGATTTTAAATATTCTGTGTGAACACTTGCAGTTTGGAAAGTGCAAAGTTGACATATCAGGGTTTGATGTATAGTTTTGTCCATTGTCTAGTCTTAAAGGATGAAGGAAATGTTAAAAAAAAAGTTAGACTGTTCAGTCTTTAGCAGCGTGCTCTGGAATATCTGCTGCACCAGGAGGAAAGGTCTTTGAGACCTTGAAGGAGCTTTGTCTTTCTCTCCTCATTGCCTCAGTGCCTAGAACAGAGCCTTTTCCATAGCAAGCCTTCATGGCTCAGATCTTTTCACTTGATTTGGTACAGTCATAAGGGACAACCCAGAGCTCCCTCTGAAATCTCTAACTCAGCAAGGTGGTGTCGGGCTTCTCATGGTTGTGATTGGGAGGCTGCAAGGGGGAGGGCAGTCCTGGTCCTGCTTATGGTTCTCTTTTCTTCACTAGCTCTGTTCCTGAGGACTCTGTGCTTTCCCCAGCAGTGGGAGCATTGAGAAGGGAGAATGGCCCCTATACTCCTGCTCAGCAAGGATCACCAGGTATGTGAGAGTTTGTTGACTTCCTGAAATATCATCTTTGTCCTCTTACTATGGACCTGATCTACAGAGGCCATTGCCTCCTCCCTCTGCCCCCCTTCCCTAACTCGCAGTTAATTCACTCACATATCAACTCTGTTGTATGGTTGTTTCAGTCATATCTGAGCCTCTAGGACCCCATTTGGGGTTTTCTTGGCAAAGATACTGGAGTAGTTTGCCATTTTCTTCTCCAAGTAATTTTATAGACAAAGAAACAGAGGCAAATAAAAATGAGTTGCCCAAGGTCACACAGCTAGCAGGTGTCTGAGGCCACATTTGAATAGCAAGGACTAGTGCCCTGTCTACTGGACCTAACTGCCCCTGTATGTCAGCTCTGCTTGTAAGTGAATGAGTGAGGACCACAGACTCACAGTGGCCAGCTGTAAACCATGTGTCAGATTGCAGCAAGTCATCTACAAGGATCTAGGGCATATGCCAGCATCTTACTTGTCCTGTCATGCCTGAATAACTCCCCCAAACCTCCCTTGCACAGCTCCCCCTCCCCTTGTGTTGTCTCTCCCTGTTAAAGTGTCGGCTCCTTGAGGGCAGGGCCATTTGGCTCATCTTTGTATCCTCAGTGTGTAGTGCAGGGCCTGGTTTGGAGAAAGTCCTTTTATCCCTTATACCTCTCACGTCCTTCAAGACTCAGCTCACCTACTGCCTCCTCTGCCAAGGCATTCCACTTCCTTTTGACCAATAGTACATGCTCTCCTCAAATGGACTTTCATTTACTCACCTGTGTATGCATTGTACTTCTTTTTATCCCACATAAAATTTAAGTCCTTGAAGGAAAAGCTTGTTGGTCATTTTATTTTCATGTCCTTTGCCTTTAATTTGAGAGTCATCAAATAAAGGTCTGTTGTGTTGAATTTATGGGAGCAGTATAAAGTTCTGACTTTGGAAGTCACTGTATCAGTGCTGTATTTGGAAGAGACACCTGATTAGTTTCAGTCCTGGTGTAGCTAAGAACTCCTGAGCTCAAGCACTCCAACTAAGGCTGCTTTCCCCACCTGTTGAGGAAGTGGTGGCTACCGTGCTTGTTTGTGTGTAGGTTGGACTAGGTGGCCTCTGAGGCCCCTTCTCCCTTATTTGATTCTGTGAAAACTAACTTTGACCACTTGGGTCCATATTGGAAAAGGGACCCAGAGATGCAGAAATATATTTGGTATTTTAGGAATCAGTGACCTTTGAGGATGTGGCTGTGAACTTCACATCAGAGGAGTGGGGACACCTGCACCTCTCTCAGAAGGAGCTGTACAAGGATGTGATGCTGGAGAACTACCAGAACCTGATCTGGCTGGGTAAGGACAGCATCCCTGAGTTGCTCAAACTTCTCACTGGAAAAGTTTTGCTTCTTTCCTAAGTAAATGAATACTTAATATCTTTCCAGTTTTTGCTAGTAAAGGTTTCTCAGGGAGAAATCATAGGTTGCTCATTCTTTTGTGGCCATGTCACAGGTTACTTCTGCCTGTGTCCAGGTGTAAAAAATCAGCAGGTTCATTGTGTGGTCCCTGAGGTTCTTTGTTGTTCTTTTCTCCTCAAGTCTGAGATTCTTTCCTAAAGTTCCCGTGTAGAAATTGGAGACATGGATGGTTTCCATGGTCTTGGGGGGTCCTTTCAGGGTTCAGGTTCACTTCTTCATGTTTTCTACTGTACTTGTTAAGATCCTAGGGCAGGGCATCCCTCAGAAGTCCTTTGTCCCTCTCTTTAGGCCTTCCTAGCATTTCCATTTTTCCCTCTGAGAGATGGATCAAATTCTGAGCCGGCATCTTGGCATTTCCAATGTGCAGGACTAGCAGTTTCCAAACCAGATGTGATTGACCAGTTGGAGCGGGGGAAAGTGCTTTGGCTGTCAGAGGGAGATGGCCCAAGAAGCACTTGTCCAGGTGAGTGAGTGAGTGAAAATCAGGTGGGTCACTACCAGCAATATCACAGCTGGTTGTTTGGAGAGACCATTGTCTCTCTGAAGGGGAGCAATGTGAAACTGGTCCAGAAAAGTTGATTAGAACAGTGTTTTTGATGGAGGAGAAGGAATGTGGGCTGAGTTAAAGCATGGGCAACGTGGAATGTTTACATTTTTAAAAATTTCTTTCAGATTGGAGCACTAGGCCTAAAACCAGGGAATCCTCTTCAAAGATTGGCTCCTTCGTGGAAGAACCATTCCAAGAAAGAATTCACATGGGTAGTCTCCACATCTCCAATTTTGGCAAAGCCAGGGAATGTTGTGCTTTATTAGAAAAACAGCAAAACAATGAAGAGAAACTTTTTGGACATATGCAAATCTTTGAAAAGAAGACTTCCAGTCAAGTTAGAGAACATGCACATAAAAAATATAATGGAGGCTTCTGCCAAGGAACCAGCCTTTTCTCACAACATAAGATGTCTCTGGGAAGAACTCTTCATCAGTGTGATACAGAGCAAAGGAGAATTAGATTGTATTCATACCTGAATAAGCAGGAGAGAATTTCCTTAAAGAAAAGGTTTTCTATACATAATGAATGTAAGAAATTTAGTTATGATTCAGACCTTAATGAAAATGACAGTCACCATAGTGGAAAGAGTCATTTAGGGGATGAATGTGATCAGACTTTGTCCAGTAGTATAAATATTTCTCAGAAGCAGAGAAATCATATTTTAGAAAAATATTATGAAAGTAATAAATGTAGAAAAGCTTTTAGTCAGAAGACTGGACTTATACAACACCAGAGAATTCATACTAGAGAAAAACCTTATGCATGTAATGAGTATAAAAAGACCTACCCACAGAAAGCTGACGTTACTATCCAAAATGAAATTCATACTGGGGGAAAAGTTTATGAAAGTAATGAATGTGAAAAGGCCTTCAGGCTGAAGAGAACATTTACTGACAATCAGAATACTGATAAAGTCAAGAAACCTTATGAATGCAATGAATGTGGGAAAGCCTTCAGTCAGAAGGCAGGACTGAATGGGCATCAGAACATTCATACTGGAAAGAACACTTATAAATGTAATGAATGTGGAAAGAACTTTAGTCAAAAGTCAGGCCTTGTATATCATCTGAGAATTCATACTGGAGAGAAACTTTTTGAATGTAATGAATGTGGGAAAGTCTTTCATAAGAAGATAGGGCTTCGAAGTCATCAAAAGATTCATTCTGGAGAAAAGCCCTATCAGTGTAATGAATGTGGAAAGGCCTTCAGTCACAAGGCAGGACTTACCTGTCATGAGAAAATTCATACTGGAGAAAAACCCTATGAATGTGATACATGTGGTAAGGCTTTTAGCAGGAAATCTGTTCTTTCTGACCATCAGAAAAGTCATACTGGAGAGAAGCCTTATCAGTGTAATGAATGTGGGAAAGCCTTCACCAGGAGGACAATCCTTACTCAACATAAAAAAATCCATACTGGAGAGAAACCTTACAAATGTAATGAATGTGGGAAAGCCTTCAGTCAGAAAATAGGACTTACTTGCCATCAGAATATTCATACTGGAGAGAAACCTTATGAATGTAGCAATTGTGGTAAAGCCTTCAGTCAGAAGACAGGACTTACACGACATCAAAAAATTCATACTGGAGAGAAACCCTATAAATGCAATGAATGTGGGAAGGCCTTCAATCAGAAAAGAACACTTACTGAACATCAGAATATTCATACTGGAGAGAAACCTTATGAATGTAATGAATGTGGGAAGGCTTTTAATCAAAAGAATACACTTACTGAACATCAGAATATTCATACTGGAGAGAAACCTTATGAATGTAATGAATGTGGGAAAGCCTTCAATCAGAAAAAAAGACTTACTAAACATCTGTATATTCACACTGGAGAAAAACCTTATGAATGCAAGGAATGTGGGAAAGCATTCAGTCAGAAGAGAACTCTTATTGAACATCTGAATATTCATACTGGAGAGAAACCTTACGAATGTAATGAATGTGGGAAAGCCTTTGGTCAGAAGACAGGACTCAGTAAACATCAGAAATGTCATACTGGAGAGAAACCATATGAATGTAATCAGTGTGGGAAAGCCTTCACCAGAAGGACAAGACTTACTCGACACCAAAAAATTCATACTGGAGAGAAACCTTATGAATGTAATCAATGTGGGAAAGCTTTCAGAGAGAAGACAAGTCTTACCCAACATCAGAAAATTCATACTGGAGAAAAACCATATCAGTGTAATCAGTGTGGGAAGGCATTTAGCAGGAAGACAATTCTTACTGAACATCAGAAAACCCACAGGAAAAAGTTTTCATCAGAATGTAGGAAGGCCTTCAGTTGGAAGATGACCCTTGAACATCAGAAATTTAATATAGGAGAGAAACTTTTGGAATATAATGAAGGGCTTTTGGCAGAGAAGGCATATTATTAAATTATTATTAAATTGTGTCCTATTAAATGTTAGAAATAGGAAAAAGAACCTAATAAATTTGGGGAAGCCATCCAGGGGAGCTTAGAACTTGCTCAAAATCACAATCTGTACTAGAGAGAACCTTAATAATTACAGGAAAGCCTTTATTTTGGAGAAGATACTTATTGCACATTAGAATATACTGGAGAGAAACCTTAATACTGTGGTGAGATGCTTAGATAGTAAAGTGTATAAGAGTGCCAGATTTGGAGTCAGGATGACCTGAGTCACCTATGTGACTCTTGGCAAGTCACCTTAACTTCTCTTGACTTTAGTCTGTCTTTAAATGAGGGATAATAGTAAGGTTGCTTTGAAAATCTAATAAAATATGTACATGATTCTGCAAGCCTTAGAGTACTATCCTTGCTAGCTTTACAGAATTATAGGAAGGCTTTTGTGAAGGAGATATATCTAATGGAACATTACAGAAGTCATTCAAGAGGAAACCTTTATGAATGTAATATATTTTGGATTGTCAACTATTGCAACTCAGAACTACTACAGGTTTGTTTTTTTTTATTTTTTTTGCTTTTTTATTTTTTTGGAGGGCAGTTGGGGTTAAGTGACTTGCCCAAGTTCACACGGCTAGTTTGTGTTAAGTGTCTGAGGCCGGAGAGGTTTGTTTTTTTAATCAAAGATAAAACTGATGAATATGATGTGTGTGTGGAAAGACCTGGTAGGGCAACGTACTCTTTCAACATCAGAAATTTCATACTGGACATAAACTGTACAGAAGTAATTGTTGCAAAGCCTTTAACTACAGAGAATGTATAAAAGTTTATCATTTTAAGTCTTCCTTCATGGAAAAATTAGAAATGAGGGACAGCTTTTCTAGATGGTAGGTAGCTTATTCTGTATCAGTCGATGAAAACCATATGAATATTATTAACAGAGTATTCCTTGAGAACAAACGGGATACATTTTGGGGAATAATATGCTGGATATCATGGCTTCAAAATAAAGGAACATGGGTGGTTTTAGTCTATGAACACATTGATAATTTAAAAATGTAAACTAAAAGCAAATCTATACTGCCTCCAACTAGCATGTCAGCTCCATTTCAGGTAACTCTTGCCCCGTCCCGCGGGGCAAGTATTAGTGGTGGGGACGAGGAGGACCCAGCCTGAAGAAGGAATGGGTGAATTGTAAGGAGAGTGAGACCAAGAGATGTTGTGCAAGGTCTGAGTTTATTGAGCAGTAACACAATGCTTTTATCTTAGAGAACAGAAAAGTTAAAACAAAGGGCTTTCCGGGGAGGGGCTGCAGCCGGCTGGGAGAATACCTCTGGGGGTGGGGGCC
>CM053594.1:6918438-6945034 GCA_028646575.1 Pseudocheirus occidentalis | reverse complement strand
CTTTAGTAGGTGCCAATAGAAAGGGGCATGGAAGATCTTCTGATTTCATTAACATTACAACATGCCATTCAGTACTTCCATCTCTGAGTTCTTTCACCCTGAGGGTAGGGGAAATGAACAGGACATCACATTCCCCACACCCATGCTCTTCTCCCTTCCCCGTGGAAACCCTTTAGTGACCCAGTTCAACTCAACCCAGTTCAACCCAGCATCCATTACTCCTACTGCTTTCCTACTGATGACCGGGGTCCACTACAGATTCACGTTCTCTTATCTCAACTGAGTCTTCTCTGCATCAGGGTAATCCTTTTATTCCATAATTTGTAATAGGGGCTGTAACAAACTTTCTTTCTTCCAGCCCCATACCTGATCCCTTCTCATCACCTTCTCACTTGAGGATATTAATTCTTACTTTACTGAGAAAATTAAGATCATCTGATACGAGTTCCTTCTCATCTCACAACCCCATATCATCGCCTGCTGTCTCCTCCTTGACTCTCACTTCTGATGAAGGAGTGGCCCTTCTTGCCAAGGCCAACCCTTCTACATGTACCCTTGATCTCTCATCTTCACTAGAAGTTTGCCCCCTCCACTTCCTCCAACTCTCTAACCACTCCCTATCTACTGGATCCTTCCCTGGTCTACAGATAGCCTAGTCTCCCTTATACTTAAAAAAATAAAAAAACCAAAAACCTCACTAGAGCTTACTACCATTCCTTACCCCATGTATCGCACTCTATCTGTCCTTCCCTTTTCAGCTAATTTTTTTAAACCTTGCACACAGTAGGTTCCAAATAAAAAATGTTTGAGTTAAGTTGGATATTAGGAAAAAGCTCATAAGTCCCTTCTATCTTTACCTCCAAAGGTGTATATGTGGGGGGAAGGGAGGTCAGGGGTAAAGAAGGGTGGGATGAAAATTTCTGGACCATGGACATTGGGAGCTGATAAGCAGGACCATTCTCTCCATGCTTTCCCTTTCTTTCCCAGCTCCACCTTCTGAGGACTCTCTGTCCCTTTCCAATAGGTGAGAGCATTGAGGGGAACAGAATGACCCCTGTACTCCTGACAGCATGGGTTCCTCAGGTGAGTAGAGGTTTCCTTTTTTGATACAGCATTTTGACTGGACTTTGGGCATACTTCTTTCCCACATCCTATAAATCAAGAACTTCCCGACATCATGAAATCATAGAGACCTGGAAGATAGTGTAGAGATGGTCTAGTATAACTCCTCATTTTATAGAAGAAGAAACTGAGGCCCATAGAGGGCAATTGTCTTCTTACCCCGCCCTCTCCCCCCCTGCCAAGATCACAGAAGAGTCAGGATTTGAACTAAGGTCTTCAGATTCCAAATCGAGCTCTCTTTCTACTCCATCATGTACCCCCACACACTCACTCTATAAAGAACTCTACCCATTTACCTAATGTTCCTCTTTTCTCTTTCCAAAGTCATGCTTCATTTATCAAGACATTTAAGTTCCTTCATTAGAATGTAAATTCCTTGTGAGTAGGGATTGTTTCATTCTTTGTAGTTGTATCCATGCAACTTAGCCTAGTGCTTGGCACTCAGTAGGTGTTTAATAAATGCTTGATTGATTGACTCATTACTGTTTTCTTCTCAGTCCTGATCAGGCTTGATGCTGTAAAAGATGAACAATTATTCTAACTAGACGAATATTAATATCACCCTTTAAGATTTAAAATATGTTAAGAAACCTTGTTGGGAGTACAGGTAACAATACTCTCATTTGAAAGAAGAGAATGCTGAACTCCTGAAAGGGAATATGACTCAGCCAGGATCACACGGCATCCAGTATGTGGAGTCTGGCTTCCTCTCTGCCTCCTGTTTTGTTTTGTTTTCTTTTGTTTTCTATTCTAATCTAAGAAGGAAACTAACTATTGTAATTTAAGTGAGCCAGTCTAGGGATTAAGTATTCTATGTCCAGAAAAATAAGATGAAGTAGAAGCTGGTGGTATTATTGTATGTTTTTTCTTGTGTATCTTTTCTCCTTTTGATGTTTGTAAGGGTTAGTGGGGAAAGAAGAATGTGCTTTTTAATGAAAAGGTCATCCATTCAACAAGCATTTAAGTGCCTGCTGTGAGCCAGGCAGTATATTAGAGACTAAGCCCTACTAGTGAGAAATCAAGATGAGACCTAGATGCAAGTGAAGGGTCTCAACGTTGAGCAAGGGAAGGGAGGAAAAGGAGGACTGAGGGAAGGCTGCTTGATGTTACACAGCATAGGCCAGCCTGCTGTGATGCAAAGAAATTTGGACTTAATAAGACAACCTGGGTAAGACTGTAGTGTGCTTAGTTGGATTTGGTTGACTGGCCAGACCCAAAGAGCGATGAGTGTCAGCTTGGGAGATGATCTGTTCTGGAATGCCTCAGGTAGGTACTTACAATTTTTATCAGTGGCATGGATAACACACTGAACAGATTTTCAGGTGTCACAAAACTGGGAAGGATAGGAACATGTCAGTGGCCAAAGTCAGGATCTTCATACCTTGTGACTGGCCAGTCTGCCAGTCTGGTCTGACTGCCATATAACTTCTCTTGGGGATTCGAAACCCCAGCTGAGTGAGTACAAGATGGAGAAGGTTTACAGTTATCTCTTCCACAATGCAACTTTCCTCATTGTGGTTTCGATATATTGCAGGTCAGCATAAGAAATTAAGTGGAAATTTTGGGGGAGTTTTGTGGAAGCTGCAGATGACACATGAAGGCCACCAGACAACAGAAAAAAAGTCCAGAAACTTAGAAATTTATAAAATATACATATAGTATGGTATAATATCAACATTTTAAAAAATACTATAAGTACTCCATGATAGAAAAAGAAAGAATTCAGACTTCTCTGGTACAAAGGAAGGGCCGAGAAAATTTTACCTGGATTTTCCAGAGCACAGGGGCACTGTGCCTCTAACCCCCATGAGGTGGAAGGGATGACTATATTTCAGGGAGTCTGAGATTTGGGAGGTCAATAAACCCAACATCAATCTGCATTGTTGGGAGGCAGACTAACAAACTTGTATTGTCTTAGTCTTAGATGCATACTCTCCAGGACTAGGTTAGGTGATAGTCTTATAGGGCTCAAGTATTATGTATTTAATTCTAGGTATCCCATTTTAGGAAGGACATTGATAAGCTGGAGAGTGTCCAGAGGCATGAAAATACATAGTCTTCCTGCCACATGAAGATTGGTTCAAGGACATTTATCCTGCAAAAGAGAAGGCTTGGGGAAGACGGTTGTTGTGTTCCAGTATATGAAGGACTTCTGCCTGGAAGAGGGGTTGGGCTTGCTCTGCTTGGCCCCAGAGGGCAGATCAAGGAACAATGGGAAGAAGGTCCCAAAGGGCTGAAAGGACTGAGTTGAACCAGTGAGATTCCTTCCAGAGCAGGCCTGTCCCATGAGGGAGCACATTCCCACTCACAGGAGATCAGGCAAAAACTGGATGACCTTTTTAGGGATTTCTGGCAGAAAGGATCCTTATTGGCTTACAGAGTAGATTGGATGCTGCTGGGTTCCTTCCAACACAGAGATTTGGTGGCTTGAAGGAAGTGTCTGCCTTGGTTTTGCTCCCTAGAGGAGATGGTGGGTCAGGGCGACTTCTGTGGCCAGCAAAATTCTAGGCTGCCTTTTGAAAAGGAGGCTCTGCGAGCAGTTAGAAAGGGGAGGGACGGTGACAGGAGAGTGGTTTACATTTCTGTGACTCTTTAAGGTTTGCAGAGCCCTTTATATGCCTTAGCTTGCTCAATCCTATCAGGGGAATATGTGCTGTTACTATCTACAGATGACTAATCTACAGATTGGAAATGTGAGCCTGAGAGAGGTTAAGGGACTTGCCCAGGGTTCCCCATTTAGTAGATATCTGAGACAGAATTTGAACCCAGGTCTTCATGATTTCAAGTCCAGCAACCCTACCATACCCACACATTTTTCCAGCCGAGTCAGGCTTTCAAGAGCATGCTCTAGACACGGTCTCTAGATGTCAGCAAACTTTTGACGATGTGTCTTCGGTGATTCCTGTTGGTGGGTTAGAGGGATGTGGGTCAGTGACAGTACAGTTAAGTGGTGTTGGAAGCCAACTGAATGACCAGAGTGTCAGTGGTTGGAAAGATGGTGGTACCCCTGGCATACACATGCAGAAGTTTGGAGGAGGAACTGGTGATGACAAAGGGCATGTGTTCTTTTGGGGGATGTGGAGTTTGAGAAGCCTCCAGGGCATGGTTTGGAATGTCTAACAGGGAATTTGTGAGGCTCAGGATGTAGAGACTGGTTTTGCCGCAGCTGGGGGGGGGCACCATAATGCACAGAGTGCTGGGCATGGAGGCAGAAAGACATGAGCTCAAATTCGGCCTCCGACACTCCTAGTTGAGTGACCCTGGGTAAGTCACTTAGCCCTGTTTGCCTCAGCTTCCTCTTCTATAAAATGGACTGGAGAAGGAAATAGCCAACCACTCCAGTATTTCTGCCAAGATAACACCCGGCGGGAAACAGAATCAGATGTAACTGAAATGAGGCACCAGTAGCATCTTATCTATAACTATCATTTAGACCTACTATGCTCAGAGGTTGTTTGAACTGGAGGAAGAGGAGGGACAGCTGTGTTTTCCCTTGGGTTCAGAAAATAAGCTTCCCAAGTACAGAATGAGGGAGGTGTGACCAGGCAGTTTCTGGAGAAGGTCTAGAGGTCTTAGTGGACTACAAGCTTAATGAATCAACCATTGGGCATAACTGTCCAGCTATGTAATGCTGTACAGTAAGGAAGATCTGGCCACCTCTGAATTCAGATTGGGGGGTCTTCCTTTTAGAAAAATCAAGCTGGAGGGGCTCCAAAAGATAATGGCCAGTATAGAGGACTTGAGAACACATCACACAAGGGTCAATCAAAAGAACTAATAACTTTTATCCTGGAGAAGGGAAGTCTTCTACTGAGCCTCACAGGCCATAGAGGAGCCGTTGTATGGAGGAAGGGGTCAGATCCATTCCTCGGGACCCCAGAGAGACCCCAGTAGGGGGGAGTCTCCAGGAGGATCATTGAGGCTTGCTGTGAGGGGAGAAACTTGGTAAAACTTACAGGCTGCCTGGAGTGGAATGACTGTCTGGACAGATGGCAATGAGGAGGCCTGCTCTGGGCCCCACCTGCCCCTCACTTCGGCCACTAGGATATCCCCCTTTCAGATGACTTTCTGTCTGCCCTGGACCTATGCATGTGTGCCTCAATATGTACATGTGGTCTCTCCTCTGTGAGAAAGAGTCTCCTGGAGCTCAGGGACCATCTGCTTTGTCCCCAAGGGTAGAATAAGGAACAGTGGGAAACACTGAAGAGAGGCAGATTAAGAGTGAGGTGAGGAGAAACATTCCAGCAGTGAATTCTAGGAGGCCAGAATTAGATTGTGCTGCCTTTGGTGATTGTGAGGCCCCTGTCCTGGGAGGTCTTCACACTGAGGCTGGATGACCCCTTGTTGGGGACGTTCTGAGGGGTCCTGACCTAGTGTGACTCCTGAAGTCCTGTAAACTTAGACCCATCCAGCAAAGAGCAAGCACATATGAGGCTCTTCCTGTGTACCAGGCAAAGAGGCAGAAGTGTGGTCTCTGCCCACCAAGAGCCCCCATTCTTCCAACACAAGAGATTGTGGAAAGGACATTGGACACACACAGCTTGGGTGGAGGCAGCAGAAGGTGATCCTACAGGGGAAGTATCATTCTCTCATCTGTGAAACTTGTGTCTCTGGCCTGCTGACAGGGTTATTGAGGGGAAATCTGCCTTAAGCCAAGGAATGCCCTGTTAGTCTGAGCAGCTTCAGGTGTTGTGATGTGCTCAGATCAAGTTCATGCTGAGGAGCACAGAGTAGGCATTCTGTAACTGTATGACTTGGGACACATGGAGGCCCACACCCAGTGAACTCTACTCCCTTAGATTTGTGTCAACTCCAGTCCTCTGGCCATGTCCACGTAGGGCTGGGCCCTGGTGGGCAGGAACATACTTGTTCTTTCAGGCATTGGTGACCTTCAAGGACATGGCTGTGGACTTTACCCCCAAGGAGTGGGGGCACCTGGTCCATTCTCCAAAGAAGCTGTACCAGGACGTGATGCTGGAGAACCGTCGGAACCTGGTCTATGTGGGTGAGAACTACTTCCTCTCAGGACTTTGATGCTTCTCTTTAGAGAGTTTTTGCTTCCTTCCTTGTATATGCTAGGGAGTGTCGGGTGTTGCCAGGGGTGGACAATCTGCAGCCTTGAGGCCACACATGGCCTTCTAGGTCCTTGGGTGCAGACTTCTGACTGAGTGAACAAATCCTTTTATGGAGGGGACTTGTTCTGTGACTTTTGGATTCAGTTGGGCTGCACTTGAGGACCTAGAGGACAATGTGTGGCCTTGAGGCCACATCTGATTTAGCCATTACTGTCTGGCAAGCAGAGACCAGGGAGTTCTCATCCTGTGTGGTAAAGAGACAATACCTATGTGCCATGCTGCCAGGTAAAACACCTTGGTTTTCCATCCCTGGAAAGTGGTAGTTGGTGTTGTCCCTGAGGTAACACCTCCTTTTGTCTAAAGATTCTCCCCTGAAGTCCCAGGCAGATCCCTGAAGGAATTCAAAGTTCCTGTTCTTTTTCTCAGGACTTGGGTCACATGAACTAATAATCTTTCTGAGCTCAGACCCAGACCCTGACCCTTTGCCTTTCGCGTCCAGGGAACACATAACCCGGGGCATCTCCTAAGCATCACTGTCTACCACCCTCTAGGACTTGTAGCATTTCTACTTTTCCCAGAGAGAGAAGAGACAAGAATTGAATTCTGATGTGGTTCTCTCGCCCTAACCCATTCCAATGAGCAGGACTAGAAGTTTCTAGACCAGATGCAATCTGCCTGTTGGAGGGTGGGGAAGCACCCTGGATGCCAGAGGGAGACATCCTAAGGAACAACTGTCCAGGTGAGTGACAGAGTGAAAACCAGGTGCATGAAAAGTCGTTACAAGAAGCAGCATCTCACCTGGCCATAGAGGGGAAGCACATTGAAAATACTGGACCTGCTGATAGCTCCTTCTCAAAGATTCTCCAGGCTTGGGGCAAAGAGAGAGGTGAAGTTGCTTGGTCTGAGTTCTGCCGACCCGAGCATCTGTCTTCATCTTCACCAGAACAAATGACTTTCTGGATGTCTCTCCCTTTCAGTGTTAGAGAAGAGGGGCACTGAAGCATTCAGTGAAGAGTGTCTTATTTCTTCCTCCCCCCAAAATGGGTTCACAAAGAGTTGGACGTGACTGAAACAGTGGAATGGCAATGAATGTGTTTCCCAGGCAGGATTTAAGCTCAGGTCTTTCAGACTCCAAGTTCAGAGATTCACATCACTTAGCTGTCATCTGCTACTACTACTGCTGCTGCTGCTGCTACTACTACCACCACTACTAATTTAGAGCTAATGTTTACATAGAACTTAAAATGTGAGTCTTCCTTCTGCTTTGCTTCACTCCTAAAACAGCATTTCATTAAGGAGGTAGTGTGATCTGGTGAGAGTCCCTCTGTTTAATGAAAGAAAGGGCCCCTTGCATCCTCTCCCCCTTACTGTGACTGCTTATTTCTCATTAAGTCTATAGATCCTTTCTTTTATGTTTTTTGTCTTTACATGCATTTCTTTTTAAATATGTGTTTATGTTTATATATATGTATGTGTGTATATATATATGTATATGTGTGTGTGTGTATGTCTGTCTGTCTGGTGTCATAAACAAGTGAATGTGAAAGAGTCATCGAAGGATCATCTTGTCGCTATGGAATATTCTGTTTACCTTTGTTGATTGCAACCTGTGATTGCTGTTGGTTAGTCATTCTTCACTCGTGTCCGACTCTTCATGACTCTGTTGGGGTTTTCTTGGCATAGATACTGGAAGGCTTTGTCATTTCCTTCCCCAGATGATTTTACAGATGAGGAAACTGAGGCAAGCAGGGTGAGTTCACTTGCCCAGGGTCACCCAGCTAGATGAATCTTCCTGATTCCAGGCCCAGTGCTCTGTGCACTATGGCGCCCCCTAGCCGCCCCCTGTAACCTATGATACTTGTGTCCTGCTATTTAAATCAGGTGGAGTTGCTTGAAGCACAAAGTCACATAATTAGTATCAGAGATGAGATCTTGACGCCTCTGAGCTCAGCACTATAATCATTATGTCATATTGCCTCCATACATAAAGGATCATTGTTCTTGTTTAATAGTGTTATCATTTGGTTTGTCTCTTAAAATTGGGTGATTGTTTTTCTTGATAGGGAAGGTAGAAGATGAGACTAAGTTTAATACAGGGAGAACAAAGAAATTTACATTTTTCATTTTTTTTTCATATTAGAAGACAAGTCCCCAAAACAAGGGGTTGACTTCAAATTTGGGGAAATCTATGGAAAAATCATCCCAGAAAATATTGACAAAGGATGGTCCTCGTGTCTCCAAGTCAGGAGAATGTGGCTCGAAATTAGTGAGGCAGCAAATTGATGAGCAAGAGCATTCTAGAAAAGTAAAAATCACCCAAAAGAAAATTCCCAATGACAGAAAAGGACATGAATTTAATAAATTTGGACAAAATTTCAATATAGAACTAGTCATTTTTCCCCAAGAGGGAGCATTTCTAGGAAAGAGTCTTCTTAAATGTTATACCCAGAGGAAGAGCATTAAGCTTTACTCAGATCCAAGTCATTGTAATAGAGTTGGCTCAAAGAAAACAGTTTCTAAGTATAATGAATGTGGACAATACTCCAGTTTTAACTCAGACCTTGACAAAAATCTTGGTGTCCAGACTGGTGAAAAATGTTATTGATGTGTTGAATGTGATAAGATATTCCTAAAGAGCAAAGAATTTATTTAACACCTGAGAATTCATACTGGAGAGAAACCTTATACATGTAACAAATGTGAAAAGTCCTTTAGACAGAGACCACACCTTGCTCAGCATCTGAGAATTCATACTGGAGAGAAACCTTATGAATGTAACGAATGTGGTAAGGCCTTCTGCCAGAACATATCTCTTACTCAACATCAGAGAGTTCATACTGGAGAGAAACATTACAGAAAAACCTTCCAACAGAGCACACATCTCACTCAACACCAGAGAATTCATACTGGAGAGAAACTGTACGAATGTAGTAAATGTGGAAAACCCTTCCGTTTTTTGAAGACAGGACTTATTTTACGTCAGAAAATTTACACTTCCGAGAACTCTTTTGAATGTAACATATGTAGGAAAGCCTTCTGCCAGAATACTGAACTTACTGAATATCAGAAGGTTCAGACTGCAGGAAAGCCTTATGAATTTTATGAGAGCGGAAAGGCCTTTAGCCAGAACTCAGCTCTTTCTCGACATCGGAGAATTCACACTGGAAAGAAAGCTCATGAATGTGAAGAATGTGGGAAGGCCTTCTGCTGAAGCACAGAACTAATTCAACATCAGAAATTTCATACTGCTGAAAAACCTCATGAGTGTCATGAGTATGGAAACGTCTTCCAACGGAGGACAGGTCTTACCGAACATCAGAAAATTCATAGTGGAGAGAAATCTTACAAATGTAATGAATGTGGGAAGGCTTTCCACCAGAAGATACATCTTGTTCAGCATCAGAGAATTCATACTAGAAAGAAACCTTCTGAATGTAATAAATGTGGGGTGGCCTTCCACCGAACTCTACACCTTAGCTGACTGCAGAAGATTCATAGTAGAATGAAACCTTATGAATAGGAGAAATATTTCTATCAGTACCCACACTTAGCTGAAAACTGGAGAATGCAAATTGAAGGGATGACCTGTAGATGAAGCTAAATCTCTTTCTAATCTTTAGCAGCCATTCTTAATCTTTTTCTCTCTCCTGTAATTTGCAGGTACCTCTCTTCCCTCCTCATCCCTTCTTCCCCAGCCCTAACCCAGCAAAAATCTTGGACTATTGACTATTAAAGTGTGACCATCTCACAGGGAGCTCGTTCCATTGATTCTGCTCATCCAAAATTATTAGAATCATCCTTTTTTTCCTTTTTTCCTTATTATCATGGAGGAATATGAGGAGTAGCTATCCCTACACTTTACTAAGGGTAAATCATCTGCTTGTTCCTGTGGGTATGCTCCTTTTTGTCTACATTAGAATCTTACTTCAGCAATTATCTCTTGTCTCATGCATCTTCAGTCTGTTCCTCTCTACTTAGGTGGCGAGAAAGCTTTTTCTTCACCATACTGGCAATGTCATCATTAACTAGAATGCCTTTTAGCTGTTTTAATGTTCACTGTTATAGTTTGGCCAGTACAGTACAAGTAATTCCCAACATTTCATGAGACTTAGGGGACAACCTCTTTTAATTTGAGACTCTGGTTCCGGAAGAGACATGTGGACTGGATTAAGAAATTAGCTTTCTGCTGTGAAGGAAAACAAATTTCCATTTCTTGGGGTACTGAAGGCTCTTACTTTACCCTTAGGGAAGAGCTGCAGAACAGCCATGAATCCTGTCAAGAATGTGCATGACTGGGAGCATGTGTCCTGATTTAATCAGAAGCAGTAGTAGTAATTGGAGCTAGAGGGTTGACTTTTGACCTTGTTTCTGTTTTGCCTTCTGTTCTAGTTAGCCACATAGGAGCAGCCTGACCTTGTTCAATGTCCTGACTCTCTCCTCTTCTGAAGGATGCTGTATTGGGGGAACCCAAAAGTCCTTTCAACTTCTGTATAGCTAAAAGGAGGTCAGAGAAGCAAAACAGTGATTTCTTTTCTCTTTTTCCTCTCTCCTAGGACTTGGGAAGGCATAATTGGTCCATGAAGGTCCCAAGGTGCCCTAGAACAGTTATTGATCAATTTTAATCCTATTTCAAGAAATAGTTGATTGTCTTATATTTTTAGGATTATTGTTAATATTCATTATAGGAGTCATTTTTTATAGATTCATATGTTTCTAATGACATATAAAGTTTTCTGATAGTTCCAGTGCTTAGAAGTTCCTATTAAATTTCTCTCTCGAGCCAAATTATGGCTTTATTTTGTGGGGCTGAGCTTTCAGATGCCCTGATGTTCAACATCTGGAGTTTGGGGCTGCTGGCTTCTATCAGATTTGAGTATAAGGAAGGCAGATAGGGTGGTTGAGAATATAAGGATTTTTTTTTCTCTTCTAGAGCACCCTTTTCTTCTGGAGGTTTAGTGATATTAGAAAGAGAATAATTGATAATGGAGGCTTAGTGATAAAGTTTTTTTTCACAATTGCTAACAAACATTCTTCAGTTAGCTCTGTAAAAATGCCTACCCTTGACTGTCAACTCCATCCATCTCTCCTGCTTTTCACAGCCCAACTTTTTGAACCAGTGTCTCCAATTTCTCACTTCCACCTCAGTGCCTTACAATTTGGTTTTTTGTTTTTAGTCCTCTACTGAAGCTATCTTCTTAAAAGTCACCAGTGGGTAGATGGAATAATAGATGGAGTGCTAGATTTGGAGTCAGGAAGACCTGAGTTCAAATCCTGCCTCAGACACTTATCAGTTGTGTGATTATGCTTAACTTTCTCAGTCTCAGTTTCCTCATCTATAACATGAAAATAATAATAGCACATAGCTCCCAGGGTCATTGTGAAGATCAAGTGAAGTAGCTTCTGTAAAGCACTTTGCAAACCTTAAGGCACTTATGAAGATGTTAGCAATTATTATTACCTCCCAGTCACTAAAAACAGATGTTCATCTTTCATTCCTTGTGCTCCTTTGCTTCCTACCTAGAAAGTATTTGACACCCAAATACTCCTTTTTGTGTGGAGGTGGATACTCTCTCCTCCCTTTTCTTCACAGCTTCCGCACTTAGATTTCCTGCTACATCCTAAACTGCTTCTCCTCCGTACACTTTGCTAGCTTCTTATCCTTTCCCCAGTCCCTTAATGTGGATGTTCCCCAAGGCTTTCCCCCAAACCTTTGGTCTCTATAGTCTCCCCATTGGGAATTTCATCTAGTCCTGTTATATCAATATTAGAATTACAGAGTAACTTTAAAGGAATAGTGTCAAAAGCCAGGAGCCAAGAAAAAGATGGAATTAAAGGAGCAAGGCTGGGCAGCAACCTCTCTAATTTTAAGAAAAATTTTGCTAGCATCAGCTTTCTCCCCCAAGACCTGTATTAGAAATATTAATTTGGCAGCTATGTAGAGGAAGTTTTGGTAAGGGGAGGAACTCCTCACTTTCTGACCTCCTTGCCTTGAATTTTGGTGATTTCTGTGTCTGGAATACTATTTCCTCACATCTCCATCTATTGAGTTCCTGTAGATACTTGAAAGCCCAGACTCCACTGTCACCTTCTTTCCTGATGCCACCAGTTAATAATGACTATTTGTCCCCCTGAGACCTATTAAAAACTTTGCTTTCTCATATGAATCATTTTGTATTCATGTTATCTGTATTATAGCCATCTGCTGGACTCATGAGGATAGGGACTGTGTTTTATATGAATTTTATATGTCCCATAGGTCCTTGATTAATGCTCCATGCAGTTGATGTATAATAAATGTTGAATTGAATTCAATATGAAAAAGAGTTCATTGGGAGCATACTATTGGATTTGTAGTGAAGTGAAACTCTATAAATGGGTGCTGGTTGCCCAAAACTACTGGTGCAGTGCCTACTGTGCTGTGAACTTCTCAAAAGTGCCCTATGTCTCTCTCTTCTTCTGCCCCTTTCACACATGGTACCCACCCCCTTAAAATTACCATTTTTCTCAGAGCATTTGAGTGTGAGTTATTTTAATCTACTTGATTAAATGAATTCTCAACTCTCTGACTTTGTTGAAAATATTAGCATGTTAACCCAAAAGAATTTGTTATCAGTAGCCTTATGACAATTGATAATGTAAAGCAGAGATGAGGTGGAAGGGAACTTAGATGTCACTTGGTCAACACCACTCCCTCCATTTTACAGACTGAGCAAACTGGTGAGTTGCCCAAGGCCACCTAATGAGTGGCAGAGCAATAATTTCTTTCTTTCTTTCTTTCTTTCTTTCTTTCTTTCTTTCTTTCTTTCTTTCTTTCTTTCTTTCTCTCTCTCTTTCTTCCTTCCTTCCTTCCTTCCTTCCTTCCTTCCTTCCTTCCTTCCTTCCTTCCTTCCTTCCTTCCTTCCTTCTTCCCTCCCTCCCTCCTCCTTCCTTCCTTCCTTTCTTTTTTTTTTAGAGCAAGAATTTCAATGTGGGTTCTTTGATGCCAGATTCAGTGATCTTTTCACTGTACATTCCTGGTTTGGGACTCTGTTGTCTGAGAGCAAATAGAATGGAGAATCAAGGCTTTGCAGTGAGTGAGAGGGAGGACTTAAGAGCTAAATGTGAATAACGTGTTCATTGAAGTTGGCCAGTCAAACATTGAGCATCTACTATATGCCCTCCATTATGCTAAGTCCTAGAGATACAAATATGAAAAAAAGATAGTCCCTGCTCTCAGTGAGTTTACAGTCAAATGGAGGAAGAGAACATAAAACAAAGCCAAAAAGCAGGGAGAGGAGGGAGAAGGGGAAGGGGTGAAAAGAAGGTACAGGAGCATGATGGAGAAATCCAAAGGAGTGAAGGCAGATGGGCAGTGAAAAGATGGTTGGCCTGAGAACCCTCTTTAAATGGAGGTTTTGAGAGGAAGTCTTCACTCCATCCTCCAACCAGAGGGGTTCCAGGGGCAGAGGGCACTAATGAGGTGTGAGGACCAAGGCTATTGTGATCTTTCAGGATGATGAGGCTCCTGGTGGCTTGTTGGAATCCAGAGGAGAGTATCTTCAAGGTGGGAAATGAAGAGAAGATGATTCATCAGCAAAGACAGATTTCATTTAGACATCTCATCCAAATGGTTCGACTGCTCTCTTTGTTGGCCCCTTCTCTTTACCCATTTTTAGAATAGAACTTGGAGTACATTACCAGATGGTGTCTAGGTAAGGAAAGAAAAGCTATTCTAATGGATTCTAGCAATAAGTAATTTTTCTAGTTGTTCCCACACTGTTGCTTAAGGTAGCACAGGAGAGAGGAGAGTATAACATCATGAGATATCAAATCTGGAAGGTTCCTTAGATCATAAAATGTCAGAGGTGAGAAACCTAAGAAATTAAATGCCGCTAATACAGCCCTCAGCACAGAGAGTCTGTGGTCTGGGAAGGCCCTTAGAATACAGAACGTTAGAGATGGAAGGGAGGGACTATAGCGAACATCTTATCCAAGCCCTTCATTTGACAGAAAAGGAAATTGGCCCACAGGAGCATCTAGGTCTTTGCAGTCACGTACATAATTAAACCTCGTTTAAATATAGTCTTATTACTGGAATCAACAATCCTAATTCCATCTCCAAGACTCCAGTTACAACCAAGCTGCCTAGAAGCCAAACGGATCCAAGCCATCACCAATATAATCTTTATTATCTATAGGGGATCATGTTTCAATGAAACCATTGGATAATTGAGATTTTTTCCCCCACTATCAATTTCTCAAGAGTTCTGGGTTGAAGAGCATCTTATGGAATCAGCAGTCACTGACCAATGCCCCTGGAAAATCACTGGAGAGATTCACCCAGCCCTTATAAAGAGGTGTAATTTGATTTCTTCTCCTGAAGGGAGGCATTTCTGCTACAATCATATGGGTCATTAAATCACATGCAGTCCAGGCCTCCCATAGGACACCCTACCATGAAGGACTGGGGCCCATTGTAGAGAGCATGCCAAAGAATGAAGGTCAAAGGGGTGGTATTTGAAGAGAAAAATATTATTGCTAAGCAGAGCTGTGGCCGAGTAGGCCATAGAGCATGATTTAAGATGCACTAGGAAGCTGCTTCATTCAGAAATATCACCTCTACTGGCCTGGTCCCTGCAATCCCACCATTTGAGTTGCAGTGGCTGCCTTCTCTAGGCTTCTCTGTTAAAATATAAACCTCTAGTGGTAAGGGATGCTGTTAAGCTCTTACACCTGACTAAATTAATATGCTGCCTCCATCTTTTCCCCAACAGGAAGGGCTGGGAAACATGATCCAGAACAAATCAAAGAAAGTGTGTCACCCTAGACTGAAAAAGAAAGACTAGGGTGCCCTGAAGGCTGTGGCTTCTAGGCTTTCACAAGGGATGCCCTGCGCTAATATTCAAGAATCGAGGCCCAAGGGAAAGGGAGGAAACTTCAAATAGGATAAAACAGTAATAAAAGGCGGGATTTGTGTAGCGCTTTAAGGGTTACAAAGCACTTGGCAAATATTTCTCCATTTGGTCCTTACAACAATCGTGGGAGGCAGGGAAGCGCTATTATTACCCCCCATTTACAGGTGAGGAAACTGAGGCAGGCAGTTATTAAGTGAATTGCCCAGGGTCACACAAGTAGTAAGTGTCTGAGGCTGGATTGGAAATCAAGTCCTCCCAACTCCAAGTTCAGTGTTCTAGCCACGGCACCACCTAGTTCCCTCAAAAACGGGAGCTTCCAAGACGAGGCCAAAATGTAGCTCACCTTATTCGAATTAGAATTCCCAGGGACTTTAATTTTGTTTTTTATCTCCTCAGGACTTGGCACACAGTAAGTAGGTGCTTAATATAATACATGCCTATTGGATTGAATGGGAGTGGATGTCCAAGAAGACTCCAGTGACTTTTTCCCATTGCAAAGACGCTAGCTTGTATACCCTGCTCCTTTTCAGTTGACTTCAAACATTTAAAAACGGGCAAGTAATTTCCATTTACTTGGCCTCTATTTACCCATATGCACATCCATTTCCCCAGCTACAACTTAGAACCATATTCTTCCCCTCACCAAACAGTCACAATATGGAACCCAGTAGGCTCCATGAAAAGATGGGAGACTGGCCTATGGGGGCCTAGACTGTAAGAGGGCCATCTGGGTCTGCACAAAGGAAGCACAGTGGAAGAGGTCCTTGGCCAGGAGGAGGGAGCTTTTGATGCTGTTTCTCCTCAAGGTATCCTCTGATGTGTACATCCCCTTCATCTAGAGGGAAGCCTCCTTGGATATCTTGGGCCCCTTTTACTCACTCAGTTCAAAGAACATGTTGTAGGCAGCTCTGATCCACTGCTGGGGGCTTCTGTGTCAAAGAAAGAGCCCAAGAGGATTGGGAGGCAGAGGGTAGAAAAGCTTAAAAGTAGTGGAAAGCTAGCTGGCCTCCTGTTCCTCCTGGTTTCCTCCTATCCTGAGGATGACTTCCTTTGCATTTCTTTATGGAAATTGCCATCATGTCAGGTATTTTCAGGATGTGACCCACTCAATCCGTGCACTCGTTAGCAGTGAGAAGGCCAGCCCAGAGGAGAGCCCCAGGCTCCAGCTCTGATACTGTTTCACGCTGACTGCTTGTGCCACCTCGGGCAAGTCACCTCATTTTTCTTGAGTCTCTGTCTCCTCATATGTAAAATATGGGTAATGATGCTTGCCCTTATGACAAGAAATGAAAACAATAATGATGAGAGCTAACATTCCCATAGAGATTCAAGGTTTGAGAGTACTTTTCGTATGATTTCACTCCTTCCTAACAACAATTCTGTGAAGTAGGTGCTGTTCCCATTTTACAGATGAGGAAGCTGAGCCTCAGAGTGAAGTAACAATGGGAACATAGTCCTATATCTAATAAAGGTGAGAGAGAGAATTTGAACTCAGGTTTCTGCTGACTCCAACTCTAGCACTCATACAAATAAGGTGTTTTACACCTTTTAAAGCACTTTTAAAATGTCTTAGGAGTTTGAGGCTTATTTCTTGATCTGTGATTTCATCAGTGTGGTGAAGTCCCAGTGAGGAAATGCCCTTTACCAGTGCAGATCAGTTACTGTTCTTCTGCCTAGAGTCTTCAAGAATTGGCTGAACCACTAAGAGAACAAGTGGTTTACCAAGGATCACACCATCAGAGACACAGTTATGCTGCCCTCTACACCAGAGGATCTGATGGTATTGGAGGAATGGCCCTACAATTTGATTCAATGGACCTGAGTTCAAATCCTATTTCAAATATGTTCCTTAAATCTTATCTCTAAGGTCCTTTTCCAGATCTAAGTCCTGTGACCTCTCTGAGCTTCATTTGCAAAAAGAGGCTAAACTAGATGGTCTCCAAGTTCCCTTCCAGGTTCAAAAACTCTATGAAATAACAGGGACCACCCATGGTCAGCAAAGGTCTTCTGGTGGTCTAAGACTGGACCCTTATAGAACAAATGCTTAAGTATGCCCATTAACCATTGCCCTAAATTCACCAGTGACTTTGATTCATCCCCTCCAGGATGAGGAAGATATTATTGGGCAGTGGCCCTGGGAGCAAACAGAATAGGTATTGTATGCTCTTGTCCTACTGGGGCAGTCTAGGAAAGACCCAGACTGCGGCATACACTGCTGCTTGAAATCAGCCCCAGTCTTACATCAGGACTAGGGACAGCTCCCAGGGCTCAGCACCATGGTCAGCCTTAAGGGCTCTGCAGCAGTTAACTCCAGTTTTACTAGAATTTGACAAAGTAATTGTAGTTTGACAATGGCTCATAGGCTTGACAGTTGAAATGAGATTTAGGGATCTTCTAGTACAGCCTCCTAATTTTACAAATGAGCCAGTTGAGGTCTAGAGATTCCAAGACATGGGCTCAAACCAAAGTGCTTGACCACATCCCCAAATCTTTCCACTCCACTGAGAGAACACCTTTAGGGTGTCTCCAAAAGTCTTGGTGCAGTTTTAAGCTATTAAGGAGAGGAGAGCCTGGAATACAATATTCCAAAAGGCAAACGATAAAGGCTCATAACCAAGATTAACCTATGTGGCAAAACAGGGAATTATATGATGGCTATTTCAGGAGGCAGAGGAATTTTGAGCCTTCCCAATTAAAGGACAAGAACTAAGCAGAATCTTTGAAATGCAGTTAGTCAACAAGCATTTATTAAGCGATTCTACTGAGTGCTAAGATGCAAAGAGAGGCAAAACCCCAAAAGGCCAAATCCAGTCCATGCTTTCAAGGACATCATAGTCTAGTGCCAATTCGAGAATTAGGAGAGATGCAGAAAGGTCAATTGTTGTTGTTGTTCAGTTGTGTCTGATTATACGTGACCCCATGGAAAGTCCATGGGGTTTTCTTAGTGAAGATGCTGAAGTGGCTTCCCATTTCCTTCTCTATCTGTCCCATTTTTACAGACAAGAAACTAGGGCAAGTGATTTGTCCAAGATCACACAACTTGTGTCTGAGGCTGAATTTGAAGTCAGATCTTCCTTATTTCAGGACCGGTGCTCTATCTGTTGCACCACCTAACTTCCCCAGAAAGGTAAATACATTTGATCAACTGAAAGGGACAATAAAATTACTTACATTTTAATGGTGAAGAAAAAAAGTATTCTCAGAACCCTAATATTTTCAAGGTGCATCAATAAAGTTAAATAAGAAAGGTTGAGTGCTTGAGAATAGCTTTGCTCCTTCTTTATAATCTTGGGGGGAGAAAAAGGAAATATATTAGGGAGGAAAGGAGAAAAGGGCAGGAGCTCTTTCCTAACAATTCTATGAAGGAAGTGCTACTCCCATTTTACAGATGAGGAAGTTGAGCCTCAGAGTGTAGTAACAGTGGGAACATAGTCCTATACCTAATAAAGGTGAGAGAGAATTTGAACTCAGGTCTCTGCTGACTCCAACTCTAGCACTCCTACAAATAAAGTGTTTTGCAATGAAAAAGCACCTTTAAAATGTCTTAGGAGTTTGAGGCTCATTTCTTGATCTGTGATTTCATCAGTGTGGCAAAGTCCCACTTTGGAGACAAGAACACTTGTCTTTACTTTCTTTGCAAAGGTATGTGTGGGGGAGGGGTGGCAATAAGAGGAAAAATTACAAGAGGACCAGATGGAGAGAAATTGACAATGACAGCCATAAACATGAATGGGGATGAATTCACCCACAATTTTTTTTAAAATTCAAAGTACAGTGGATAAAAGGGAGAATCTAAAAACATGTTGTTTACAGTAAACACACTTGAGGCACAAAGATTCACTCAGAATTAAAATTAAGGACTAGAGGAAAGTATACAAGGTGTTCCAAAAATCTGAGAGCAGTTTTAAACTTTAATAACTTCATAAATATAAGTGCTACAAACTTACAAAATGTTTGAAAGCTTCATTTAAAATTTTAAATACTGACATGCCAAATTCCTGTTCAGCTGACCACCTGCAGCCCAAAAACCTCCCAAGTATAGCCCAAATCAGGTAAAAATCTAATTGAGAAATATTTAACAAAATTAATAAAATATAATAAAATTCAGATAATGTTAATTTGTGGTTTTCTAAGTCAGTATGTGATTTGCAGGCATGTTTCTATTTGAGTTTGATATCACAGTGATATGTTCTTTCTAGTCAATTTTCAAACTTTATGAAAACTTTTCAACCACTGCTGCTCAGTAACTGAAATTTACTTATAATCCTAGCTTTAAGGTCATCCAAAGAACAAAGTTTTGATGCATACATGAGTTTTTAATGTGACCTCACAAAAAATGTCTAATGGATATAGATCAAGTGATCAATATGGCCAAACAAGCAAGAGGACCTCCTCTAACGAATCCATGGATCTGAGAAATGGTCATCCAGAAATGAGTACATTCACTGCATAATGATAGGGTACCCCACACTTTTTCAATTAAAAATTGTTATTGACAATTAAAATTAAGTTAAGTATAAAAGAAATTTCTATAATTAAATCTTGAATTGCCATTTGTGTAAGTTTGTAGCATTTATGCTTTTGAAATTATTAAGCTTAAAAATGTATTGAATTTTGGGACACCCTTTATTCTGCTTCAGGTGAAGTAAAACAGACACATTTTCATACAAGGTAACAGTAAAAATAGGGTGAAAAGAGATAACCATGGAGACCGTGTTGTATTCAATGACTTCATAAGTAATGAAACAATATCAATATTTAATATATATTTTTATGTTTTAGTTGTTGTTTCATAAGCACAGGGGTCAGGGCCCCTGCCTTTAGGTTAACATTGGGAATTTAAAGCCCTTTTCCCAGGCTGATGATGAATTCTTGCCCTCACAAACTCCATGCTCTAGCCAAACTGGCTGGTTTGCTATACGGGACATTCTAGCTGACCTTCTCTCTCCTACCCGTTCCTCACTACACAAACTGACCCCTCCCTTCCTGACCACTCTCCCTCTCCAACTCTGAGGTTCAGCTTCGGCAGACCTTCATGATGCACCGTGTATTTTGTAAGCATCTTGTGTCCCCTTCCTGAGGTCATAAGAGGTGCCCACTAGGTGGACATTAAGGAGAGAGACAACTTGTGTTCTTGCTCTTCTCTCTCCTAAACACAGGGTTCTCTGGAACTTCCCTTGAGGGGAAGATGGCTGTCTTCCACGGAGCAATCCTAGGGGCTGTTTGCATGTGTTTGCAGGCGTGTTTGACTCCTAGAGAAGTTGGACCTGGTCCTCGGACACCTAGCTGCCTCTTGCTTGTTTCTCTCCCTGAGTCACCAAACCGTGATGTGGACAAATGGACTTTTCAGTAGGGTCTATTTTTTGAATTCAGATAATCCTGGGTTCCTCAGTTAAGGGCTGACTGGCATCAGGAAGAACTGTCCACACTCACTCCCTTCTCCAGGGCAGCTAGATGATGCAGTGGATAGAATGCCCCACCTAAAGTCAGGAAGACATCTTCCTGAGTTCAAATCTGGTCTCAAACACTAGCGGTGTGTGACCCTGGGCAAGTCACTTAACCCTATTTGCCTCCATGTCCTCATCTGTAAAATGAGCTGGAGAAGGCAAGCCATGGCAGTACTTTGTCAAGATAGGTCCACAAGATAAAGGGATTTTCCAAGTCGACCAGATAATCTTCAATGATTCTTACAGGACCACCTGTAGTGTCTAAGGTTTGATGACATCGTACTAGGGTGAAGTCACAGGAGAAACGCCAACTTCATTTAATGGTGGAAAGCACTAACAAGGGGCAGGAATTGTGGGAGGCTCCCTGGAGGAGGCAGCCCCTGAGCCCAGACTAGAAGGACAACAGGGACTCTGGGAGTGACCAGGTCCAGGGAAGAGGGCCTGAAAGAACTCCCAGGGACCAGCTGCAAACACGCAGGGGGGGCCCTGAGGCCACCATCTCGCTGTTGTGTCCCGGCCTCGGACGGATGCGGACGGATTACCCCAGGGATATCTCAGGGACCCCTAGGCTGAAGCCTGGAACGCCGGGCTCCCCGAGCATGCGCAGAAGCCGCCTCAGGCCGCTGCACTGGGTTTCCCAGAAGCCCTCGCGGCCCGGGCGGGGGAGGGAGCGCGGCCCACGCGGGACTTCCTTTCCCTCCGTTCTTTCGTCCTCGCGCCCTTAGCATCTGTCTCGGATCCCCTCAGGCCTCGGTTCGGCGCCGCCTTCGAGGCCGAGCAGCGGAGACCCCGCTGCTGAGAGAGGTAGTGCCGGGGAGCGGGCGGGCAGTGGGGATACGGGGAGGGAGCGGGGCCTCGGGCGCCATGTTCCTGGGCGAGCTTCCTTCTCGCTGGGCCAGTCCTCTGCGGGAAGCCGAACCGGCCGCTTCTGCGCATGCTCTCTTCCGAGGCCCTCGCCTGGCTGCTCTTGCGCTCGCGCACTACTTATCTGGGAGCTTGGGGGCGGACTTTGAGCCAAACCTGGTCGCTTCTGCGCATGCCGGTCTCGGGTCTCCAAAGGCCGGAAGATTGCCACGCCTTCTCCCCGAGTTGATGTGCTCATTGGTCCCTGAGGGGGTGAGGCTAGGACTGAGACCCAATCAGAAGCGCCGCCTCTTCCCCTGCTTCTCCTTCTCTTGTACCTTTCCTCCTCCCATTGTCCCTGGCTCCTCCCTCCAGGGCTGCCGGCTCTGGCCTTCCTAGTTGTGCTGGGATCTCGTGCAGTTGCTTTAGGCTTCCCTGGAGGCCGGAGGCCTTCCAACTGTCAGTCAACAAATCCTAATTCTACTAGGGGGAGAACGGGACCAAAGGCGAGGCAGCCCCTTCCCCTGAGGACCTTAGCCTCTGCTTAGGGCAGTTTAAAGACACCCAGACGCCGTGATTGGGGAGGGGAGTCAGGAGGGGGCTCTGGTAGGAGCCGGAGCTGGGGCCAGGCGTCTAGGGAGTTAAGGACCAAAGAGGCAGAGGTGAGGGGAGACGGCATGCCAGGCGTGGGAAAGCGCATGGGCAAAGGCCTGATGATGAGAGAGAGGACACAGAGCTATCTGATAAGCTGGAGCTCCTAGTTAAATGTAGGCGGGAGGAACTTCTGTCTGGGGCCCTGGAGCCCTAGGGAGCCACTGAAGCTCGTGGAATGGAGCATTGGCAGCATCAGTCAGGACCAAGTATTTGTAGGGTGTTGGGTGTTGTGCTGAAGCTGGTCTGCCCTCAGGGAGCTTATAGTCAAAATGATGAGGTGTAGGCTCTGGGACCCCACCTTAAGCTCTCCATAGTGAAATGCTTAAGGCCTCTGCAAATGCCTCATCAAGAGGGAAGATTCAATCGGATTTCAAGGGCTTTCCCAGAGCATGTACCTCAGAGATTCAAGGGGGCTCCCAGAGCCTACACTTCATCAAAAACAACAAGTAGAGTTGGAAAGGGGGAGAGGGTGAGCCTTGTAGGGAAAACCTTCCCAGGTGGGTTGAGTGCAGCCTGGGGAGGGATGAAGGCGGCTTTGGGCTGAGCCTCCTTAGGTTGGACCAGTTGTCTGGCACTGGGAATAGAATCCCTGCCCTCAAGCAGCTAATTTTTATTTCAAAGTTTTTACTGATATTTTCTGTTTGTTACATCACGATAGTACCTCGTGTCCCTCCCCCTCCCAGAGAGCCATCACATATGGCAAATAAGGATTTGTAGAGAGAAGAACCCCCGAAAACGTCTGAAAGCCCGCTGTGTGGACCCTCTTTTCCCAGAGGGAGGGGGGTTGTCCTCTCTTCATTCCCAGTCCCCTTGGAGCTTTATCATCTTGTTACATTGTTGCTGTTTGTTTTTGGTGTGTTGTCCTCATTTACATTGTTGCGGTTACTGTATACAGTGTTTCTTGGCTCTGCTGACTTGGCTCTGCATCAGTTCATACAGGTCTTTCCAGATTTTTCTGTATTCACCACAGGTGTTGTCTATTGTAGGACAGCAGTATTCTATGACATTCATGTACCACAGTTTCTTTAGTTATTTCACAGTTGTGGGGCATCAACTTTATTTCCAATTTTTAGTTCTCAAAAAGCACTGCCATAAATATTTTTTGAGGATATGGGGACTTTTCTCTTGACTTCACTGGGGCATAAGCCCCACAATGAGTCTCTGGTTCAGAGTAGGGGCATTTTAATTCCGTTGTTTGCATAATTCCTCATTACTTTCCAAAATGGTTATGCCAGGGGTGGGGGAACAGGGACCTTTGAGGCACGTGTAGCTTTCTAGTCCGTAAGTGTGAACTTTTGACGGAATCAAACTTATACAACAAATCTTGTACTTGAGGACCTAGAAGACCATTTGTGACTTTAAAGCCACAGGTTCCCCACCCCTGAGTTATACCATTTCATAGCTCTGCTGACAGGGTGCAGACCCAAGCCAAGACTTTTCACCCCTTACTCCAAAAGAATTTGAGGCCCATTTGTCCGTAGGCCCTGGAAAACCCCACCTTGAATCTTCCACTTGAGCTGGCTTTTCATGTCCAAATCCGTTAGCCTTAACCTAGCCTAGCCCTCCATTGTCTGTTACTTCTAGTCACCCCAGACTACTTAACCACCCCTAGATCCCTCCCACAGACTTTCTGTATGTAAGATCCATCTTGCCTCCATGAAAGTGCTCAGATTCACTCTGACTCCCTGGCATTAGCATTATAAATGCTCAGATACTTTTGAGAATCTACCCAATATGGCAGACCTTTAATAGATTTTGTTTTTCTTTGTCAGGAAGAAGGCTTGGGTTGAATTCGATGGGGCAGGACTCAGCATGTCAGTATTTTGGGGTCTTGAGCACCCCTTAACCTCAATACCACTAGCAATGTGTTAGTGTGTTTGTTATTCCACAACCCTTACAACATTAACTATTGCTATTTTTTAAATCATTTTTTGCCAGTTTGCAGGGTGTCAGTGTAACCTCAGGGTTCTTTTGGTTTTCATTTCTCTTATGAGTGGTTTGGAGCATTTTTCATGTGGTTGTGAATACCTTGTAGTTCTTTTTTTGAGAACCGTTCACATCCTTTGGGGAATGGCGCTTGGTTTTGCATATGTTTATTAGTCATTTATATGTCTTGCATGCCAAACCCTTATCAGAAATTTGATACAGAGGTTTTTTTTTTCCCATTCAGTCACTTCCCTTTTTATCATAGGTGCATTAATCTTGTCTATACAGAAGCATGTCAGTTATATATATTCAAAGTTAGTTATTTTATATTTTCTAATAGCCTCTTTCAGAATACATCTCCTGCCCATAGCTGTGAGAGATATGTGATCTGCTGTGTAATCTCACTTTTTTGTAGTATGATCTTTAATGTTAAGGTCATGTGTCCAGCTAGAACAGGGGTAGAGAACCTGTGGCCTCCAGGCCACACATGTGGTTCACTACTCCCCTATCTAGAGTGTGTTGTGGAATGCGACATAAGGTTTTGCTCTAAGCCTGATTTCTGCCAGATCACTTTCCAATTTTCCCAGCAGTTTTTATGAAATGGAGATTTTTTCCCCAGGTAATTTATGTTTTCACTTTATCAAACACTGGGTTATTGAGTTCTGCTGTTTCTGAGCACCCCTTCTCTCATCTGTTGCAGTGACCAGTTTATCTAATTCTTTAGCCAGTAACTAGGTGGTTCTGATTACTGCCGCTTTATAATATCGTTTAAGATAAGAAAGTGATATCCTCTCTTCATTCTTACTTCTTTAATATTCTTAGAATCCCTTAATATTCTACATCTTTTTATTTTTCTAAATGAATTTTGTTATTATTTTATCATGTTCTACATAGGGTCCTCTTGGTAATTTGATTGGTATAGCATTAAACGTATACATTCATTTTGGTGATGTCATTTTTATTATATTGGCACAGCCTAGTTTAGCGGTTCTCTACCTGTGGGTCATGACCCCTTTGGGGGTTGAACAACCTTTTCACAGGAGTCACAGGGGTCGCCTAAGACCTTTGGAAAATGCATATTTCTGATGGTCTTAGGAACCAAGGCTCCTCTATCCATCTCCAGGCGGGTCCCCCACATGCAGATACACCCACATATGACAGTATATGAGGTCTTGGCATTAGGAAGGTCAAGAACCCCTGGCTTAGAATATTCCTCTAGCTGTTTTAAATTCTTCTTTGTTTCTTTAAGAAATAGTTTGTAGCTGAATGTGTCAAGCATGTGCTTTGAAAGGCTGACCCCCAGATATTTTATGCTATTTGTAGTTATCCAGGATGGCATTTTCCTCTCCATTATTGTCTCTTTTGTTTTGTTACTATTAATTATAAGTGCTGTGAGTTTCTGAGGATTTGCTTTGTGGCTGCAATTTGCTGAAACTATTGTTTCAACTAAGTATCTTTGCTGTTTCCCTAGGATTTTTTGTTGTATCATCGGCAGAGATTGTGTTATCACCTCTGCTCATCTCTGTCTCTTTACTCTCTTTCTCTTATCTTGCTCTTGCTAGCACTTCCAGAACTATATCTAGTAGGACTGGGCAGAGTGGGCAGAGCGGGCAAGCATCCTTGATTGATGCTTAGAACAAAGTTTTTAAAGATCCAAATGACAAAGATTCAGGTATCCTTATCTCAATCATATCCTGCCATACTGGGGAAGTAGCTTGGGTAAGACTAGGCTTGTTATCAAGGACCCAAGAAGTCGTGGGGAAGGTCAGTCGTCTTTTATCAAAATGTATCTTACAGGACAAAGGATGCTCCCTGAGAGGGGGCCACAATCTCAGAGACATCTGCATAGAAGCCGGATCCCAGAGAATCTAGCATTCTGACTTACAGTATGATAAGGAACACGTCCTTTTTGGTGCCTGAGGTTTGGGGGGTGAAGGTTTTGATGTCAGGATATCAGACAGAAGTCCTTTTAGGTGCACCCCGAGGTTCCTTCGAGGGAGCCAGCCTTTGCGAGCCGCGTCACCTTGAGAGGAATGAGGGTACATCACTAAGGTCTCTTATCTGAGCCCCGGATTGGGCCTGTTTGGCTCCCCATACATCTTCTCCTTCTCTCTACTGCAGACCCTCATTCCCTCGACTCATCACCTCTATCTGGTCTCTCTTTTCTTTGTGTTCTTCACGCAGTCAGAGCTTCCAAGGTTCCCATTCTCTCCCTTCTCCCCTCTAGTTGCTGCCCCCCACTGCTGCCTAGGGATTGCCCCTGATCCCCCTTTTCCATCGTCCCTTGAATGTTAAAGAACAAAGCCAGTTATTGCCGGTGTCATGGTCGGGTCCCTCTCCCACCATGTCCCTGAATAAGCAGCCCACCACTGATCCGTATCTTCCCCTGGTCACTTTTTAAATTTTTTTCATGTTTGCCTGAAAATGTCCTCCCTGTGCCCATTAGGAGCTTACATTCTAATGGGAAAGACAACATAGAAACAGGAATTAAGAAGATATGGGAGGGGCGGAGCCAAGATGGCCGCGTAGAAGCAGCAAAGCACCACAGCTCCCACACAAACACGCCAAAAAACTCATAAAATGGGACGCTAAACAGATTTTCAAGCTCCAAAACTCTCCACAAGACAGAAAGCAC
>CM053594.1:6896668-6917938 GCA_028646575.1 Pseudocheirus occidentalis | reverse complement strand
CTACCCTGCTGGAAAGCTAGAGAGGTGTTGGAGGAGGGCATAAAAGGAAACAGATTGTGTGAGGGGCCTTACAGTGTGATCAATGTTCTGGGCTGGGGAGTAGGGACAAAAAGGGGAGAAAATCTGTAACTCAAAACCTTGTGGAAATGAATGATGTAACCAAGAAAATAAATTAAAATTTAAAAAAAAAAAGAAGATATGGGAGAGAAGAAGGAGAGAAAGACCTGTGGAGATGAGCCAACTGCTGCCTCCTGTGCACACTGTGATCTCTAGGGGCACAAATGCAAATGAAGAGAAGGACTGTTCCTGCCCGTTAGGAGCTTACAGTTTAATGGGGGAAGAAGGGAGTGGGGGGAGGAAGGGGCATGGAGCTGGCGCAGAGCCGGAGGGCAGGAGAGGCCCCAGAGCCCCTGGTTCTGCCCTCAGCCAGAGGGGAGCAGGCAGAGTCCGTCTCAACGGGACAGTGAGGGTCCCAGCAGCGCACTCCTGGGGGCTCCAGAGGAGGCATCAGCTGCGCGCTTGGCACATAGTGGGCCCACATTAAAGCTCCACAAAGCTCTTTTTCTCTCTCCTTTTGTTTTCCTTCTCTGGTCCACGTCTTGTTCTCCATCTTCCTCTGCCTTCCTTTGCTGGGCTTTATCCTCTTCTTGCCTCTTCTCTTCCCCTTCTGTTTCCCTCCTCTTCTCCTCTTACCCCTTCCAAGCTTCTTGATGTGACCACTGCTGTGATCACTTCAGACTCTTAGGTCCTGTTAAGTTTTGATTCTGCTTTTCCTCGAATGGCCTTATCCGCCTCTGCCATAAGGCCACTTGTGCTTTTTTGCATCTTCCTATCTCAATCTGAATTCCTTGGCCTGCCCCTCTCCTCCCAAGCCTTTCCCTTTACTCACTTCCCCATTTCTGCTTGGGGTGTTACTGACGCTCCTCCTCAAGCAAGTCTATCACTTGCCAATCCCTTCTCCTTGTGCTTCCTGGTACAGCATCACAGAGTCACAGAAAGAGAGAGCTACCAAGGACCTTCAGGGCCAGCCGATTCTGCCTGGGGGTGTGTGTGTGAATAAACCAGTACCAGTCAGTGAATAAGCATTCATTAAGCACTTCCTGTGGGTCACACAGTGTGCAGAAGCACTGTGAATGCAGTCGACCCCTGCTCTCCAGGAACTTACCATCTAGTGGAAGAAACAGGAAAAACCCTACTAGCAGCCACATGCCAGAGAAATGGAAGGTCCTGGAACTGAGGTGGAATTGGGAAAAGCTTCCCATAGATCTGGGACTCAGAGGAAGCCCATTCTGACCTCTGGGGCCAGCCAAGAGAATCTGATTCCTCCATGTGACCGTTTTCCCATCCCAAAGTCAGCAGCCTTATCCCCGGCCTTCTCTTCTGGTGCCTGCACTGCTCAGTCCCGTCACTTGATCCTCACGTGACACTCAGACACCTTCACTCTCCTGGTTGGTCACCTCTGGACTTTCACTGTGTCCTTGGCGTTCTTCTTAAACCCAAACCGGATACAATCTCAGGGTGAGCTCTGACCAGGACAGAGAAAGGAGGGGGCTCAAGATGGCATTTGCTGTGTAGCTGCCACAGCAAGTTGCTAGCCCATGATGCGCTTTGCAGTCCATTAAAACTTCCAGATCTTGTTCAGAACGAAGGCTCTCTGAGCGGGTCAGCTCCATCCTGTATTTGTGAAGTTGGTCTTTTGTGCCTAAGGGTTAAGCCGGACACCACTGCCTCTGTTTGATTTCATCTGATTCAGCCCCGTGCTCTAGACTGTAGGGGTCCTTTTGGATTCTAACTCCATCCAGCAAAGTGCTGGGGAAAATTCAGAGTATCGGCCATGCACTTTACCCAAGCCACTGATGAAACGATGCTAAGCGTTCCAGGACTCAGCACAGATCTCTGGGCCCTCCTCCGGACACCTCCTGCCCTGTTGACGTTGAGCTCTGAATCTGGCTGGCCAGCCAGTTCTGTCATTATCTGCTTGGGACGGCTCCATCTTCTTCACAAGAACAGAATGAGATCCTTCACCGAAAGCTTGCCTAGCCTCTACATGAGTGGTGTCTGCAGCCTTGCCCTCAGCCGCTCATTCAGAAATCCTGTTACAAGAGGCAGGAAGGCTGGGCCGGCGTGATGGGCTCTTTGTAAGCCCTGCCCCCCTTTCCAGACCAAGGGCTCTCCCTGGTCTTCGCGGCCTCCTCTCCCCCTGCCCCAGGATGAAGAGGGATACAGTTACATTGAGATGCAGTGACCAGATGTAAGAGGAACACGCCCGTGGACTCCAGCTGAAGAGCCTTCTACAGCCATCTTTCCTAGCATTCTCCTAGGAATCCAAGTCAGGCCTCCTGGCCTGTACTTTTCTAACTCTGTGCTCCTCTTTTTTTTTAAAATCAAGACATTTCCTTCTCTGGCTTGGTGGTCGATGGTCTTTTTAGACATCCCTGGCCTTAGCTCTCCTCTGGGAGTTTCTTCAGGAAACTGAGGATCTGGGCCATGCCTGGGGAAGGGGAGAAGGGGGGGCAGTCTCGTACTGTCTCCCTCAGAGTCATCTTTGTTGTAAGAAGGTTGTGCTTGCTTTGGCAAGAAAATATGAAGCAATAAGATCTGAGTGGCTTGACCTCCCTCCCTTCCCCCGCCCTCCTTCCCCCCCCCCCCCCGGTTGTTCCATCCTGCCCCTTGTTGGATCCAGCCTCCAGTTTATCCAGAATAGTTAAAATGGTCACTGAGGAGGCAGCCTTTGAACCAGGAAGACCCATGATCCGGTCCCACTCTTGATCACTTCACTTACTGCCCTAGTTAGCTCTCTGAAACCCCGAATTGCAGAAAAGGTGTTGACCTGTATTGGCAGAGGGAGTCTCCTCATCTGGGAGACCAGAGGTATAGTAGGAACCATGTTTCCTCTTCATGGGAATCGTTCCCCATGTGTCTCTTGGACTGCTTGTCTTCTCTCTTCACATGCCCACTATGCCAGCTCAGGAGCTCATCATGGCTCCCAGGGAGTAGCAAGATGATATTTGTATTTCCAAGTTCTTCCCTCAGAAATCCGTCCTCTGCCCAGCCACCCCAGTGCTCCAAGTCCAGAGTCCAGGGGGGAGCTCCTCTGCCATCTGCTCAGATGCTTGGCCTACAGGACAAAATAGAAGCTCTTCCTCTTGCCATCAATGCCCCCCCCACAGTCTGGCTCCAGGCTTCCTTGGCAGGTTCACTTCCCCTGCCTCTCCTCACCTGATCAGTACCCCAGCCAGACTGGAGCAGGAAGGCATTTCCTGCCCTTGACTCTCCACGTCCGCCCTCCACGTTCTTCTCTCTGTCCCTTGACCTCCTGACTGGAAGGCTTTTGTTGCCCGCCACCCCCCTGGTAATCCTTGCCCTCCTTCAGGCCTCATCTCTGCCCCTAAATCTTCCGTGAAGCCTGTGCCCCTCCCTCCACTTCTTAGCACTTTCTCCACTTTCCCTCCCTGTACATGTTCTAGTCCCCAGTAGAATATAAGCTCTGGAAGGGCAGGGACTGCTCTGTTCTTGTTCCAGGATTCCTCTGTGGGCAGTGGGACGTTGCCTTGCACTTAGCGGGTGCTTCATTTGTCTTGGCTGAGTGGAATGGAACGATTTGACTCTCCAGGGGCTCCCTCTAATCTCTCTCTAACCAGAAAGAGTGTTAGGATTTCTGGGCTGTGGGTCTAAGCAAGGCAGGACCCTCTAATGTCTGCTTTTTGCTCCCCAGGGCTGACGGCTGAGGCTTCTCAATTTCCCCAGAGGTGAAAGCATTGAGCAGAGCCATGGCCCTTGTCCTTCTCCCTCCTGTGGCTCACCAGGTAAGTGGGAGCAGTTGGGGTTTTTTCTGAAGTAAATACCTTAGGTCTCCACTTAGGAATATGTCTTTCCCATGTCCTCTGACCCAAGGAATCGGGCCCTTTGGGAACCAGGCCGATATGATGCCTTAGAGATCTCGTGTCCAGTCCTCTCTTTTTATAGAGAAGACTGAGGCCCAGAAGGGGAAGTGACTCATCCAGGGACATGCACGCTGTAAGCAGCTGAACCAGCATCTGCAGCCCTTTCTTCTACACTGGGATGCTTTTCTGGGGGTGTTTCCTCCTGGCCTGCTGTCCCTGCCTTCCCCTCTCCATCCTTTGTCAAGGGATTCAGCCCCACCCTGTGCCCTGGTCTGAGCTGGCTGCTGAGAGGGTGGTCAGAAATGCCTGATGATCACAGAAAATACTTATATCCCACTTAGAGATTTAAAATCTGATTCACAGAAGCCCATCAGTATTGAAAAAGTAATATCCCCATTTTGTGGATGAAGAAACTGAGTGTCAGAGGAGGGATGTTCCTTGCCTGGGAGCCTCCTGATAGTAAGTGCTGGAGCTGGGACTCCAAAGGGGAGAAGAAGCTACAGGTTTCTCTCTGCCCCCAGTCTCTTCCCCTCCCCTTGTAAGGCCAGAAGAAATCAGGAGCAACCATGGAACGTTTGTTCTGTGGTGTTTAATTGTTCCTTCTGAAGGGAGTCTGTATGGCATCAATGCCCCAAGCATTTAGAGAAGGATTGTATTTATGTGTGTATATAAATACATATTGAATATTGAATATATATGCATACACACATGCATGCATATAAAATATACAAAACATGTAAGTGTATACATATATGAAACATAAACATGCACACACATGTGTGCTAGTGGTAATTCCTAATTTGTGTGTGGGTATAAGGTGTCTGTAGAATACGTAGGTTCTGGTTAAATTGAAACTGCCTTGTAGGAATGGCTGTTGAAAGCTCTTTGGACTTAGTCTGACCTCGTGTCCTGGGAACAAAAGCCTCATATCACAGAAATAATATTTAATCATTAATGGGATTTGCTCTAGAGTCAGAGGGAGGTCGGTACTCAGGGCCTGGAGTGCTTTGCTCTGCAGTGCCTTGCTAATCTTTGGTCAGAGATCATCATTAGGATAAGAAATGGCTGAGTGATTTATAGTTAAGAGCACATTGTCCCTGTGAAAAACCTATGTGTGACCAGACTGTGAGGTGGTCCCAGGGAAATGCCTGTCGTAATTACCCTTGGAAATGTAATTAAATCATTATAGTATATGGGATCCTAATACTTACACCTGTGTGCTAATCTTTATATTAAAATGATAAAATAAGAAAGGTCTGTAAAGGGCTGATTGAGACAGCGTGGAAAGGACAAAGCTAGGACGTGATGACCTACAAATGCCATCTTGCATGAATCAGTTTCTAGAGACCTTTGTTGCACCATCTGTGAGCAGAGAGCCCTCTAACTCACTGAATTTTTTATCCCGAGACTCCAGACCCCACCTTTTTTCTCTTAATAAAGTTTGGGTTCTTTGCCCAGAGAGGCTTCTCTGTCTTCCTTCCTCCCTCCTTCCCTCCCTCCCTCCCTTCCTCCCTTCCTCCCTTCTTCCCTTTCTCCCTTCCTCCCTTCCTTCTTTCCTTCCTTCCTTCCTTCCTTCCTTCCTTCCTCCTTCCTTCCCTCCCTTCCTCACTTCCCTCCCTTCCCTCCTTTCCCTCCCTCCTCCCTCCCTCTCTCCCTCCCTCGCTTCCTCTCTCCCTCCCTCCCTTCCTTCCTTCCTTCCTTGCTCAGTGTATCTAATTATTAACCATATCAAATGAACAGCTTGGAGGTGTGAGAGTGAAGGGTGTGACTCGGGCTTATTGGAAGAGTGACAGTCTAAGTGTGAGCTTTGGCTGACAGTGAGGGGGGGGGGTCCGGAGATGGGGTCTTCACTCCAGCTCTCACTCTGGGGCCACCCACAATCCTCCTTCTTCCTTCACTTCTTGCTTTTGCCCTCGGACTCCCGCTAGGCTGACCAGACACCAAAGGGCATCTAGGTAGTGATAGCTGCTGCTCCTCCCATTGGGATAAGCTGAGACTCAGCATATACTGTCCTGATCAGATGGAGGACTGGGCCCTCTGCCCACTGTGCCAGTATACTCACCAGGCCCCTGGTCTGGACTTCGGCCCCACCGAGAAGCCCTTCAGTCTCTGGGGCATTGCTGTCTGACCTGTAGCTGACCTCTCTCTTCTGTGTTATCTGCCCCTTTGGAGTGTGTGCCTTGAGAACGGGGACTGCAAGGCCTTTTCTCTTTATATTCCTAGCTCTTGGCACATGGCAAGTGTTTCATAAACCCTTTGTCATCCAGCCACCTGTCCATCCATTCTCTGGGGCTAGATGTGATCGTTATGATTTGGGAGCATCCGTTTTAATTGTTCATTGTTCTTTGAGTCCTTACATTATTTATGTTGCTTTGATCATGCATTGTTTCCTGGTTCTGCCTCTCTCCCTCTGCCCTGGCTCTCATCTTCCCTTGTTCTTCCATAAACTTGAGAACTTCGTCTACATTCCGGCTCCACAGTTCTCTCTCTGGACATGATGGGCATTGTTTTCCTGGACGTAGCCCTGGAGAACCTGAATGAGTTGCTCCCTTGGTGCTCCCACTGGCCACGGTGGCCTCTGGCTTTCCTCCCTCTCTCAGCTAAACTCCTCGGTGCCTGTGCTCATTCTCTTCCTACTCTCTTCTGAATCCTCTGCACTCTGGCTTCCAACCTCATCATCCCACTGAAAATGTTCCTCCAAACTTATTGCTGTCTTTTAATTGATAGATCGAATGGCCTTTCCTGGACTTGGCTGGCCCTGTGCCTCTCTGTAGCCTTGGGTGCTGTTTACGGCTTTTTACTCCTGGACAGCGTCTCTGCTCTTGTCATCTTGTGACACGGCTCTCCAGGTTCTCCTCTTCCCTGACTCTTCCTTCTTGGTCTTTGCTGGGTTTTCATCCGTGTCACCCCCACCAACCTTGGGCGGTCCCACCTGGCTCTGCCCTGGACCCTTTTCTCCTCTCTCTATCATATTTCACTTGGTGATCTCGTCAGCTCCATGGATTCAGTGATCTCTGTGCTGTAGCTTCTAATCCGAGCCTCGCCCTGCCTGGCCACCACGTGAGCGATTTCATACTCTGTGTCCTGTAGACATCTCAAACTCAGCGTGTCTGAAGCAGAACTCATTTTCTTAGTCCTTGGACCTTCCCTTCTTCCAGATTTCTCTGTTACTGTTGAGGGGACCACAGTCTTCTCTCAGTCACCTGGGCTCAAAACCTTGATGACATCCCCAACTGCTCGCTCATGCTCATTCCACATATCCAGTCCATTGCCAAGACTGGTCTTTTCTACCCCCACAACATCTCACACTTATCCCTCCTTTTCTCCATTCTCGTAGCCAGCACACTAGTACAGGTGCTCGTCATCTTTCCTGGCTATTATTGCACTGACTGCCTGGTTGGTTTCCCCTTCTCTGGTCCGTCCCTGCTGTAGTCGGTCCTCCACCCTGCCGCTAAGGTGACCGCGCTAAAGCTCACGTCTGGCCGCATTATCCTTCTGCTCACTAAGCTCTACTCCGTCACCATAGACTCAAATCTATAATCCTTCATTGGGCGCTGTAAGAAATGATGAACAGGTTGACTCAGAGAAACCTGGAAGGACTTATATGAACTGATGCTGAGCGAGGGGAGCAGAACCAGGAGAACAATGCTGTTCACATCCAGAGAGAGAACTGTGGAGAATGAAGCAGACTATTTTCTTTTTTTGTTTTATTTTATTTTTATTTTCTCATGGTTTTTCCCATTTGTTATAATCCTTCTATGCAACATGACTAATGTGAAAATGTGTTCAATAGGAATGTATATGCGGAGCCTCTATCAGATTGCAGGCCATCTTGGGGACGGAGGGTGAGAAAATTTAAATCTATGGAAATGATTGTTGAAAACTAAATAGAAATAATTTAATATTAAAAAAATAAAACTCTTCATTGGGCGTTTAAAGCTCTTCATGCCTGGCACCTTCTTGCACCTTCCTGCCCTCCACACTTTCCACAGCCCAGCTCCACCACTCTACTTACTTCTTCTCACTCATTCCTCCATTCCCTTCTCCAAGCCTTTGCAAAGACTGTCTCCCATGTTTGGATGGCTCTCTTCCCTCTCTTCTGTTCTTTAGAATCGCTGGCTGCCTTCAAGAGCCAGTTCAAAATCTGTCTTCTGCAGGATGCCTTTATTGACCCCCCAGACACTCTGCCTTCCCCTCCCAGGTTTCACCTCTGCTGTCCCTGTTTATTTGTATGTTGGCTCTACAGTTGGAATATGAGTTCCTGGAGGGCAAAGACTGAAGTACCCATGTGAGCCGCTCTTCTTCTTTGGTGACATGCTTCAGAATTGAGTTTAAACTTAGGTATACTATAGGTGTTCACTAAGTATTTGGAATGGAACTCTGAGGCCTGGCCCTTGCAGGCTCCATCTCCTGCAACTTTCTCCCTAGTGCCATTTTAGTCAATCAATCCATTTATTACATGCCACTGTGTGCCAGGCCCTGATGCTACAGGCAGTGGGGTAGAGAAGTCTGCCTTGCCCTACAGGAAACTAGAAGTGATAAGAGAAGGAGGAGGGATGGTAGAAGGAGGGCTGTTGGGGGAAGGAGTGATCAGGATGCACGGCTGCTTTGGGGTGGGGGGAGGGGAGAGATGGGGAGAAAATCTGAAAATCTTGTGGAAGTGAATGTTGAAGACTGAAAATTAATTAATTAAAAACAAAGAAAAGGCAAAAACAAAAGAAATAACAAGTAGGATGCCTTCAGAAAGACTTACATGAACAGATACAAAGTGAAATGAGCAGAACCAAGAGAACATTGTACACAGTAAGAATAACGTTGTATGCTAATCAGTGTGAACAGCTATTCTCAGCCACATCATTCAGTATGATCCCGAAGGACCTACCAGGAAAACTCTGCTGTGCACCTCCAGGGAAGGAGCTCATGGCATCTGAATAGCATTTGAAATAACATTTTTTTTTTACTTTATTATTTTTGAGTATTATTTTTGTTTTTGGTCTGCTTTTTTCTTTTTCAACATGTATAATCTATAACAGATTGCATGCTTTCTCACAAAAGGGTAGAAGAACGGAGGGAAGGAGAGAATTTGGAACAAAATATTTTTTTAAAAGAATATTAAAATTTTGCATGTCATTTTGAAAAAGTAAAAATAAAAAACACCTATTACATCCCTAAAAAACAAACAGTCCCTACCTTTGAGGAGCTTATAGTCTGATGTCAGGTAGTTCTCAGGCTGTGCCCACACGTGTATTTGCTACTTTAGGCTCTGGTGACATTCAAGGACGTGGCTGTGGACTTCACCCTGGAGGAGTGGGGGCACCTGCACCCTTCCCAGAAAGAGCTGTACAGGGACGTGATGCTGGAGAACTACAGGAACCTGGTCTGGCTGGGTAAGGACAGCCCCCCAGGCCTCAGGACCTGCCCATTGGCTTCTTTGGTACTTCCTTCTCTGGTGCATGTTGGGGGACATCTCTGTCAAGCAGAGACCAGAGCTTCCTAATCCTTGCATGGTCCAGAGACAGGTACTCCAGCATGTCCCCTGGTAAAAAGTCTGTCATTTCTGTGACTGGAAATGGATAGTCTCTGGTGTCCCTGAGATTGTGCTTCCTCTATTCTGTTTCCTGAGGTCAAAGTTTCTCTTCTCAAATCCCAGGGCAGCTGCCTGCAGATATGAAACATTCCTACACTCTTAGCATGAATGAATTTTATTTACCATCAAAAATTGACCCCATGACCTGTTTCCCCATGGTTTCTAGGCATACAACTCTGTGTCCTTCAAGGGTCCATTGTCCTGCCCTTTGCCTCTTCCTGATACATCTGTTTGTTGTTCAGTCATTTGGTCACGTCTGATTCTTCATGACTCCACAAACCATACTGTCAATGAGGTTTTCTTGACAAAGATACTAGAGTGGTTTGCCATTTCCTTCTCTAGTGGGTTAGGGCAAATAAGGTAAGTGACTTGCCCAGGGTCATACAATTGGTGTCTGAGGCCAAATTTGAGCTCAAGTCTCCCTGACTCCAGGCCCAGTGCTTTCTCTACTGGACCACCAAATTGCCTTTCCTAATATGTCCCCAAAGAGAGAAGGGAAAGGGATTATATTCAAGGTGTCTCTCACATTTCCAATGAGCAGGACTTGCAGTTTCCAAACCAGATGTGATTTACCAGTTGGAGCAAATAGAAGGCCCTTGGGTGCCAGAGGGAGAGGCCCCAGCAGTCAGCTGTCCAGGTGAGTGAGGGAAAGCCAGGTAGGTTGGACCTTACAGACAACATCTTAGCTTGTCATTCTGGGGGCAGCACTTTTATTTTTATTTTTTTAATATTCTGGTTTTTTTTTCTTAGTTCCACATTCCCTCCCTTCACTCACTCCCCTATCCATTTTGAAGGCAACAAATATAGCACTCATTTTACGTGTGCCGTATTGCAACAAACAAAATTGTGCTTCATTCTGCTCTGAGTCCTTTGCTTCTCTCTCTGGAGGTGGGGAGATTTTTCATTATGAGTCCCTGGGAATTGTCTTATATCTAAGTCAATATCACAGTTGATCACTGTTACAATGTTGCTGTTACTGAGTACAATGTTCTCCTGGTTCTGCTCACTTCAGTTTGCATCAGTTCATGTAAGTCTTCTCAGGTTTTTCTGAAACCATCCCGCTCATCCTTTCTTTTCCATCATATACCACAACTTGTTCAGCTGTTCCCCAGTGGATGGGCATCTCCTCAGTTTTTAGTTCTTTGCCACCACAAATAAAGCTGCTACAAATATTTTGTACATAGAGATCCTTTTCCTTTTCCTTTGATCTCTTTGCTGGGTCAGAGGGTATGGATAGTTTTATAGCCCTTTGGGCCTAGTAACCAGATTGTTCTCCAGTATGATTGGACCAGTTCACAACTCCACCAACAGCGCATTAGTGCCCCTATTTTTCCACACTCCCTCCCACATTTGTTGTTTTCCTTTTCTGTCAAGTTAGCCAATATATAGGTGTGAGGTGGTATCCTATCCTTTAATTGTCATTTCTCTAATTATTAGTGATTTAGAGCATTTTTGTATGATTATGGATAGTCTTGATTTCTTCATCTGAAAATAGCCTTTTCATATCCTTTGACCACTTATCAGTTTGTATAGGGCTACTATAAATTTGGCTTACTATGTTTTTGAGAAATAAGACCTTTATCAAATTTAATATAAAAATTTTTTTTTCTCAATTTCCTGAGAAACTAATTTTCTAATTAATTTAATTTTCTAATTTTGGCTACATTGGTTTTGTTTTTGCTTCAGTTGTTCATGCATTTCAGTCACATTTGATCCTTTGTGACCCCATTTGAGTTTTTATTGACAAAGATACTGGAACAGTTTACCATTTCCTTCTCTAGCTCATTTTACAGATGAGGAAACTGAGGCAAACAGGGTGAAGTGACTTGCCCAGCGTCACACAGCTAGGAAGTATCTGAGGCCAGATTTAAACTCAGGAAGAGGAGTCTTCCCAACTCCAGGCCTGTTGATCTAAGCACTGCACTACCTACTTGCCCCTTTGTGCAAAAACTTTTAGATTTCGGGTAATCACAATTAACCATTTTATCTCCTGTGATCCTCGTTGTCTCATGTTTGGTCACAAAATCTTCCATTGTCCATAGATCTCACAGGTAATTTTTTCTGTGCTCGCCTTGTAAAGTTATTACCCTTTATGTCTAAATCACAGATTCAGTTTCATCTTATCTTGGTATGTGGTGTAAGATGTTAGTCTGTTCCTATTTTTTTCCAAACTGCTTTCTAGTTTTCCCAGCAATTTTTGTTGAATAGTGAGTTCTTGCCCCAAAGCTTGGATCTTTGCGTTTATCAAACACTAAATTACTGTGGTCATTTAGTACTATGTATCATATATCTGGTCTATTCCAGTGATCTACCACTCCATTCTTAGCCAGAACCAGATTGTTTTAATGATTACTGCTTTGCCACACAATTTGAGATTTAGGATGGCTGGGCTACTTTCTTTCACTTTTAAAAATTGATTCCCTTGATATTCTTGACCTTTTGTTCTTCCAGATGAATTTTGTTATTTTTTCTAGCTCTAGAAAATAATTTGGTAGTTTGATTACTATGGCACTGAATAAATAAATTAATTTAGGTAGTGTTGTAGTTATTATATTGGCTCATCCTGCCCACGAGCAATTAATATTCCTCTAATTGTTTAGATCTTAATTTGTGTGAAAAGTGTTTTGTGATTATGTTCATGTAATCCTGGGTTTATTTCAGCAGGTAGATGACCAAGTATTTTATACTGTGAGCAGTCATTTTAAATGGAGTTTCTCTTATCTCTTCCTGCTGGATTGTGTTGATAATATAAAGAAATGCTAATAATTTGTATGAGTTTATTTTATATTTCTCAACTTTGCTAAAGTTGTTGCTTGTTTCAACTCATTTTTTAGTTGATTTTCTGGGAGGGAAGGCACAAGGGGGATCAAGAAAGACTTTCTGTAAAAAGTAATTATAGCTATGAGTTGGAGGAAAAGAGAGCTTCGGTGAAGATGGAGAACATTATAAGCCTGGGGGCATCATGGGGGCATCTTGTGCGAGGCACAGAGAGAAGCTCAGCTGGCTGGACTCCTGAGAAGCACATGCAGGGAGGACAGAAGGGGAGGCTGGAACAGGTCGTGAAGGACTTGAAGTACCCAGCAGAGGAGATTGTACTGGCTAGTTTTATTTCTGTTAGAATCTATAGTTATTGAGAACTTAAGTGTTAAACATCAGGATAGTTCCTTAATTTTCCTTTACAATATATTTATACATTAATTTCAGTGCTGGTCTCCACCATGACTTTGTCCTTGCTATTAATTCTTCTTCTAGTTTCCTGTTACCAGTTGCAATTGGTGTGTCTTTGTCTTTTCTGTTTCCAGGGGGTCCCTGGGCCTTACGCTCTTTCCTTATTTCTTTATTCCTCACCTTTTTCAAACTTAATAGCATCATAGGATCCATCATATTCTTCTTTTGTTGTCTGGACCTGCAGGGAGCTCACGATGTAGAGAGTCCCATCACCACTGCAAGTCAGCCACCGTTTTGTAACTTATGGCCTTAAAAGGAAGAAAACCATCCATATTCTTTAATCATTTGTCCATCGTGTGCTGGGAATTACTGTTTACATTTTTACTGATTCCTTATATCTCGCCGTGGGCACCTGCAGCCTTTGAGGCCATGGCTTGGCTGCTTGACTTTCCTGTCTCAGGCAACTCGCTAAGGTTATAATCTCCACTGACTAAATCACAGACTCTTGAGATAAGGGGCACAGAGTTTTTATCTGGCATAGGGGTCATCAGCATTTTTCTTTTAATTTTTTTGTTTTGTTTCCTGAAACTGTCTTATGTCATGTGTCCGGTCAGTCAAGTCTGTCTTGTACTCAGTGCTGTCTCCTCGTTGAACAGGAAAAATAAAGTCATTTCCCAATCACACTTGAGCGCCATCTTTTTAATTTGTATATTGACTTTAACAAAATAACAACCCAAATTGCCTGTTGGCTTCCATATTCCCATCTGATTTTTGTGTGTATGTGTGTTTTCTAAGGTGTTGTTACTGATGGAATAGGGTTTCATGGAGTTATAGTCCAAGGAAATTTTTTGATTCTGCTGTCTTTTCTCTCTTCCTTCGTAGGTCCTTTCCCTTGATTCTTGATCAAATAATTCTAAGCCTTCCTTATTTCTCTTTATTCTTTTTGTTTTGTTTTGTTTTTTGGGAGGGCAGTTGGGGTTAAGTGACTTGCCCAAGGTCACACGGCTAGTTTTTTTTGTGTTAAGTGTCTGAGGTCGGATTTGAACTCAGGTACTCCTGACTCCAGGGCCGGTGCTCTATGCACTGCGCCACCTAGCCGCCCCATATTTCTCTTTATTCTTAAGTGAAAATTTGAAGCCCCCAGCAAATGTGTCATATGTCATTATATGTTGAATCCTAATCACCTCATTGGACACGTGGGTTTTGCCCAGCTCATTACTATTTTCAAAAGGGCTACCATGAATATCATTATGGAAGTTTTTTCCTTTCCATAATATCCATGACATCATACAAATTTGGGATAGAGTCTGTGGAATGGCACCCTGGGGTGCTAGGAGGGCTGACGGTGGGTCATGACTTCCCAGAGGCAAACAGCGGCAGTAGAGAGTGGGCAGAGGCAGTTGGGCATCGAGGGTTTCAGAGGGTCTGCTTTGGCAGCTGTCACATCACTGGTGGGCCAGTGGAGTGAGAAAGCAGGGACAAGGAGCAGAGAATGAGACTGAATGAAGAAGGTCAGTTCTAACGAAGCTGCATCAATACGCTTGCTGGAGAGTTTTCTGCACTGGGTTCTGTCTAGAACTGGATGCAGTTTAAACCTTAAATGTGCCAGTCATGGAATCAGAGACAGTCCTAGCAGAGGGGAGTCATAGGCTTCACTTGTGATTTAGACTTGCCCCTGTGATCACTGTGAGAAGGGCACACACTCTTTTGTATGGTGGACTGAAAGTTGCAGCTGCTTTGCAGAGAGAGTGAGCTCATTTACTGCTCCACCAGTCACAGAACAACTTGCCTGTTTGTCCAAAGCTTCACCAACTGTTGATTTTCTGTCTTTGGAAAAATAATCCATTTGGTGATTTGATGGGTGGTAGGGAGCTCAGGCTGGCTTTTAAAGGGAGAGAAGGGAATAAACATTTACATAGAGCCTGCTGTGTGCCAGGCACTGTGATGAGAACCTTACAGACATTATTTGTCGTCACAGCACCCCTGATTCTACTATTATTATCACCCCCCATTTCACAGTTGAGGAGACCAAGGGAAATGGAAGTTAAGTGATTTGAGCATTTCTCTGATTATTAGAGTATATCAACAAATTTTCAGACACTCATTGGTGATTTGTGTTTCTTCGAAGAATTGAATTTAGATTTCAGGAGCCTTCCAGTGGTCTCTCTCTGCCTCAACTGTCTCCTCACTCCAGGCCATTCTCCATTCAGGTGTCCAACTGATCTTCCTAAAACACAGTTGGCCATATCATCCCCTTTTCATTAAAGTCTAGTGAATCCCTTTATCTCTGGGATCTAATATAAAATCCTCCATTTGTCTGTTAAAATTCTTGCCCCTTTCTACTTTTTCTAGTCTTCTGATATCTTCTTCCCTTCTAAGTTCTCTATGATCCAGTGACACCGGCCTCCTGGCTGTCCTCCCACACAGTATCCCTCCTTATGACTCTATGCCTATTCACTGGTTGTCTTCCATGTCTGGAATTCTCACTCTTCTCATCTTTGTCTCCTGGCTTCATGCAGGTCCCAGCTAAAATCTTACCTTCTGAAGTAAGCCTTCCCTTAATTTCCCCCTCGATGCTGGTGCCTCTCTCAGTAATTACCTTATATCCCCAGCACTTAGCATAGTGCTGGACACATTACAGATAGTTAAGGAGTGCTTGTGGGTTTGACTTGACTGAGTGACACTTTCCATTTGCTTTACAAGGTTGTTTTGAGGATCAGCATGAAAGTCGTTATTAACTATTCTGTATTTTAGTATTTGACAGTAATTGTTCTTGATGGAGACAGAAGATAGTATCATAGGTATAATAGCAAAATCAGAAATATTTACACTTTTAAAAATGTCTTTCAGATTTTGAGACTAGACTTGAAACCAGGGTGACCACTCCAGAGCCGGACGTTTCTTTGAAAGTATCATCCCAGGAAAAATTCTCAGAAAGTCGTGTCTTCAAGTTGGGAGAAGCCTTGGAATGTGAGGCCTCGCTGGCAAGGCATCAGCACAACAAGGAGAAATCTTATGAATGTAATGAATGTGTAAAATCCTTCTACCAGGACACACAACTTTCTGAGCCTCAGAAAATTCACACTGGAGAGAAACCTTATGTATGTAAGGAATGTGGGAAGGCCTTCCGCCATCGTCCAGCTCTTACTCAACACTGGAAGATTCATACGGGAGAGAAACCTTATAAATGTATGGAATGTGGGAAGGCCTTCCATCAGAGGGCAGGACTTAATCAGCATCAGAAAACTCATACCAGAGAGAAACCGTACATATGTAAGGAATGTGGGAAAGCCTTTCACCAGAGCACAGCACTCACTCTGCATCAGAGAGTTCATACTGGAGAGAAACCTTATGAATGTACAGAATGTGGGAAGGCTTTCCATCAAAGGACAGGACTTAATCAGCATCAGAAAATTCATACTGGAGAGAAAACTTACATATGTAGTGAATGTGGAAAGGCCTTCCACCAGAGCCCAACTCTGACTCGACATCGGAGGATTCACACTGGAGAGAAACCTCATGTATGTAAGGTATGTGGGAAGGCCTTCCACCAGAGCACAGCACTTACTCAACACCAGAGGATTCATACTGGAGAGAGACCTTATGAATGTACTAAATGTGGGAAATCCTTCAACTGCAACTCCTACCTTATTTCCCATTACAGAATTCATATTGATGACAGACCATATGAATGTAAGGAATGTGGGAAGGCCTTCCGCCGGAGCACACAGCTTACTCGACATAGGAGGATTCATACTGGCGAGAAGCCTTATGAATGTAATGAATGTGGAAAAGCCTTCTATCGACGGTCAGGACTTACTGGACATCAGAAAATTCATACTCGAGAAAAGCCTTTTGGAATCAAATGAATGTAGGAAAGTCCCTAGAGCCCAGCACTTACTTACATTATAAACATAATGAACATGGGAATGCCTTCTGCCATATGATAGGACTTACTTGACATCTGAGAACTTATTGGACCTAAAGAATGTAACGTTTGCAAGAAGGCCTTCCTCAAGAGTGAAGAACTTACTCAACACCAAAGTCACCACACTGGAAAGACACTTTATAAAGGCCAAGTCTTCTGAAGTAATGCATGTGTGAACATTCACTTTGCTGAATGATTTAGAGGCAAACTAAGAAAGAACCCAGCAGAAGAAGAAAATTCCAAGGTTCCCACAATGGCTTTTTCTTATTTTTGTAAAAGGAAGACTATGAAACTATTTATTGAACACTGTTAACCAGTATTTGCAATAAACTAAATAATATACAGTTGTATAACATTAGAGTGACTGAAAATTATTGTCTTTACTCTTAATGAACCAAGTGCCCGAAAGGCTGAAATGTCTGATCACCCATGTTTAAGGGGTGGGTTGGTGTAAAGAAAGAAAAAAGTCCTCATCAGTAGTAAAGAAGACTAGCCAGACTGCCGTGTGTGCCACTGCTTATTAAAATACACCTTTTTTTCCTTCAAATGCTGGCCTTTATCAGCAGAATATTACAGTTCCAGCAGATAGGAATATTACTGCATGATTAAGAATAGACGTGGATAGTTGTTTCAGGTGTATCTGGCTTTTCATGGCCTTATTTGGTTATTTCTTGGCAAAACTATTGGAGTGGTTCGTCATTTCCTTAATTTTACAGATGAAGAAATGGAGACAAACAGGGTTAAGTAACTTAACCCAGGGTCACACAGCTAGTAAGTGTCAGAGACTAGATTTGAACTTGGGTGTTTCTGACTCCAGACCCTGTGCTCTATCCACTTTGCCAGCTAGCTGGCAGTAAAAGATAGAACAGCCCCACTTTCCAAAACAGGAAGTAAACGTTTTCCTATTTGAAAATCAAGACTGCAGTGGTTCAGTTTTAAAGTCTTAGGTAAATATTAAAATATTTTCAGATTCTGGCATCACTTACCTATATTTTTAACCTAAGATTGCAAACTTTAAAAAAAGGATATCACTAAGTTGAGAACTAGAACTCAGGGGTTTTGTGAATAAGCATGCCTACATTGTCCAAAGTATAGATAAAAAGGGTGACCTCCTCTTCCCAAATTCATACACACACACACACCCTATACATACATCTCCATCAGGATTACAATCAGTGTGTCTTTGGGAAGAAAAAAATCTGTCTTTGGTCCCTTTTTGAGAAATTCTGAGCTGGTTTCACAATTTGAGACCACACTTTGGGCCCATTGGAAATGTGTCCATTACCACTTCAGTAGAGTCGGTACATAGAGCTCTGAACATCTGTGCATTCATGAAGACTCCAGGATGGTTCAGGATAGCTTGTTTTCTGAAGCTTGGGGGAAACTTGTTTCTATGTTTCCTACAACTGAAAAATGACTGCCTGAAGCAACTTGTAGATGGCTTTTCTTCTGGTTACAAAAAGTAGTTTTATAAATTTGATTTCAAATAAGTGGCACAATTCTACATGGATCCAAAATTCGGTGCCAGGTAGCTGTAGGCACACACTTGGGTGCTACAGTAATGACCATGAGAGGTATTAATAGTTATAAAAAACATCTCCAAGGGGACAAAGTTAATTCCATAGTACCAGATACTCTCTTCTGTGACAAATGAGCAAATGCAAAGTTTGTAGTAACTTGTTCAGTGTAAACACCAGTGCTGATGATACAAAATGAAATGAAAACCTACTTTAAAAAAATTTATCAAATTCTTATGTGTAGATATAAATGAATATAATATACAATATATTGATAAAATTAATTAATGATATTAATGATATATAATATAAATGAATATAAATAAATATGTAGATATGTGGCTGGCTAGCTAGAGAGATGATAGTTAGACAAATAGGTGGCTAGATGAGTGAGCGATGAAAGCATTTACCGTATTTCATCTGGATGGGAATACCTTGCAATTATATGTCATACAAAGCAATGACCGAGGACACTTCCTGTCTGTTTCTTTTGCCAGGACTAAGTCTCCTTCCTCAGAATCTTCCCACATGACAAGAAACATTAGTTTTCTGATTCCTGGGGTGCCATTTATTCTCTCTGGGTCACAACCTTGAGGAAAGCTCTTGGTCCGCCACCATACTCCTTTATTTAAGGATGCACTATTAGGTAAAGACTTTTGGAAATCACCTTTTTCTTTACTTTTTGAGAATTAAGAAATGCTTCCATTGAATCTTTTCTTTCCCCCCATATTGTCAGTATCTAGAAATCCTTTCCATTTTAAGAAATATTTAACTTTCCCATTTGCCATTCATTGGTCCACATTTTTCCTTAGAAGGCTCTGCTTCCTTCAACTCTTTACTCTCACCTTTCTGCATCCTACTTCCTTTTTTTTCCTAGTGTTGCTTTGTATAAGTTAATACATTTTTTTTCAGACTAGAACTTTTCCCACTAGCTGAGCTGATTCAGCTCATCATCATTCAGCTCCTGATAAGATTCCTGCTTATCCTTCATACATTTAGCACTACTGGTGAAGGGAAATGAAAATTGAGGTTGGGTATGACATGGTAGCTGTTGCTGGCATATTGCTCCTCACTGCCTGTGGTGGTGATTGAGGTAGTATAGTATTCTGAGATTGAAAAGGGGCATGGTGGCTTTCCCAATATTTCCTCAATTTAGATCTTAAGTTGTGTAAAGAGTGATTTGTACTGTGTTCATATATTTCCTTTGTCTTAGCAAACTTGGTAGACTCCTAAACACTTTCTGTGGTAGTTATTTTAAATAGAATCTATGTCTTTCTGCTGGATATTTTTTGGTAACCTGCAAAAATACTGGTGGTTTCTGTGGGTTTATTTTATATCCTGACACTTCTCTGAAGTTGTTGATTGCTTAAATTTTTTAATTGACTCTGGAATTATCTAGTTAAACCATCTACAGAAATGATCATTTCATCTCTTTGTTTATGCTTAGTTCCTTGGTTTCTTTAGCTTGTCTTATATAATATAAGCTAGTATAATGCTAGTATAAGCTAGCATTTCTAGCACAGTATTACATAGTAATGGGAACAGTGGATATCCTTGCTTTACCTTTTTTATATTAATGGAAAAGCCTCTATTCCCATTACAGAAAATGTTTCTTGTTTTTCAGCAGACTTACTTATAGTTTTAAGCACAGTTCCCATTTTTTCCCTGTGCTTTCTAATGTTTTTAACAGAAATGCATGTTGTATTTTGTCAAAAGTTTTTTTGTTATTAATATGGACAGTTACGTTCATAGTTTTCCTTATAATGAACTAGCCTTGCGTTTCTGTTATAAATCCAGGTCCTAGTGTATAATTTTTGTGGTATTTCACTTCTACTTTTTTACTGATATTTTAAATCCATATGACCCTGGGTTTTGGTGGGGATGGGGAGGAGAGCTCATTTAGGACTTGTTCAATTTCTTTTCCTGAGATTATATTACTTTAAGGATTTTATTTCTTGTTCTATTGATATGAACATTGTACATTTTTGTGAGTATCCATTTCATTTACATTATAAGTTTTATTGGAATGTAACTGGGGAAATAGTTTCTAATAGCTCCTCTTATTCATTGATTGTGAATTCATTTTTAAAAATTTGATATTGGAAATTTGGCTTTCCTTTTTAAAAAAAAAATCAAAATAGCTAGTGGCTTGTTGTATTGGATTCCTTCTCTCCCTCCCCTACCCAAAAAAATCAGCTCCTAGTTTTATGTTTTAATTCCATGGTGGGGGGGGTGCCTCCCATTTCATTAATTTGCTCTTTGATTTTTCCGGATTTCTATTTTGGTTTTAATTGGGGATTTTTAATTTGTTGGTTTCTTAGGTTATTAAGCCCTAATAACTTAGCCAATAATCTTACAATTTTTGTTAAGTGTAATAAGCCAAGTGATTTTAGATGAAACTCCCTCTTTACTATAGGCAAGTCTTCAGAATATTAAGTTTTCAAACATTTGCTTTTCCTTGAACAGTTCAGCTTATGTAGCAGCATCCAAATGAGAAGAGAAGCTGCGTTCCTTAACGCACGTCTGCACAGTATCATAAACGAGGTTGGGGATTTGAAGCAAAACCCATTTCTAGTCAGGTTACCTCAATTGGGTTGAATACACCACTAAATGACTTTACACAAAAAATCATTCTGAACAAATTTAAGTGGGAATTACATAAAAGGACAAAGACAATTTTTCATTATTGTAAAGTACATAAAATAAAATACTCTTAACGCCGAACTTATAACTTAACACTATTCCACATTATATATCTGTTTTTCTCTGTTGTTACCAAGTTTCACAATTTACACATATATTTCATTTTACAGTAACCATGCTAGGAAATACATATGAAGCTTTACCAGTTTGAATTCACACTTGTCATCATTAGGCTAGCTTAAAACGCGGTGGGCTAAATATTAGAAGATTCGAGTTGGAGGAGTAGTTTTTGGCCCAGGTAAAAAAGCTCTAAGGAGTGATCTGGTGCTGGTGGGGTGGTGTATCAATAATGAGATATTCACAACACCCATGATGGTTATGAATATGTTGGTGTAGTTTTGGATCACAAAATATAGCAAACTCTCCACATGGAAGGCAGAACCAAGGTCTTTATTCAGAAACCATAACACTGAGTCCCAAAACCAGAAAGCCAGAGTCATTATAATGGTCACAAAGTTGAAACATATAGTTAATGCTGTGGAC
>CM053594.1:6878230-6896168 GCA_028646575.1 Pseudocheirus occidentalis | reverse complement strand
GTGTTATGGTTTCTGAATAAAGACCTTGGTTCTGCCTTCCATGTGGAGAGTTTGCTATATTTTGTGATCCAAAACTACACCAATATATTCATAACCATCATGGGTGTTGTGAATATCTCATTATTGATACACACCCCTACTCTAGCTTGGCTCCAGCTTCCTCTTGCCCCACCCCTTCCTGCTATGTCAGCAAGTTCCAAGGGCATGGAAGATCTTCAAATCCCATAACCATCACAACGCCTTGATCCAGACACCGTCTTGAATAGTAGGACTTTTCTTATCTTGGTGTTTTATGGACAAATGTAGGGGAAACTCCGACATCCTGGATCTATAACTTCAATGAACACCTTGATATTTTCCTATCTTATTGTATTTCCAACCTATCCAATTAAGAAATTCCTTTCTTATATCATGGTCAACCATGTGGAAACTATAATTTTGGTTGACATAAGGCATCCTGAAGCAGGAAGGAAGGGAGGAGTGAGAGGGAATTACTCTGAATATATAAGGTCCATCCTTGAGTTCATTGTCTTTCATTGAGCTCCCATAGGTTTTTCTATATGCATGTTCTGCAAGCTTTGAGGGAAATACACACTCATATTCAGCCTAATTTTGTCTTTCTAAGAATGAACTTAGTAATGGCTGACAATACTCAGCTAAGACGGGAATTTTAGGTGACTGGCAGAGGGGCTTGCTAAAGGCCTGGCTTTCCATCCTAAACCCATACACCCATGGGAAACTGGATTAAGCGTGTCATATGGATCAGACACGGCAGGGTTTTTAAGAATACACTCAATGTCCATTCTGAATCAAAATAAGCATTTGTAAAGCCAAGATTAGCACAGTGCCCAGCCCACAGATAAGGCTTAATAAATGCTTCCTTCCTTCCCCTTTCTACATCTCTGAGCCCACAAACTCTTAACAGCCAGTCTTCAATGCCCCCCAACCTAGAGCTGAAACCAGCCCCTATACAGTCAGACCCATTGAAAGGCAATCCATGAATGGGTTTGTTCCTTCCGCCTACAGGCTAAAGAAACACACACGTTTCTGAGGCCTCTGCTGGGCATGCCCACGTGCTTCACACGACCCCAGAACTACGTTTCCCAGAAATCCTGGAAGGACGAAGAGGAAAAAGTTCTCCACGTGACACTTCCCCCTTCCCCCCCCCTTCAGGCTCTGATACTGGAAATTCCTCTTCCAGCCTCGTGGGCTCTGGACTAGGGAAACCCAGCCCGAGACAGAGTGGGCGCAAGGACCCTGCGGAGCAGCGAGGGCTGCGGGGCGGGCGGCGCCTCGACGCCACATCTCCCAGCCCCGTCTTCTCCATTCCTTCCTAACAGAAGTATTGCTCCACACACGGGCTCATGGAGCCCTCTGAAGGGGTGTGGCAGTGCCCCCTCCCCCCCGCCTTCTGACGCTCTCATTGGACGGCTCCCCTGCTGGGCGGGGAGAGTCTGGTGTTGACCCAATGGGAGACGACGCTCCTCCCCCGCCCCGTCTCCCCGCTCTTGCCGGAGCCCTAGGCAGAGGGATGAGGACTAGAGCCTGGTTCTTGGGTGCGAGGTCCCTGGAGGGGACCCTTTCCCCCCAGTCAGGCTGCTGTCGGGGGTCCTGGGCAGAGGTCCTCCTGTCTGTCCATCCTGCCCCTCCAGCCCCGCCCTTCCCCACCCCCTGGGATCGCAGACAGAGGCTCCCGGGGCTCCAAAATCGCGCCTTCCTCAAAGGACACGGGGAGGGCCGCGGTTGGACCGTAAGGTCAGCACGTGTGTACTAAGCACCTGCTGTGTGCCAGGCCCCGCGGGCACACTCGGGACTTCTCGGGGGCTTAGGTATGAGAAGGCAGGCGGCATACATGGGAAGGGACCCGAGCCTAGGTTTGCAGAAGGTGCCCGAGCCTCCTGGTCAGGCAGGGCTGTTAGCACCTCCTTTCCGGAGGTGAGGAAAGTGCATCCCGCGGGGCCCCGCAGCGGGTCAGGGTCCGAGGCAGAAATGAGGGTTCTCTGCGTCCAGACCCCCCCAGCGTGAGAGAGACAGCTGCCTTTTGGGAACGTGGATGGGGCTTGGCAGGGCCCTTAGCTGTGCTGTCAGTGGCCACATGGTAACCTGGCTGACCTTTACTCCAGGGCCAGTGATGGCCAGCACCGCTCTGCATCTCAGGCTCCTTCCAAACCTCTCTCTCCAAGTCTTCCCCACCTTCTCCTCTCTTCTTCCCCCAAACTTACTCTCCCACACCCCACTTTCCCTCCGTCTTCCCTTTCTTATCTAGTTCCCAAACAGAACTCGTTCTCTTTTTCCTCCCCATTTCTCAGGAAAGAGGATTCTGTGGAAGGTCCCCCCATCCTCCTAATCCAGGGGTGGGGGCCCTGTGGCCTGAGGGTGGAGGCAAGGGAACACGTAGGGGGAGCTGGTGCTGCCCTCTCCCTCATGGGATGTGGTTTGGGTTTGGAAATGCAAAGTTGCAGGCTGATCTCCATCTCCTCCAACTTTCACCCTTCCATTCCACTGGAGCCAAATGTCCCTTTTTGCTTAATTCTTCTGAAGATGCCATTGAATGGACAGGAGATTCCTCTTCTAGCTATATGGGTCAGGGGATGGGATTTGAGTCAAGAAATGATGCTCCAAAAGGCTCACAGCCCTGTTTGCCTGTTGGGACAACAGCCACAGTACTGCTCTCACTCTCCAGCTTGAGTATAGGTGACTTGTTCAGGGGCCCTTGTTCTCAAGTCACTTCCAAACCTGGCCCTTAAAGCTGGACACAGAATTGAAGCAAGTTATTTCAGTATGGACTCTTTACATGTTCAGGCCCTATTCTCTACCTTCTTTTACAGCAGCTAAGTTCTTCCTGTCTGGCTGTGGGTTCTCTGGTGCGACTTGCTTCTGATGGCTGACCACCTGGATTCTGTCTAGATTTGGTTTTCTGCACCTTTTCAGAGCTGGGGCTTTTTTCTTTAAATGAGGAGTCTATGCCTAGGCTTCAGGAAGAATAGTGCTTTGCCTACTGTAGCACCACCTAGCTGCCCTAGATGATGGGGAGTCGTGGGTAAATTGGTCTTGAAAAGTAGGTGGGAGCCAAGTCATAGAGGCACACTATTGCCAGACCCTGAGTCACTGAAGATTTTCAAGGAGGGTTACGAAATGTTCCAGCTCTCTTAGGGACACCATTTTGGTTGCCAGGCAGAAGATTGAAATAGGAGAGGTCAGAAGTAAGGAAACCAATTAGGAGCTTATTTTAGTGGTCCAGGAAAGCAGGTGATACAAACTTCAGTAAGATTAGTGATTAGAAAAAAGGAAGATGTGAGAGGTTTGGGGAAGGTAAAACTGGCCAGCCTTGGAAGCCAATGGGCTTGGTGGGGGATAAGGAAGATGGAAGGCAGGTCTGACTTGTAGGTTACAAACTTGAAGGACTAGGTCACAGGGGTGGCCCTCTAGGCCCTCAAGTGTGGCCCTTTGACTGAATCCAAATTTCAGAGAACAAATCCGCTAGAGGACCACATGTTTTTGCACTCCAGATCCTTCAGTTCTCAAAAATACTGGCAACACCTCAACTTTGACTTTCGCATTAGTGATGCCAAGTTTAGGTCTTTTCGAAACTGAAAGTCCATGTGTTCCTGGCCTCTGCCCGCCTCAGCGCAAGGAAAACAGAAGAAATCATGCTATCCCTTATCATTTGAAAGTGTGTTGGCCAATCCTACAGTCACTGTTGCTTACAGTTTGTGTCTTAGGAGGAAATGAAGATGCCTTTGAACGTCCCTGGGAAACCAGAGGTTCCAGCACAAGGCAGCTGACAGCCCTCCCTCTCTTCATTCCCTCTTTCGAAATAAGGAGGGGCTGGGCAAATTGAGGATGAACGCAATGGTGGTCCTGCCCCCATACCCAAGGGAGTGCTGCCCAGCTGAGGAAAGGTCAGACAGGCTCTCTGGCAGACCTTGGCATCACAGAACAACCTGGGAAGGTGACTGAAAAGTTCTCCTTTTGATCATGTTTTAAGAAAGTGTAGAAATCCAGCTGGGTCTCCTTCCTGCTCTGCCCACCTCCTGGGCAGAGATCATGGTTCACACCCTTCTGACATCTTCATCACCCAGGAAAAAGCCTACAGCTGTGCAGAAGGACAAGGGGAGCTGGACTCCCAGGATGAACTTGATCTTGTTCTGTGGGGTGATGTGCCTGTGTGTACATGTTCGCGTGTGTGTATGTGTGTGCACATGTGTGTGGGGGCAGGACTTTGGTGGTGATGACCGGGGAGATCTGCTTCAAGTGGCCTTGGACAGCAAGAAGAGTTGAGGCTGTTTGTGCTGAGATTGTTAGCCTCACAGACCTAGAGCAGAAGGAAAAGGAGATTAGGGACCTCAGAGACCAACGGCTTCTTTAACAGGTGAGGAAAACAGGTGCAAAGGGAGCTGTGAGTGATGGAGGCAGAATCTGAACCCTTGTCCTCTGACTCCTGAGGGAGGGCCCTGAGCTACCAGTTCTCTATTGGGTGTTAGTTGTCGCTCAGTAAATCATATTGCTGCTTGTTCTGATGTCCTTCCATTCGTGCGTTCCCCACCACCCAAGAAAGCAGCACCCTCGGCCAGGGTTGGAGCCTCCCCTGACTGCCTTGGCCCAACAGCTGTCCTGCTGTGACATGGTCCCCCCCACCTGTGACCTTCCCCTCCTGTGACTCATCCACTCATTGATTCTCCTCCTTCTCAACCTGTTTATGATCCACTTAATATGAAACCTCAATATGCCTCATTAAACCAACTTTACGTTTAAAGAAAGTCCTTAAGAACCCTGCATTAGTCACTCGCTCTAACTCATCATCAATACTCTTGGCCCCCTGAGTCATTCAGCAGGCATTTATTGATTAGTGCCCACAATGGCTCTGACCCTAGGCTAAGGGCTGAAACCCAAAGGGAACAATGCGTCCAGAGGACTGGTGGGAGTCAGGAAGTTCAGAGGTCATTTTTGGCCTTAGACCCTCACTCGCTGTGTGACTCTGAGCATCTCTCCGGCCTCATCTGTAAAATGGGGGTTATAATAGCACCTTCCTCACAGGGTCACTTTTGTGAGGGGCTTTGCAGTATTTTGAAGTGTCATGTAAATATTAGTTACTATTATTAATAGTTTAAAAAGGCAGTTTGGGAGAGGGCACTAAGAGCTTTGAGCTAAGTAAAGGCTCCAAGTAGACAATAATGTTTGAATTGGGCTTTGAGGGGAGATAGGATTCTGAGAAGGGGGAGTGAGGAGGAAGGGGTTCCAAGCTCTGGAAGGTACAGAGATGTGGGTGAGGAGCTTCAGGAGGGGCCACTAAGGCTGAACCAACAAGGGCATGGTGGAGTGCCTGGAAAGGTAGGTTGGGGCTAGGATGTGAGGCTTTCCCTCAGGGTAATAGGGAATCACTGGAATTTATGGAGAACAGGAGTATCATACTTGGTCAACCCGATAGATGATGGCTTGGAGTGGGGAGAGACCTGAAGAACAAGGGAAGCATTTAAATATGAAAATTCAACACAGACGTGGAGAGGAAGCTGATTGTAAGAGGCCAGGCAAGAAGGGATGAGCACCTGCTTTCAGGTGGTGTTACTGGCCCTCATTGGAGGCAGAGCCCATCCTCTGATTCCTCCTCCGCACACCCTCAGAGAAGCCATTCCAGGCCCTCTCTTGTCACTTCGGGCCTGGCCCCCTCTCTCAACTGAGAGCTCCCTTCTTACTTTTCTGAGAAAACCGAGCTCGTCCTCGTGAGCTCTCCTTGACCTTGCTCCCCAATGAAACCCTTTGGCCTCATTATCCACTCTCTCTTCCTTTCCAGTCCTTGCCAGAACCAACCCTTCCATGTGTTCCCTCTGTCTTCTCCTCTGGCTTGAATCTTGGCCTCCTCCCTACCTCCCTACTGTCTTCAAGCACATCCAGACCTCCCCCTTTCTCTCCCTCCCTCCCTCCTCTGTTGCTCAGCCGAAGCTTGAGGGAAAAGCTACTCTCCTTTTTCTGGCTTCTTTACTTGCTTCTCCTTCACTTACTCCTTCCGACCTTTGCAGTCTGACTTCTGCGGAAACCAAAGGTTCCAGAGATCTCCTCATCGCTAAGCCTGTGTCCTCTTCTTGGTCCTCATCCTTCACCCTGTCTTTCTCTGGGTTTTCATAGCAAGGGCACTGCCCTCTCCTGGGTTTCCTCGTGCCCCCGTGTATTCCTTGAGGTCATGGGTACCTTTGGAGAGAGGCTGGAAGCCAGACTGGAGAAGAGAGAGGAGAGGAAGTAGCAGTAGCGGCACTGCCCTCTCCTGGGTTTTCTCAGAAGAGTGTAGGATGGGCAGATTGAGTGGAAGAGTCTTAAAATGAGGCAGATGTGACCTTGTTTGTAGACAGTGGGGAATCAGCCAGTAAAGAGAGATGGGTCCTATGTGTAATGGCAAGCGGTTATAAAAGTGAGTGAGGGGAGGGAGGGAGGAACAAACATTAAGGACCACAATGTGCCCTGGGCAACTGGATCCTCACAATAACCTGGGAGGGAGGTGCTATTTATTATTGTCTCCATCTTACAGCTGAGGAAAGTGAAGCAGGCAGAAGTTAAGTGACTTGCCCAAGGTCACACAGCTAGTAAGCATCTGAGTTCACATTTGAACTCAGGTCTTTCTGATTCCTGTCTCAGCACTTTATCCACTGTGATAGCAGCTTTCTAAGAGGAGAGGAAATGAAAGTGGGTCACAGACAGTTTTTTTCCCCCCTGGAGCTTGGCTGTATAAAAGGTACATTCCTATGAGGGAATGGTAAAATAGGGGAGAATTTCTTAAGCCTGGGGTAGATCCGGGTGTATTTGTAGGCTGTGGCGAATAATGAGCCTGTGGATAGAAGTAATTAAAGTTTAGAGATCCGGGCTAATTGTGGGAATCTCCTGTGCCCCAGGAGACAGTGGGGGTAGGATTAAGAGATTAAAGAGGATGGCCTTGACAAAGAGAAGGGCCACCTCCTCATTAGACACTGAAGTAGAGGAGACAAAGCTGGAGAGACTAAAGGGGAAGGGGGAGTTCTCTGGGAATGGCCTTGCTTTTCTCGGTCTGCAGTAGGGAAGCTTGAGGAGAAGAGAAAGTTCAGATTAACAGCTGTAGGCAGAGAAGACCAAGAGGCTTGCCCTGCTCCAGTGTCCGTGTAGCTGAGGTTGGAGGTGGGTCCAATAAGCCCCCCTCGGCCTTCTCCAGCACACTTGGAGGCTGGAGGAGGCGATGGCGGGAATCCTCCAGCGCTGGGGTCTCACAAGGCATGAGTGAAAACAGCACTGTTATGGGCAAAAAAGGAAACACCAACAGTTAGGAATTGTCTGCAAAACCACTCAGCTTCAGTCATCATCAAAGAGATGCCAGCTAAAACACCTGTGAGGGTGTGAGGGGCCTCCCCACTCCTTTCAAACTGACCAAAATGATTAAAAGCAATCAAGCTGTTGGGCCATGAGGAGCCAGGGCCACACTTTTCCCATGGGTAGGATGCTCGCTTCTAGGCCCTTTCTGAAGAGCAATCTGGCGGTGACCAGGAAAAAGGACAAAGCCAACCGGACCTTTTGACCCAATGATTCCACAGCTGGGAATGTCAAGCACACATCAACAAAGAGCCGGCTATACAAAGAATTGCACAGCTGTGCTATCTGTAACTGAGAAAAACCAGGAGTTACCTCAATGTACACCAAAGAAAGTGTGGCTCCTTTGCAGCACGGGACAGTCAAAGAATACAACGAAACCTGCTCTCTCTTCGTGGAAGAAGGCAAAGGGATGGAAGCCAGGAAGAAGAGACTGCCCACCCAGAAACAGAGTGGGATAACCAGGACTGGCCTGGAGAGGCTGCGTCACCCCTATGAGGCTGGCTACCTCCTCATGGCTTGTCTCTCCCCATGAGAACGTGAGCTTGCTGAGAACAGGGACCGGCTCTCTCTTCTACGAACTATATCCTCGGCCTCGGCGCTCATTTGAAGGCTTCTTCCTGCCTTCATTCACCTGCTTTTAATCATTTTGTCCAATTTGAAAGGAGTGGGGACGCCCCTCACACCCTCACAGGTGTTTTAATGGGCTTCTCTTTGATGATGACTGAGGTTGAGTGGTTTTTCAGACAATTCCTAACAGTTGGTGTTTCCTTTTTTGAAAGTTGTTTGTGGTTTAAAAAACAAACCACTTTGTTTCAAGGGAAACTTCCTCAGGGAGGGAGACCAAGAGAGATATATTCAGAAATGAATTGTCACATTAGTAAAACTTTTAAAAGAAAGAAAAATATCTCTTCCTGTCTATTGTGAACTTGGGACATTTAACAATTTCCCTCAAATATTTAACTATTCCATATACATCCTGCCTTTCAGGATCACTGGCTGGTGACAAAGAGCAAGACGTTCCCCCACTCAAAGTCAAAGCAGAAGGTAGCCCCAGGTTGGGCCCTTCTTTCAGGGAGGGACTCCCCACACTAGTGAAATTTCAGGTCCCTGATACATCGATGTGATGTGTTGACAGGTCAGGACTTTATCTGTGATGTGTGTCAGCCGTATTTTCCTCCAATCTGTTGTGTTTCTTTTGATGATGTATATGTGTGTGCGTGTCTGTGTGAATGTGTGTTTGTGTATTGGTGGTGTATACTTTGTTTTACACAATTTACTGTAATGTAATCAAGTTCACTTTGTCCCCGGTACCTCCTGTTTTTTTTAAATAGGAAAAAAATAGTTAAGCACAGTATCTAATACAGTGAATCACATAGGATAGTGTATATGAATCCCGTCCGTCCTAGGAGCCCCCAGTCCCTTTGCTGTGACAGAGGGGGCATGTTTCACTAATGGTTTTCTCAGTCCATCTTCCCCTTAGCTCTCTGAATTGTTGGCGTCAGTGGCCCTGTCATTCTCAAGCTTCCCTGTATTCCTCTCAGTATTTGTTCATAGGGATCTTCCCAGGTTTGCCAGAATTCTTCATAGTTTTGCTCCCTTGAAATATTCCATTTCACTCTGTTGTGTCACCAGAAAAACAAAACAAAACAAAACTCCAAGACACAGTCACTGGGCCACAGGTTTTTTTTTTTTTCACTTGTAGCGCAAGGGAGATGCTCCGAGTACAAACACAACTTGGTTTTTCTTACAGGCCTTCTTTTATATAGAAAAGAGACAAAAGCAAAGGGAGTGTTTACTTTATTCTGGTTGCCTACACTAATGAGGCATAGGAATGAGTGGGTGTGCAAAAAACCCCGAAGTTAGGAAATAGCTACTTTAATAGGATATAAAGTGATATATGGTTGGACAATTGAAGTATAACTTATCAATAAGGTATAAATGGTACAGACAATTAAAACAGGATATAGGTGACATATGGTATAGACAATTAGAAGAGGATGTTAGAGATACGTAGGATAAGCAGTTAACTATAGGCAGAAACATCTGTCCAAACAGGATACAGGATAGAGAGAATTTCTCACAATTAAGCATTGTTTCAGTTTTTGCTTTACTAGCGGATGACAGCAGTTCTGTTCAAAACAAGGTTTGAAGTTAGTTAAACTCTGTTCCATCATGTATCAGTTTTTTCTTCCATTTACCAATGAATGCATTGATTTTTATGGTGCAACAACTCCTTACAATTATATAATCAAATACACGTTGTCTTTTACAATTTCTTCTGTGTTGTGCTCCACAATTGCAAAATACATGCCATTTTGTTTTATTCTGCTTTTTAAATATGCTTATAAGTTGTTGTTTTTTAGATTTTGATCATTGATTCCTCAGGAACTTACTTTACTCTAAAGTGTGAAATTTGAATCTAATGCCATTAGTCCTAATATTTCAGTGTAGTTCCCCTCAAAGTTTTATTGAATAATGATTTCCTTGGTCTGAGATATATGATCTCATGCTTGTTAAAGGATAATATATTTTATGCCTTTCATTTTCTGTCTGGGTTATCTATTTGATTCCATTATATATATATATATTTAATATTTTATTTATTTATATTATATATACATACATACATATATATGTATGTGTGTGTGTATATATATACACATATGTATATATCCAGTGCCCAATTAAAAAAATAAAACCTGTTTCATAATATAGAGTAAGATCTGATAAGTGCAAGTCTATCTTTCCTTTTTTCTCTGTGGTTCCACTTGATATTTTTGTCTCATTTTCCTTCCACATAAATTTTATTATATCAGAAACTGATAAATGATTATTTTTTTCTGTTTTTTTTTAATCCAGGAAGAAGTCAATCACAATTTTGACTGGGATATTAAACCTAAAAGATTAATCTGGGTAATTTTTCCATTTTTACTCTCCTGGTCCGACTTTATCAAAATAGAGGCAAACTATATATATAGTGTTCTCCTTTTCTCTAATTCTAGAAGTCTTGTGTAAAGGGAAATAAGTTGAGTCAGGAATGACCTATTCTTGATGGAGCTATATATTCCCTGTCTTTTCTTAAATAAATTCCTAAAAGAATCACTTCAAAAATAATTTTTAGAACATGTACTAACTGATTTACCCAACAAATAGGATTGTTTTGAGAATCGGTGTGAACTCCTTGGATAATCTACAAATGAAAACATAAACACAAGGTGGTCTTGTTATTTAACAAGAAAATCATTTTGAAGAGGAGGCAGAAAATAGCACTCATTTACAATGCAGAGAAACAGGATATATTTACATTTTTTAAAACTTTATTTTAGATTGGGAAAGATTGTGCTTCAGACCAAGCAGTCATCTCCCAGACTCGGCCTTCCTATGGAAAAATCAACCCAAGAAAGGTTTACCAGTCTTGGTCCCTGTGTCTTGAAGATGGGAGAAGCCAAAAATGTGATACTAAGTAAAAGAGGAAGCACAGCAATGAAGAAAACTTTGGTTGTTGTCCTTCGTTCTTGAAAAGGACCAAAATGACATCACCATGCTACAGTCAGGTTTCATTGTGTCAGACTGTGGCTGATCAGAGCAATATGAGCTCAGCTCGGAATGCTCTGCCACAGGTCAGGCACAAATAGTCCATGGGAACATCTGGGGAGGAGAAGTCTCTAAATCTGCCCTTGTCACATTTCTTTTGAGCTGTTTCAATTCTGCTTTGCTCATAGAGCACAGCACCTTCTCTTGAGGGCATGCCACGCTGAGCAGTCCTGGGCCAGGCTCTCCCGTGTCACACAATCAATTCCAAAGTTCTTGAGGGTGTCCTTGTATCACTTCTTCCGACCACCACGTGAACACTTGACCTGTGTGAGTTCTCCATAAAATAGTCTTTTTCAGCAAGCGTATGATTTTCATTCTAACAATATGACTAGTCCATCAGAGTTGTACTCTCTGAAGCAGAGTTTGAATGCTTGGCAGTTTAGTTCAAGAAAGGATGTCGGTGTCTGGTACCTTATCCTGCCAGATGATCTTCAGAATCTTCCTAAAACGATTCAAATGGAAGTGATTCAGTCCCCTGGCATGGCGCTGCTAGACTGCCCAGGTTTCACAGGCACACACAATGAGGTCAGCACCACGGCTCTGTAGACCTTCAGTCTGGTACTCAGTCTCATACATCTCTCCCACACTTTCCTTCAGAGCCTCCCAAACACTGAATTAGTTCTGGCAATGTGTGCCTGGAAAGTACGCTAGCAAGGTAAGTGAACTTAATCCAAACCTTCTCCATTTGCTGTAACTGACGGTTCCGTGTATGGATGGTGTGGTGGTGGCTGATGGAGCACCTGTGTCTTCTTGGTGTTAACGGAATTACCAGTGTAATGAATGCAGGAAGATATTTCTCTCAAGGCCGGGTCTCCTTGTCATCAGACAATTCATTCTGGAGAGAAACCTTATGAATGTAATGAAGGTGGAAAGGCTTTCAGAAGAAGGCAAGCCTTCCTGAACATCAAAAAAGTCATATTGGAGGTGACAAGGAACTACTGCCAGAGTTACTGAGCAGAGGGGTGACTGGTTGGACCTATGCAGACCCCCCTTTGCTGCAGACGCAACTGTAATACTCCAGGCGTGAGGTGATATGGGCCTACAGCAGGGCAGGTACAGAAGGATTTACAAGAGAATTATGCCAAACATTTAAAGAACAGTTATTGTATTATTTAAATTGTTTGAAAAAAATAAGTAAAGAAAGAGTCGTTCCAAACTCTTTTTATGACATAAATATGGATTTAATAACTAAACCAGGGAAAGTAAAACAGAAAAAGAAAACTATAGACGAATTTTCCTAGTGAATATTGATGTAAAATTTTTAAAATGCCAACAAGGAGATTAGAGCAGGATATCACAAAGATCATACACTATGACAAGGTGGAATTTAAACCAGGAATACAGGCTGGTTCATTATTCGAAAAACTATAAGCAGAATTGACCATATCAGCAACAAAAAACAACAAAAATCATATGATTATGGCAACAGATACAGAAAAAACTTGACAAAACACAACACCCATTCCCATTAAAACTAGAAAACATAAGAACAAATAAAACTTCCTTAAAATGAGTACTATCTCTCTAACTAAAGTCAGGGGCATTCACTGTATTAAGGATAAGTTAGAACTTTTTCCAGTAAGATCAGGGGTGAAGCAAGGATGCCCATTATCAACACTCTTATTCAATATTATATTAGAAATTTTAGCTATAACAATAAGACAGAAAAAAACCAGGGAAGAGAATAGACAATGAGGAAACAAAATGATCACTTTTTGCGAATGGTATGATGGTTTAGTTAAAGAACACTAGAGAGTCAGCTAAAAAACTAAATGAAACAATTAGAAACCAGCAAAGTTTCAGAATTTCCACACAGATCAGCATTTATGTATCTCCCTCTCCCTCCTCCCTCCCCCTCTTTCTCTTTCTCTCTCTTTTCTTTCTTTCTTTCTTTTCTTTCTTTCTTTCCTTCTTTCCTTCTTTCTTTCTCTGTCTCTCTGTCTCTCTGTCTCTCTGTCTCTCTCTCTCTCTCTCTCTCTCTCTTTCTCTTTCTCTTTCTCTCTCTCTGTCACGCACACACGCACGCACGGTAAAATGCCATTTAAAATAACTACAGACACTACAGAATACTTGGGAGTCTACCTGCCAAGACAAAGGCACCAAATGAACACACAAAACACTTTCCACACAATAAAAGACTGAACTAAACAATTGGAGAAATGAGTTGCTCAAGGCTTAACCAATAGATAAAAATGACAGTACTATCTAAATTAATTTACTTAGTGCCATAGCAATCAAACTACCAAAGAATTACTTTATAGAGCTTGAAAGAATAATAACATTCCTCTGGAGGAACAATAGATCAAGATTATCAAGGGAGTTAATGGTCTAAAAAATGGAGGTGAGGATGGAAGGGACGTAGCAGTACTTGATCTCAGGCTATACTACAAAGCTGTAGTAAGGAAAACAATTTGGTAAGAAATAGATTGATTAGTAGAACAGATTAGTTACACAATATACAGAAGCAAATGAATACTGGAGATAAACCCCCAAGATCCCAAAGAACTCATTATTTGACAAAAGCTGTTGGGAAAACTGGAAGGTAATCAAGCAGAAACCAGACAAAGATCAACACCTCATTCAATATGCTGAGATACATTTTTAATGGGTACATGATTTAGGCATAAGAAGTGATATCATAAGCAAATTCATGGAAGATGAAATAAATTACCGGTCAGATCTACGGATATGGGAAGAATTAATGATCAAACAAAATAGAGGTTCCCAGGAAGTAAGAATAATTTTGATTATATAAAATTTTAAAAGTTTTTTGCACAAACAAAACCAATATATGTTAAATATAGAGAAAAGCAATGAAGAGAAACTGGGGGGAAGTCTTTGTAGCAAGTTTCTTTAATAAAGATCTTGTAGAGAGAACTTCATCAAATTTACAAGAATAAGAGTCATTTCTCAATTGATAAATGGTTGAAGGATATTAATAGGCAGTTTTCACACAAAGCTATCAATAGCCATATGATTAAGCATGTCCAACATGCAGTTGGTAATACGGGATAGGAATTTAGGAGAGAACATGGAACTGGGTTTATACATCTTGAATCTGCTTACATAGCAGGAGGGTAGAATCCATGAGCAACAAGGAAGTCAACAATGACTGTATGTGAGAAGAGGGTCCAGCGCAGAGCCTTGCTGGACACCCACATATAGGGGATAGAATAAGGATGATGACATGTTAAAGGAAGCTGAAAAGGAGAAGATAAACAGGAAGAAAATGAGGAGAGTACTGTCGTGAAAACCCATGGAAGAAAAAATATCTGGGGGGAGGGACTGGTCAATAGTCTTATATTCTGCAGACAAGCCAAGAAGGACTAGGACTGAGAAAAGGCCATCGGGTCTGGCAATTAATTGATCATTAGTAACTTTGGAGAGAAAAATGTCAAATCAGTGATATGGTCAACAGCTAGATTGAAAGGACTTGAAACGTGATTGTGAGGTGAGAATTGGAGATGACGAGTATAGAAAATTTTCTCTTTTTTTTCTTATAAGGAGACACTATGCAGATCAAGTTCCAGTAGTTCTAAAGTATAACTATATACCCCTTTCTGAGAAACATATGGGTGAGAAGTCTCAAGCCCTGTCCTTCAACATCATTGTTCTATGATACGGTGAATTATATTTTCTGTGTGCAAAGGAGCCAATCTTCATATAAACCTGATAATCTCAGAGTAAAGTCTTTTGAAGCCATCTAGCCTGACAAATACCTATGTAGTACCTGAATATTTTGGAACTACTCTTCCAAACTCTACTCAAACTTGGCTAAGTGGATGCCCAGAGGTATCTGGCATACGTCCTTTCAGAGCCTAGGGGTAGCCTTGCATAGTTGGGGTATTGTTTTTCTAATGCTATAATTTATGAGCTCCTAATAATGTGTTTTTGACCCATGATTGATACTTAAACCACCAGGGAGAGTCAGAAGAGAGAAAGAAAACTATGGAACAACTCTAATGCAAAAGAGACTAGGGCATTGTATCCTGAAGGATACACTGTGATTATATTGGATTTATACCAGATATGCAGTACTGGTTCAGTATTAGAAAAAAACATCAACATAATAAACCATAATGATAACAAAACCCACAAAAATCATATGATTACATACATTCAGAGAAAGGCTTTTTTTTTTGAGGGGGGAAAGCAGGGCAATTGGGGTTAAGTGACTTGCCCAAGGTCACACAGCTAGTAAGTGTGTCAAGTATCTGAGGCCAGATTGGAACTCAGTTCCTCCTGAATCCAGGCCTAGTGCTCTATTCACTGCCTCACTTAGCTTCCCCCAAAAGGATTTCTTTTAAAAACTTCTAATAGCCATTTCTTTTAGAAGCCCTAGAAAACAAAGGGGAAAAAATCCTTAATATAATAAACATTGCTGTTGTTCAGTCATTGCTGTTGTGTCTAAAACCAGCGGGCAAAGTGAAAATAGAAAGAATCCACTAGTCGCCTCTTGAAAAGAATCCCTAAGCTAAAACTCCCAGGAATATTATAGCCAAAATCAAGTTTCATGGTTAAATCAAAAAAAAACCTGCAATGAGCCAGTAGGAAAGCTCAGGTACCGCAGACGCAGTTGGGGATCACACAAGACTTGGCAGCTACTACAAGGAAGAAGCAGAGGATGGAAACCAATGATCCAAGAGGGAAAAGATACAGGTTTACAACCAAAAATTATTTACCTATTAAAAAAGAGTACTTATATGATGAAGTTTAGCGTTGGTGGAACTGGTGCAGGTGTGAAAGGAGTCCCTTAGACCCTCTCTACAGCCACTGGGAGCTTTATTGATGCAAAAGGAGTATGGGTCCCCTAGCTTCCCGGTATGGAAAGCTCCTTCACCGACAGAGGACACAAGTTGGGGAGCAGCCAAAGAGGGGAAGCCAGGGAGGCTTCCCGGAGGAGGCGGCCCTTGAGCCTAGCCTGGGAAGAAGAACCCGGCCTCTAGGGGGAAGGGAGGAGGGAGAGTGCATTTCAGGCAGGGGCGGGGGTCTGGGAGAATCAGATGAGAAGCCCCGAGTGGACAAGAAGGAGACGCTGGAAGGCGGACGGAGCGGGGAACAGGTCTCCTGGGGAGACTTCAGAGCCTGCAGTTAAACGGGTTGGATGATGCAGACTGTCTCTCTACTGTCGCTTTTGAGTGCGGAGCATGCGCACATGACACCCTGCCCCTCCGAACTACGACGACCAGAAGACCTTGCGGCCGAGGAGGAAAAAGACTTTGTTGTCCCAACTTCCGTAGTGCTCCGCGCACCGGAAGTCGGCTCTCTCCCTGTTGTTCTGTGGCCGTAGCACGTACCTGCTATGTCTTGGCGCGCTGGGGAGCGGAGCTTGGGGGGCCCCCGGGGCGGGAGCGAGCGAGGTAGGTCCGGGGGCTCCTTGTGCCGGGCCTGGTCTCCCCTCAGAGCCCCGAGTCCGGGATCTGCCCCTAGAGGGGATGACCCCGGACTGACCGAGCCTCAGTTGACTCCTCTGTGGAATGGGGAGGCCACGGTCACGTGACATGGCCGTGGTGGGTTGGATGTGGGGTCGGGAAGCCCTAATGACAACAGTCAACTTCTAGTTATTTTGGTATAATATATATTTTGATAGTTATTAATTACGGTAATCCTTGTAGCACGCATTAAGTGCCAGCTGTGTGCTGGGCGTCCGCAGGGGTGACAAGCTCAATAGCCGGGTCTACAAAGCCCCTGCAGCAAACTGAGGCTGAGGTGCAGTGACTGGACCAGGGCCACACAGCCGGGAGGTGCCTGAGGCCTTCAGGCCGCCCCCTTCCCGCCCCGGCCCTGAGCTGCAGGATCCTGACCCACTCGTGTCCCCTGCGGTACTGGGGCTGGGGAGGAGCCGACGCCTTGTCTGGGGTGTAGTGGGGGGTCTGGGAGCTGGCGGGGAACCCCCCCCTCACGGGTCCTGTTCTTCCCCAGCCCATCCCGCGGATGCCGGGCCCTTCCTGGATACCAGGCCCTCCCTGGATGCCGGGCCCTCCCCATGCCGTGGGGACACGGACAAAGAGCCAGGGGCCCCCCAGGTGAGGGGACCATGGGAGGGGAGAGCGGGCTGTCCGTCCAGGGGCCCTTGGGTGGGGGCTGCAGAGCCAGGGTGCCCGGGGGCCTCTGAGTGGGGCCCCTGTAGCCACTGCCTCCTGCAGGCAGGTGGGGGTGGCACCGGCAGGGGCGGGGGTGGCACACACGTGGTCTGGGGTTGGCTCAGCCCTAGCTTCCTAGACATAAGGGAAGCGGGACATTAATAGTGAGTGTTTCTGTTACACCGGATCTGCAGTGCAAATGACAGAAATGGGCCAGTGGGAGCCCCAGGAGCCCACCTGGGAAAGCAGAAGCTGGGCCTCAGGGAGCAGCTGGGCCTTGGATCACAGAGAGAGAGCAGAGAGCACGCTGCTGACTCCCCTTTTCCTGCCCTGCTTCTGACCCAAGACCAGAGGGGAAGTTGAATGGGGCTTCACATTTACCAATCCCTGGCTTCCTGTGTGATCTGAAGTCAGCACCTTGAGGTGCTGCTCACAGCAGGTTTGAATCGGGCTGCAGTCATCAGCAAACACTTATTAAGGGCCTACTGTGTTTGGGGCTCAGGAACAAAGCAAGGCAGGCCCTGCCCTCCAGGAGCTCCCTGTCTCCTGGGGCGTCTCACCTTGCAAAGATACACTGGCAAAGGACAAGGAGTCTGGGTGGCTAGAGGTGTTCTTGGAGGGAAGGCCAAGCCCTGGCAAGGATGGAAGAGGCTTCTTGCTGAAGCTGGGGTAGTGGCTGGGACCCGCAGAGAGAATGACACCAAGGAAAGAAAGTCAGGTGCGGTGGACAGCGAGGAGGAAACAGGAAAAGTGTTTGGTTATTCCTGAGGACTGGTTGTTATATAAGCTCCAGCTAGAATGAATGTTTGTGGCATGGTGGCTGCTGTTAGAGCCGAATTTCTTTTTTTTTTTTTTTAATTTTAATTTATTTTCTTGGTTACATCATTCATTTCCACAAGGTTTTGAGTTACAAATTTTCTCCCCTTTTTGTC
>CM053594.1:6844141-6877730 GCA_028646575.1 Pseudocheirus occidentalis | reverse complement strand
TCAAAGGAGGCCCAGAAAGCCAATGAGGAGAAGAATGCCTTAAAAAGTCGAATTTGCCAGATGGAGAAAGAGTCTCAAAAGCATTCTGAAGAGAATAATTCCTTCAGAATTAGAGTAGAACAAGTGGAAGCTAATGACTTTATGAGAAACCAAGATACTATTAAACTGTTACAAAAAAATGAAAAAATAGAAAGCAATGTGAAATATCTCCTTGATAGTGAACCAGAGATAGCAGACTCCCTGGCCCCTAGGAGGGGGATAAGACCCTCTTTAATTGGGCAAGGATGGACACTATGTCTTGTGGAAATGTACCAGGTCATCAGATAGCAAACAGGTGTCATGGAGTTTTTCAGGAGCTAAATTTATTTTTTTATTTTTTATTTTTGCTTTTTGGAGGGCGGTTGGGGTTAAGTGACTTGCCCAAGGTCACACGGCTAGTTTTTTTTTGTGTGTGTTAAGTGTCTGAGGCTGGATTTGAACTCAGGTACTCCTGACTCCAGGGCCAGTGCTCTATTCACTGCGCCACCTAGCCACCCCTGGAGCTAAATTTATGAGGTGTAACAAGTTTTCTTGAACTCAGAGGGACAGCTTTGACTAAGAAACATTCATTGTTTGAGTCTACCTGCAAGGTCAGAGATGGTGCGCCAGACTCTCTGGTGACCAAGGATAACATACTTCCTTGAGGCAAAAATAAAACAGTCATTAGCAGGAGAACTGAACTTCTGAACTTAGCTTATAGACAAAGAAATATGACTTGAACAATCACACAAAATGGGGCAGTAAGGATAGGATAAATTACAGAATAGAATCAATTATAAAATAACACAATAACAACTTAATTTCTTCAGAGGGAAGGCACTAGGATTAAGAGGGGTTAGGGAAGTCATGATATCGCTGCTTCTGTTTCAGTAACCATCCTTTTTAACAATAGGGTCTAGACCAGTGGTTCTCAACCTTCCTAATGCCCCAACTCTTTAATACTCATATGTGGGCATATCTGCATGTGGGCAGACCCACCTGGAGACAGAGGAGCAGTGTCTCGGTTCCTAAGATCATCGGAAATATGTGTTTTCCAATGGTCTTAGGTGACCCCTCTGAAAGGGTCGTTTGATCCCCAAAGGGGTTGCGACCCACAGGTTGAGAACCACTGGTCTAGAATTTTCTCTATGCTTTAGTCAAGCTCACTGGCCCCTAGCTAGCAAATTAAATTCTCTTCCCTTTTGGGGGGAAATGGCCAGATTTGCCTTCTCTAGTCCTGTGATACTCTCACTTTCCACTCTTTTTCGAAAATCATTCTCAGCAGCATTGCAGGTACACAGGCCTTGTCTTTTAATACCTTAATGGGGTCATCTGTCATAAGATTTAGAGGTGGAAGGGGCTTCAGAAACCATTTAGACCAGTGCCTTCCTTTTACAGATAAGGAAAATGAGACTCTCGAAAGTTATTGACGTGAAGTTGTGCAGGGCTCAGATTCTTTTACTTTCTCCCCATCTATTACAGGTATCAACTCACTATTAGTCATTTTTATTCTGTTCTTTTTGGCCAGGATGGTCACTTAACCTCAGTATAGATATTTCAGATACAGGGAATTTTTCTGTCAACAGGAGGAGAAACACCACGATGTGGCACACTGATCACTGGCTAGACGCTTCTCCTGGGTTATTGTCTGAGTTTTGGTACACATTTGTTACTTGAAATTGCATAGTTACATGACTTCTTTTGGACTCCTTTTGCCTATAAAATAAAGGAGTTACTTTAGATAATCAATATTTTCTCTTCTGGAGGTAATGTTCTGATGCTGTGGGACTGTTCATCTGACTTGGAGCAACTCTTTGTTCAGACATTCATTCAGAAAGTGACCTCCTGTGCCTTTCACATTTTGGTCCTAGTACTGGCCTTGACAATGATGCAGAAGAAATTTATATCGTAGTTTTGAGAGGTATCATCATATAGTGAAAAAGAGCCCTGAACTTGGAATCAGAAGACTTGGGTTTGAGTTCGAGCTGTGATACGTGTGCAGTGTTAGCAATCTTTGGTGAACTGTCAAGTGACCTTCAGCTCCAATTTCTTATTTGGGAAAATTTAATAACAATTGCCTACCTTACTAGGTCCTTTGGAGTGTGTGTTTGTTGGACTGTGTTCTTTGGAGCAGTGCAAAATCTATGTATAAATGACTCTACAGATAAAGGCTTATCTAGTCTATATTTTAAAGTTTGACAGTGATTTTTCTTGATGGAAGAAACAAGATGTGTTAAGTATATTGTAGATACAACAGTGGATATTTACACTTTTTGAGATTTTTGAAAGCAAGCAGTCACCTTCAGAGATGGACCTTTCTGTGGAAGTATTATCCCAAGAAAGGGATGATACTTATATCTCCAAATCAAGCAAAACCTTGGAATATGACATTTGGCTAGAAAGGCAGCAAAGGTATCTGGAAAAATATTACAAATGTAAAGAATGTGGGAAAGCCTTTTCTAGGGACATAAGACTCACTGAACATTGGAAAGTTCATTCTGGAGAGAAACCTTATGAATGTAAGGAATGTGGGAAGGCCTTCCGTAATAGGGTAGAACTTACTGGACATCAAAAAATTCATACTGTTGAGAAAACTTATGAATGCAAAGAATGTGGGAAGGCCTTTAGCTGGTGGACAGGACTTAGTTGACACCAGATAATTCATTCTAGAGCAAAACCTTATGTATGTAAGGAATGTGGGAAAGCTTTCCCTCAGAGCACTGCTCTTACTCCACATCAGAGAAAAAGGAGAAAATGAGAAAAGCCTTATGAATGTAAACAATGCGGAAAGGCTTTCTGACAGAACATATACCTTACCTGCCATCAGAAGATTCACTCTGGGGAGAAGCCTTATGTACGTACTAAATGTGGAAAAAAGTCCTTCAACTGCAATTCATCTCTCACCTCCCATTACAGAATTCATCTTGGTGAGAGAACTTATGAATGTAAGGAGTGTGGGAAGGCCTTTTGCCAGAGCACACAGCTTAGTCAACATTAGAAAATTCATACTGGAGACAAACCTTATGAATGTAATGAATGTGAGAAGGCTTTGCATAGGCACACAATACTTACTCAACATCAGAGAATTCATACTGGAGAGAAGCCTTATGAATGTGATGAATGTAGAAAGACCTTCCATCAGAGGACAGGACTTACAGAACATCAGAAAATTCATACTAAAGAGAAACCTTATGAATATAATCAACATAGGAAGGGCTTCCATCAGAGGATGGGACTTTCTGCTCATCAGAGAATTCATACTGGTGAGAAGCCATGTGAATGTAATGAATATGGAAAGGCCTTTTTCTGGAGCACAAGACTTACTCAACATTATCAGACAATTCATGGTGGAGAGAAATCACATGACTATGAGAATACCTTCTGTCAGAAAATAAGATTTATTTGACATGAGAATTTGTACTATTATAAACATATACATATATTTCTTATAAGATTTTCTTTCCTCAAGAACAAATAATTTAATCATCAAAAAACTTACAATGGAAAGAAACCTTATGGATATAGTCTTATTAAGTAATGCACATCAGAATGATTTCAGCCAAAACTGTCATTTTGCTTAAAAATGTAGAATTCAGACAGAAAGGAAAGGCAATAGAGAAAATCTCAAATTTCTCATATTGGTTTCTCTTTGTTCTTTTAAACAAGAACATGAAACTATTGGCCACAGTTCATCAGTATGTATAATAAATAATATAGAGTTGTATTATATCCCATGCCTACAAGTGCTTTGTTTTTGCCTGCCTCCTCTGGAGCCCTGGACCCACATGCTAAAAAGGCTGGTTCTGTATGTTCAAGTGATGGGTTGGGATAAAGAAATAAAAACCATGCTTGTCAGTAGCATAAAAGGCTACAGAAGCATTGTTGCTTACCCAACATTTGTGCCTATAGTTAGGAAAACAGAACACCTCCAAAGGCTGGCCTTTATCCAAAAATTATTAAAGGTCCATCAGATAAGGACATTGCTGCATGGTAGGAAACAGACCCTTAAGTTACTAAAGATATGCTGTCTTCTCTTTCCAAAACTGGAAATGTGATGTTTTTTTCTCTTTGAAAAATCATATCTGAAATGGTTCTTTATAAACTTGAGGTAAATAATAAAACACATTTTAGAACAAGTTCTGGCATTATTTACCATGTTTTGAATCTAGGATTTAAACTTTCCTTCCTTCCTCTTCCTTTCTTCCCTCCAGGACAGGTTCTGAAGAGGTATGCATTCAACACTACCAAGAATACTGTAGCAAGGTTCCAAAGAATTAGTGTTTGGAAACTCCAGGATAGCAAATTTTCTGAGGCTAAGTTGGTTTCAAATAAGTTTCCAAATTCTATATGGACACAAATTTTTCTTAGAGACAAGTAACCATAGGCATAAATGATTTCAAAATATTTGAAATTTTAAAGTAACGACTGGAATGAATTAATATTTATAAAATCTTTTCTCTAACATGGAGAAGGTAGGAACAGTATCTACCAGAGACTCTTCTACAAGGCAAGGCTAATATTTGCCCTAAAAACCCCAGATTTGATTGGCCCAAGGGACAAAGATTTGAATTATTGATACATTTCTCCTTGCCAAAGTCCTTTCCATGCTGGGCCAGCTCAAATCAGCTGATTTTTTTTTTTTTTTTAGTGCAAACACTTATACTTTGCTTGCAAATAAATCAGAGTTTGATTTGGTTTAGTCATTATCTAAGCTTAGAAAGTAATCGAGAAAATGTTAATAATGCAAATTAAACCTAAAAATGTCGTACACTATTTTTCCCCCAGAGAGCCAGTTAAATATTTGTTCAACATATTTCACATGTTAATCGTTAGCCAGCTCACCCTGTCTTGGTCCCATCGTATTCTGTCTTCTTCAATCTGTCTCTGTCTATGGACTCTATCTCTGACACCTACATACAGTCCCATGTCTTCTCCATCCTCAAAAACCCCTTGTGATCTGTCCATCTCTAATAGCTATTGTCCTATGTCTCTCCTCTTCATGGTTAAACTCTCTGAAAAAGCCATCTACATTTGGAACCTTCATGCCCTCTCTTCTCACTTGATTCTTTATACTGGCTGGCTTCTACAATCTGGCTTCATCATTCATCTGAAACTGTACCTTCCCAAGTTACCAAATACCTCTTAGTTGCTCAATCTAAGGCGCTTTTTCTCACTCCTCATCCTTCTTTACCCTTCCACAGCCTTTGTCCATCGCCATTTTCTCCTGGGCACTCTGTCCTCTCCAGGTTTTTTTTGACTTTGCTCTTTCCTGGTTCTCCTCTTCATTCAGGTCATCCCTAACTTGGGTGTCCCCCAAACTCTCCCTTTGTACTCTCTCCCATGGTGATTTCATCAGATTCCATGAGTTCAATGATCATTTCCATGCAAATGATCTCCAAGTCTGTACATCCAGCCCTGATCTTTCTTTTGACTTCCAGTCCTTCATCACCATTTGCCTTTTAGGCATCTTGAATTAAGTGTTCTGGAGGCATCTCAGACTAACCCAACATACTGCAAATAGAACTTGTTATCTCCCCCTGCCCCCCCAAAACCCCTCTTATCTTCCTAACTTCCCCGGGCACCACCATAACTTCATAACCTGTGTTATCCCTGGCTCCTTGTACACACTTCCCATATGCAGTCTGTTCTCAGGTGCTGTTGCTTCTTTGAAACATCTCTCGCATACACCCCCTTCTCTCCTGTGCCCCTGCCCCCAACCTGGTGCAAATGCTCAACACCTTACATGAAGACCATTGCCATAATCTGCACGTGGGTCTGCTGCTTCCAGGCTTACCCCACTGCAGTCCATTCAGCCTCTAAAGTGCAGATGACCATGTTACCCCCTACTCAAAAAACTTCCAGTAACTTCCTGTTACCTTCAGCATCAAGTATTCAATTCATCCTGCTTACCCCTGAAAGTTGGTCATGCCCTGCCCCTTTCCTGCCTTTCCAGTCTTCTTGACTCTCACTCACCTCCAAACACTGAAGTCTGACTCCTGAGGCCTCCCAGCTGTTCCCCCCACAAGACATTCCATTCCCAGAATGTTCTCCCTCCTCCCCTCTGACTGAGCTTCTCTGCCTCTTTTCAAGACTCCAGGGGATTCTTGCTTTCCCAGTCCCCCTGCCCCAATAGCTAACACTTTTCCTTTGTGTCACCTTTCCCTTTAGTCTCTGTGATCTTACAAGCACATTGTCTCCCCATTAAAATGTGTCCTCGTGGAGGGCGGGGATTCTCCCCCTCCCCTCTTTTTATAATATATGGCTGTATACATACATAGATACATGTAGACATGCATATACATACATATATCCCTACACATAAAATCAGAAGTGATACTAAGAGGGAAGGCCCTGACCATAAGAGGACTGGGAAAGGTGGGGTTTTAGCCAGGACCTGAGGGAAGCTGAGAGACACAGCAGCCAGGAGCCCATGCAGTGGTCCAGGCACCAGGTGAGGAGGGCCTACAGAAGGGTGGGGGAAGTGTCAGAGGAGGAAGGAGCATATAGGAGACCGGGAAGGTAGAAATAACAGGAATGACTGATTGAATATGGCAGGTGAGAGTGAGGAGTCAGGGATGCCCTAGTTTGTGAGCCTGGATGCCTGGGTGGATGGTGGTGAAGAGAAGTTTGAAAGAGGAAAAGTTGGGGGATAATTGTTTTGGACATGCTGAGTTTGAAACACCTACAGAACAAGGTGTCCAGTGGGCAGCTGTAGATGTGAGCCAAGAAGTCAGAACTGGAGGTGTACATTAGGGAATCATCAGCATAGAGGTTGTGGTTGACTCCACAGAGATCATCCAGTGGGACAGTACAGAGGGAGGAGAGAGGAGACCCAGGACAGAGCCATGGGGGACACCCACAGTTAGCAGGATGGATACAGATGAGGATCCAGGCCTGTTAGGTAGCAGGAGGGGGATGACAAGGAGCTTCAGGTATGGCTCCTGGGACATTTCCTTGCTGAGGCTGATAAGAAGGCACAGGGAAAACCATCCCAGAGCATCCAGAATGGAGGTGGTCAGGGTCTTTGGCTTCATCTAAACCCAAGGCACCCCTTAATGTCCCACTACACCTAGATTTAAAGAACTTTGATGCTTAACAGCACTCCCTAGGCTACTGTCATACCAGGGACCCCCAAAGGATTCACCCTCTGGTAGCATAATAAACCTTTGTTGACTGTTTGGGGGCTCAGAATAAGCTTCCACCCTGGAGACCTAAAGGAGGTCATCCAAAAGTCTCTCTCCCAACCCTCATGAATCTTTGAGGTCCATGTTTTTGGAGGTCTCTGTCCATAGAGGCCAGACCAAACAGAGCTTTTGCCAGGCATGGGGGGATGGACTGGCAGAAAGACTGTTAGGCTTCCAAAGCTTCAAGGTTGCCACTAACTTGAAAAAGAGTTATTTGGGAAATAGGGGTGCTATCAGCCAGCTGAGAGGTAGTCAGCATTGAAGGCACCGAAATGGCCAAGAGGGCCACCATCAACACATGGAAGCTCTTCCTGCCTCTTCTCCTCCTAATGCATCATCAGCTGCCTTGAGTGAATGCTCCACTGCAGGAAAAGAAGTAATGGGAAGCAAGGTGACAGTCACCTCCCAAGACCAAGCAGTGTAGCAGGAGTCCAGTGTGACAGCAGCGGCAGCCTCATCATGCTAGGCAGGAAAAATGGTCCTGCAAGGGCTTAGAGCAGATAAGGGCTGCTTCCAGCCCTTCCCAGTACCCCTCAGGCCCTGCATGAACAGCCGCACTATGACCATATCAACCCATTAAGGGTAGATTATTGGACTGGGAATCAGGAAGACCTGAGTTAGAATCAGCCTCAGATACTTAACAGCTGTGTGACCCTGGGCAAGTCACTTCCCCATCCTGCAAGATGAGGATAACGATCACCAGCCTTGCTGTGAGGATCGAGTGAAATAAATGTGTAAAGCCCGTGGCAAACCCTTAAACGCTGCATACACATGGCGGCTATCATCAGCCAGATTCTGAAGGAGGCACGCTTTTCTAGTCGACAGCACCGTAAGGGATCTCCTTTATGATGGACAGGCAGGGCCTGGCGTCCAGAGAGGTGAAGCATTAGGCACACTTGATGCTTTCACTCGAAAAGATCGTTTTTGAAAATTGCATGAAATACGCCTGTTGGCTTTTTGGCCCCGACTTGAAGTCACAGGTTAACAGGCACACTCAGGGCTCGGTTTTGCTATTTCCCAGGAGTCTGGAGGCCATTTTTAGAGGATTCTTTTCAGGGCCACTGCCAAATCTACACAATAGGAAGAAACCACATCTGCATGTTAAACTGACGTGGAAGGGAACAAGCATTAATTAAGTGCCTGCTGTGTGCCTGGCCCTGTGCTAACCCTTTACAATTATCATCTCACTTGAAACTCACAACAATGGGGGAGGGAGGGGCTATTACATCCCCTTTTTACACTTGAGAAGACTGAGACAAACTGCAGTGAAGTGACTTGGCCAGGGTCACATCGCTGGTGTCTGAGGCCGGATCTGAAGTCGGGTGTTCCGGAGTCTGCATTATGAGTCTATGTTATGCCCAGCTCAAATATGGAAATTCAGTCAAACCGAACTGCTTTATGTAGGGAATCCTTTCAAAAACTGAGGTCTTCAAATTTTAGAGATTAAAAAAAAAAAGTCCAGTGAACCCATAAAGACTATTTCGCATGAAAAAACATATCTTTTCCTTCCAAAGTCTCCACTCCAAAGCTCATTCAGTCTGGCCTTAAAGTCCACCATCCTGCTTCTCAGGGCTTAGTGACCTCCGCGTTGGGGGTGGGGGTGGGGTAAAACAGAAACATTCACCACATTCCTCCCCCCTCCTTAAAATCAGTCTTCTCTTCCCTCTGTCATAGCTTTGCATTCCAGGGAGAATTCTCTGAGACACCCCCTCAGACAAATGCGGATTATTTCTGGGATATCGTTCAAGCTTCAGGGGCTAGACTGGAGGTTGTTGGCAAACACCGAGCAATTCTGAAAGACAGGAAGCCGTACCGTATTTATCATTTTTGTCTCAGATACAAAGGTACGTCAGCAGCTTTAGAACCCTCACCTGCTGCGTCCTGGGTAACTGCGGAGCTGCCTTAACAGCTTAGACTCTATCGATTATGGTTGAAATCCTTCCCAAGAGTCGCTAGGGGGCCGTGTTTCCTCAATGAAGCCACAAAAACTAATGACATATAGAAACAAAATAGCCCCGGCACTTGTAGGAAACCATGGGGATATTTTCTTAGAAAAAGGGGAATGTCGTGAAAACCCGTTCCATTGAATTAAGTCATTGCAGAGAGTGGATTAGGCCTGAAAAGTGATGGGGGGACTCCTGTCCTCCTGGCTTCCGACACACCGTGGTCTGGAGCCGGGCGCTCTGCAGGACACGAGGGGCTCGATGGGCCCCTAGGTTTATGGGAAAGGGCCTTAGAGTCTTCCAGGATCTATTACCTGCATTAGGCCCTCAGTCTTCTATTGTGAAACTCACGGTAGTGCAAGAAAACAGTATTAAACCCCCAGAGTGTGGTAAGGGAGGAGACAGGATTGTCTCCAGACGATTCCCCTTCCAGAAGGGAAAATTTACTATTAAGGGGAAGTTATGACGCCGGTGGCCAAATGTTAGTGGAAAGGGAGTGATTCTATTTTGTCTAAATTTCTGCTGTTTGGGGGGAATCACTCAGAAGTGATTTCTGGGAAAAGAGTTCTCTTTTGCTCATTCCTCCTCCCCACCATCAGCCTTTTAAAAACATGGCAAGTCTAAAAACGTTTGGAGAGAAGGCTCCTAATGGGCAGGGCCACGTGGATAACTTTGGCTTCTCAGTCAGAGATTGAGGGCAAACAGCTAAACCAGCTGCTGAGTTCTGACCCCGCCCCGTGGGCTTGGCTGGTTTCAGGGGATGGGGGTCCTACTGAAAAATAAATACTGAGGAGAAAATGCAAAGCACCTGGAAAAGAACGAGGTCCCCCTTCCTCTTACCTAGAGCATATGGAGGGTGAAATCATGACTGGTACAAGACTCCTTTTTCTGTTTTCCCGTTGTCTGGGATTGCTCTGTAGCTTTGTCCCTCCCTAGGAAGGGGAGAAAGTAAGATGTTTCTAGAGGCAGCCGGTAGTCCAACGCTCAGAGCACCAGCCTGGAGTCAGGGAGACCTGAGTTCAGATGTGACATTCACCAGCTGTGTGACCCTGGGCAAGTCCCTTAACCTCTGCCTCAGTTTCCTCAACTGCAAAATGGGGGTAATAACAGCACCTACCTCCTAGGATGGTCGTGAGGATCAACTGATATTCTATTTGTGAAGCATTTAGCAAACTGATAAATGCTAGATATTTTCCACGATTCTGGCAGCTCAAGTGTGAGGCTGGTCAATGTCTAAACACAGTTATATTTTTAAATATCCGTTTGGCTCAATTCAGTATTTTATTACATGTAGCCATTAAATGTAGCATTAGAACAAAAAAAGGGGGGAGGTGGAGCAAATACGTGTTACTGGACCCAAGAACTAGTGAATGAAAGGCCCCCGGCCATGATTCCCCTCCCAGGACTTCTCTCCCCGCCCGGCTCAGCGTGGGTGCCCTTTTCTCTCTTCCCCACTATACTGCTTTCCAACTCCCCTATCTGTATTGTCTTTCTTCATCAGAATGTAAGTCTCTTGAGGGTAAGTGTTGCCTTTTTTGGCTTGGTTTTAGGTATCCCCAGCATTTAACACAGTGCTTGGAAAATAAGGAAGGAAATGCTTTCCCTCCAACTGAACAACCAGGTTGACACTGGTCCAAGAATGGAAGAGGCTGGAGGGTGGGCACATTGGCATTTTGGCTACGTGGGCCATGACGCTGTGTTGTTCTGGGAGTGGGACTATTGGGATGCCCTAGCCACCTATGGGGACTCTTTCTGCCAATCACCCTGCCTATCCCACATGGTCTTCCCATCTGCCTTCAGCTAGCGCACTTGCCTGTTTCCTCTACCTCAGGGCAGTGGGGTCACCTCTGCTATGGCACCGCTTTGTCATTGTGGCCCTGTGTTCCAGATATCAGTTTCTCATCTCCCAGAGTCATGTCTACAATGAAGCATTGGCAGTCCAGGAAAGGGAAGGCTCTCCAGTCTGACAGTTTCTCAGATCCAGCATCCACGAAGACTTGCCCAGTGAAGATGGACCGCCTTGGACACCCTCTCGGACCCTCCCTTATTCCAGTGATCTCTGGTGCAGGGTTGTTCTTGAAACCCCTGACCTCTCAGAGGGTTTCATATACTCTGGGGAAATAGTTCACTTACCAGAAATGGGCAAGTCTCCTTTCTCCCAGGATAATTTGGAGAAGAAATTGTGATACAAAATGAAGCAGTGACTGTGTTGTAAGAAATGAGGACTGAGAAAAATGCAGAGAAGCCTAAAAAGATGTGTACTAACAGAGACAGTGAAGCAATCAGAACAGGGAAGACTGATTCCTGGGAGCATTCAACGAAGGCTTACAATGTGCCAGGCACTGTGCTAAGGACTGGGGACACAGAGAATGGGAGGAAAAAACACCCCCTGCCCTCAATGAGCATCCACCCAAATGGGCAAGATGGCTCAAATAGAACAGGTATATGCAAAGGAGACTCGGGATCCCCTGAAAGGGAAGGTGCTAACAGCTGGGCATCAGATGTGGACAGGACTGGAGGCAAAGAGATTGTGAAGGACAAACCAAGAAGCAGAATTAGTGGAAAACTGAACAGAGCCACCTGGCACCGGATTAGTTCTGTAAGCCAGGGTCCTAATTACTGTAGTCTGGTGTTAAATTTCACAAGGCTCACATTCACACACACACACACACACACACACACACCCTCTAGTTCCTTCTTGCAGTCATGTTTGGGGAGGGGTAGTGGTAGTGGTAGTGAGAGGTAGTTCTGAGCTTAGAGATCTAATACCAAATTGTAAAATTTCCTTTAAACACCAAAGCAATAAAAATCCCTCATCTTCCAAGAATGAGAGATACAGAAAAATAGAAAGAGAGGGAGACAAACAGAGAGAGAGAGGAGGGAGAGAGACAGAGAGAGACATAGAGACAGGAAAAGAGAGAGAGAGAGAGGAGAGAAAGACAGAGACAGAGACAAAGAGACAGAGACAGAGAGACAGAGAGAAGCAGAAAATGGAGACAGAAAGAGATCTGGGTGTATCTGTACACAAATTCATCAGCTTGGTAGTTCTAACCACCCTAGGGAGCTGCATTCCTCCAAATCCCACTAGATTTCTCAACTTGGAAATCGGCATTAAAAAGATTATTCCTGACCAATGAACTTGGCCCTGTCTAATGTTACCTGGCCAGAATTAGGAATTTTGAGATCAGACTATATGCGTTGAATCTTTCAGCTAAAGACCTCTTTTTATGGCTTTTTCCTTTGTCTGATTAGACTCTGGAAAAGAAAGCCTGTCCAGATAACCAGGCCCCAGAACAACTGCTGTTGCAAATACACACCCTCAGTGCACAAAGTCTGAGTTTAGGGAAATGTTTTACCAGGGTTTAAAGTTGCCTTCCCAGAGGGCCACCAAGGGCTGGCTGACATCTCTTCCCACTTAGGCCACAAAGAACCAAGACAGGCCAATGAACAAAGAGCTTCCACAGGGATGACAGGCGCTAGACGAAGATACACTGACCCAGAGTCCCTCCCCAGCAGCTGCCTTAGAATGAGAACGAAAGCTCCTGGTCCTGCCGCTGGAGGGCCAGGGCCAGACAGGAGTCAGATTCCAAAGGCCAGACCCCAGAGGGGGTACAGCTTCTTCCATAGCCTTTACTCAGGACAGAGATTGGTGGGACCTGAGAAAGTGCCACAAGCAGCCCAGACCACAGTCACACAAGCCAAGAGATTTGACTTCTTCAAACCAGGGAAATAGAGTCAGACTGTTCTTGCACACTGTATGGTACTGCATTATCTTTTTATAGATTTAAAGAGGGGATGGAGTAAGGAATAATGGGATGGATATTATAGCATTCAACACTTTCTAAGTTTATAATCTCCAGCTGTGATTTCTCACTGGCTTACAGAGAAGCTGAGCCCCATCCTCTACTCTTATTCACCACCTGAAGAAACTTGTTTGCTTGTTTATTTGGGGAGGGGGTTTGTAGACAAAACAAGGTTTATTTAGGGGTCACTAAATAGTGCATTTGTTATGAAGACAAGACTTGTCAATTCACATGTTTGAATGGAGGTGAGTGTGGGGGATGGTGTTGCAGTCTGCAGAAACAGGGACATTTTTAGGAGGAGTGTGGGAAGGGGAAAAAAGAGTCTTAGATGCACTGAGTTTGAGCTGCTGCCATCTATAGAATATCTAGGTGGGGACTCTCATGAACAGATGGTGACATTCCAAGACTCGAACTCAAGAGAGAGACTCAGGCTGGATATGCAGGCTGAACAACATCCACAAAGCCATAAGTGGCCACATAAGAACTGGTGAGATCAGCAGGGAGAGATTCCAGAGCAAGGTTTCCTCACCTGGAGGTGATGAAAAAGAGTCTGGGGTCAGGAAGACTCAAGTTCAAATCTGGCCTCTGACACTTATTGTCTGTGTGACCCTGAGCAAGTCACTTAACCTCTGTTTGCCTCAGTTTTCTCAGTTATAAAATGTAGATAATAGTAACGCCTCTTTCTTAAGAGTTTTGTGAAGCTCATATGAAATAAAATCTGTAAATCAGGTGCCTGGTATGCAGTAGGTGTGTAATAAATGCTTGTGTGCTTCCTTCTGTGCCACTGACCCTTTGGCAGTCTGGTGAAGTCCATGGATCCCTTCTCAGAATTGTTTTTATATGCATAAAGTAAAATGTGTAGGATTATGGGGAAACGATGACATCGAAATGTTTATTAAATATTTTAACAAGCTTGTTTGTTGATCCTTGTTGATGGGGCCAACCCCAAAGCATGGCCTCGACTTGATAAATGTTAGCATTGAGAAATTAAGATGGGTCATTTTCTTATCGATCTTATTTACAAGCGATTGATTCTGCCTGTAATTGCTTAAGCCTTGGTTCTTTGTCTCTGAGCTGAGTTCGGAGTTCAGAAGGCTTTAATGGGGTAAGTTTAGAAACCCAGTTCTCCTGCCTCAAGGAATTTTAACTGACCCTGGGACGTATGTATGAACACAAGGGAGTGAGGTCTGCTGTCTTTACACCACCGAGGATGCCTGGTTTGCTGTCCAAGAGTCCATACCTGGACTCAAACAATGAGCACTGTCAGTCTCATGAGAGAAGGGGTGGGGGGGAGGGATCATTGCTAGCTGCCATCACCAAACTTCCAATCAATCGTCGTTGTTTCCTGTGCTTCAGCTTTGTAACCCCTCCTGATGTCCTCAATGCCTTGGTTGTCTCCTACTCTGTTCTGTTCTTTCTCCTTTACTCCCCGAAACCTATATAAGGGGAACTGTCCTATTGCTCAGGGTTTTGGACATAGACAGAGGCAATACATTAACCCATTTATTGGCAGGCAGCATGCTTCTTTTAATAATATGCTGCTCAGAGATTTGCATCGGTTTACCCTTTTGTGAAATTCCAGTTGTGACAGCATTGAGGACAAGGCTGCCAGTTAGCTTACCTATGTCCCTAGACCTTGATGAAACCAACAGCTAGAAGAGAGATAGAAATGCTTCTATGGGAAAAACAGTTTAATTTTAATTCCAGAATGAACAAAGAGCTTGGTGAAACAAACTGGTTTCCTTTATACTGTATATATTCTTTTATACTGTATATATACTTTTTTATGTTGAAAAACAAACAAATAAACCAAGTCCACTGCTTTCAGCTACAGAACTTGGCTAGAAATGAGAAAGAACAGGACCAAGGAGAGATCCCTTGGGGTGGTAATCATTCACCACCGTCACCCTCATCATCTGTCATCATCATTATCTTACAAAGCAGACTGGAAAAGCTTTTCAGACATGTAGGGGGAAGCAGGAGAGGAGCACCCTGGAAATCCACGGAGGAAGGAGGAGTGGGGGACTGTCAAAAGGAGAGAAATCCTTTTCTTAGGTTTCTGCTTTTGCTTTAGCATGAAGTTCAAGGCAGCAAACACTGATGAAATGTTTCTTTTTAATAATAACAGTAATAACTGGCAATCATAGAATGCTTTAAGACTGGCAAAGTGCATCATCTCATTTGTTCACCTGGTCACTAGATTCAAGTCCCTGACCTCAGTTCTGGGGATACAAAAAAAATGAAAAGGATCTAGTTCTTGTATTACAACAGGTAATTCTGGTAATTTTTTTTTTTACTGAGTTCCCCATTGTTTCTCTTACAGAGCAAATGGTGTTTGTCTTTTTTTTTAATTCTCTCAGAGGTTTGGTTTTATTGCTTTCATTTATAGAGATGCAGTTTTTTCTTGAGCTCCCGAAGGTGTTTCTTTTTGGAGTTTCTGATGCTTTTATCAGGGGAACTTGGTGGAGCTGGCTTCCTTGAGTCCATGTACTTTGCCATCTTCCTTGAAATCCTGTTATAAATTTAGAAACATTTCCATCAGAATTGAATGGAATGCCAAAAAAAAAAAGAAAGAAAGAAGGAAGGAAAGAAAGAAAGAGAGAAAGAAAGGAAGAAAAGGGGAAAGAAAGAAAGAGGTGCTGAAAGGGTTAATTTAATTCCTGGGAATTGCCTGACTCCTCTCTTCGTTTAGAAAACAGACATGTAAAAAAAGAAGATGAAGCCCCATTCTGCCAGCCAAAAGGAGCTCAACAACACATGTTCTCTGGGAGAGTGCTGGAGGTCACTCTCCCTGTATGAACAATCTGTCTGCCTTGTTTGTTTATGGTCCATTCTGGCTGAGCCTGATTGAGCTAGCTGGACACACTGCCAGTACTTCCCACTCTTTCCTTTTCACTACCAGACATAATGTTACCCATCCTTTGAAGTTCATCCCAAGCTAAACCTCCCCTGGGGAGCCTTTGGTGCTGCTTTTCCCCAGAATCCTTTAGCCACTTATTGCATGTGCCAGGTGAGTTGGCATCCGATTTTATACAGTCTTGCATTTTGGGGGGTTGAGGTGGGGAGGGCAGCATACAGGACTGGGAAAACTGATACAGAAGAGTTTAGCCAGAACTGGTGGGGAGAGGATGTATTAATCGATAAAGGAAGATGTGAAAGGGCCAGTGGCTAGGGGATCCAAATTTTCATTAGCATAAAACTTGATAAAGGTGAAATTGCAAGAAAATACATCTGTTTGATAAAAGTACCCTTTGGTCATCTCTGCCTCCTCTTCCCTCCCTCTTGGTTCTATTCATAGTTCAGCTAAAGTTTCAACCTCTGTAGGAGCCGTTTCCAATTCACCCTTCCTAAAGAGCCTTAAAACTTATTCTGCTTATCGAGCTCTTCCCTTTCAAGGCCACGTAGCATCTACTCCATAGGTATTTTTTCCATACCCACTTAGATTCATGCTCCCTCTGTCCTCCATTAGAATGGAAGCACCTTGAGGCCAGGACTATTTTTGGTATTTCTTTGTATTCCTGGGGTCCTGGCACAATGCTTGGCACACAGGTAAGTGCTTAATATACATGTTGGCTCCAATAGAATGTAAGTTCTATGAGAGCATGGACTGTTTCATTTTTGTTTGTACCCCCACTACCAAGCATAAGGTCTGAGGAAAAGGTAGGAGTTTAATGAATACTTGTTGATTAATTGAATAAAAAACAGGTGTTACAAGGAGGTTAATTCTGTGTGTGAAAGATGACATTTATCCATTCATTGGATGGTTTGGGAGCCCCGGAGCTGGTGGATTTAAGTTCCTTGAGGGAAGGGACCGTGTCATTTTTGGAATCTTTGCATCCTCAGCCTCCAATAGTCCCTTCCCTGAAGGGGGGTTTCTTCAGTGTTCTATGAACATGAATTTCAGTGCCTGACTTCCTCATGGATTATGGGTCCTCCCTGGGAAACATGATGGTGAGCTTAAATTCAGGAAGCATTTTGTTCTGTGCAGGGCACTGGGTGAGACGCTGCCGATGCAAAGATTCACTAGTGCCAGCCTCTGTGTTCATGGAGTTTCCAGCCAGTAAACTGATCAAAGTGAATTGTCAACACAGTCTGAATCCAAATGGATGCTGATGCAGGATCACTATGGAAGAGCTGGATTGGGGGAAGCAGGTTCACATCAAGTTCAACAATCCTCGGCTAAGGTGATGGATACATAACCCCAGGTGCTCTCACACAGTCACATTTGCAGATCTCTGGATGAATAAGAATGTGCTCGGTATTTCAGCATTTGTAACATTCCAAGATGTGACTGTGGAAAGAGCAACCACCTGGACCCAGGTCAAAAGGACTTTAGAGGAGTGTGATGCCAGAGAACTACAGGCATCAGGTTTTTCTGGGTAATGGCCAATTCCCCTTCATGATTCAGAATTGTCTCATCTACTGTTAATGACTTTGGGGCCAAGCCACAGTCAGTATCACATTAGATTTAGCAGCCAACAGTATAAAGAAACAGAAGCTTGGAACATGATATTTTAAAAGGCAAAGATTGTAGTAATATGACCAAAAACCCAAACCCTACTCAGCAAATCTAAATATAATCCTACAGGGGAGAAATGGATATTTAATGAAATAGAGGACTTCAAAGCATTACCGATGGAAGAAACATAGCAGAACAGAGTATTTGACATTTAGAGGGCTCAAGAGAAGCATAAAAAGGTAAATATGAACAAGAAATCACAAGGGACTAAGCAAAATTAAACTTTTTTACATTCTTATTTGGGGAAATGGTACATGTAACTCCTCAAAACTTTATCATCATTAAGACTCTTTGAGAGAGTCTAATTAGAAAGAGATCCTGGATGTAATTCTATTGTGTTTGGATGGTGTCAAAAGAAGAATGAAAGGGTGGGAAGGAGAATGTGCTGGGAGAGGGGGAAAGGGAAAGGGAAAGGAAGAGCTGGTAAAATTATCTCACGTAAATGAGGTATTCAGGGAAAAGTTTATGCCATGGAGGGAGTAATGGAAAAGAACAGGAAACACTTGAACTTCACTCTCATCTGAACTGGTTCAAGGAAGGAAGAAAACATACACACACACAACCAGGTATAGAAACTCATTTTACCAGATAGGAGAGTAGGAGAGAAAGGAATTACAAGAAAAGAGGGGAGATGGTATAAGAAGGAGGGTAGATTAAGGGAGACAGTGGTAAGAAGAAAAACATACTCTTAAAGAGGGGACAGAGTGAAAAAGAGAAGGACAAGCATAAGATAATAGAAGAACAGGAAGGAGGGAAGTACACATTTAGCAATAATGACTGTGAGTGTGGGTGGGTTGAATTCACCCATAAAATGTAAAAGGATAGCAGAATGGATTAAAAACCAAAATTTAATAATATAATGTTTACAAAAAGCATTCTTGAAACAGAGAGATAGACATAAAGTTAAAATAAGCCGCAAGAGCAGAATCTATTATGCTGTTAAAAAAAAGAAAAGAAAAAAGAGAAAATGATAGGGACAGCAATCATGATGTCAGATAAAATAAAAGCAAAAATAGACAATTAAAAGAAATAAGAAGGGAAACTACATTTTGCTAAAAGGCACCATAGACAATGAATAAATATGAATACTGAAAATATATATGCACCAAATGACTTAGCATCTAAATTCTTAAAGGAAAAGTTAAATGAGTTATAGGAGGAAATAGACAGTAAATTTACTATTTGCCCCTCTCAGACTTATATAAACTTTACCATAAAATATATAAGAAAAAAGTAAAAGAGATGAATAGAATTTTAGAAAAGTTAGATATAATAGACCTCTGGAATATATTAAATGGGAATAGAAAGGAGTATATCTAGGGGTAGATGCTGTGTGTGACACTCTCACAAAAACTGATGACCTATTAGGGTATTAAAAACCTCACAAACAAATGCAGAAAAGTATCAATATTAAATACATCTGTTTCTTTAGCCACACTGCAATAAAAATTATATTCAAAAAAGGGCCATTAAAGTTATAGATTAAAATTAATTAGAAATTAAATTAATCCTTAAGAATGAGCAGATGAAAGAACAAATCATAGAAACTAATAATTTCATTAAACAGAATGACAACAATGAGATACCATACCAAAATTTCTGGGATGTAGTGAAAATAGTATACAGGGGAAAATGTGTATCTCTAAATGATTATGGTAATGAAAGAGAAAAAGAGCAGATCAATGAATTGGACTAGTCATTTAAATAAAACTAGAAAAAAATAAATTTAAAAAATTTAAATATCATAATTGAAATCTTGAAAATCAAAGGAGATGAACAAAACCAGAAGTAAAATTAAACCCACTGAACTAATAAAACTAGGGACTGTGTTTTTAAACTAATAAAACAGTTAAACCACTGGCTAATTTGATTTTTAAAAAAGAATGAAGAAAATAAAATTACCAATTCAAAAATGAAAAAGGTTAATTTACAACCAATGAAGCTAAAATAAAAGCAATTGTTAGGAGCAATATATGCCAATGAAACTGACAATATAAATTAAATAAATTAATATTTACAAACATAAATTGCCCAGATTAGCAGAATAGAATAGTTTGTTGTTGTTGTTCAATTGTTTCTGACTCTCTGTGACCCTATGGACCACAACACAACAGGTCCTTCTATTCTCTATTCTCTACTATCTCCTGAAGTCTGTAGATTTGTTGTTTCCAGGACACACTTTATCTCATCCTCTGCCATCCTCTTTCCTTTTTGCCTTCAATCTTTCCCAACATCAGGGTCTTTTCCAATGAGTCCTATCTTCTTGTTATGTGGCCCAAGTATTAAAGTTTCAGCTTCAGTATTTGACCTTCCACTGAATAGCCTGCATTAATTTTATTTGACCTGTTTCTCTTTCTTGCCTTAGCCACGTTGGGTTTGCTTTGCAAAACTGTTCTTTTTATCTAATCGAAATTGTGCATTTTATCTTCTGTAACCTGTTCTGTCTTTGTCTCTTTCTCCCTCTCTCTAGATCTTAAAGGTAATTTCTTCCTCATTCCTTTGACTTCTTATATTTAGGCCATGAATCCATTTGGAACTTCTCTTGGCACACGGTGTGAAGTGTTGGTCTAAACCTGATTATCGTCAGGTTGTCGTCCAATTTTCCCAGTAATGCTTGTTGAACAGCGAGTCCTTACCCAGTAGCTAGATATAAGGATACTAGGTCACCTTTGATATGTCATGTACCTAATCTGCTCTACTCATTGACCTTCCCATTTTTTAGCCAGTACCAAATAGATTATTTTGACGATTACTACTTCGGAGTATAGTTTGAAATCTGGTACTGCTAGGTCCTCTTTCTAGTTTTTCATTCATTATTTCTGGTATGATTATCTTTTGTTCCTCAAGATGAATTTTGAGATATTTTTTCTAGTTGCATAATGTAATCTTTTGATTCATAGAGGCAGGCTTCATGCTTGCACCTTCGAGTTGAAATTCATGGTAGAACAAAATGAGACAGTCATAGGTCATTGAATAGTTACCAAAAGGAAGCTTACTTAGCTCTAAGATATCAAGGGTATATACCAGGAGCCAACAGTATGAGTAGACCCTCTCCCCCTTGTCCCCATATGGAAAGTCCTTTGGTTAGCAGGGTAAAGTGTGATGGCTCCTGTGATCTTTGGGCATCCAACAAATCTGAAGGGCATCAACTTCAGGTGGGCTGGATTTTTTTACACCTTTAAGTGATCAAGAAGCTATAGTCAGAGGCCACTAGGCCTCTGCATCAAGGAAGACACAACTTGAGGATGCCTAGGTGGTGCAGTGAATAGAGCACCAGCCCTGGAGTCAGGAGGACCTGAGTTTAAATCTAGCCTCAGACACTCAACACAAAAACTAGCCGTGTGACCTTGGGCAAGTCACTTAACCCCAACTGCCCTCCAAGAAAAAGGGACAAAAAAAAAAACCCAAACCACAACTTGAGCTTTATCCCTCCCTCAGGCCAATCTAGTATTGGCTTTGTGACTTCTCAAGGAAAATCTAACCTATTCAATGGGAGAGATGGAAACCCTGGTAGATATTGTTTGAGCACTGTAAGAAGTAAGATAATTTAGGTAGTAATGTTCTTAATTTTTTTATTATGTTCACTCATTCTAGAAGTTTCTTTTTGTGCTTATATTTGGAAGAAGACAGGGCAATTGGGGTTAAGTGACTTGCCCAAGGTCACATGGATAATAAGCATAAAGTGTCTGAGGTCCAATTTGAACTCAGGTCCTCCTGACTCCAGGACAAATGCTCTATTCACTGCGCCACTTAGCTGCCCTGACATTGGTTCAGTCTACCCATAAGCAGGCAGCTAGGTGGTGCTGGGCCTGAAGTCAGGAAGACCTGAGCTCAAATCTGGCCTCAGACACTTACTAGCTGTGTGACAATAGGCCTGACCTCTGTCTGCCTCAATCCAGTGGAGAAGGAAGCAGAAAACCCCCCCAGCATCTTTCCTAAGAAAATCCCACGGGTGGTCCACAGGGTCATCAGACACAAAGGAAGGACTAAATAACTATATGTGTGTGTGTGTATTTATACATACACACATATAATAAAATCTGACTTGATTTCATTCCCTGAATAAGTCTGAATAACCATCTACATTTGGAGTTTGAGGGATTTTTGAAGCAGTCGATAAATATTTGTCTATGTACCAGGCACTGCTAAGGTTCTTTTGCATCCAGACCCCTGGGGTTTACTTTGAATAGGTAAAAAGAATCCCTCTGCACTTGCTTTGTCATAGAAGACAGCATTTGTTACCGTGGAATTATTCTTTTCTATTTTAAAGAATAGGCTTTTGTAACTACTCAGTATGCTGGGAACGCTTTCCAAAGAGCAGCTAGCTGGTGCAGCAGATATGGCACTGGACCTGGAGGCAGGAAGACCCGAGTTCAAACCCTGACTCATACACTTGCTAGCTGTACAATCCTGGACAAGTCACTTAAGCTGTCTGCCTCAATTTCTTTAAGTATATAATGGGAATAATAATATCACCTCCCTTCCAGGGTTGTTGTGAAGAGCAAATATATGTAAAGTACTTAGTAGAGCGAGGTGCTTAATAAAGACTTGCTTCCTTCCATTATTTTAAATCCTAACATTTAATTCATGTGTTTTTACAGTTATCTGAACTTTATGTCTCTGTAAAATTCTGATACTCATTTGAAATAAAAACAAAAAAGCTACCTCTCACAAGCAATTGTAAACACATGTAAAGGCTCCCCCACAGTTCCATTTCTTATTACTACTCAATTCTCCAAAGCCTCAGAAAGTCTCCAATCTTAAAACCAGCAAACTAACTGCTTTTGGGGGAAAAATTAATTTTTAGGCATGTTGAAACCCTACTGGAGTATTAATGGTAGCAACAAATGCACAGATTTTCAAAATCTATCTTGGTTCCATTAAGATGGTGATAAACACCCTCCCTGTGGACCCAAAAAGTGGCCCCCAAATCACTTGAGATGTGAACAGTTAAAAATGTCTCCAAAAAGTCCCACCCCAGGCATTTTCCCCCAAGCTCTACTGATTACAATCCAGGAAGACAGATTTGGGGAAAAGAAGGGTGAAAAATATCTCCCTTTTGCTTGTGTCTGTGACAGTATAGTCTTAGTGGGTTAGTTTCCAATTTTTTTATTATTATAAACTTTATTATTATAAAGTGAGATGAATATTTCCTTACACAAAGAACAGAAAAAGCTTGTATGTACTGCCATCAATCTCTATTACATATAGATTCTTTTTAAAAGTATACAATAAAAACATGGTAGTTAGAACACTTCTTGGCTTGTCTATGCCTTTCTCTGCATTTCCTTCTACTTTGAGCACATTCTTAAGGCGCCACTTGTGATCTTCCTTGGTTTTTGGCATCACTTTCCTGTCCCATTCAGCCCTCCACTCCACCACTACACTCCCATATAAGCCCTCCCCTTTAATAAAAAATATTACAAGGAAAATAGATCTTCATATTGGCCATTTGAAAACATGTTTCATTCTGTACATCTAATGCATTCTCTCTCTGCCAAGAGCTGGGAACCATGACTTTATCATCAGTCTTCTGGAGTCATGATTGGGTATTACATTGATCGTGGTTTTCCTCCCCTACAATGTGGTAGTCATTGTATAAATTGTTCTGATTCTGCCCACTCCACTCTTCAACAGTTCATACAGTTCTTCCTAGGTTTCTCTGACTCCATCCCTTTTGTCATTCCTTACAATGCAATAACATTCCATTACATTCATGTACCAGAATTCGTTCAGCCACTCCACAAATAATGGGCATTCACTTTGCTTCTAGTTCTTTTGCTGCACCAACAAGAAAAGCCCCTATATTTATTTTGGGATATATGGGTCCATTTGCTCTTTTGTTGGTCTCTTCGTGCTTAATGTTTACTGACTCACTCTTCGGGGATGCCTTTTACTGCTAGATCAAAAGGGAGGGCAGTTCAGTGGCTTGGGTGACTGTAATGCCTTCCAGAACAGCTGGCCCAATTCAAAGGACCACCAGCAGTGCATTAGCGAGCTTGTCCTCTGACCGCTCGCTCCATCAACAACTGCCATTTTCTTTTTTTGGTCATTTCTGCAATCTGGTAGGTATGAAGTGGTGCCTTGGAGTTGTTTTCATTCAGATTTCAGAGAATTTTTTCATTTTGTTATAGATAGCTTGCCTTTCTTCATTTGAGAACTGCCTGCTTATATCCTTTGACCATTTATCTATTGGAGAATAGCTACTTGGACTTAAAAAATTGTATCAATTCCTTAAATATCTTGGATAACAGACCTTTTTTGTCTTTTTTTTTGGAGGGGGGAAGGCAGGGTAATTGGGGTTAAGTGACTTGCCCATTCACACAGCTAGTTAAGTGTGTGAGGCTAGATTTGAATTCAGGTCCTCCTCACTCCAGAGCTGGTGCTCTATTCACTGAACTACCTTCGTGCCCTGATAACAGACCTTTCCCAAAGAAACTTGCTACAAATTTCCTACCTCCCTACTAACCTTACTTGTTTGCGAAGTCCCTAAGAGTCCAAGATCTCTTTTATGGATGTTACCCTTCTTTGAAAACGTTCAGTGCTAGGTTAGTAATATGGGTAAATGCTGCCAGAACTTGGTTGAAAGTATGTTTTGATGTCTACCTCGATTTTAAAAATAAAGCCACTTTGGCCTCGACTTTCAAAGAAAAAGCTTTTGAGTGACTTGGTGCCACAGGAGTCAGGCAAAAACAATAATTCTGTGGTTATTAGAATGTTTGCAATACAAATGCTTTATTTACTTTGTCACAAATACTGGGAATGGAGGTCTGTCATTTTATGTTTATTTGGGGTTTTCTTTCTCTTTTGTGTTCCCTCGTAGTTTGAATTCACATTTTTTTCAGTGAAGAGTGTGGTCCGGCTCAACTCCTTATACATACTATGTTTTATGACTGCCTTCACAAGGTTTCTTTGGGTGCTGGGCAAACTACTTGCTCTTGAGAAAGGCCTTCCCACAAACTTTATATACATGAGGTATGTCCCTAATGTGGAGCATGACTTCTTAGAAGTCAGATGATTCCCATCTCCTGGCAGAAGGCACTGACATATCATTTACATTCTCTCAAGTATGAATTTTCTGATGTCCAGTAAGTCCTGACCTGCGATAGAAGGCCTTCTCACATTCTTTGAATTCATAAGGCTTCTCACCAGTATGAATTCTCTGATGTTGAGTAAGCTGTGTGCTGCGGCAAAAGGCCTTCCCACATTCTTTGCATTCATAATTGTCAATATGAATCCTATAATGGGAAATGAGGTAGGAGTTGCAGTTGAAAAGTTTGCCACATTTAGTGCATCCAAGAAGCTTTTCTCCAGTATGCATCCTTTCATGTCGAGTAAGCTGTGTCATCTGATGGAAGGCTTTCCCACATGCTTTACACTCATATGGCTTCTCTACAGTGTGAATCCTCTGATGTCTAATAAGGTCTGCTCTGTGGTGGAAAGCCTTCTCACATTCATTACACTGATAACATCTGTCACTAGAGTGAATTTTGTAATGGGAAGTCAGGGTTGACTTGCAGGTAAAGCACTTCTCACATAAAGTACATACAAAAGCATCCTCTCTAATGTGAATTTTCTGATGGGAAGTTAGGTGTACATGCTGTTGGAAGGCCTTCCCACATTCTTGACATTCATAAGGTTTTTCTCCAGTATGAATTTTCTGATGTTCAGCAAGTCTGACTTCTGATGAAAGGCCTTTCCACGTTTCTTACATTCCTAAGGTCTGTCACCAACATGAAGTTTATAACGGGAAGGAAGGGTTGACTTGCAGCTGAAGAGTTTCCCACGTTTAGTACAGGAATAAGGCTTCTCTCGAGTGTGAATTTTCAGATGGCTAGTAAGATGTACATTTTGTTGGAAAGTCTTTCCACATTCTTTACACTCATAAGGTTTTTCTCCTGTATAAATTCTCTGATGTTCAGTAAGTCCTGACCTCTGATGGAAGGCCTTCCCACAAACATTATATTCATATGGTCTGTCGCCAATATGAAGGCGGTAATGGGAAGTCAGGGTGGACTTGCAGCTGAAGGATTTTCCACACTGAGTACACATATAAGGCTTTTCTCCAGAATGAATTCTCTGATGGTCCCTAAGTCCTGACCTCTGATGAAAGGTTTTGCCACACGGCTTACATTCATAATTTTTTCTGGCAGGAATCTTCTAATGTTTAGTAAGTTTTATATGCCCATAAAAGACCTTTTCACAGTCATTATACTCACAACGTTCCTCTCCTTCACTGCTCCACTGTCTCTCTAACCAGACACCACATTCTAAGTCTCCCAATGGGGAGACACAAGACTCATCTGTCAGAAATTCCTTATGGGATGATACTTCCTTAGAAAGGCCCAGTTCTGGAAATAACTGCGTGGTTTGAGGCCTAGTTTCAAATGTGAAAGAAATTAAAAATATAAATATTCCTTGATCCCCCCATGGTACACTTAACCCTATCTTCTGTTTTCTCCACCCAGAAAAATCACTGTCAGACTTTAAAATATGGAACAGATGATACCACAGTTTTCACCCTGCTCCTCAAAACAACCTGGTGACAGTAGATAGGTCAGTCATTCAGTTCTCCAAATGAGAAAACTGAGGTTCAGAGTAATTTAATGCTACTCTTAAGGACACACATATATATAGGTGTCTAGGTGTCAAAGCCAGGACCTGAACCAGACCTTCTGACTCCAAGTCCAACTTTCCACTTCTCCATGATGGTGCCCAAGATACAAGTAAAGTTGTATCATGCAGCATCACTGTCAAGGACAGTCCTGGGACCAGCTGGTGAAATCTACAGGAAGTCCACTGTCAGCTCAATGTAAAGCACAAGTGTCTGAGTACCGAGGGCTGTCCTGAATCAGACAAGCAGCCGCTCAAGGGGAAAGAGAACAGCTCTGGGAGAGAGAATAGTGACTATCTAGTCCAACCTTCTCAGATGGTAGGTGAGGAAACTGAACCCAAAAGAGGTTATGTGACTTCCAGGATTGTTGGAAGATCTGGGTTCAAATCCTGGCCCTGCCATTTGTTATTTGTGTGATCCTAGGCAAGTTACTTTAACCGTTCTGGATCTGCTTCCTTATCTGTAAAATGGAAGGATCGTAGTATCCAGCTGCTGTCTCTTCCAGTTCTAAAGTTATGATCCTTTGTTCTGGGATCCATGACATTTGTCACAGGGTACCAAAGAAGAGGCTGATGCAGTGATGCCTGAAAGATTATGGAGAGTAGAGCAGCACAGACTTGAGCAAGGACAAACCTGCTCATTTTTAACCAAAAAGGAAGGAAGGAAGGAAGGAAGGAAGGAAGGAAGGAAGGAAGGGAGACAGGAAGGAAGGGAGACAGGAAGGAAGGAAGGAAGGAAGGAAGGAAGGAAGGAAGGAAGGAAGGAAGGAAGGAAGGAAGGAAGGAAGGAAGGAAGGGAGACAGGAAGGAAGGAAGGACACAGGAAGGAAGGAACACAGAAAGAAAGGAAGGAAGGAAGGAAAAAGGGACAGAGCTAATTTATAGCAGTTCTAGTACATGAAGACTGAGAGCCCAGACAGACACCATCACACGATGGAGGAACATCCCGCCCTAATCTTCCTTTGCTTTCTGCTTTGGCTATTATGCTCAGAGATCAGGCAAAAGTCTTAGATCTATTCATCCAGATTTGGATAAAGTCTCTCAAGTCAGCTGAGGAAGACGGAACCTCTGCAGAATCCATTCTTAGATATCAGATGTTAATAACCAAATCAAAGTTTCTTAAGAAAAGTGACATAACAAAAAGTTTCTTAATAGAAATAACAAAAACACATGTGGAAGAACAACTGGTTAAGAACATTAAGGGGAAGCAGGCAGACGGGAAAAGAAGAAAAGGACTTGCATGTCTACATCTCAAATAACTCTACAAAGCAATTTTTACCAAAATTATTTGGTATTTGATAAGAGCTAGGACAAGACATCAATGGGCGGAAAAGATAATCTGAATGAGAATGCAGGATCTAGGGTTTGACAAATCCAAGATCATGTCACAATGTGCAAGAAAAACATTCGTCAATAAAATTTGCCATAAAACTACATAGTCATGTTACAATCAATTAGACATATCCATGTCTCACATTGTATGTTATAGGAAGTCGCCAATGGGTCAGTACACAAATTAGAAGAGAATAGAAAACTACACGGTAAAAAATTTAAAACAAAAATTATATATATAGAACAATTATTAAGAAGGGAATTCTTACACATTTATTGATTTTTAAAGAATTAAAGGTGTTTTTCCCCCTTAGCAAAAAAAAAAAAGCAAGAATCCAAAAAAGAAAAGGAACCTATTCAAGGAAAAAAAAAATTCTTAATAACTATTTCTCCTAAAAATCTGGCATTCAAAACCTAGAAGAAACTGATATAATTTTAAATTCCTCCTGCAAAAAAGTCGACTAGTAGCACCTGAAAATCTGTCCAAACTCTCGAATAATCAAAGGAATATTTATTTTTAAAAGTTAACTGAGATACTACTTCCTATGCATTAATTTGCAAAGGGAATGTTGCTTTTTTTTTTTTTTTAAAGGGGTAAATCTAACTGTCAGTGGAGTTTTTGAAGAAACATTTATGCTAAAGCGTCTTCCCTCCTGCCTTCCCTCTTACTGTAGAGGGCAACCCATCTTCCCCGTCCCTCAGCTCACAAGCTGGGGCCATGCCCGATTCCTCCCCATCTTCCACTCGGCACCAAGTGGTGGCCAATGCCTGTCAGTTTCACCTTGGCAATGCCTTCTGTAGATGTCACCTTTTCACCACCTCCCAATAAGACCCCTCCTCTCCTCTGACTGCCCCCACCCTGGTACAGATGTTAAAGACTCCACACTCAGACAATTACAATCGCCCAGAGGTTTTCCTAAAGCACAGGTCTGACCATGCCACTTTTCTACTCAACAAACCCCAGGGACTCCCTCCTGCCTCCAGGAGCAAATATGAAGCCCTGTTTGGTGTCAAAGCCCTTCATAAACTGGTGTCTTCCCACCTTTCCGATCTTCTCACACCTCCCTCCCCACCCTGTAGTCTCCCCTCCTGGGCCCCCGGCCTCCTGGCTGTTCCACAAACAAGCCCCTCCACTTCTCAGAATTCTCTCTGGCCATCCCCCAGGCCTGGAATGCTCTCTCTCCTCTGCTCTGACCAGGACCTCCCTGGCTTCCTTTAAGGCCCAACCAAGACCCCACATTCTAGAGAAAGCCTTCTCCAGCCCCTCTCACTTCCAGAGCTCTCCCTCTCTTAATTTGTCCTATTTATCCTGTAAGTAGCTCGCTTTACATATATTTGTCTGCATGTTGTATGTCCGCCCCCCACCCCGAGATTGTAAGCTACTTGACAGCAGGGACTGCCTTATGCCTCTTTTTACCCCCAGCACTTAGCATAAAGTAGGCCCTTAATATATATTTATAAATTGATTGACCGAATGAATGAGTGCCGCCTTTTTGCAAAGTATCTTGGCAATGTTAAGGCGGCACTACAGAAGTGTGGGTAACCAGGCCCTTTCATGTAGTGATCCTTCTAACAAGGTTATAGCCAAAGAATATTACAGAAAGAAAACAAATACATTTATAGCAGCTTTATTTGAAATAGCGAAAGGCTGAAAACAAGCCACACATCCTGGGTTTGATTACGGTTGGACACAAAACAGCACATGTAAGATCTACCGGTCAGTTCTGCCATCTAAGAACAAAACAAAATAAGGGAAGACCCGCTACAGGAGGAAGGAGGCAGACTTTGTCTACAACTAGCTCAAAACCAGCTTCCCCCACTTAGATAACCCTAAGAAATACACAGAAGAAAGATCGCCTGGGAATGTGGAAGAAAAAGGTAATTAAGTTGTTTTGTTAATGTACACATTAAAAGGAAGGGGCGGTCAGCTGTGGGAAGGAGACGACTTCCATGTACTGGGGACAAGAAAGGGAACTCATCACATTAAAACAAGACAGTTTGGCAAACAAAACACTCCCACATGATTAAAGGTAAAGGCCAACAGCACATGATACACATAAGCCTCCCATCTGACATCTGCGACGCCCTCATGTCATGGGTGTGGGAGTTTTCAGCGTGAGATTTCACGTGGTGCCAGGGCTTCTGAACCTTCTTTGGGTCAGGGGCCGCTATGGCAGCCTGAGGAAGCCTACAGAGCCCTTCTCAGGATGGTAACGGTTTGAGTCCATGAAGTAAAATGCAGAGGATTACAAAACAAGCCACCTGCTATGAAATAACATACAGGTATCAAAATATTTCAAAAACAGGTCCACTGACCCCGAGGTAAGAACCCCTGCAGACTGGCACCTGTCTGTCTGTGACATGCATTAGAGAGCTGCCTGAGGAGGAAGGGCTAAGGGGCTGGCCGTGCCCACCCAGCTAGCAGGAGGCAAGACAGGCAGGAGATAGGGAATTACTAAAAACGCACAAAGCTAACTCCCAGGCCGAGTGATTAAAGAAGATGAACAGTTTTCAAAAGAAGAAACACAACTTGTTAAGGATTCCTTTTAAGAATACTCTGCCACACTATTGATCAAAGAAAGGCCAAAGTAAACAATTCTAGGGTGCCATCTCAAATCATCCCCCAAAAAGGTGAAAAGCCCCACAACTCAATGGTCGGGATGAGGAGAAATCAGCAGAGACGTTCATGGCCGTGAGTCTCCTTTGTGCCTGGACTGACAATACACGGTATATTGCAAAAATAATCACACGCTTGGAACCAATAACTTTATGTTGGGGCATTCATTCTGAAAGAGTCCCCAAACACAAAACTGCAAGCTGCAATGTGAGTGTATAAGAATAAGGAACCCGTTAAACAAAGACACTGTGATCAGTTTTGTGGTGTTCAAGCAGGAGGAAGGAGAGCCAGGGCACCGTAAGCAGATAGAGAGGAGAAGCCTTTGAGTCCGAAGACCTGAACTCAGATCTGGCCTCTGACACCTAGCAGCACTGTGGCCGTGGATAAGTTACTTGCCTACCCTTCAGGGCCACAAGAAAGCCTGATCTGCACTGACGGGGAAATCCCCACGCTGTGTCTCCCCTATATGGATGATCTAACAAGTCTGGACTATATGAGCAAAATGAAATCAAATGCCCCAATGCCATAAAGGCATGAGGAATAAAAGAATCTGCAAAGAACTTTGATGAATCACAACAAGCAGAACCGGCAGAACCAGATGAACAGAACACACACAAGTGGACCATGAACAGGAGAGGGGCTGGACAAAGAAACATCATGATGGCGTCTGGCACTGAAATTCATATCAGTGGTGAGTTTCAGAACTAGCACCTTGTGCTTCAGCTCTGGGTCAATTGTTCTAAGCCCAAATCAAAACAAATCCAATTCATACACAGCCCTTCCAGAATGGCCCGGACCCTCCCTGAATGCACGCATGTCACTCCCCATGGAGAAGGACTCTGGGACCCCTCAGGCTGTCCCTTTGCCCTGCCCCCTAGCAGGACATCCCAGGATCCCTGGGGTCTGTCATTGGCTCCTTCTGCACAGACGCTTCTCTCCCTCCAAGACGCAGCTCTGGTGGCACCCACACAAAGTTCTTCCCGATCGCCCCCGCAGCTACCCTCCCTCCCTGCCCTGAGTTTATCCTTTCTCTCTGTGGAGCTCTGGGCACATGTCTCGGTCTCCCAACATTCTCTTTCAGAGGGCAGGAACTGGGGTGTCCTTTGCATCTCTATGCCCTGGCTTGTGGCTGGGCCTGGCACGGAGCAGATGCTTAACAGGAGCCTGGAGATCATTTGTTCACTAACAAGGCTAGTTCTAAAAATGAGATCACGAATGAATGGCCAAGGGAGGCAGAGCAGGCCCACGACTGCTGAGGGTGAGGTGCCCTCCAAAGATGGTGGAAGAAAACCATTCCCCCACTACTGGGGGAGCATCTCGCTGTGAGACTGGGGGAACGTGAATTGCACTCAAATACCAGCACTTCTTACGCACTGACTGCATGCCAGGAGCTGTGCTAAGTGCTGGGATGCACACACGGAAAACAAGACAGTTCCTGCCCTAGGAGCTCACAGGCCTCCTGGATACAGAGAACAGGTTCCCAGGCAGGAACTGGAAAAACAAAGACAATAGGAAAGGGCCGGCAGAGGGGAATCAGGGAAGGTCTCCAGGGAGAGGTGACCCCTGGGCTGAGCCTTCAACAGAGCCCAGGGTTCCAAGAAGAGGAGGTAAGGAAGGAAGGGAATCCCAGGCAAGGCAGGGACTCAATGGAAAGGAATAGAGCTGCAGAGGGAAAATCCTGGGACTGGGAACAGGAAAGAGGCCAGGCTGCCTGAAACAGGTCAAGCCAGAGGGCCAGTAATGGGTAAATGACCTGGAAAGGAAGCTTGGAGGCCTTCAGGGAGGGGCCTCAATGTCCAGCACAGGGATGTGGCCACAGGGGGCCACATGAGGCTCCTGGGGAGAGCAGAGAATGGTGTGGTCAGACCTGTCCTGGAGGTCCTCGGTGCGAAGAGATGGGAGGCCCATGAGTGTCCCAGGTGCGGATGAGGCTCTAGCCCAGGCCCTCCCTCAGCTCTTCTCCACAGGTCTGGGGAGCCCGGAGCAGAACTCCCTACCCACCCAATGGTTTAAAAGTGCTGCCCCTAGAATGACCAGCTGGGATGTAGTTGGCAAGGACCAGCCTACCTGGCCTTCCCTCACTCACCTGCACAGCTGGTTGCTGATATCCCCCTCAGGTTCCCAAGGGCCTTCTGCTTGCTTCAGCTGGTAGATCCTGTCTGGCCTGGAGGCTGTGAGTCCTGCTCATTGAAAATGGGAAAGCCGTGGCTTCAGACAGACACCTCAACTAGAATCCCTGTCCCTCCTCTCTTTGGGAACAAACAGATATACTAAGTCCCAGAGGGAGGAACATGGACCCAGAATGACAAGAAACTGCATTCCTGGGAAGTAAGAGGAAATGGGTCAATTTGAAACAAGAAAGAAAATTCATTCACATGACCTTGGGATAGGAAGGTTTCACATCCCCCCCCCCCCCATGCCCTGGGACTTTGGGGAAGAATCTTTGACCTGAGGAAACAGAGACTGAGGAGGCCCAGCCTCTGGGACATAACTGCCTACTGCCACTGCATTCACAAGAGCTGGACACGGTGGCAGATGCCTCTAGGCCCTACTTCTGCAGAAGGGGTAGGGGTGAGGCTGAGGGAGCCTGGAGATTAAGAGAGAGTTCTGAGGTGCAGATGGGTGAAAGGTGGCTGGCCCCCCCCCGGAGTCAGGGGCTACCAGGACACCTATGGAGGGGCAAACTAGCCCAGGCCAGAGAAACAGAGCAGAATTAGGATCAGGCCTGTGGGTGGCAGCTGCCCTACCAGCCCAGGCAAGAAACCCAGCCTCACAAACAATGACCCCCATCACACGCAAGTGCAGATTATGAGGCCTAGGGCAGGGGAGGGGGGAAGGAGGGGAGAGTGTCCTCACCCAGGAAGACCAGGCTCCTATGGTCCTCCAGCATCACATCCCAGTACAGCTCCTTCTGGGAAGGGCGCAGGTGCCCCCACTCCTCCCGGGTGAAGACCACAGCCATGTCTCTGATTGTCACTGGTGCCTGAAACAGCAGATACACCTGTCGGTGCCACCTGAGAACTACAGGCCCATGGCCCTGGGAGGAAAGGCCAAGGTCAGAGGAACCACGGGGAGTGCAGCTCACAAGGTCCAGCACGCTCCAGGCCAAGTATTCAGAGAGAGCCTACTGGATGCCTAAGTCTACACTAGATTTAGAAGTATGTCACCCAAGAGGAAGAGCGGCTTATGCCAACACCCCACTTTGGGGAGGACAAATCATTTTCTGATCACAACATGGTGTCCAAATATTCACGGTCACAGTGTTGTGGAGGGAACACCAGGAGACTCATCTGGGACAGGTACTTCTCGTTCTGCCAGAACAAAGACCTGCATGAAACAAGAGGGAACCAACCATGGCAGGTTGGGGCAGCAGCTCTCTGGCTACTGGTGACTAAACCTGTGTAAAGCCAATAAACAGTAGATTCCTAAAAGAATGCTACTGTGAACAGCTTTTAAGACTCAGATTACACAGTACTAGTGAACACTCTGTTTATTCCATTAAAAATCAAGATTGAGTACAATATTCACAGTATCAACAATTCACAATATTATATACAATA